>CM061142.1:399945558-400639830 GCA_030789695.1 Scilla litardierei | reverse complement strand
ATGTCGTCCTCTCTGCCTCCAGCAGCTCCAGATCCTTGTCGGGTCTTTCGTCTCTCAGCCATTCTGAGATAAGAAAAGCCCGAGTTAATCTCGTGTATATGATTTCTCTAGATGTTTGGCTAATGAAAAACATTCTTATTGTGCTAAATTTTGCAGTTGCAGGACCTGCATGGGCCACCAATAAAACCTGTAACGCCCCTCTTCCCAAAAGACACTGGAAGTGAGAACGTTACGAGGTCTGCATGAACTGGAGTGGTGAGGCTCGAGTTCAATGAGCATCTGTGATAAAAACACAGGGTAGGTCCTTGCATGCATTTCAGAACAATAAGAATTATTCAAAATTTAAAGCCACATCCAGAATTAAAAATGTCCGTACACGAAATAAAACGTCAAGCCACAGCTGGGCCAAAGTAACGACAAGGAGAAACGTACACTACACGACAACTGAAAGTACACTAAGAGAAAACAGCAATGGTGTGAGTCCACTAGTCCTCCGCAGGAAGAGACTCGGCGTCTACAACAAACTCCTGGCTCTCTAAGTCAGGTGTCTCGTAAGGATCCTCCTGGTACTCAGGCTCGGGATCTGACATACATCCAAAAACATGAATGTATGTCAGCAAGGGTCTGCAAGAAGAGGTTAGAAAACCCAAGGCAAGATATACAAAATGATATTGAATTTAAGAGGCATTAATAAATTTGACGAGATATCAACAATAAGTTTGAACATGCCGATTATAAAATAAAATAAAGTAAAATACTCCTATCATGCAATTCTAAGCAGTTTAAGAAGTAAGGTAAAGTTTTTCTTTGATTCATTAGCATGCTAATTTTACTGAGACAACAATTTCAAGTTCCATGTCAATATTTCACATCTATCATAGGGTTCTCGCCTTTAGGTCGTGATGAGTGAATCGTTCTTCTTACGAAGGTTTACCGTGATTGACGCTATCCCACCGCATACGGGTGGTGCTCTTGAAGAGAGGACCCCTTCATACGCCTAGTGGCTGCTCAACCCTAACCCCACCCCAGATTTGTGCTGGAACACGAGCCAGCCTAGTCGACTCACACGACATCACGAAGTCACGATTTCGCCTTCGAGGCGCACGATTTCACGATGTCACACATTTGTTAAATATTCTAAGACATGCAGCAATTTAATAATATCATCATTTATTTTTATACAACATTTTCAATGGTTATGAGAGTGTTGAACAACATTTACAATAATTTAACAAAAATGTTGAACATATGGATTTAACGAACATGTCACGGGAACTAACTTTCTTTGCCATTGTTCAAAACTAAGGTATATCAAGTTATATGTCGTTGGGTCACATTTTCAGTCCTGGACGTCAAGGTAGTAATTTCATGCGTCATTTCACGTGTAGATTTTGAGTTATACAACTTTACATGCAAAAGACTAAACGAGCATCTAACTTCAAAAATTCACTATACATTGCATACTTGCCTGATTTCAGCGATTTTGGTGTCGTTGGGTTCGTCTTGAACGGGTACTACATTATGCTATGTCCGGTTCTTTGTTTCAGTTAAACACATCACTGAATTAGGTTCGTCTCAAGATAATCAAAATATCAAGATAATCTCCGAATTAGGTTCGTCTTATTCTATTGGGTTCTCTATCTAGGGTGATGTTTATATTATATTATACTTATACTAACCTGATATGCCTTATTATTCTAATTTCTAATGTTATTATCCTAACATTATTTAACATCTAACTAACAAGCTATAAAATTACTACTAACAAGTTAACATTATAATTAATACTAACAACCTACTAATACTAACCTTACTATAAGCTAATATAAAGTTTATATTACAATCAATACTACCACCTGCCTACACATATAATAATATCCCTCTAATTTAACTCTTTCTACATGCTCTTCTTCTTATCTCTTTCTTTTCTTTTTTTTCTTTTTGTTTACAGCAAGTCGCTCACGCACAGGGGAACTCACGGGGACTCATGCAGGGGAGGCGCGGGCTGGTGTACGACGGATATCGACGGCAGTAGGCGGCAGCTCCCAGCGGTTCTTGGCGGCGTCGGCAAGCAGCAGCGCACGCTGGGGCTGCGGCAGCGGAGCTAGGGTGTGCGCGGCCTTCAGGCGAGGGGTGATAGGCGCGCGGTGGCTGCGGGGCTGCGGGGTGTGTGGGCCGGCCTTCAACGGAGATGGGAAGAGAGGGATGGAGAGCTCTGAAGTTGATTGAATCTGAAATTCGTTTCAGATCTAAGATCTCAAACTCCCCCCTCTAAATTCTGATTTCAATCTTTAGTTTGGGTTTGATATTTGGTTTTCGATTTGTTTGCTGAAATTTGTGGGTTGATGGGTTGGTGAAATTTGGGTTCTGATTTGGTGATGATTTGATTCTGGTTTGGGAAATTGGTGGAGGATTTGGGAGATGATGAACAGATTTTGTTTTGAATTTGGGGCTGAATTGGTAGGTGATTTGCAGCAGACGGGATGGTGATAATCCTTAAAGAAGATTGGCAGGGGACATGTTGTAGCATTAGTCAAATAGGTTAGGTTCTTAATTAATGAATCTTTTTGACTAACGGTGAAGAAACGTGTGTGTTTTGATTAAAACGGGAATTAATTGTAAATCCTTGACTAATGTAGGGGAATGCATCTGCCTTCAAAAACGTGGGCAGAGTTTTGAAATATTAAGCATGCATTAAATATTTAGTCAATGGAAATTAACAGGGTTAGGTTAACTTTGACTAAATTTAGAAAAAGTTAAACACACGTTTATCAAATTGAGGGGCTGCCGATAGGTGATGGTTAATTAGGGTAATTAGTAAAAGTTAAAAGTGATTAGCAAATTGAAATTAGTAAGATAATTAAATTAAAGTAATTTGTTAAATTTGATAGTTAATTAGTTATGATACGGTAAAACCGAAAAACAGAGACGCGCTCGAGTCGACGCGTAGCAAAGAACGTACAGACGAAAAATTATCCGGACGACTGAAATAAAATACCGATACGCACGATTGTAAACACGTCTAAAAATACAGGCCGTTACAAAATTGGTAACTTCTTAGTATGCCATGTTTTTAGTAATAAAATGGTTCCTTCTTGAGATATTAATAGCATGTAAAAGAGCTAGTTGAAATGAATGTGTTCATGCTTATACCATATCACACATAAGCCATGTTATGCTACATGTTATTATGCTACATGTTATATATTAATATGTCATGGTTCATATGCTTAAGTTAATATCGCTAACATTTACATACCAGACTAAGGTGTTCATATGTTAATGCTAGCATCTCTATTTTGTGCATAGGCCAACTAATGCTTATATGCTAATGTTAGTAGCAATATGTTAATGTGATATATCATGCCAATTCACAATTTGTTATGGAACTTCTTGTCACATGCAATATTTTAGTGGCTAAATGTTCTCCTTGTGAAGTTAGTTATTAGTAGCCTTATTTTGTTGTGTTAATATGCATAGGTGTAATGTTGTAATCCATGTAGTAGCATTTATACCCTTACATTATTCTAAAACTGTTATGGGTAAAGTTCATGTTTATGCCATATTCCTTGTAGCATATCTGGTAGTATGTTCATTTCTCAAGCGTTAATGGCAATAATGCTATGCTTCATATTAGGAAGGATGTAATCATATGTTATATGTGTTAATTGGACACATGAGAGGTTATAATGAATTGTTGATGCAATGTTCATTGGTAAATCACGACATCGGCGTAATTATGAAATAATGTGAATGCGGTATTCGAAACCGCTAAAATAACGTACAAAAATAAAGTATGAAACTGAGAGTGAGGCAGAGTGTTAATGTCTGGAGCACTCGATCCATTCTAAAGTGGGTGAGACTCCAGATACGGGTTTGGGGAAAACGCATGTAAATTCTAGGAGTTAAGGAGCGGACAGATGATAATTTCTCAGTCGCTTTGTCACTCTCGGAAGGGGGAGTTGATTAGAGTTAGAGAGGTCGGCGGTGTACGCATGATGAACCATTCGGTAATTGTTCGTTTTCTCCATTTGTCCCGATAAAAACCGAGATTTGTTTCACTCATGTACCTTGCTCTGTTCAGGTGTGGAGTTATGAGAGGCCCCTCCAGTGCCCATGTCGCTGGTTGAGGTGCCACTTTTCACCCACCTTGTGTGAAGTTCGGCTCCTTAGCATCATACGATTTACTCGAGTTTCCAAATATTAACTAATCACCTAAATGTTTAACTATTTTAATCTAAAATGTCTGTTTCTCAGTTCTTTTGTTTATTTTCAGTACTTCATGTCAATTTATTTAAATTTATGCATTAATTCTGTGATTATAATGTCACCAGTAGATAGATGACTAGTTAGAAGGACCGGTTCTAAACCTGGATCCTACTAGTGATGTTAGGAGTTTCGACTGGGTCATGCGTTGACATGCCCCCTTGTGGTTTTCAAGAATAGGACCGGAGCAGCCTATGCAGGTTTCGATGCCAAAGACTGTTTCCAGTTCAAAGATGGAGCCTGCGGGTGACTTTGTCCAGTTGGACTTCCCTGGGGTAGATTAGTGGGTGCATTGTTTGTGTGTGGACACCTTTTTGTAATTTTTGGGATGTGATTTCTCTTTTTGTTGTACCCGCACTTTTGTACCCCTTGTACAGTTGATGTATGTATAAAGTACTTTATGTAATATAATGTTATAAAATAAATGATTTTGTTCCTTCTACAGTGTGTTTCTCTGTGTTGTTGTAGTATTGAGTTTGGAGCATCGTCTATACTTTCCAGCACTTGTGTAGTAGCCTGCATAATTTTTCTGTTTCGTGCAGTACTTCTCTTCTCTCCCCTCGTCTTTCTTCTTCACACCCGTAGTTTCTAGGATACCTGATACAGATTCATACTTAATGGGTATCATGGAGATCGAGGCGTGACATGTGGTGGCCCATACAGGTCTCCGCGTTGTGGCATGCGTAAGGAGAGTTCGGGTAATGCTCCATATGGGTAGTTATGTCTTAAGGTGGATAGGTGACCAACCTTAGGATAAAGCTCTGGTATTAGAAAGCCCAACATACAAGCTTTTTGAGGGTAAGCATGGGTAGTCGTTTGTATATATACATATATATGTGGGTGGTTATGTGTTTGCCTAGATATATAAGTATTGTGAGTATATTGGCATGTATTGTAATGCCCTGATAGCTACTGCACAAGTACTAGAGGGGGGGTGAATAGTACTTTAAAATAATTAAGAAGATAATTCCTAATTATCTTGCAAACTCAACCAACAATGCGGAAATGTGAATATTGACAACAAAGAAAACAATCGCAAACAGACGATATAACGGTTCGGATCCACCCAAGTCTCCCCGACTTGTTCCCGGTGATCCTACGTCCCAAACACCCGGATCCCCTCCGGATACTTGAGTTAGAAACCTCTAACTCAAATTTGCACTATGAAATACTTGTAGAAAACCTCTACAAGATCAAATCATACACAAATGAAAATGTGACTCCCACAAACCGGGATCACACACAACTCTCACAACCGAGAGTAAAACTTGCAATATTCAAAGTAATTGAAATATGAAATGCTTACCATAAAACCCTATGCCTTGAGTAAAACTTACGATTTTAGGGCAAGAAGGATTTTGGGGAAGATGAAGGCACCAAACCCTAGCTCCAAGATATTGACCAGCAATGGGAGGCTAGGAAGATGTTGGTGACCTTGGATCAAGCTCTTGGCTTGAGTGGCTCACAATCAATGTGAATCTCTCTTTGGAAATAAGAGTGAGAGAGAGATTCTTGAGAAATGAATGAGCTTGGAAATGAGAATTAATGCTTCTCTTTGATTCTCTAAACTTCAATAAATATCAGCCTTGAATGCTATGAAACAGCAACTCAAGATTATATAGGATAGAGAGGAGAGAGAGAGAAGAAATTCGTGCATTTAATGCTCCAACAGATCTATTTCTGAAGCAGACTAGTCGGTCACAGAAGGATCACTGACCGACTAGTTTCTCAACTAGTCGGTCGGTGATTCAACATGAACCGACTAACATCTGAACAGCCAAAAGAATTAGTTCAGGGAATATAGAACTAGTCGGTCCAAGAAGACTTGCCAACCGACTAGTTTCACAACTAGTCGGTCGGTGAGTGTTCTTTGACCGACTAAGAGATGAAATCAAAGTGGCTGAATCCAAAGACAGCTAGTCGGTTTAAGAACAACTTCCAACCGACTAGTTTCTCAACTAGTCGGTCGACAGTTGTGCTTTGACCGACTAACGATAAACAGTAGCTCAGGCTGAAAAACTGTACATACAACTAGTCGGTCTAAGAAGGATTCCTAACCGACTAGTTTGACAACTAGTCGGTCGGTGAACCTTCTTTGACCGACTAACTGTAAACAGTAAGTGAGCTGAAAATGAACAAGGCATTCTAGTCGGTTCAAGAAGCATTGCTGACCGATTAGATTGCCATCTAGTCGGTTGGTTCTTCTTCTTGAACCAACTAACATGCACAAGAAGCCGCGATAAGAAGCGTTAAGCTTCGGGAAAGATTCTATGGGCTTCTAATAAGATCCTAGCTCTAAGATATGAGCGTTATGAAGATTAAAACGTAAGACCTACTCAAGGCTTAACATTCTACGAAAAGAAGCTAGAAGACTATAAATTAAACTTGACGAACCGTCTTCAAAAGCTTCAATCGAATCTTCTTGACTTTAATAATGGTCCTTGAGCTTCAACGAAGCTTCAAGCACACGATCACGTGCTTTGAGAAGTCTTGAGACGTCGCTTTTGATATACGTTGAATATTGGCGACGATCTCCATTTACTGCGCTCACAAAGAGTTAGTTCACGATATTTATGTTTGTTCATCATCAAAACCAAATCCGGGGAATCAATACTCAACATTCTCCCCCTTTTTGGTGATGACAAACCAACATAAATAATAATCAAAAATAATGATTCAAATGAAATTTACTTACTCCTCCTGCATTGATGACACGTTAATTCCATATTAAATAATAATCATATGCATCAAGCAGACGAGGAAAGTATAAAATGTGAATCCAAATATTGAAATTTAGGATCTAAATCCATTTTTATATCTTAACTCCCCCTGAATCTAACATATCAAATTAGATTCACGGTAAATTGCTTTGAATTATCATGTAGCACATCGTCATTATTAATTCTCTCCCTCTTTGGCATAAGCAAAAAGAGCGGGAGGAGAACAACGACAACAACAATGGCTAAAAATAAAAGCACGGGAGTCATAGAATACGACCACGGTTCAAATGACACCAAAGTAAAATCACGACGAAAATCAAAGTGTGCCAATGAAACCATAATCGAAAATCGAAAAACGAAATCATCAAAACTCAAATCAATTGCACATATTGAGTTATGGAACATACTCTCCAATATCAACATTCTTGATGAATTTAGTGCATGGAAAACAATTCTATGTTTTCATAGAATGAATTCTAATGAATCAATGTAATCGTCGAGCGACGAAGTCAACATCAGAGACAAAAAGATATATAATGCGCACAATGAAGAGAATGGCAACACGATGTATATATATATATATATATATATATATATATATATAAGAACATGGATACATCAAAAGTATACATCTGCCAACAATAATATAAACGATCCTCAGATCGGGGCACATCATACAACATATATCTCACACACATCAAAATGATCATACAACAGAAGTGTAGCATCAAAACACCAAAATTACATCAAAAATCCAGAACCACCCAAACTATCCTACCCCACTCTCTCACAACAAGGTATATCATCCAATGTGCACAGGGAGAGTCCTCCAACGCAAGCTCAGGAGGTGGAGGCAGGGTCAGCAGCAGCAGCAGGCTCTGCAGGAGGGGTGGTGGTCACTGGGTCGACAGGAGTGTCCACAGATGGGAGTGTCGCAACAGGAGTGGTCTCGGGAGCACCAACAGACGAAGTATCCACCAGAGGAATGGTGGCAGCAGGGGTGCTCTCGGGATCACCAGCAGAAGTAGCAGCAGCACGAGCAGACGTACCCTCAGGGGCACGAGCAGCAGATCCAACAAGCTCCTGGAGCTCAGCATCGTCCATCTCCTCCTCGTCAGAAACTGACGGAGGAACCTCAAGGCCCAAGTGAGAGCAAATGCGAGCTAGCATCGCCTCAGAACGAGCACAACGAGACTCCACACGTCTCAACGAAAGAGCAAGCTCAGTGAGAGTAGGAGCAGGAGGTGGAGGAGCAGCAGAAGCAGAAGCAGAGGGGGTACTCCTCTGAACGTGACGAAGCGCCGCAAGAGACTTCTTGACGGCCGTCGCATTCAGGGGAGGACCAAGAGGACGCTCATCATCGGGAGGGAGAGGGACACCGAAACGACGGAAAACAAGTGTCAAAAGACAAGGGTATGGGATGTGAGCAGATTTGGTGGACTTTCGGATACATTCGAAAGAGTCCATCTTATCAAGAATAATCCTGGCCCAATTGATCTCGCTCCCCATGAAAAGAGCGTAGATCAGCTTAAGGAATGGCTGGGATGGCAAGCTAGATGAACCGTACTTCGGAAGGAGGCACGACTTCAGGATAAGATTTAAGACCCATGCATTCGGCTTGAAAGATTTTGAAGGGACGCCAATCATGGCAGGAGGGATCACATGAAACATTTCGGCAAGCATGGCCTGGTCAAGATCAGAAATGTCATCGACAGAGATATCAGCTGGAAGAAGGCCAGAAGATGAGACACCTATCAAATCCCCTAAGATTTCTGCCGTGAGGATAATCGGTGTCCCCAAGACAGTCGTCTCAATGGAATGGGTGTCGTCATACTGACCCCGAACACGATTCGCATAGAAAAGCTTGACAAGACGGGGGTACGGGTGTGGATTCGCCTTAGGGTCATAGCAAAGATAGTCTATGAGACCACTACCGAAAAGAAGATCGGCGAGGTGAGGGAAATCGGAGAACTGAACGAAGTGCTCCAATAGCAATGGACAGTGTTCGATACGATTGTATGCCGTGAGACACATCGGGTAATCGCGACATAACGATATATCGACACCGCCCACTGGCATGGGAGCCTTCCCCTTAGACGGACGAGTACTAGATCATGGAGGAGGAGTAGGAGCCCTAGCGGTAGGCTCAGACTCAGGGATATACTCGGCGTCATAATCAGAACTAGGAGGAGTACGGAATGAAGCTGGAGACACGGGTTGCTTCCTAGGCTTGGGTTTGGGCTGAGATTGGGCTCTAGGCTTCGCAGTCGTCGTCCTCTTCTTCTTAAGAGGAGGCGAAGACGAAGAGGGAAGAGTCGATTTGGCTCGGCGTTTAGGAGGAGTTCGTTTGGGTTGAGGGGGGTCCGTAGAAGGCGACTCTATGGTCATGGGAGACAGACTCGAGGGTCGGATGGGGATACGTGTCTTCGCCATGATCAAGACGAGACACGCGCAATCAAACTAGAAATCAAAATCTAAGCTGACAAACAACCCTAGAACAAGCCCTAGAACCGACGGAAATCGATGAAAGTCTAACCTAGAAGCTAAAAGCTGACCCTAGGGAGCTGAGATGGAGTTATACCTAGAACGAAGATGGAGGAGATCGACGGCAACCACAGGAGGAGATGGCCGGAAAAACAAAGGCAATCGACGGAGACAGCGGAGGAGAGTGATGGAGTCGAGGGGGTTTTTGACTGAGAAGAAACTTTCGCACCGATTAGAAATGATTCTAATCGGTGCGGGGGTGATTTAATCGATTGGGAGGCCAAAAGACGCAACAGCCCCCGATGCACTTAGTCGGTCACAGTTCAAGCGCTGACCGACTAGATGACGATCTAGTCGGTCGGCCAATGAGCTTGAACCGACTAAGTGCAAACAGTAACTGAAGCCAAAATTTAGGGCATGAGTTAGTCGGTCTGCGTTCATTCACTGACCGACTAGAACTGAATTTAGTCGGTCTGCCAATGAACATGAACCGACTAATAAATTCCAAAAATTTGAAATTCAGAAAATTTGAGTTCTCTCCTACGCGCACTTGGACGATACATTGAAATACTCTCACATATCATTATACTACCCCATAAAACATCGAAAATCTCAAATACGACGTTCATGAATATTTCGAGCATACATTCCGAAAATTTAACCAAAAATCCAGAAAATTTCAATACATCTAGCATGAACAAATATAACGAAAATTATTAGCACGCAAGCTTATTGAAAATATGAATCCTAAATCTCGGATTCACCCATAATCCCCAATTCTCGACGTAACCGTACAAAGGAGTCTTCCTTTAGTGGGTTCGTGAAAATATCTGCGATTTGCTTCTGGGTTTCAACGTACACTAAAATGATGTCCTTTTTAGCAACATGATCATCAAGGAAATGGTGACGGACATCTATGTGTTTAGAACGGGAATGGTGTACCGGATTCTTAGAGAGACATATTGCACTTTGGTTGTCCACCATGATAGGGCCAGTATCACAGTTTATACCAAAGTCTTTAAGAGTGTGTCTCATCCAAAGAACCTGAGCACACGCAGCACCGGCGGCAATATATTCCGCCTCGGTGGTTGAAAGTGATACGGAATTCTGCTTCTTGGAAAACCAAGAGACAAGAGAATTTCCTATAAAATGGCAAGTGCCACTAGTACTTTTCCTGTCGGATTTGCATCCCGCATAATCTGCGTCACTATATGAGATTAACTCATATGTGCTAGAATTTGGATAAAGTAATCCAAAGTCGAGTGTGTAACTTAAATAACGGAAAATACGTTTTACCGCTACTAAGTGAGATTCCTTAGGTTGAGACTGATAACGAGCACATACACATACGACAAACATAATATCGGGCCGACTGGCAGTAAGATATAATAAACTACCTATCATACCTCGATATAGACGAATGTCTACATCTTTGCCGGCCGTATCTTTATCAAGATGCATAGTCGTGCTCATTGGAGTCTTCTTGCCTGAAGCATTCTCCATTCCAAATCGCTTTAGCAACTCCACCATGTACTTGGTTTGGTGGATGAAGATTCCATCGTTCATTTGGCGAATTTGGAGACCTAAGAAATATTTGAGCTCACCCATGTGGCTCATCTCAAATTGGTCCTTCATAACATTAGAAAACTCTTCGCAAAGAGTGAAATTAGTAGCACCGAAAATGATATCATCAACATAAATTTGAACTAAAATAATATCATTATTCGAATACTTAACAAATAATGTAGAATCAACTTCACCCATTTTAAAACCCAAATCCAAAAGAAAGTTCTTTAGGCGGTCATACCAAGCTCGAGGAGCTTGTCTCAAACCGTAAAGTGCTTTCTTAAGTTTGAAAACATGATTTGGAAATTTTTCATTTATAAAACCCGGAGGTTGAGAAACGTAAACTTTCTCAACAACATCTCCGTTTAAAAACGCACTTTTTACATCCATTTGAAAGAGTTTAAAATCTTTATGGCATGCAAAAGATAACAACAACCTAATAGATTCTAATCTAGCTACCAGAGCAAAGGATTCTTCGAAATCTATACCTTCCTCTTACCGGTAGCCTTGAGCTACTAACCGAGCTTTGTTCTGGACGAGTTTTGGTTCTCGTCGGTCTTGTTCTTGAAAATCCACTTCGTTCCTATAACGGTGTGGTTCTTCGAAGGCAATGGAACAAGCTCCCAAACCTCATTCCTCTCGAATTGAATGAGTTCATCTTCCATGGCAAGGATCCACGCACTATATTCGCATGCTTCAACTTAAGCTTATAATGTGCCATGTATCATGGTACACCTTAGTTAAATTGTTCCTAAGGAACAATTACTCCTAAAATAACTACCTTGGGGGCTATAAATAAGACCCAAGGGTAAGCCATTTCCTTACACTTTTGCATGGCATTCTTGCATGCATTTCATTCTAGCGAAGCTCTGCTGAAATCCTTCCTCTCTCTTTATCCAAGTTCTTAATCTAAAAGTAGAGATTTAAATTGTGGATTTAGTAGCCTTACTCCGTTCGTGAGAAGACTCGATCCGTCGTGGCGAATCCGAAGGCAAAGTTCCGAGACTACCGTGTCGCATACGCAAGCGTAAGTCTCAACTTTATTTATCGATCCTAACGCTGTTTTGACAGGATCCAACATTGGTATCAGAGCCATACGGGTTCGCCCCGGTCAAACCGCCGCCCCGTCGAAACTATGAACGAGTCGTTGTCTTTTTCACGAATGGGTATCCTACCATTACGGATATGGTAGGAACGCTTCGTGACGGAGAGAACGCAGCGGTTGTTCTTTTCACGTTAGGGTCTTCTGTTATTAAGGATATGGCAGGAACTCTCCATGACGGGAAGAACCGACCGTTCATGTAGTATGTTATTTTTCATTTTTGGCACACCGGCCATTAGAAAATAACTACTTTCTCGATAACGGGTGCTTCATCCACGAACGGGTGCTTCATCGAGGAAGATGATGGTAGTTGTCTCCATCAGAGGAGATGAATTTTAGTGCATGTGCGCCATGGCCAAATGGGCCATGAAGGCCATGCACCCCCCTCCCCATGCGGAGGGGGTTGGCTACGGCCAATAACCACCACGGCCACCCCTCCGGCGGGGTGTGCGGCAACCCCATTCAAAGGGGGTGGCCGGCCATGGCCATATGGGCCATGGCCGGCCAACGCCAAAATGGCCATGGCCATGACCGGCCATGGCCAAGCCATGGCCGGCCAAGGCCAGGCCGGGCAGTGGCCGGCCCCGGCCACGGCCAGGGGGCCCTGGCCGTGGCCAAGGCCAGGGGCCGGCCTGGCCGGCCCTGGCAGAGGCCAGGGCCAATGCCCTGGCCTCGGCCAGGGCCTGGCCGAGGGGGCCAGGGCCCCTGGCCGGCCAGGGCAGAGGCCCTGGCCGGCCCTTGGCCAAGCCTCGGCCAGGGCAGAGGCCCTGGCCGGGAGAAGTTGCAGACCAAATAATTGGTCGACCAATTTGGTTGTTTTGGTCGACCAATCCGGCAGAAGGTCTTGGTCGATCGCGAACTTGCCGACTGACCCATACGGGGTGACAAAAGGCCTTGGTCAAACTCGAATGTGCCGATTAGCCCATACGGGGCTAACGACAGTCGCCTACTCTTGTTTTGTAAAAATTTTTTTGGGCTCTACTCCTTGAAGATTAGCCATAGTGCTCTACTTCATGCGAGATTAGCCATGTCATTGTGCTCTACTCTACGGAGATTAGCCAATGTACTTATGACATTGTGCTCTACTCTACGGAGATTAGCCAATGTATTTCAAATTTTTGACAAAGATGTTTTCAAATAGGTTATGTCCCGTCCTTAAATCGGGGATAGCGCAATTTAGAATTCCAAGTCCTACCACGATCCGGCCATGGTCATCTAACCCATGGGTGTGTAGAACAAGTCTCGTGGCTTGGCAATTGTTGCGCTAAAATTCTTTGCGCAAACTCTCACCTATTCCATTTTGAAAGATATGTTTTTCAAAAATATTTTTCCGCTGCTGGTACCATACGGGTATCATTTCTGATTTCTTTTTACTTGAGATAAGTAAGAGGGATACTTTGATAGTTACTTCTAGATGGTAGTTGGGAACGTAGTGAACTTCTTGATTCTAGAGTAACATTTCAACGCATCCAAGGAACTTATCAAGTGTTTAAAGAATCGAAACTTTATGCATAGAATTTTGATCGTGGTTTTCATTTTCTTTGCAGTTTTTTTGATTCGAATATGTCTACCGCTTCTAAGAACATTGTCGCAGAGCTTAACAAAGGTGAAAAACTCAACGGCGACAATTATAAACTTTGGTGAATAAAAATCCAATATGTTTTGGAGGAGCAAGATGTGCTTGAAACACTCCAAAACATAATGGAAGAACCTGAGTTGGGCAATACGGCCCAACACAAGAGGGACCGGGAAGCTTATGATACTTGGACTCGAAAGAACAAAATAGCATGTATTACGTTACTGTCCGCAATGGACAATGACATAATGCGTCTATTTCGGGAATTCGACCTAGCCAAAGACATATGGTCTGAGCTAGAAATAAAGTTTGGTGGAACTTCGGTTACCAAACTCTGCTCCTTAAATATTCAATTTGATTCGTACAAGATGCGGCAAGATCACTCTATGAAAAAGCATCTCCGCCACATGGCAAATCTCATATCTGAATTAAAGGATGCGGGTGTTACGATGTCTGACGAACAGCAGATCCAAGCAGTCATTCGTTCACTCCCAGATAGCTGGGATAACATGAAAATGCACCTCACTCATAATGAGTGCATTAAAACTTTAAGCGATGTATCAAAACACCTCGAACTCGAGGAAGAGCAGATTCAAGCCGCAAAACCAAGTGCAGAAGTGCACATGGCCGCTAGTTCCTCACATGGAGGAAATAAGCGGAAGAATAAACGCTTAAGGTTTGTGAACGAACGAAAGCAAGAACCGGAAACCTCAAAGAAGACTAAGAACAAAAAGTGGCAAAAGAATGTGCACTCAAAGAAGAAAAACTTGAAGAAGATCAAGTGCTTTAAGTGCAACAAGTACGGTCACTTCGCCCGTACGTGTACGGATGGAAGTGATAAGGTAACTTGTAGGGCTAGTTACATATGTGTTTCTAGTTCCGTGTTTCTTGCTGAATCTAACTATTTTTGGTTGATTGATTCAGGGGCCACAGACCACGTAGCGAAGGACAGAAGGTTCTTCGTAGAGTATCGAAAGATAACTCAAGGAACAAAGTGGATATACGTCGGCAACAACACTCGTGTTGAAGTCAAAGGCGTCGGAACATGCAAGCTAGTTCTCGACAACGGCCGGACTTTATTATTGCACGACGTCCTCTTTGCTCCAGATATTAGAAGGAATATCGTATCCGTGGTCATGTTAATGTCTTTAGATTATGAATGGCGGTTCTATAAACAAAAGGTTGACCTTGTTTGTGATAGTTCTTTAATTGGGTCGGGTAATGTTTGTAATGGATTAATTGTTTTAAACACAATGTATGATGATTCTTCTTCTATTAATGAAAGTTTCCATTTGACAAATGCTTCTAACTCTGAATCTGAGATCATTTGTTGGCATGCAAGACTTGGTCATATTGGACCAACTAGAATGGATAGACTTGCCAAAAGTGGCTTGCTATCTAATGTTTCAAAAGTTGAAATGTCAACTTGCGAACATTGTCTTGTAGGGAAAACTTGTCGCAAGCCGTTTGGAACTGGCACAAGGGCCGAAGTTCCATTACAGCTTATCCATTCGGACATTTGCGGTCCAATGAATGTTAAGACAAGACGCGGGAAGTCCTATTTCATCACATTCATTGATGACTTCACCCGTTTCGGTCATATTTATTTGATTTCCCACAAACATGAAGCTTTATCTTGCTTCAAAAACTATATGAGTTTAGTGGAAAATCAACTAGATCGCAAGATAAAGGTCTTGCGAACCGATCGGGGTGGAGAATATCAATCAACAAGTTTTAAGGAACTCTGTGATGACAAAGGCATAGTTCATCAAATAACTATGCCTTATACTCCGCAACAAAACGGTGTTGCGGAAAGAAGGAATAGGACATTGATGTAAATGGTCCGATCAATGATGTCTCAGGCAAATTTGCCCATCACCTTTTGGGGTGATGCATTATTGACGGCAGCATTCATCTTAAACTGTGTACCCTCGAAGTCGGTAAGTTCTACTCCTTATGAGTTGTGGAACAATAGAACTCCAGACTTAAGCATTCTAAAACCTTGGGGTTGTGCCTCTTACGCACATTTATCCTCTCACAAATATGGCAAACTTGGGCCACGTGGGAGGAAGTGTATCTTCATCCGATACACTGAAAACTCCAAAGGATATGTTTTCGTCGGTCAAGAGGACAATGGGGGTCTAATAGAATTCGAATTGAGGGATGTTGTCTTCTTGGAAAACGAGTTTCCAAGACAGGGAGAGATAAGTCAAGACTTATCCTTGTTTGAGACTTGGGATCAAGAAGGATCGGAACGTTCGAGTGGGAGAATTCTTGGTGAAGAAGAAAATACGTTTCAAACTTCACCAATGGATGATACGAACGATACCAATCCTATTCCAAGTGGGAGTGATGTTATTCCAAGTGGGAGTGATGTCATTCCAAGTGGGAGTGATCAAACTCAAGCAAGACGTAGTAATCGAACGAGGCTAACACCTCTGAGATTTGAGGATGAATTTCCTCAAACATTCATGACATTACTACAAGATGATGACGAACCTGCAAATTTCAAACAGGCCGTCACATGCCCTGCTAAAGATAAATGGATAGCGGCAATGGAAGAAGAACTTCAATCCATGAAAACAAACCAAGTCTGGGCCTTGGTTGATTTACCTAAGGGACGTAGAGCCATTGGGAACAAGTGGGTTCTCAAAATCAAGCATAAGGCTGATGGCTCCATCGAGAAATATAAAGCTCGCCTTGTTGCGAAAGGTTTCACGCAACAGGAAGGAATAGACTACGAAGATACTTTCTCTCCTGTCGTGTGTTTTACCTCCATTCGCTTAATTCTGGCAATGGTGGCTTGTTTGGACCCTCGAGTTACATCAGATGGATGTAAAGACTGCTTTTCTTAACGGAGAACTAGATGAGGAGATCTACATGGAACAACCAAACGGGTTCGTACAAGAAGAAAACAAACATAAGGTTTGTAAACTTCGTAAATCCATATATGGTCTTAAACAATCCTCAAGGCAGTGGTATATGCGCTTTCAAGAAGTCGTTTTGTCGTATGGTTTCTCCATGCTCGACGAAGACAACTGCGTATACATTAAGAGGATTAAGAACAAGTATGTAATTATGTCTCTTTATATAGATGACATACTTATAGCCGGAAATGATAAGCGTCTTATCATGGATATCAAAGCTTGGCTTTCATCCGTCTTTGAGATGAAAGACATGGGTGAAGCTGCATATATCCTTAGGGTTAAGATCTCAAGGAATCGTTCCAAGAAACTTCTTTCTCTCTCTCAAGAGACATATATAAAGAAAGTTTTAGAACGGTTTAATATGCAGGACTGCAAGCCAATTGATACTCCAATAAGCAAAGGCGAGGGTCTATGTTTGGAAATGTGTCCCAAAGATCCAAAAGAAAAGAAAGCTATGGAAAAGGTTCCATACTCCAGTGCTGTCGGGAGTCTGATGTATGCCATGATGTGTACCAGACCGGACATTTGCTATGCTGTTGGTATGGTAAGCCGTTACCAATCCAACCCAGGACAGGCACACTGGAAAGCGGTGAAGAGGATATTAAGGTACCTCAAAGGGACTGCGGACTATGCGTTGTGCTATCAAGGCAATACCTTGAGACTCGAAGGCTATACCGATGCTGATTGGGCAGGTGATCTCGACGAGCGAAGATCTACCTCAGGCTTTGTTTTCTTGCTCGGGAATGGTGCAATATCCTGGAGCAGCAAGAAGCAAACCTGCATCGCCTTATCAACCATGGAAGCCGAATTCGTAGCATTCAGCATGGCGGTCCAAGAAGCTGTTTGGCTTAGGAAATTCTTAGACAGGCTGACGAATGCCTCTGACTCGAGCATTGTTCCTATATACAGTGATAGTCAAGCCTCGATTGCCTATGTCAAATATCCTAAATTTCATTGTAAGACCAAACACATTGATATTCGATTCAAGTTTGCGAAGGACTATGACAAACGGAAGGAAGTAGACATAGGATACATATCCACGCATGAGATGATAGCGGATCCCCTTACTAAGGCGATCCCCAGAGATGTGTTTTTCAAACACCTATCATCTATGGGAATGCGTATGTGCTGAGCTGTATCATGTAATATTTCCCATGTCTATAGAAGATCAAAGTTTAATTTGCATACAAGTTTCTTACAAATGATTTTATATACATTTGTGTTTAAGTCTCAGCTATTTTATTGTGTGTATGTCGGACAGATTAAGGTTGGCTCTCTCACATGAGCAACCGCCTTATCTTATCAGATGGATAAGATAGAGATGAGACTAGTTTAAAGTCAAAATCATTAAATGATTTAGAGTCGTGACTTAAACAAGATAGTCGAATGAAAGATCTGCATCATATGGATGCTTATAAAAGATCTGAGATCTGTATCACAAGGATATTTAAAAAGAGATCTCATAGGATTTTAAATCCTATCTGTCTTATGCAGGATGAGAGTCCGGGAATATTTCATGAGTAGTAAGGGGACTCAAAAGATAGGCACTGTGGTGTCTGATCTTTCATCCGTACAACATCATTAAGACATACTCTCCCTGGGAAAGGAGTGATGTTGTAATACGTGTTCATACCACGTATGCATTTCGACCACTGAGTTAGTAGCAATAGTGTTTGCTATTATGTGAGACTCAAAGGCCATACGGGTCTTAACTCTTACCTTCAAGGACTCCAATTGGTTCCTTTAGATTTGACGAGATGATCGCTATCTTAACGTGTTGCTAATGGGCTATGATAATTCGGCTCGGCGGGGCACGTTAGAAAAGCGAATCAAGTCAAGATCAGAAGGTTCGCAAGAAGAGGAAGATTGATTTCATATTCACATTTGGACTTTAAATGATTCAAAGCTGGCCAGCCAATTGTAATCCAGATGGGATTCAATTGTTGAATATAAAGTATAAGAAATGTGAAGAAATAATCTAGGGTAAAGCATGCGTTGAACTACTCAACTTTGCACCTTCGAGGTCGTTGTGTATCTCTAACAAGTGCACAACAACAGACTCTACGCGCATGACGGTCCGCACGGTCTATTTCTCGGTATGATAGATGAAAGAACTAAGAGAAAGACGTTCTCTTACAATCCCCTCAAGTGTGAGTGGGAGATGTTGGATATGGATGACGTTTGTATACCCTTGTGGGGGATGTACGAGGGAATACGGACCTCGAACGTCGCGTACACGAAGTCGTGTGCAAAGTGAATCTGTTCCCTTGCGGAGAGGATCTCTAGATTAGTGGGAAAGTCGCATTATATATGCATAAGTGCATGCGACATATGGCTAATAAAGGGGTAATATCTTAAGCTTATGTTGTACCATGCATATGGTACAACTTAAGCTTATAATGTGCCATGTATCATGGTACACCTTAGTTAAATTGTTCCTAAGGAACAATTACTCCTAAAATAACTACCTTGTGGGCTATAAATAAGACCCAAGGGTAAGCCATTTCCTTACACTTTTGCATGGCATTCTTGCATGCATTTCATTCTAGCGAAGCTCTGCTGAAATCCTTCCTCTCTCTTTATCCAAGTTCTTAATCTAAAAGTAGAGATTTAGATTGTGGATTTAGTAGCCTTACTCCGTTCGTGAGAAGACTCGATCCGTCGTGGCGAATCCGAAGGCAAAGTTCCGAGACTACCGTGTCGCATACGCAAGCGTAAGTCTCAACTTTATTTATCGATCCTAACGCTGTTTTGACAGGATCCAACAATGAGTTCCTCCTCCATGGCAAGGATCCAAGCACTAGCTTCGCACGCTTCGTTAATATTCTTTGGCTCAATTGAGGAGGCAAAGGCACAATGAGCGAAGTAGTTGACTTGAGATCTCGTCTTGACACTATTAAGGATGTTGCCAATGACTTGCTCATGGGGATGTTCACGAACTGTATGAAGCCGTTTGGGAATTCCCTGATCACTAGGAACATTCTCAAAAGACTCATTAGTAGGGTTAGTATCAATAGAATCAATAGAATTAGAATTACCAATAGAATCACATAAGACATCCATAGAGTCATCATCATTAGTAATTCGAGAAGGGACAAAATTTTCATTGAATGAACCATGAAGTGATTCCTCGATCGTTGAGGTTCTTTTGTTGTATATCCGGTAGGCTTTGCTACGGGAGGAATATCCAACAAATATCCCCTCATCGGATCTTGGATCAAATTTTTCCAAACTCCCATATGTGTTTTTAATAAAACATTTTGCTCCGAAAACTCGAAAATGTTTAACTTGAGGCAATCTACCAAACAACAATTCATAACAAGTTTGTTTGGTGCCGGGCCTCAAAAGTATTCTATTAAACACATAGCAAGCGGTATGTACCGCTTCCGCCCAAAATTGATGGCCAAGTTGGCTATCATCAAGCATAGTGCGAGCACATTCCACTAGCGTCCTATTCTTTCTCTCAACAACACCATTTTGAGGAGGTGCGCGAGGGAATGAAAAGGTGTGAGTAATACCAACTTCATCACAAAAATTTGAGAAAGACGCATTCTCAAATTCCCCTCCATGATCACTACGAATAGTGACAATGGTGGTTCCAATGAGATTTTGTACTTTCTTAACAAATATTGTGAAGTTTTCAAAAGCATCATTTTTATTACTTAAGGAAAATACCCAAGTAAATCTAGAAAAGTCATCAACGATGACAAGTCCATATCGTGCATTTCCTAATGAAGCAACTCTAGTTGGCCCAAAAAGATCTAGATGTAATAGCTCTAGAGGCCGCTTAGATGAAATGCTTTTCTTAGGTTTAAATGATGATTTAGGAAGCTTGCCTCGTTGACACGAGTCACAAAAGCTTTTCTTTTGAAAGACAAGCTTAGGAAATCCTTTAATAGAATTTAACTTGGAAAGCTTAAAAAGTGTTCCAAAGTTCACATGACCAAACGTCGATGCCATAAGTGTTGTTCACTTGTGTTGGCAATGAGACATTGTTCATATGATTTTGGGAGATCTAGGATATAGATATCCTTATGGTGTGTGCCAGAAAATAACAAATCATTATTATCTTTTCTTAAAATATGGCACATTCCTTTCGCAAAGCTAACTTTGTAACCTTTGTCACAAAGTTGGCTTATTGAAATAAGATTGTGGTTTAATCCTTTAACAAGGTAAACATCACTTATTAGTGGTTTAGAAGGATTACCAACTTTTCCAACACTAATGATGGTTCTGCTCTCATTGCCTCCAAAGACGACTCGGTTCCCATTTGCAATGGGCACCACTCCGGAGAGCAATTGAGCATCACCCGTCATGTGTTTTGAACACCCGCTATCGAGTATCCAATTATTCTTGGAGCTAAATTTGGATTTGTTGCTCCGTTTCTTTTTCTTGAGTACCTAAAGATAAACATATCATTCCATGGTACCCAAGGTCATTGGGTCCTAAAAGATTAGACCTTTGGAAGCCTAGTCCAATTGGACTTAGACTTCCCCACATAATCATCATTATGCACTAGACCTTTGGAAGCATCCATTGGACTTAAATAATCATCAGTATGCACTACATTCATGAAATAAGAATTCATGTAAGCTTGTTTTTCATGCATATTGGTGTTCTTCGGGCCCCAAATAGTGAATATTTTGGGAGCCCTATTCCTATTGGGAGCATGCATACGTTGTTGATTTCTACGTGATGCATGTCGTGGATATGCATATGGCACATGATGAAATGGTGGTGGAATCATATGATATGGTGCATGATGATAAGTGTTCATATGATTGTGTGGATGAACATAAGCATGTGGAGGAACACGTGCGTGAGGGTGTCTAACTTGGTGTGCACGTGCCCGTGGACGTGAAGCATAAAAATCATCATAATTGTGAACCGGTGGAGTAGGATGTGTGTTCCTACGTAGCATGGTATTGGTGTACATAAAAGCATGACCCTTCTTTGGAGGTCCACCCAAAGTGGGTTTCGTTCCAAATGGGGATGTGTACGAAGTGGAAGCACCATTGGTAGATGAACTACCAATGAGGTGTTTTCTCCTACTCGTTGAGGCATCGGAAGTTGGCCTAACAAAGGTAGTAGACGATTTGGATGAATTTCCCATCTTATACCCCAAGCCAATGTGGTGATTGGCCGGGAGTAAATCATTTAGGATTTTATCCAAATGGTCCTTACCTTTATTGAATTTATTAATTCGGCCTAATGTGCACTCATACTTCTCGGTGAGAGAACGCATAGAAGCGTCCAAGGTGGACACTTGCGATGTGAGCACATAAACACGAGATTTGAGATTCTCATTCTCAATACTCAAAGTTGAGTTTTGAGAAGTCAAATCCGCTATCTTGTGTTCCTCCGAATCCTCAATGTGAACATGCTCAAGTTGAGATTTGAGATCTACAATCTCATTTCTCAAACCTTCAACAACGGTGTCGTTGTCGATGGTGATAGGCTTAGGTGAGGTTTGGAGACTAGCTAACTCATCTTTAGTCTTAGTATATATATTTACTAATTTAGAGTATTTAGACCAAATTTGCTCGTTAGCTAATCTAAGGTCATCCATAGTTACCTCATAGCCTTCATCCTTGCTATCATCGGAAGAGGAGTCTTGATCATGTTCCTCTCTAGCCATGAAGCACATGTGTGCTTGCTCCACTTGTTCATCATCCGACTCTCCACTTGAGGAGTCATCCTCCGAGTCGGTGAACGCCCCGACAAGCCCTTTCTTGTACCCTTTCTTGTACTTCTTTGACTTGTCGAACTTTGGCGCCTTCCATTTCTCCTTGTGTTTGTTTTGAGGACAATCCGCTTTCATGTGTCCTGGCTTGTTGCATTTAAAACACAAAGGAGCGGAGGCGTTAGAAGAACTAAATTTTGATTTGTTCTTGAAATTACCTTTCCGGAAGAATCGGTTGAACTTCTTTGCCATGAGGGCAATGGATTCCAAGTCCAACTCGTCTTCCGAGTCTTCATCATCGGTAGATGTAGATGTAGATGGAGCGGCCTTGAACGCAATTGCCTTCTTCTTTGGCTCGTCTTGCTTCAAGTAAGATTTCATCTTGTCCTGCAACTTTAGTTTGCTATCCTTGCGTACCTCATAAGACATCAAGGTACCCATTAGTTGAATGACAGTATATTTACTCATATCATTACCTTCCTCGATGGCGAAGGTACGCTTTTCCCAACACGAAGGAAGTCCGTCAATGATCTTTGAGACTTTCTCCTTTTGGGTGTAGGTTTTTCCAAGAGCCTCCAACTCGTTGGTGATGTCGACGAAGCGAGCATAGTACTCCTTCATCTTCTCACCCTGTTGCATATGAAATAACTCGTAATCTTTATTTACAACTACGAGTTTGGAGTCTCTTACCCTACTCGTTCCTTCATGCAAGATGAGGAGTGAGTTCCAGATTTGATATGCACTCTTACATGTGCATATCTTGTTGAAGTCTTCGGGCTCCAAAGCGCATTGCAAGGCATTCATTGCCTTGGCATTGCTTACCTCCGCGGCGACCTCCGTGGTAGTCCACTTAGCGAAATCTTCTTCGGCAGGCTCGACATACTCCGTCAACGTGGCTCTCCATAGTGAAGCGCTCCGTAGGAACGTTTCCATCCGGCATTTCCAGTACCCGTAATTGGTACCGTTGAAGAAAGGAGGCCTAGTCGAGGAGTGTCCTTCCATCACCGAAGAAGCTCCTTCACGGTTCCTGAAGGTGCTATAGTCTGAAGGTGGACGAACGTTCTAATTGTCGTTGGAAGACATAGCTAGGTACTTGGCTCTGATACCAAATGTAATGCCCTGATAGCTACTGCACAAGTACTAGAGGGGGCGTGAATAGTACTTTAAAATAATTAAGAAGATAATTCCTAATCATCTTGCAAACTCAACCAACAATGCGGAAATGTGAATATTGACAACAAAGAAAACAATCGCAAACAGACGATATAACGGGTTCAGATCCACCCAAGTCTCCCCGACTTGTTCCCGGTGATCCTACGTCCCAAACACCCGGATCCCCTCCGGATACTTGAGTTAGAAACCTCTAACTCAAATTTGCACTATGAAATACTTGTAGAAAACCTCTACAAGATCAAATCATACACAAATGAAAATGTGACTCCCACAAACCGGGATCACACACAACTCTCACAACCGAGAGTAAAACTTGCAATATTCAAAGTAATTGAAATATGAAATGCTTACCACAAAACCCTATGCCTTGAGTAAAACTTACGATTTTAGGGCAAGAAGGATTGTGGGGAAGATGAAGGCACCAAACCCTAGCTCCATGATGTTGACCAGCAATGGGAGGCTAGGAAGATGTTGGTGACCTTGGATCAAGCTCTTGGCTTGATTGGCTCACAATCAATGTGAATCTCTCTTTGGAAATAAGAGTGAGAGAGAGATTCTTAAGAAATGAATGAGCTTGGAAATGAGAATTAATGCTTCTCTTTGATTCTCTAAACTTCAATAAATATCAGCCTTGAATGCTATGAAACAGCAACTCAAGATTATATAGGATAGAGAGGAGAGAGAGAAGAAATTCGTGCATTTAATGCTCCAACGGATCTATTTCTGAAGCAGACTAGTCGGTCACAGAAGGATCACTGACCGACTAGTTTCTCAACTAGTCGGTCAGTGATTCAACATGAACCGACTAACAGCTGAACAGCCAAAAGAATTAGTTCAGGGAATATAGAACTAGTCGGTCCAAGAAGACTTGCCAACCGACTAGTTTCACAACTAGTCGGTCGGTGCATGTTCTTTGACCGACTAAGAGATGGAATCAAAGTGGCTGAATCCAAAGACAGCTAGTCAGTTTAAGAACAACTTCCAACCGACTAGTTTCTCAACTAGTCGGTCGACAGTTGTGCTTTGACCGACTAACGATAAACAGTAGCTCAGGCTGAAAAACTGTACATACAACTAGTCGGTCTAAGAAGGATTCCTAACCGACTAGTTTGACAACTAGTCGGTCGGTGAACCTTCTTTGACCGACTAACTATAAACAGTAAGTGAGCTGAAAATGAACAAGGCATTCTAGTCGGTTCAAGAAGCATTGCCGACCGATTAGATTGCCATCTAGTCAGTTGGTTCTTCTTCTTGAACCAACTAACATGCCCAAGAAACCGCGATAAGAAGGGTTAAGCTTCGGGAAAGATTCTATGGGCTTCTAATAAGATCCTAGCTCTAAGATATGAGCGTTATGAAGATTAAAACGTAAGACCTACTCAAGGCTTAACATTCTACGAAAAGAAGCTAGAAGACTATAAATTAAACTTGACGAACCGTCTTCAAAAGCTTCAATCGAATCCTCTTGACTTCAATAATGGTCCTTGAGCTTCAACGAAGTTTCAAGCACACGATCACGCACTTTGAGAAGTCTTGAGACGTCGCTTTTGATATACGTTGAATATTGGCGACGATCTCCATAACTCCGCTCACAAAGAGTTAGTTCACGATATTTATGTTTGTTCATCATCAAAACCAAATCCAGGGAATCAATACTCAACATGTATCCCTGTAGGTGTGTATCTATAGCTATATCTGTATGTAAGCTACATTTTAGATACTTGTCTGACTACTTGTGTGTATTCTTATAATTCATAGTATAAGTGTCCTTATTTAGACGAACTATGAGGTGTATGTATAGAAATGTTGTTGTATGGATTGAGGAATAGATATTGTATGATGTGTGAATCTATGTGTAAGGCATGCTATCTGTGTAATAAAGTATTGTGTGTCGTATATAAATATGTGCTAATATATGCCTTGTCAACATTTGAGTGTATATGGATGACTATATGATTGTATGTAGAGTTGTAAGCATTGATACTGAATTATATATAAGGGATATAAGGAGATATATTTGTATATGGATATCTAATGGATGTATATGTGTGTGTGTATATATGAAGTATCTATGAGTATAAATATTGGTGTATAAATAAATTCATGATATATGTGTTGGTATATGGATATTTTCTTGTAAGTCTAGGTGGAGGTATACTTGGATGTATAAGAGTGTATGATGGTATACATAGAAATAATTATATGTCTATGCATACTATAAATATGATTGTGTGAATTGATATACTAAGATATGTATATATAGGTATAGTTACATTTGGATATGAATCATCAGTAGTGTGTGAAATATATTGGCTTACTAAGTGGTGTGTATAAATATACATAAGTAGGTATGCCAAGTTATACAATATTGGTGTGTATTTATATGTATATATATATACATTGTGTGAAGATATGTGTATGAAATGAAGATAGGGATGTATGTGTGACGTGTGAATAAGATTTATATGTACAAGGATATGTCTTGTGTATACATGTGTGTGCGTATATATATATAATGTAATGGTGTATTTCTTGTATATATGTGAGGAATATAAATATGTGCTGACAACGCAGGAATTTTTTCCTGCGCTGTCAGCGATTTCAGGCACTTAAAACATTTTTACATTTTTTTGCAGTGTGTTCTACTACTTGTTAACTAGCTCCCCACCAATTTTCATGCCGATCCAACACCATTTGAGCCTCCGTTCATTCATTTCAAAAACATTGCGCTGACAGTTCGGAATTCTGTAGCGGTTTTTTTTTTGAAATGGATGAACGGAGACTCAAATGGTGTTGGATCGGCTTGAAACTTTGTGGGGAGCTAGTTAACAGGTATTAGAACGTTCTTAAATTTTTTTTTAAAAATGTTTTAAGTGCCCAAAATCGCTGACAGCACATGAAACAATTACTGCGCTGCCAGCACATATCCATATATATGTATGTATATATATATATATATATATGTATATATATATGTATATATGTATGTATATATATATATGTATGTATGTATATATATGTATGTATGTATGTATGTATGTATATATATATATATATATATATATATATATATATATATATATATATATATGGATTAATGTAGAGCAGGTGGCACCTGATCCATTGGATCAGGTGCAAGACACAAAAAGGTGGGGCCCCACGAGTACAAGCCCATGTGGGGCTTGTACTTCCCACCTTTTTTGTGTCTAAGCACCTGATCCAATGGATCAGGTGCCACCTTTTCTACATTAAATCCATATATATATATACGTATATGTATATGTATACATATATACATATACGTATACATATATACATATACGTATACATATATGAATATGGGCCTGAGCTGTCAGCGCAGGAAATTTTTCCTGCGCTGACAGTATATATAAGAATATGGGCCCGAGCTGTCAGCGCAGGAAATTTTTCCTGCGCTGACAGCAATTTGGGGGGGAACATATTTTTTCAACTTTTTTTGCAGTGTGTTCTCCAACTTGTTAACTAGCTCCCCACAAATTTTCAAGCCAATCCAACACCGTTTGAGCCTCCGTTCATCGATTTCAAAAAAACCGCTACAGAATTTCGAACTGTTAGCGCAACATTTTTGAAATCGATGAACGGAGTCTCAAACGGTGTTGGATTGGCTTGAAAATTGGTGGAGAGCTAGTTAACAAGTTGGAGAACACAATGCAAAAATTTATATGAAAAAAAATTTTTTTTGACCCCCAAAATTGCTGTCAGCGCAGGAAAAATTTCCTGCGCTGACAGCTCGGGCCCATATTCCTCACACACACACACACGCGCGCGCGCGCGCGCTATGTTGAATATATTCTACGTAATATATATGAATAGTTGGTTGTTTATATGTATATATACTTGCGTAGGTATGTAAATGGATAAATATAGAATTATGTAGGTAAATATTGGATGAGAGTATATATGTATGTATCTTTGCATATATAGTGAGTGTGTATTGGTTGGTATGTTGATATACTATACATATATGACCTAATATTTGGTGTGTATGGAAATGTCTTAATATTCGACATATGTATTGATATATGAACATACATTATTGTAAGTAATGTATAGTTGTCTGTATATTGGGTACTAATCATGTTGTTTGGATCTTGGATTAAGATAGATGTATACTATATAGTAGGGAATAAGTGTTATTATTGTCTCTTAATTGATGTGTATTCCCTTGCTATATAAGTCTTTATGTTATAGGTAACAGTGAGGTATATTGTAGTTGAGCAGTATATGTGTATCGTATGTGTGTATGTTAAGTCTAAATCCTAGTATACATCTATGAGTATGGTGCATGTATGTGATATTGGTGTATATGTGTAACATAGACGTAGCGTTGTTGGTATCACATGGATAGGGAGACCCTTGTACTATTCAATCTCTGGTCAGACCGTTAGCTTAGAAAGTCCGAGGGCGGACTTTGTTTTAAGGTAGGCAGAATGCAATACCCAGTACCATATATACGTGTATATGTACGTATTTTTTGGACGTATGTGTCCGTATAAATTTCTGGGTATTTCTATAAATTTTTCCTAATTTTTGTAATGATAAAATTATTTTTAAATAAGTTTTAAATACCATTTGAATTTAAATGGATTAGTATTTGAATGCTAATACATTGTATTTAAACATGGTATGAAGTATTAAGGGAGTATTTCTATTTTTATAAAAAACAAAATTTAAAATTTTTTAACGAGGACACCTAACCCTGTTATGTGTCACTTCCCTAATTATCCTTACCTACCCACAAACCACATGTCATCCTTATTAGGTTTAGTTGCTTAGCTTAAGACACCTAGCATGCTACATGTCATCATCTCCTTAATTTCATTAGAAATACAAAAGGAAAAATGAAAGGAAAAGTGAAGAAAAAAGAAAAGAAAAACAAAATGAGAACCCTTTTCATTTCTTTCTCTCTTCCATTTCTCTTACACAATGGCTACTGTCACATCCCGCTTCCCAAAACTACGGAGGTGAAGCATGACTAAGGCCCGCTTGGGCCGGAGCCGTGAGTATCGGACCCAATAAGCGTCTGTAGGGGGACTACCATCTTAAAATTTCAGGTTCTTGCATTTATAAACTTCGTAACAACAGAAAGTACTGAAAGGAAATGCATTCATTTTATTCCATCAAGATATCCAGAAGTACAAGAGTCTAACAAAGGAAGTAATACCTAGCATGGCATCACGCAGAAAGTAAACTACTGGTACAAGCACCCAACCTAGGCAGAAAGTAAACGGTGCTACGCACCTGAACTAGAAAGCATGAAAAACTCTGAACTGCAACGGTAAGGGACCTCTAGGACTGGTCCTCGTCAGGTAAGTACTCCGACTCGACGTCCTCTGGCTCCACGTACTCAGGAATGTCCGGCTCGTCCACGCGCTCTGGATCAACACCTGACGTACAGCACCCAAGAGAAAAGGAACTGTGCGTCAGGTAAAGTCTACAAGAAAGGGTTAGACTCCACTGCAAGTGTACTGTAATTTAAAACAACGATTTACTGGTTGATTAACATGCTGGGGTTATAACATGGCAATTAAAGAAAGTAAACGGTGCAGGAAAAAGTAAACACGACACGCTGTAGCCGTAGTGTGTGCTACCGACTGCGGGACTAACCTAAACGGGACAAGACAAGACAAGACAAGACAAGAAGTGTGTCACTAAGGTTCACGCCTTTCGGTCTATACCGAGGGAACGCTCAACCTTGTGCACGGGACAAGACAAGACAAGAAGTGTGTCACTAAGGCTCACGCCTTTCGGTTAGAAGGCGGCCAGCACCTTCTCAACCGAGGGAATGCTCAACCTTATGCACGGGACAAGACAAGACAAGAACACTAAGGTTCACGCCTTTCGGTTAGAAGGCGGCCAGCACCTTCTCAACCGAGGGAACGCTCAACCTTGTGCACGGGACAAGACAAGACTGAGGAGTGTGTCACTAAGGTTCACGCCTTTCGGTTAGAAGGCGGCCAGCACCTTCTCAACCGAGGGAACGCTCAACCTTGTGCATGGGACAAGAGAATGCTCAACCTTGTGCACGGGAACAAGACAAGACTGAGGATGACAAGAGAGATTCATGCCTTTCGGTTTGTGGGTGGCCAAACCCGCCAAGCCGAGGGAACGCTCAACCTTCATCTACCCAAAGTGCTCAAGACAAGACAACCAGAGATCACCCTCGCATGGAGGGCACCTGAAATGCCCGTAGACTTTCGTGACATGACATGACAGAGTTGAGGGAAGGTTCATTCTAGGGTGTCCACACGCACGCACACACAGAATAACCCTAAGGTGTCAGTTGTTGTTGTTGTTGTGCTTAGACTTCGTCGTCAAGTCTAAGCTGTCAAGGGGGGTCCCGGACGCTATCATTTCACGTCCGGTTCTCTTTAAACATACTTTTACAGTTCAAGGAAAGGTGGCCTAAACGTGGTCGAAAGTACGCAAGTGTAAACACTTGCCTGTAGTGGCGAGTGCGTCGTCTGTCCGGAGCGTCCCGTCGAAGCGTCCCGTCGGCGATGGTCCGTCTGAAACAGGGTCACGACGATGTCAGATCGCGCTTTTTGTCAATCCTATTACGGTTTGTTTCTAAATTTGGCGGGACTACCCTAACAGTCAAAAGTCACGTCTTTTTGATGATTTGTTAAGTCTAGATCGACGTCTACCCTATGTGCACAGGAAATTAGTCCGTTCGTCGATCTTTCCTACGGTGGGCAACGTTTTACAAATGCTGAAAATAACTTTAGTTCGTGTTGACAAATTTTAGATTAGGTTTTGATGAGTTACAGTGTGGGTTTTACTACTCGTTAGGAAAACCAACCTCGTGACGTCGTCCAACAAGCGGAAGTCGGGTCTGAACGGCGAAACGTCGGCATCGTTTGGAACTCCTCGACCGCGGGTAGTGTAGCGAGGTACCTCTGGACAGCGGGGTGATGGCACAAAATCAGCGAGCAAACAGCGATCTCCTTCCCGTTGCGGGTAGCGCAACGGATCTTCACGACGACGGCGACGTCGGGTAAAAACACGTATGTACGGCGACGCATGTGTACATCCCCAAACGGCGACACGTGCCTCGGGGTTTACTGTCACAACCTTAAGAACTCCGGCGTGGTCGTACGGAAGGCGTGACCATCTCTGCGTCATAAGATTTATAAAACATAAGCTGAAGAATTTAACTAGTCATATTACTATAAAAAAATCTACCATATATCTATAGAGTTATAAATAATTTATACTGGCCTAACTAGCTAACTTATGTTGTAAAAAAAGAACGTACTGCTATCACTAATAAATTAACTAACTAACAATAATACCATACTACTATAATAATAACATTATAATTGGTTATAACATCATAACATTCGCAATATACCTATAATTAAAACATTATATTTAACACATTCTAACAGTTTTAATATATATATATATACCTGCTACCATGACATCCAACTAAACTAATATTTATTATTAACATCCTAATTAATACTTCCATCTTACCTTGTGATGTACTGCTAATATCCATATTAATACATTCATATATAATAACAGTGCCAAACTTATCTGCATGTGTATAATGCCATTAATAGCAACTCACATTTTTGGTTCGACGTTTGGTTGCAGATGGCGGATGGCGGTCTGGAAACGGCACGGCCTCGTCGGGGCATGTCGGAAGTGTCGCGGTACGGCGCGAGAAGGCACGGTGACGTCGAGATCTGGAAACGACGGCAACGAGTCGTCGCGACAATGAAACGACGCGCGGAGAGGCGTGTTGCGCACGGAAGAGCGACGCGCAGTGGAGCGTCGGTGCGGCCTGCTGTGGCGAGACTGGGCACTTGCGAGAGGGAGGAATGTGGTGAGAGATAGAACCGGTGGTAGGGAGGGGATGTGTCGACTGAGTGTTGACGAAAAAGGCCGTGGGATTGCTCCTGGGGTTCTCGTGTAGACTAGGGCATAGGAGAAAGAGAAATAGGCCTGAGTGTAGGGGATTAGCTTAGGTTTCTATTTAACAGGGGAGGGTGTACGAAGGAAGGCCTGGGGTTCCTATTGTTTCTGTTGAGAGGAGATAGAGCCTGCCCCCTAGGGATAATAATATAGAAGGGGTGTGCGAGAGAAATCATGGGAAGAGCCCACGCGTTGTGTGGGCTGTTGGGATTTGATAATGGATGGTTTAGAATCAGTTAAGATTTGTTTAGCTCATTAATAGGTTAGGAAAGAAATAGATTTAGATTTCCTTTGATTTAAAGGATTAGATTAATAGAACTATCAGCTTTAGCTTCAAAATATTAAATTGTTAATGAATTAGTCAAAATAATAATTAATGTTAGGATTTTTTTAAAAACCAAAACGTGCAGCCTTAAGGAATTCAAATTTTTATATAAAGAAAAAAATATATTTAATAACTTTGTAATGAGTTAAGCAGGTCGGTCCATTGGCGTCCAAAAATTTCAAAGAAAATACAGGGGCGCTCGCGCTTCCGAGAGGGTTGTGAATACGGGGTTCGGTCACGTGCTAGGCCTACCGAAAACAATAATTAAAAAATAAAGTACGAAAATACACATTCCGAGCAAAATACACACGAAATACGCGCTGTCGGAAGCGACCGTTACAGCTACCCCCTCTCCTCCTGCCTCCACCATGGCCGGCGACCACCTACTCCACCACCTCCCTTCTCCTCTTCCACCACCACCAAGACAAAACTATCTCCATCATCAATCCATAGATTTTGAAGGAGGAGCTTGGAAGGAGGAAGCATTGAAGGAGAAGGAGTTGGAGAAGAAAAGCTTGAAGTTCTTCAAGGAGAAGAAGGGCCAATGAATTTAAGAAGGACTTGTTTAAGGTAGGATGTCACGACCCGCTTCCCTAAAATGGAGGCGAGACGTGAAAAGGTCCGCACGGGAGTGGAGCGGTGAAGCCCCAAACCCGATAAGCGTCAATTTAGTATAAGCAGGTCCCTGTAATTGCCATCGAAACAACAATAATAATAATATGAGACGGAAAAGAAACACCAATCCCAAGGGTTGTCCACAAATATTCAACATCACAGAAAAGCCACCAGGCTAAAAAGAAAGAGTCTAAAGGCCCAGAACAAGGCCAAACAAAAGCAACGACATAAAAAGTATAGGTGCCACGCACCGATAACAAAACAACTATCTAACAAAAGTAAAACACACGGAGACACTAGGACTGGTCCCCAGTGTCCACGTACTCCCCGTCCAACACGGGCTCAAGCTCGGCGTCCGCAAACACCTCACCCTCAGCTGGCAACTCAGGCTCAAGGTCTAACATGCGTCACCCAAAAGAGAAAGGGGCACATGTCAGCAAGTCTAAAAGACTTGGGCAAGGAAACTGAAAGTAACTAGCAACCTAGCATTTAAATGTTAAACAATGGCATGGCAGTTGAATATGATGCAACAGTTTAAAAGAGAGACAAGGATGCACAATGTAGCCAAAGCTACCAACTCACTAGTTCACGAATCACTTATCACTGTTTTCACTTATCACTGTTAATCACTTAAACACTAGAGATTTCGCCTGCAGGCTGGAGTGGCGGATCAGGCCATCTCGTGCTCTGGTGACGCATACCTCTTACTCACTTAAACACTAGAGATTTCGCCTGCAGGCTGGAGTGGCGGATCAGGCCATCTCGTGCTCTGGTGACGCATATCTCTTACCCCACCCCTACGTGTATCGAGCATTAGCTCGCTTCTGGATCACGGGCCAGGAAGTGTATTTGGCATAGGGTTGTGCCCACGAAAAGTGGGTGCCTAGCCGGTATCCGAGCGTTGGGGTTTCCAACTACAGGGCTCGCTTCTGGAACACGAGCCAGGAATATAATGTTGTAGCGTGTGCTACACAATCACAATAATTTATTACTATGCAATGACATGAACAATGATTGCGTACCGTTAATTGAATTTAAACGTGACATACAAGCATGATGAGGGTGACGGACCAAGCTTCGTTGTCAAGCTAGGTCAATGGCGTCTAAACGGCTATCCTTTCACCGTTTAGTCTCTTTTACGCTAAAACAAGGTAATGGCCTAAGACATGGCCCAAATCAAGAGATGCAAGTTTCACTTGCCTATCACCGGGGATGACGGTTACGAAAGTTCGTTTCCGCGAATGCTAGGCTACGGGGAATCGCTGTTATGGGGAACAATCATCAAAACATAAGTATTTTATTAGGGTTTCATAAAAATTACAATAAGACACGAAAACAACGGTAGATCGATTTCTTACCGAGAGGTGGCGGAAGAAACACTTCGGGGAACCCTAGGACCAGATCTGGAAATGATTGGGGAAGTTTGGGGAAACTAGGGTTTAGGGGGATTTTGGGGGTTTTGATGGATTTCAATGGAGATTTGGGGAAGATGAAAGGTGGAATGAGTGATTGGATGGATTGGATGATGGATTTAGGGTTTGGAATGAAGGATTAAAGCTTGGAGGAAGATGGGGGCTTAGAGGGGAAGAAACTAGGGCTTAGGGTCGTGTTGGAGAAGAAGAAAACGAATGGGTTGGGTATTTATAGGTTGGGCTGGCGGCTGCCCAGAAATTAGGGTTTTAACACAGACTAGTCGGTCAAAGAACAACCACTGACCGACTAGTTTGGCAACTAGTCGGTCGGTCGATCAACTCAGACCGACTAAGTGTAAACAGTAACTCCTGAACGAAAATAGTATTTAGAGTTAGTCGGTCCATGAACAAGTACAGACCGACTAGTTTAGAAACTAGTCGGTCGATGAACGTTCTTAGACCGACTAAGAGTAAACAGTAACTCAACTAAAATTAAGATGATGAGTTAGTCGGTTCAAGAAGCATCGCCGACCGACTAGTTTGCAACCTAGTCGGTCAACAACTCTTCTTAGACCGACTAACGATAAACAGTAGCTTCCTCAGGAAATTAGAAAACTCACTAGTCGGTCCAAGAAGGATTTCCGACCGACTGGATCGTCATCTAGTTGGTCGGTGGCCCTTCTTACACCGGCTAATGAGCACAGAAAAGTACCGATACGGAGCGCGAGGCCCCGGGATCGATTCCTAAGACTCCTAGGCTTGATCTAACAGTTAGATATGACCGTTATGAAGCCCGTCACAAACGACGTACCTCGAAATCGACGATCCTAAGGAAGAATCGAGAAAATACGACGAATCGATCGAAAATGAAAGTTACAGAGACGAAAACCACACAAGAGGAGAAAATCCACCAAAACATATATTATATTATAATAAATTCAGATACAAGGAAACCAGTCGTTACATCCTCCCCAACTTAAGAAAAATTCCGTCCTCGGAATTTCCGAATATTCACGAGTCCGGAAACAAAAGTGGGTAGCGCTCTCGCATCTCATCTTCTCTCTCCCAAGTGGACTCTCCCGGCGAACCGTGTCGCCACATCACCCTCACAAGATCGACAATCTTGTTTCGAAGTGACTTCTGATGCCTGTCCAGAATCTGCACCGGATACTGGTCATACGTCAAATCTGAGCGAACGGCGATCTCCGAGAAATCCACGATATGAGATGGATCGCTAATGTATCGACGAAGCTGCGACATATGGAAAACATTGTGAACTCCTTCCAAAGATGGCGGCAAGGCCAAGCGGTAAGCTACCTCGCCAACCCTCTCCAAAACATCAAATGGTCCAATGTATCGCGGGCTCAACTTCCCACGCTTCCCAAAACGAATCACACCACGATTCGGGGAAATCTTCAAGAACACATGGTCGCCCGGCTGAAACTCCAAAGGACGACGTTTAGCATCCGCCCAATGCTTAAAACGGTCCTGAGCAATCCTCAACCTCTCCCGAATATTCCTGACAATATCCACGGCCTCCACGATCATCTCAGGTCCCAACAACTCCCGGTCACCAACGTCATCCCAACTCAATGGCAATCGACATTTCCTCCCATAAAGAGCGGCGAAAGGCGCCATGCCAATACTCGCCTGGAAGCTGTTGTTGTAGGAAAACTCCACCAAATGCAGATGGTCCTCCCACGAACCCTTGAAATCCAACATGCACGCCCTCAGCATGTCTTCCAAAATCTGAATTGTCCTCTCGGACTGGCCATCCGTCTGCGGATGGTACGCCGTGCTGAAACTCAGACGCGTACCCAAGCTCTTCTGCAAACTCTGCCAAAAATGAGATGTGAACCTCATGTCTCTGTCCGACACGATACTCACGGGGACTCCATGAAGTCGCACGATTTCCTCCATATATCTCCTTGCTAGCACCTCCGTGGACTGTCCCACTCGGAACGGAATAAAGTGCGCCGATTTGGTCAATCGATCCACGATCACCCAAATCGCGTCATTCTGCTTCGGACTCCGAGGTAGTCCAGTCACGAAATCCATAGTGATGTGCTGCCACTTCCACTCCGGAATCGGAAGCGGTTGTAGCAACCCGGCCGAACGCTGATGCTCCGCCTTCACTTGCTGGCAAACCAAGCACTTGGCCACACTCCGAGCCACACTCCTCTTCATACCATGCCACCAATAATTCAGACGAAGATCTTGGTACATCTTGGTGCCACCAGGATGCACAGAATACGGCGAACTGTGTGCCTCCACCATCAACTCCTCTCTGATATCCCCAGCCGGCACACACAACCTGGCTCCAAACCTCAGCGAGCCATCCTCATGAATCAAAAAGTCAGTCCGCAGACCGGCTTCCACCATCTCCCGAATCCTTACCAACTTCGGATCTCCGGCCTGGCCAGCCTTAATCCGATCCACGATCGTCGACTGTACCTGCATGTACATCAACGAAGAAGCCTCTCCAGAAAGAACAATCTCCACGCCAGACTCGCAAAAATCCTGCTGCAATCTCCACTGCGAGGTCAAAATCATCACCGCTGGAAGCCTACTCAAAGCATCCGGAACCACATTCACCTTGCCAGGGTGATACTGCAAATCAATCTCATAATCCGCCATAAGCTCCAACCATCGACGCTGTCGCATGTTGAGCTCCTTCTGAGTGAAAATATACTTCAAGCTTTTGTGATCGGTGAAGATTTTCACTTTCTCACTCAGCAAGAAGTGCCTCCAAATCCTAAGAGCGAACACAACGGCAGCCAACTCCAAATCATGCGTCGGGTAATTCTTCTCATGAACCTTAAGCTGACGAGACGCATACGCCACAACATGTCCGTGCTGATGCAGCACGCAACCGAGACCCTTGCCAGAAGCATCGCAAAAGATCTCAAATCCACCGCTGCGATCAGGCACGACAAGAATAGGGGCACTCGTCAACCTCTCCTTCAGAATACCAAAAGCACTCTCACAATCACCGACCAAACATAAGCAACATCCTTCCGCGTCAACCTGGTCATCGGCTCAGCAATACGAGAAAAGTCCGTAATGAACTGACGATAATATCCCGCCAAACCAAGGAAACTCCGAATCTCAGATGCAGACGACGGAACAGGCCACTCCCTGATAGCCCTAATCTTCTCGGGATCCACAGAAATACCATCTCCAGTCACCACATGCCCCAGAAAAGCAACTCGATCCAGCCAAAACTCGCACTTCGAAAACTTAGCATACAAACGATGCTTCCTCAAAATTTCCAATACCGTCCTCAAGTGCGATGCATGCTCTTCCTCCGACTTCGAATAGATCAGAATGTCGTCGATAAAGATAACGACAAACTTATCCAAAAAGTCGTAGAAAATCAGGTTCATCAGATTCATGAAAACTGCGGGCGCGTTAGTTACGCCGAAAGGCATAACCACAAACTCATAGTGTCCATACTTCGTCCTGAACGCTGTCTTCGGAACATCATCCCTCTTCACCTTCAACTGATGGTAACCACTCCTCAAATCCAACTTAGAAAACACCCTCGAACCTCCAAGCTGATCAAAAATATCATCGATGCGAGGCAACGGGTATTTATTCTTAATGGTCACCGCATTCAATCCCCGATAGTCCACGCACATGCGACGCGAACCATCCTTCTTCTTAACCAACAACACCGGTGCTCCCCACGGAGACACACTAGGATTAATATAACCCTTCAGCAACAGCTCATCCAACTGCCTCCGCAACTCTTCCAATTCAGCAGGTGCCATACGATACGGCGCCTTCGAGATCGGCTGCGCACCTGGAACGAGGTCAATAGAAAATTCCAGAGCTCGATCAGGCGGCAAACCAGACATCTCCTCGGGGAAGACGTCGCCAAAATCTCGCACCACAGCTGGCCACTCCAGCTCCAACTGCATAGCTACAGCCTCCACCGGCCTGGCCCGAAATCTGACAGGACCAAGCGAACGGCTACCACGACTGAACTCGAACACTGGATGTCCGGGAATCTCGAACACCACCTTCTTCCGACGACAGTCGATCGTAGCATAGAAGCTCGCAAGCCAATCCATCCCAAAGACCGCATCGTAGTTGGTGATGTTGTGGACAATAAAATCAGCATAAAGCTCATGTCCACAAACCACCACGGAGCAAGGACTGCATCCACGATGCACCGTGACTACTCCATTCCCTGTGACGATATTCCAACTCTTGGAGAGAGGGGACGTCGACAAGGAATGCTTCTCCACGAAGCTCTGGGCCAAAATGCACATTGACGCACCTGAGTCAAAGAGGACTCGGGCAGGGAACGTGCAAACCAAAACCACACCTAACAAACAGTCTAATCGATCAAATCTTATTCTAGCAACACCATACACAAGCATTCACATAAGTTAACAATCAATTAACTAAGGAAGGAACAATCTAGATCGAAAGTTACCTGCAATGACCTCATCCATGGCCAAAACCTCCTCCTCAGTCATCAGAAATGCCTGCCTCCTCGGCGGAGCAGCCCGCTCAAAAGCCTGCCTCTGCGGGACGAGAGGCACCCCACGACCGGCGGGCACCGGGGCTCTCTGCTGCAACGGCGGGGCGGCAATAGGTGTCCCCCAAGGTCGCTTCAACTTCGGGCACTCCCTGATAGCATGGGCAGGATCTCCACAAGCTATACATTGCCCCAAGTACTTCCTACACGATTCCTTGATATGACCCTCCTTGCCACAGAAATGGCAAACCCTCCGAACAGGCCCTCCTGGCCTCTTGAACTGAACAGGATGGTTCGGCCTGAATCCAGGTCGAACCACAGCTCTTGCCTGCTCCACAGGCCTCTTCCCAGCGCCAACAATAGACCCCCTCCTCTGGTTCACGAGCAACTCCTGCCTCTTGGCAGCGACCAAAACCTTCTGATAAGATTCCCGGTCAAAAGAGGTCACGAAACTCTGGAGCTCCGAGGCAATTCCCTGAAGGAACCTCTGAGCTCGCTCCTCAGCGTCCTGCACCATCTTTGGTGCAAACCGACTAAGCCTCATGAAGTCCTGGTGGTACTGGTCCACCGACGAACTCCCCTGCTTCAAATCGATAAAACGCTGCAGCATCTCTTCCCTGGCAGCCTTCGGGAAGAACTCACCATCAAATCTGGCCTTGAAGGTAGCCCAGACGATCGGCTCTACCAACATCCTTTCCTCAGCATCCCACCAATTCCTGGCGTTATCCTTCAGCTGGCGCTTCGCCAAGTCAACCCAACTAACTTCGTTGACCTTGGACATCTTCAGATTGTCCTCGATATTCCTCATCCATTCATCAGCAGCTAGTGGACCTTCGGTTCCATCAAAATACGCAGGACCCAGCTCTCTGAACTGCTTCGCCCCGGGCTCAAGGCGAGGGGCTTCCACCACCCGAGCAGCTCGAGCCGCCGGAGCATTCTGCACCTGCAGAAGCACACCCTGCTGAACCTGCATCATCTGCAACATCATCCTCATCATCTCCCCATTAGTGGGCTCCCGCTCAGGCTCCTCGTCATGAGGGGGCGCACCACTACCACCACCACGGGTGATTCGCCTTCCTGCCATCTAATGACGCAGAAAACGAAACAATTAGACTCATAGCTTAGGGCTCAGATGTCGAACTTATTTGTTGGACAATGTTGTATTATTATTGTTATCCCGTTAATTACAATTACAGAAGGACCTGCATGGGCCACCACTAAAACCTGTCACGACCCGCTTCCCTAAAATGGAGGCGAGACGTGAAAAGGTCCGCACGGGAGTGGAGCGGTGAAGCCCCAAACCCGATAAGCGTCAATTTAGTATAAGCAGGTCCCTGTAATTGCCATCGAAACAACAATAATAATAATATGAGACGGAAAAGAAACACCAATCCCAAGGGTTGTCCACAAATATTCAACATCACAGAAAAGCCACCGGGCTAAAAAGAAAGAGTCTAAAGGCCCAGAACAAGGCCAAACAAAAGCAACGACATAAAAAGTATAGGTGCCACGCACCGATAACAAAACAACTATCTAACAAAAGTAAAACACACGGAGACACTAGGACTGGTCCCCAGTGTCCACGTACTCCCCGTCCAACACGGGCTCAAGCTCGGCGTCCGCAAACACCTCACCCTCAGCTGGCAACTCAGGCTCAAGGTCTAACATGCGTCACCCAAAAGAGAAAGGGGCACATGTCAGCAAGTCTAAAAGACTTGGGCAAGGAAACTGAAAGTAACTAGCAACCTAGCATTTAAATGTTAAACAATGGCATGGCAGTTGAATATGATGCAACAGTTTAAAAGAGAGACAAGGATGCACAATGTAGCCAAAGCTACCAACTCACTAGTTCACGAATCACTTATCACTGTTTTCACTTATCACTGTTAATCACTTAAACACTAGAGATTTCACCTGCAGGCTGGAGTGGCGGATCAGGCCATCTCGTGCTCTGGTGACGCATACCTCTTACTCATTTAAACACTAGAGATTTCGCCTGCAGGCTGGAGTGGCGGATCAGGCCATCTCGTGCTCTGGTGACGCATATCTCTTACCCCACCCCTACGTGTATCGAGCATTAGCTCGCTTCTGGATCACGGGCCAGGAAGTGTATTTGGCATAGGGTTGTGCCCACGAAAAGTGGGTGCCTAGCCGGTATCCGAGCGTTGGGGTTTCCAACTACAGGGCTCGCTTCTGGAACACGAGCCAGGAATATAATGTTGTAGCGTGTGCTACACAATCACAATAATTTATTACTATGCAATGACATGAACAATGATTGCGTACCGTTAATTGAATTTAAACGTGACATACAAGCATGATGAGGGTGACGGACCAAGCTTCGTTGTCAAGCTAGGTCAATGGCGTCTAAACGGCTATCCTTTCACCGTTTAGTCTCTTTTACGCTAAAACAAGGTAATGGCCTAAGACATGGCCCAAATCAAGAGATGCAAGTTTCACTTGCCTATCACCGGGGATGACGGTTACGAAAGTTCGTTTCCGCGAATGCTAGGCTACGGGGAATCGCTGTTATGGGGAACAATCATCAAAACATAAGTATTTTATTAGGGTTTCATAAAAATTACAATAAGACACGAAAACAACGGTAGATCGATTTCTTACCGAGAGGTGGCGGAAGAAACACTCCGGGGAACCCTAGGACCAGATCTGGAAATGATTGGGGAAGTTTGGGGAAACTAGGGTTTAGGGGGATTTTGGGGGTTTTGATGGATTTCAATGGAGATTTGGGGAAGATGAAAGGTGGAATGAGTGATTGGATGGATTGGATGATGGATTTAGGGTTTGGAATAAAGGATTGAAGCTTGGAGGAAGATGGGGGCTTAGAGGGGAAGAAACTAGGGCTTAGGGTCGTGTTGGAGAAGAAGAAAACGAATGGGTTGGGTATTTATAGGTTGGGCTGGCGGCTGCCCAGAAATTAGGGTTTTAACACAGACTAGTCGGTCAAAGAACAACCACTGACCGACTAGTTTGGCAACTAGTCGGTCGGTCGATCAACTCAGACCGACTAAGTGTAAACAGTAACTCCTGAACGAAAATAGTATTTAGAGTTAGTCGGTCCATGAACAAGTACAGACCGACTAGTTTAGAAACTAGTCGGTCGATGAACGTTCTTAGACCGACTAAGAGTAAACAGTAACTCAACTAAAATTAAGATGATGAGTTAGTCGGTTCAAGAAGCATCGCCGACCGACTAGTTTGCAACCTAGTCGGTCAACAACTCTTCTTAGACCGACTAACGATAAACAGTAGCTTCCTCAGGAAATTAGAAAACTCACTAGTCGGTCCAAGAAGGATTTCCGACCGACTGGATCGTCATCTAGTCGGTCGGTGGCCCTTCTTACACCGGCTAATGAGCACAGAAAAGTACCGATACGGAGCGCGAGGCCCCGGGATCGATTCCTAAGACTCCTAGGCTTGATCTAACAGTTAGATATGACCGTTATGAAGCCCGTCACAAACGACGTACCTCGAAATCGACGATCCTAAGGAAGAATCGAGAAAATACGACGAATCGATCGAAAATGAAAGTTACGGAGACGAAAACCACACAAGAGGAGAAAATCCACCAAAACATATATTATATTATAATAAATTCAGATACAAGGAAACCAGTCGTTACATAGGATTTTCTAGCATCCTAGTTAGGATTTAGTTTTAGGATTAGTGTTAGTAGGAGTTCAAATCACTCTAGCAAGCTTTCAATTTTTGATTTGGTGTAGGATAATTAGTAAAATGTTTAGCTTAATCTTCTTGCTAGAAAAAGAATAATGAAAATGCATGTCATAAATTTTGTGTAGTGTATTATGGATGTTTCATGTTGTAATCTAGTTGGATTGGTATGTCTCATTGTATACTATTAGGCCATGTCACTTACAAATTTTATGTGAGAGAGAGAGAGAGTGTGTGTGTGTGTGTGTTTTAGTGTTCTTGCTAAAGAGGTATGCTAAGGTTCATGTAACTTATTTGCTAAATGTATAGACAAATAAATTCATGTTCATGCTAAATTGAATAAGCTAAGTGGTATGTTGTTTAGATTAATTATTTGTGTCATGGTGTTGTCATGATAATTATTAGTGTTTTCATGCCATGTTTTTGTAGCAAAATAGCAACTTTATGAAATTGGTAGTTTTGTAGTAGGACTTGTTTTAGTAGCAATATGTTTTCCTTACAAAATTTAGTAACATCATGGTATGCTTTAGCAAAAACAATTATGTTTATGAAATTGGTAACTTCTTAGTATGCCATGTTTTTAGTAATAAAATGGTTCCTTCTTGAGATATTAATAGCATATAAAAGAGCGAGTTGAAATAAATGGGTTCATGCTTATACCATGTCACACATAAGCCATGTTATGCTACATGTTATTATGCTACATGTTATATGTTAATATGTCATAGGTCATATGCTTAAGTTAATATCTCTAACATTCACATACCACACTAAAGTGTTCATATGTTAATGCTAGCATCTCTATTTTGTGCATAGGCCATACATATGCTTATATGCTAATGTTGGTAGCAATATGTTAGTGTGTTATATCATGCAAATTCACAATTTGTTAAGGAACTTATTGTCACATGCAATATTTTAGTGGCTAAATGTTCTCCTTGTGAAGTTAGTTATTAGTAGCCTCATTTTGTTGTGTAATATGCATAGGTGTAATGTTGTAATCCATGTAGTAGCATTTATACCCTTACATTATCTAAAACTGTTATGGGTAAAGTTCATGTTTATGCCATATTACTTGTAGCATATTTGGTACCATGTTCATGTCTCAGGCAATAATGCTATGCTTCTTGTTAGGAAGGATGTAATCATGTGTTATATGTGTTAATTGGACACATGAGAGGTTATAATAAATTGTGGATGCAATGTTCGTTGTTAAATCACTACATCGGCGTAATTATGAAATAATGTGAATGTGGTATTCGAAACCGCTAAAATAACGTACAAAAATAAAGTATGAAACTAAGAGTGAGGCAAAGTGTTAATGTCTGGAGCGCTCGATCCATTCTAAAGTGGGTGAGACTCCAGATATGGGTTTGGGGGAAACGCATGTAAATTCTAGGAGTTAAGGAGCGGACAGATGATAGTTTCTCACTCACTTTGTCCCTCCCAAAAGGGGGAGTTGACTAGAGTTAGAGAGGCTGGTGGTGTACTCGTGATGCACCATTCGGTAATTGTTGGTTTTCTCTGTTTGTCCCAATAAAAACCAAGATTTGTCTCACTCCCGTACCTTGCTCCGTTCAGGTAGGGAGTTACGAGAGGCCCCTCTTGTCGTTGGTTTAGGTACCACTTTTCACCCACCCTGGGTGAAGTCCAGCTCCTTAGTGTCCTACGATTTACTTGAGTTTCCAAATATTAACTAATCACCTAAATGTTTAACCATTATAATCTAAAATGTTTGTTCCTCAGTTCTTTTGTTTATTTTCAGTACTTGTATGTCACATTTCTTTAAATTTATGCATTAATACTGTGATTATTATGTCGACTAGTTAGAAGGGCCGGTTCTAAAACTGGATCCTACTAGTGATGTTTGGAGTTCCTATTGGGTCACGCGTTGACATGCCCTCCGTGTGGTTTTCAGGAGTAGGACCGGAGCAACCTGTGCAGGTTCCAATGCCAGAGATCGTTTCAGTTCAGAGGTAGAGCCTACTGGTGACTTTGTCCAGTTGGACTTCCCTGGGGTAGATTAGTGGGTGCGTTGTACTGGGTGTGGACACCTTTTTGTACTTTTTGGGATGTGGTTTCTCTTTTTGTTGTACCCCCCCTTTTGCACCCCTTGTACAATTGATGTATGTATAAAGTACTTTGTGTAATATAATGTAATAAAATGAATGATTTTCTTTCTTTTATAATGTGTTTCTCTGTGTTGTTGTTGTATTGAGTTTGGAGCATCGTCTGTACTTCCCAGCACGTGCGAAGTGGCCTGCAAAATTTTTCTGTTTCTTGCAGTACTTCTCTTCTCTCTCCTCGTCTTTCTTCTTCACACCCGTATTTTCAAGGATACCTGATACGGATTCGTACTTATCGGGTATCTTGGAGATCGGGACGTAACATTCTTGCACGACATCTAGAGCTACTTTTGGGATTATCCGCTTCTTTACAGAACTTGCAATGACGGGGTGATTAGGAGATGCATTTCGGAGAGTGAAGTGGCATCCATCATATCACATTGTCACAGTCTGCAATGCAGAGAGCACGCAAGCACGATGAAGACAACGACGAAAATCCTTAAATGTGGGTTCTATTAGCCCACGTTATTCAAGGATGTGAATGTATTTATAAAAGGATGCGACGATGTCAGTGGGTTGGTAGCATCTTTAGAAGGAATGACATGCCCTTAAACAATATCCTAGAAATTGAGGAGTTCGACGTCTGGGGAATCGATTTCATGGGACCATTTCCATCCAGACATATTGGTTGCAGTGGACTTTGTCTTTAAATGGGTTGAAGCTATTGCCTCGCCGACTAATGATGCACGGGTGGTCGCCAAGTTTTTTAAAAGAAATATATTTCCCAGATTTGGAGTCCTGAGAGTTGTTATTAGCAAAGGGGTAAAACACTTTACCCGAAAAAATTTGAAACCCTCTTGAGAAAATACGGGATACACCACCTTGTCGGACTTTCCTACCATCCTCAGACAAGCGGCCAAGTGGAGATTTCCAATAGAGAGATAAAGAATATCTTGGATAAGACCATAGCATGTACGAGGAGAGATTTGACACTGAAATTGGATGATGCCTTGAGGGATTAACGGACTGGTTACAAGACTCCGATTGGAACTTTCCCATATCACCTATTCTAAGGGAAGGCGTGCCACCTTCCGGTAGAATTAGAGCACAAAGCTTATTGGGCCATCAAACACTTAAACTTTGATAACATGAATGCACAAGACGGCCGCCTTATACAACTGAATGAATTGGATGAATTTAGACGTAACGCATACGAGAATTCCTGCATTTACAAGGAAAAAACAAAAACATGGCACGACAAACGCATCATAAAAAGGGAGTTCAAGGAAGGTGACTTGGTTCTCCTCTTTAATTCGAGGCCAAGGCTATTCAAATTCAACGGACAAAGTCTGAAGCACTATTTCACAGGAGATCCCATCGAAGAAGACCAAATTTTAATGTTATCACCTCAGGAGAAACCACCACTGTTGCATCCGACAAACCCTAAGGGGCCGAGGAATCAAGAGCTCAAGAAGCGAATACTGGAACAGAAGCGAGGAGAAGAAGACATCCTAGACTTCTCCACCCTTATGCCGCCATGACAACATCTTCAAAAAGGGAGTCGAGCTCACGACTTAAAATGAGTGCTTCTTGGGAGCCAACCCAAGCGTTTTCATATCGTTTTTAATATTTCGATTTCTATCTTCGTTTGGTTTTAGAATAGCTTGAATTATTACCTTGAATAAACCCCCAAAATCTCAAAAATTAACTAAGTGTTTTCAATGTAGGAAGAAGCAAGGAGAAGCTAGAAACACGTTTTAAAGGGATACGTGGTGCAAGTCCATGCGGCCGCGTGGAGAAAAGAAGAAGAGAAGAAGTCACAGGACTGAAACCCCATACGACGTGACCGCATCGCAAGGGTACACATGACTGCGTCGTCCAGGAAAAAGTTAGGAGATTTTCAAGTTCAAAATTTCAATTCCACATGGCCGCATCTCCCAAACGATGCGTCCGCGTAACTCTCTGTTGTTTTGAGCCTTAATTCTATCCACTGTCAACTCTAAACGTGCGCGTGAACATTAATCACGCGACTGCGTCAAACCCAACTAATAGGCAAAATTTTCCTAACCTTACGCGGTCGTTTAAACCTAATCGAAATGACCGCATCCTTACACAAATCTCCAAGGCCAAATTTCTCAATTCGACGCGGCCGTTTAACCAAATCCACATGGCAACATAACTCTCTGTCGTTTTAACTCGAAAAACACTTTTCTGCAAGATCAATGCGGTTGTTTGAACTCAAATGACACGTTCGTGTCGACCCAAGTTTTGAGCTTCAATCTTTCCAATTCAATGCAACCATTTGAACTCAAACGACACGGTCACGTCTATCCAAATTTTTGAACTTCAGATCTTCCTAATTCGACGTGGCCGTTTCATCTTAATTATGCGACATTGTAACTCTCTGTTTTCTCAAGCCAAAAATTTATCCTCTGACCAAATGATGCGGTCGATATACCGATCAACGCGACCACGTTGAATCGACCGCGTCGTACCCTAAACCATTGACTTTTGGCTTCCAAATCGACGCGGTCGTTTGGTCTCGATCGACGCAACCATACAGCTGCTCTATATGTAGTCCCAAAACCCCAAGCGGCCGTTTCACTTGAAAAATTTCCAAATGATTCATCTTCTTCTCAATAATTTCTTCGACTCCGAGATATTACAATCGTCGAAATCTGTTCCCTTCTCTCCCAAATCATTCCAAGACCCTTCCCACTCCATCAGCCCCTCTCCTCCGCCACCATTCTCGATCGAAATGGGCAATCAATGAAACCCTAAACGGCTCGTCTATGGGGTTTTGCGATTCAATTCGATGCGGGTTACTGGAGGTCAGTTGCTAGCTGAGGAAGAAGCTTGGGGGAACCTCTCCAAGAGCTTGGTGCAATCAATTTAGTAAGGAGCTTCAACGATTGGTAACTTCTTTCCTCATTTCGTTAAAATTCACATTTTTCGCTGAATTCGCTAATTTTGCTTGAGTCTTCACTTCACTTCACACACTCTATTACATCACTCACATTCCACTCACCATGCCTTCCAATAAAGAGCGCAAGAAGCACACTGCCACCATTGGTCCATCCCAGGGTAGGGGCAAGTGTCATCGAAACCTAACAGTCGCTGAGGCTCTGGCCATTGCTGCGAAGGGTGATGCACCAGTCCCTCTCCCTCAGATTGACACTCTTGGGATAGAATTTGTTGACGAATTTCAACGTGATACTTTCACATCCCTCTCCTCTAGGATCATAGTGCCTACCAAATTCCCGTGTGTCACAGCTCTATATGCACTTGGTCTCCTAGATGGAGTCAACACACTCCACCGCAACATTGGTTGGGAAGAGTTTTTAGAGTGTGAGGCTAGAACCTATAGGAGACTCACATTAAGGTTCCTAGCCACCTTCAAGAGTTATCTGTCGGGGTTTTTGTTTCGATCGATGAACAAGGACTACAGCATGTCCACCTATTCATTGAACCCCCTCTTCAAGTGGCCTCAAGCTCTTGAGCCTGAAGCATGCTCATACAAATATCCCTGTCATCCAGAGTATGATCAAAATGCTTTTTGGCTGAAGATCACTGGACTTTCTCCTTTCCCCATTACACTTGTGAAGGCTTCTAGCATCATACACCATTTCCTTCGCATCGTGCATCACATGATTGCGAACTCGATCTTCTGTAGATATGAGACTGGCTAGGTCTCTCAGGATGAGTTGTTCTTTCTCTGGTGTGACATCCAGCCACGTGTCATTCGTGAGGATGGCACTACACTTCTACGATACATCCTCAATGCTGGTTTTTGGCTGAACCAAATATTTCTCCACACCCTTGACATCCCACACTCTCGCATCTGCTGCGGAGGGTTTATCACCATTATTTCACAGCTTCCTCCCATTTCCTATAAGATCCCCGATTCCATGCATCCTGTTCCGAGCCCCACTTCTCTTGATCTCTCTATCCTCTCAAACATGCACATGATCAAATCCTTTAAAGAGGACGAGTATTTGTCACGCCCCGCTTCCCTAATATGGAAGGCGAGACGTGAGGAGGTCCGCTCAGACGTGGAGCTGTGAAGCTGCAGTCTGATAAGCGTCTGTAAAAATTTCGAAAAGTAGCAGGTCCTTGCATTGCGACGAAACAACAAAAATAATAAAGCAGAATAAAGAACATCCACCAACAACATCCAATAATTATTACAACATCACAGAATAGTCACAAAAGTACAAGTCTGAAAAATAGGCCTAAAGCATGGCCAAACAAAACAACGAGAGATAGGTGCTACGCACCGACACCTAACAGCAACTAAGGAAAGATAATAACTAAGGGGAGACTCCAAACGAGTCTAGGACTGGTCACCAGTATCCTCGAACTCGGTCTCAGCAGGGACCTCAAACTCAGCGTCAACGAACTACTCGTCCTCTGCTACCTGCTCCGTCTCAAAGTCTGACATGTGACACCCAAAGAGAAAAGGGCACATGTCAGCAAAAGTCTCCCAAGGGAAGCGGAGAACTTTTGTGCAAGGATACAAATATAGAAAACGACTGGCAGTTCTAAACAATATGAAATGACATTTAAAGAGTGCAATAGTTTAAATGACATGATGCATGCACGTCGTAGCAGAAACTACGAAAACACTATTTCACGATTTTCACGAAACATTAACTTTTCACATTGTGCACAGAGTTTACGCCTTACAGCTGAAGTGGCTGTACGGGCACACTTCTACGTTGAGTGGTCGCTTAACCCTACCCATCCACGTGTATCGAGCGTTGTTTTCCCAACAACACTGTGCTCGCTTCTGGATCACGAGCCAGGAAGTGTTTTTCATTTGGCATAGGGGTGCACCTAGCCTCAATAGCAATAACATTTGTAGCGTGTGCTACTCAATCACGAAGAACACATGATGCATGACATGACATGGCAATGAGCAGATAAATTGCGTACCGTTAATTGAAATTTAAACATGGCATAGCAGCATGAATGAAAGCAGGTAAAGTGTCGGATCTAGTTTCGTTGTCAAACTAGATCAAATAGGGCGTCTAGGAGACTATCATTTCACCGCCTAGTCTCTTTTACACAATCTTACAAATTGGCCTAAAACACGGCCTAAATAATTACTGGCAAGTATCACTTGCCTGTTTCCGGTGGTCTCGGTTGTCGTAGGTTCGTCTGGGCGGGTACTACGTGTCGATATATCCGGTTCGCTGTTTTGGTTAAACAAATTACGAATTAGGTCCCTTGCACGATGAGCACAAAATTAAGTTAATCCCTAAATTAGGTTCGTCGTATTTTTTATTGGGTTCTCCGGCTATGGTGACGTTTATATTGTGTCACACTAATCTGATACATCTTATTTTACTCTGATATTATTTAACAACAAGCTGCTAAAAGTAATACTAACCTGTTAATTAATATTAGCAACCCGTTAATTAACTTACTAAACTAACTGCAAATGTTAACATAAGGGTATTAAATACTTCATCCACCTCTACCTCTATTTATATTATATTACCCATCCAACACCATTTTAATATCATACCCTTCATTCTTTGTTAATAGTAAGGCTGTCATATGTTCTTTATTCAATCGATAACCCTTACAAAATACTGTCACTCATTCTTTAATATCCAAATGTCTGTCACCCACCCTTCCTTATATTTATTTCATTTTATTTTATAACCCCTAGGCTTCCAGCTGTCTTCTGTCAATCCCTCTCTCTATACTTTAAGAGGCTAACTTCATATCTCCTCATAATAATAACACTTTCACTCTGTCTCCTCTCTTCTCATGTGTCTGTTCATTCGTTTTCTTTCTTTCTCTTTTTTTTTGTTTTAAGCTTTACAGCAACCAGCGAATGGAAGAGGCTCACCTGCATGAGGAAGTGGAGGCCACGCACACGAAGAGCTCGGCGGCAGGTGGCTCTGGGAGGCGGCGCTCCGGCGGTTCGGCGGCTTCGGCGACCCAGGCGGCGGCGCGCGCTGTTTGCAGTCGAGGGGGGTGCGGCGTTGGGCGCGGGGAGAGGGTGGAGGCCGGCTAGGGGAGAGGGAGGTGAGAGGGGTGGAGGAGGAAGGAGGAGGAAGAAGAAGAAGGAGATGAGGGTTTGTAGGGTTTGCTAATTTTTGTAAATCTTTTGGGTTTAACAGATCTGAAGTTTGGGTGTTGATTTCTTTGAATCTGAAGTTTTATTTTCAGATGTTTTGGCTTGTTTTGCTCCTCCTCTCAATTTGATTTTTGTATGGAAAGTGGGTTGAGATTGGTTTTTGTGTATGGTTATTTTGCTGAAATTTGTAGGAGGGAAGAGGATGGATTTGCAGTTTGTTTTGCAGGGGAGACGATGGTGCCTGTTCTTAAGGAGAGATGGCACAGGAGACAACACCTACCATTTGTCAAACTCAATTTAATATGATTAGGATGGAAGTTATTATAACTTTAGACCAAAGCGATCGTAGAGCCGTGTCCGTTTGCTTGAACAAAATAAATGTATGCCAACTGTGACTAATTGAGGAGATGTATCTCGTTGTCTAAAACGTGTATGTTGTCGTGTAGTTAAGGGTTAAGACATTTTTGTAACTAAGTGAGTTTAATAAGTCATCAAAAAAATGAAAAGTAATTAGTGAAATTAATAAGTGATGAAAAATAAAGTAATTTGTAATTTGTAATTTGTAATTAGCAGAATAATTAAGTTAAATTATTTTAGTTAGACTTGATGGTAAAAATTGACGACACGGTAAAACGAAAACAGTGACGCGCCTGCATCGATACGTACGGACGAAAAGTCAACTTCTGACTGAAGAAAAATACCGGCACGCACAATCAAAAACACGCCTAAAAATACCGGCCGTTACATTCTACCCACCTTAAGAAAAATTCCGTCCTCGGAATTCTCATCAACTAAGGAGTAGAAAACAAATATGGATAACGCTCTCGTATCTCATCTTCTCGCTTCCAGGTAGATTCTCCTGGCGAGTCACGACGCCACATTACTCTGACTAGATCAACAGTCTTATTCCTGAAGACTTTCTGATGTCGATCTAGGATCTCCACTGGTTGCTGTTCGTACGTCAGATCTGGCCGAATAGTAATCTCAGAGTAGTCCACAGCATGAGAAGGGTCGCTGATATAACGACGGAGCTGGGACACATGAAAGACGTCATGAACTCCCTCTAAGGACGGTGGCAAAGCTAAGCGATAAGCTACTTCTCCAACTCGCTCTAGCACATCGAATGGTCCAATATATCTTGGACTAAGCTTGCCTCTCTTCCCAAATCGAATCACTCCTCGATTTGGTGAGATCTTCAGAAACACATGATCTCCCGGCTGAAATTCCAGAGGACGCCGTTTAGCATCTGCCCAATGCTTGTAACGGTCCTGGGTGATCCGAATCTTGTCTCTGATATCTCGCACAACATTAACTGCTTCCACTATCATCTCTGGTCCCAAGAGTTCTCTATCACCTACGTCATCCCAACTCAGTGGCGATCGACATTTTCTCCCGTAGAGAGCAGCAAATGGCGCCATGCCAATGCTTGCCTGATAGCTGTTGTTGTAGGAAAACTCCACCAGGTGCAAATGATCCTCCCATGAACCCTTAAGATCCAACATACAGGCTCTCAACATATCCTCCAAGATTTGAATGGTACGCTCTGACTGGCCATCTGTCTGCAGGTGATACGCAGTACTGAACTTTAGACTGGTACCCAGATTGGTCTGCAGACTTTTCCAGAACTGAGATGTGAATCGCGTATCACGATCTGATACAATGCTCACAGGGACTCCATGTAAGCGCACGATCTCCTCCATATACTTCCTTGCTAATATCTCCGTGGATTGCCCAATTCGGAAAGGTATAAAGTGCGTGGACTTGGTCAATCGATCCACGATGACCCAGATCGTGTCATTCTGCTTGGTGCTCCGAGGTAAACCAGTCACGAAGTCCATCGTGATGTGCTGCCACTTCCACTCCGGAATCGGCAGAGGTTGCAATAGTCCAGCAGTGCGATGATGTTCAGCTTTCACTTGCTGACACACGAGGCACTTGGCAACGCTCCGTGCGACACTTCTCTTCATTCCATGCCACCAGAAATTTTGACGAAGATCCTTGTACATCTTAGTACCTCCAGGATGAATAGAATAAGGCGAACTGTGAGCCTCATTCATTAACTCCTCTCTGATATCTCCTGCAGGCACGCAGATCCTACTACCATATCTCAAGGATCCATCCGCGTGAATCAGAAAATCTGTCCGTAGTCCTGCTTCGACTTGCTCTCTGATCTTCTTCAATTTAGCATCTCCATCTTGAGCAATCTTGATTCGATCTACGATCGTCGATTGAATTTGCATGTTCATCAACGACGATGTGACTCCCAGTAGAACAGCTTCAACATCCATCCTTCGCAGATCCTGCTGCAATCTCCACTGAGCTGTGAGAATCATCACTTCGGGCAGTCGACTCAAAGCATCCGGTACGACATTCACCTTCCCTGGATGATATTGAAGATCGATGTCGTAGTCTGCCATCAATTCCAACCATCTACGCTGTCTCATATTCAACTCCTTCTGGGTGAATATATATTTCAAACTTTTGTGATCAGTGAAAATTTTCACTTTCTCACTCAGTAAGAAATGTCGCCAGATCTTCAGTGCAAAGATGACAGCGGCTAACTCCAAGTCGTGGGTCGGATAATTCTTCTCATGGATCTTCAGTTGTCGCGAAGCATATGCGACCACATGATTATGCTGGTGCAGAACGCATCCAAGTCCCTTGCCTGATGCGTCACAGAAAATCTCGAAGCCTCCGCTTCTGTCCGGAATAGCTAAGACTGGTGCAGTAGTCAGTCTCTCATTTAAGGTAGAAAAAGCTTGCTCACAAGAGTCTGACCAACTGAACTTAACATCCTTCCTTGTCAATCTCGTCATCGGCTCAGCTATCCTCGAGAAATCCTTGATAAATCTGCGGTAGTATCCAGCCAATCCAAGGAAACTCCTGATGTCAGATGCCGATCGAGGTGTAGGCCATTCACTGACTGCTTTGACCTTCTCCGGATCCACTGAGATACCAGCTCCCGATACTACATGCCCAAGAAATGCAATTCTATCCAGCCAGAATTCGCATTTGCTGTACTTGGCATACAGTCTATGGTGACGGAGCGTCTCCAACACTATCTTCATATGTTCTGCATGCTCTTCCTCGCTCTTCGAGTACACCAAGATGTCGTCTATGAATATCACTACGAACTTGTCAAGAAAGTCATAAAAGATAAGATTCATGAGATTCATGAACACAGCAGGAGCGTTGGTCACACCGAATGGCATGACAACGAACTCGTAATGTCCGTACTTAGTCCGAAAAGCGGTCTTGAGCACATCTTCCTTCTTGACTCTGACTTGATGGCATCCGCTCCGGAGATCCAACTTCGAAAATACTCTCGATCCACCAAGCTGATCGAAGATATCATCAATACGGGGCAGCGGGTACTTGTTCTTCACTGTGATCTAATTCAACTCTCGATAATCAATGCACATTCTTCTCGATCCATCCTTCTTCTTTACTAGCAAGACGGGTGCACCCCAGGGAGATACGCTGGGATGAATGAAACCCTTCTGTAGTAGCTCATCCAACTGCTTCCTCAACTCTTCTAATTCTGCAGGAGCCATACGGTACGGCGCCTTCGAAATTGGTTGAGCTCCTGGCATAAGATCGATGCCGAACTCCAACGCTCGATCGGGCGGCAGTCCAGAAATGTCTTCAGGGAAGACATCTTCGAAATCTCTCACTACTGCAGGCTTCTCTGGTTCAGCAATCATAGATGCAATGGTCAATTGGTAAGGCTGGGCTCGAAATTTGACAGGTCCAAGCGAACGTCCTCCACCGACAAACTCGAACACTTGGTGGTCAGGAATTTCGAAGACCACTTTCTTCCGGTGACAGTCGATCGTGGCATAAAAAGCTCCTAACCAGTCAATGCCGAGAATAGCATCAAAGTTGGGTATGTCGTGGACAATGAAATTAGCATATAGTTCGTGTCCACTAATCACCAACGGGCATGGTCTGCATCCCAGTGCAACCTTCACTACACCATTCCCAGTTGTAATGTTCCAACACTTGGGACGTGTATAGGTGGGTATCGAGTGTTCGACTACGAACTTCCGAGATGGGATGCACATGGAAGCTCCAGAATCGAACAGGGTCAAGGCCGGGTGAGATGAAACTAAGATGACACCTAAGGGTAACATGCAACTAGGTTAACATGGATCTAACTAATCAAATATAATGCATCAATAAGGAAGACTAGTATAGAAGTTACCTGCAATAACTCCATCCTCAGTCTCTGCCTCCACTGCAGTCATCGTGAAAGCTTGTCTCTTAGGCTGAACAGCCTGCTGGAAAGCCTGCTTCTGGGGAATGAGAGGCGCTCCACGTCCAGCGACTACTGGAGCTCTCTGCTGTTGAACTCCAGCTGGTGCCTTCTGAAGTTGATTGGCATGTCGACAATCCTTCACTGAATGCGTAGCGTCGCCACAAATCAAGCACTGGCCCAGAAACCTCCTGCACTGCTCCTTCACATGACCAGCCTTGCCACAAAAATGGCACAACTTCGGAGTAGGCCCACCTGGTCTCTTAAACTGCACGGACTAGCTTGAACCCAGGCCTAACCACAGCTCTGGCCTGCTCCATAGGCCTCTTTCCAGCACCTGAATACTGTCCTCTCCTCTGATTGGCAATCAGCTCCTGCCTCTTGGCAGCTATCAACAACTTCTGGTAAGAATCCAAGTCCGAAAGAGGAAATCAGACTCTGCAGCTCCAAAGATAAACCTTGTAAGAATTTCTGAGCTCGATCCTCAGCAGTCTCCACCATCTTCGGTGCAAAGCGACTCAGTCTCATGAACTCTTGGTGGTACTGGTCCACCGTCAGATTCCCTTGCTTCAGATTGATAAACTGCTACATCATCTCCCTCTTGGCAGCTCGAGGGAAATATTCATCATTAAATCTCGCCTTGAAAGTGGCCCAGGGGATAGGTTTCACCAACAGCTGCTCTTCTGACTCCCACCAACTGCGGGCATTGTCCTTCAGTTGCTTCTTCACCAAGTCAACCCATCCAGCCGGGTTAACTTTCGAGAGAAGCAGGTTATCCTCTGTGTTCTTCATCCATTCATCTGCAGCTAATGATCCTTCTGACCCAGTGAAATATGATGGGCCCAGCTCCCGAAACTGCTTCGCTCCCGGCTCAAAGCGAGGGGCATTCTGAAGCATGCCCTGCTACACGTGCATCATCTGCTGCATCATCCGCATCATCTCCCTCGTGGTGGGTTCTCTATCGTCATCCGCAACACGTCCTGCTCCACCACCAGCTCCAGATCCACTACCAGCTCCTCGGGTAACGCGTCTACCGGCCATCTAAGACAAGGAAATGTTCAGATTAGACTTAATCATGACCCGAATGTAATTAATTGGATGTCATTATCATTATTGTTGTTTCGATATTTCGCAGATGCAAAGAGGAAGACCTGCATGGGCCACCACTAAAACCTGTCATGCCCCGCTTCCCTAATATGGAAGGCGAGACGTGAGGAGGTCCGCTCAGACGTGGAGCTGTGAATCTGCAGTCTGATAAGCGTCTGTAAAAATTTCGAAAAGTTGCATGTCCTTGCATTGCGACGAAACAACAAAAATAATAAAGCAGATTAAAGAACATCCACCAACAACATCCAATAATTATTACAACATCACAGAATAGTCACAAAAGTACAAGTCTGAACAATAGGCCTAAAGCATGGCCAAACAAAACAACGAGAGATAAGTGCTACGCACCGACACCTAACAGCAACTAAGGAAAGATAATAACTAAGGGGAGACTCCAAACGAGTCTAGGACTGGTCACCAGTATCCTCGAACTCGGTCTCAGCAGGGACCTCAAACTCAGCGTCAACGAACTGCTCGTCCTCTGCTATTTGCTCCGTCTCAAAGTCTGACATGTGACACCCAAAGAGAAAAGGGCACATGTCAGCAAAAGTCTCACAAGGGAAGCGGAGAACTTTTGTGCAAGGATACAAATATAGAAAACGACTAGCAGTTCTAAACAATATGAAATGACATTTAAAGAGTGCAATAGTTTAAATGACATGATGCATGCACGTCGTAGCAGAAACTACGAAAACACTATTTCACAATTTTCACGAAACATTAACTTTTCACATTGTGCACAGAGTTTACGCCTTACAGCTGAAGTGGCTGTATGGGCACACTTCTACGCTGAGTGGTCGCTTAACCCTACCCCTCCACGTGTATCGAGCGTTGGTTTCCCAACAACACTGTGCTCGCTTCTGGATCACGAGCCAGGAAGTGTTTTTCATTTGGCATAGGGGTGCACCTAGCCTCAATAGCAATAACATTTGTAGCGTGTGCTACTCAATCACGAAGAACACATGATGCATGACATGACATGGCAATGAGCAGATAAATTGCGTACCGTTAATTGAAATTTAAACATGGCATAGCAGCATGAATGAAAGCAGGTAAAGTGTCGGATCTAGTTTCGTTGTCAAACTAGATCAAATAGGGCGTCTAGGCGACTATCATTTCACCGCCTAGTCTCTTTTACACAATCTTACAAATTGGCCTAAAACACGGCCTAAATAATTACTGGCAAGTATCACTTGCCTGTTTCCGGTGGTCTCGGTTGTCGTAGGTTCGTCTGGGCGGGTACTACGTGTCGATATATCCGGTTCGCTATTTTGGTTAAACAAATTACGAATTAGGTCCCTTGCACGATGAGCAAAAAATTAAGTTAATCCCTAAATTAGGTTCGTCATATTTTTTATTGGGTTCTCCGGCTATGGTGACGTTTATATTGTGTCACACTAATCTGATACATCTTATTTTACTCTGATATTATTTAACAACAAGCTGCTAAAAGTAATACTAACCAGTTAATTAATATTAGCAACCCGTTAATTAACTTACTAAACTAACTGCAAATGTTAACATAAGGGTATTAAATACTTCATCCACCTCTACCTCTATTTATATTATATTACCCATCCAACACCATTTTAATATCATACCCTTCATTCTTTGTTAATAGTAAGGCTGTCATATGTTCTTTATTCAATCGATAACCCTTACAAAATACTGTCACTCATTCTTTAATATCCAAATGTCTGTCACCCACCCTTCCTTATATTTATTTCATTTTATTTTATAACCCCTAGGCTTCCAGCTGTCTTCTGTCAATCCCTCTCTCTATACTTTAAGAGGCTAACTTCATATCTCCTTATAATAATAACACTTTCACTCTGTCTCCTCTCTTCTCATGTGTCTGTTCATTCGTTTTCTTTCTTTCTCTTTTTTTTTGTTTTAAGCTTTGCAGCAACCAGCGAATGGAAGAGGCTCACCTGCGCGAGGAAGTGGAGGCCACGCACACGAAGAGCTCGGCGGCAGGTGGCTCTGGGAGGCGGCGCTCTGTCGGTTCGGCGGCTTCGGCGACCCAGGCGGTGGCGCGCGCTGTTTGCAGGCGAGGGGGGTGCGGCGTTGGGCGCGGGGAGAGGGTGGAGGCCAGCTAGGGGAGAGGGAGGTGAGAGGGGTGGAGGAGGAAGGAGGAAGAAGAAGAAGAAGGAGATGAGGGTTTGTAGGGTTTGCTAATTTTTGTAAATCTTTTGGGTTTAACAGATCTGAAGTTTGGGTGTTGATTTCTTTGAATCTGAAGTTTTATTTTCAGATGTTTTGGCTTGTTTTGCTCCTCCTCTCAATTTGATTTTTGTATGGAAAGTGGGTTGAGATTGGTTTTTGTGTATGGTTATTTTGCTGAAATTTGTAGGAGGGAAGAGGATGGATTTGCAGTTTGTTTTGCAGGGGAGACGATGGTGCCTGTTCTTAAGGAGAGATGGCACAGGAGACAACACCTACCATTTGTCAAACTCAATTTAATATGATTAGGATGGAAGTTATTATAACTTTAGACCAAAGCGATCGTAGAGCCGTGTCTGTTTGCTTGAACAAAATAAATGTATGCCAACTGTGACTAATTGAGGAGATGTATCTGGTTGTCTAAAACGTGTGTGTTGTCGTGTAGTTAAGGGTTAAGACATTTGCGTAACTAAGTGAGTTTAATAAGTCATCAAAAAAAATGAAAAGTAATTAGTGAAATTAATAAGTGATGAAAAATAAAGTAATTTGTAATTTGTAATTTGTAATTAGCAGAGTAATTAAGTTAAATTATTTTAGTTAGACTTGATGGTAAAAATTGACGACACGGTAAAACGAAAACAGTGACGCGCCTGCATCGATACGTACGGACGAAAAGTCAACTTCTGACTGAAGAAAAATACCGGCACGCACAATCAAAAACACGCCTAAAAATACCGGCCGTTACAGTATTTTTGGCTTCATGGGCCCAACCACACCCCATACACTAGGCTCCCGAACCCTTCACATTTTGGAGCTGGGACATCCATCCAGTGGATTTTTTGCACCTGAGCCCGATCTTGCCCAGGGTGATCAGGCACCACCTGCACAGCCTAAGCCTGACCCTGACCAGCCTCAGGCCCAGTGTAACGGCACGCTCCCCGGTATACCCGATGAGTACGAATCTGTATCAGGTATTCCCGAAGAGGCGGGTGCTACGAAGAGAAATACAAAATTTCAAAACTCAAGCAGGTCACTGCGCACTGCTGTGATAGTACCTGTAGCATTCCAGACAACACAGACAAACAAAGAACCAACAGCTCCACACTGATATAATTAAAACACTGACACATATAAATACACAACTAACCAATATTAACATCACTAATACAAATCTCATATATACATCATGAACCCACAACTTGCTAGAGTACAATAACACCCACCCAAAACTCTCACACTCTCTAAAAATCCTCAACTCCAACCAACTCCAACCAACTAGACTAGTGTGCCACCAACTCCACGAACCAACGCCTGAAAAATATCAACGGGGACACGTCACATCGTGACCCAATAGGATGTCCAAACCCAACTCACATAGTGCACAAAAATGCAATGCAATAAGTAACAAACTGGAAACTACCCCATGGCATATCACGGCAAATTCTTATGAAAATGTAAATGGTATCATTAACAAAACACGTACCTGCGGCAAGAGGAAAGCCTGCAAAACAAAGTGAGTACTACAGATAAAGAAGTGAACTGCAATATCAAGAACTGAAACCTAGCGTTACAACATCATCCTAAGTACAAATACTAATAGCAACCACATATGATATTGCAACCATCAAAAGAAACCAAGTCACATCATTCGCTTCACAACCATAAAGATATGGAGTAACTATAGCTATACAAATGCAACATGCAACAATTTATGGGTTTGTTATAAAACTTAAGTTTTTCAAAGAATTCTTGGAGTACTACATGTAGTAATTCCTAAGTAGGCTTGAGCTTACTAATAGTTATATGAAAACTACAATTCTTATTTAAATTTGAATGTTCACAAAAACTCCTTTACTAAGTTTATGGAAAAACACACTTTTCTATTGAAATGGAACCAAATTGATATGGAACTTGAAGTTTGCACAAGGAGAGCTTGTAGAAACTTGTAGGTGATGATAATTAAGGTTCCTACACTCTCTAAAGCTTCCCACTTGAAAGTTGTCAAAGACCCTCTTGCTAACTTTTCTTTTATACAATTTTTTTTTCAAATGGGTGTTCATTTAAATGTGGAAATTTTAAGGGAGCTAGCAAGTGACCTTTTGTGTAGTATTCCTAGCTTAAGTTTCTAGTGCTTAGGATGTTATGGAAATGCTTACAAAAATTTCGGCAGAATTTCTCTTGTATTTATCAAAAGTTTCCAATTACGACATAAGTAGTATTTAAAAGAGAAACATGCTATAATCATAATATCCCAACAACACCACCAACACCAACAAAACCACCAACACCACCATAAACATCAACATAACATCATTATTAAGTTGAAACATTAATAATAACACCAAAAACACCACCGTTTTAATCCAAGAGAAGGAAACACAACATCAACCAAAGTGCAACTTCTAGCAACCATCGAACCCCCACTTTCCAACATACAACCATTTCAACACATAATGCATTCATGGCAACATTCACCCTCATAAGGTAACAATCACACATATATAACCACCAATCTTACAAAATGCTCAATGATGCCATGATGCATATGAATCATAAGCGATGCGATGTAATGCAATGCAATGGGGATCCCATGAATGTGCCGGCGTGCAAGTGTATCGTGCTTCTACTCCGTTATCAACGTGGAGCCACCTAATGGTATCAAGAGGTTGCCCACGGTGACTTCACCCGCCTCCTACCGTGTCAACTTTGTCCATGCCCGTGCACTCCACCTTCATGTCCTAACAACATCATCATATCACAACCCATGTGTATGGGTGCATCTTACATTCTTTGCATTTTGATTTCTTTCAAATTTCCTTCTTTCCAACACCATCATATTTTTTTACCACATCAAAATATTACAAGAGGCCCAAGGCCGACATATCATGAAAGGGTTTGCCACAACATATAAAGATTTCCACGTCAACACAATAAAAGGCTAACTTGAGCATCATACTTTAATAAGAGAGACAACCATGGCTTGCATATTTCATAAAAGTGGGAACATATGCATGAACTTTGGAGAATTATTATTCCTTGTATGAAAAGAGAGTATCTTGCAATATTGCAATAAAAATCACACCCTTGAATCAAAGATAGAAACTTTATTTAAGCACGAGCAATTTAGCAACCTAAGTAAGCTAACACATTCAAGGAAGGCAACATGAGGCTATTAGCAAGATAACAACTTGTTAGTGAAATGGTTAATGTCATGGCATGGGGAGGTAACAACAAACTACTAAAAAGCAACATAAAGAAGCATTTTTCTCTTTTAGTATCAACATAACATATGAATTCAATCTTAATTAGAACTTGCAACATAAGTTCAACTTAATTAATTTAAAGCTTCCTACATGATTTAAATTTCCATGTCAACATCTAAATTCCACTTAACTTACTTAAGCCACCCAATTCATGCAAAGGGGATTGGAAAAGTTTAAGCTTCCAACAATGCTAAATGAGAGCAATTTGCATAATTATTGGAACAAGGATTTAAAGGCATCATCTCGTTCCATTTCCAACTCCCTCTATCCCATAGCTAAATTAAAGCAAGCAATTTCATTTAATCAATGCAACGAAATGAAAGCCTATTCATTTAATCAAATGACTCCATATGTCAAAATGAGGGCAATTTCACCCAAAATGAGAGTAATATCACATAACATGGGCCATTCTCATACAAGAGAAACTTAATGATAATGTTCCATGTTTCATGAGAAATTTAAGCGAAATTTAAGCAACACTTCTTCCCCATTCCAAAACCTTTCTACACCAAAACAAAATTAAAGCAACACATTACTCAATAGTTTACTTCTCATCTCAAATGAAAATTAAAGAAACATCTCATCTCAATTAATTACCCACATTTGAAGTTAAGCAACCCCTCATCTTAATTGGGTGCACACTTATGAAATTTAAACAACATCTCTCTTAATTGGTTGTTCACATAATTCACATGATTTACCTAATTAACACTTTTCATGCAAGGGAAAGTGGGAAATAAAGCTTCCAATATTCAACTTGAAGGCAATTTCAACTTAATCAATGAAAATTGCACTTAAAGAACAATTCTACGTAATTCAACTAAGCCATATCATCAATAATTTCCATACATCCTATAATCTCAACACAACATGAAAATTAGGTATAAAGCAAAATTAACCCAACACACCATACAATTTCAATTTCACAAAATTAATGAAACAAAGCATTCAAGAACAACATGAAATCTACTCATGGCATCAAGTAATCAAACACATCATATTAATTCAATCTAGCATCCACCATGTCAAAGAAATTCACAAAAACCCCAAAGATGCAAACTTTATTCTCAATATGCACTAAAAATGAAACATATGAATTGAGGGTGGAATCCTACCTCATTGAAGACTCAAGGCCCTTATCCAATTCCAAGAAACCCTCCAAGAACCCACCAAACTCCAAGAATCCCGTATTTGAGCATCACCACTCCAAAATTCATCATCCTAGGCCTAGAAATCACCTCCTTCTAGCTCCAAACTCCCCCACATACATCTAACTAACATTAAGGTTCAAAAGGAGCATGAAACAAGGGAATTTGGGATTGAAATTGAAGGAAAAAGAGCATGAATCAATTCGGCCAGAAATGGGCAGATTTGTGCTAGGGTTTTGGCCATGGAGCTTAGAGAAAGAGGAAGAAATTGAGAGAGATGAAAGTGGGAAAAGACTAGGGCTTCAATTCTCTCACTTTCCTCTTCCTTTCTTCTTCTTTTTCCTATTTTTCTCTCCATTTTCCTCCCAAAATTTCGGCAGCAAGGGGCTTAATTATTTCGGCCTGGGTTGGGGAGAACGGGGAGAAGAGGAAGGAAAACAAAAAATTTAATAATGAGGAGAGGAGAAGTTTGTAGAAAAGGAAAAGAGTTGGGTATTACAAGTTTGCCATTCCCAATTAAATCAAACCCTCCTCTCTTCATCTAATAGTCTAGCCCAACTATTAAAGCCCAATCAACATTAACTAACGATAATCCAAGCCCAACTCTAGCTACCAAAATTAACTAAGGCCTTCACAATAGTAATGATAATATTAATCAACATCACCAATAATAAAAATACTAATACCAAAAATAATACCAACATCACCAAAAATAACAACCAAACATCAATAATAATAATGTCATTCATTAATATTGGCATTCATTAATAAGTATCTCAGCATCACCAATTATCATGAACATACCGTTTTACTATGCACCCTCACCAACGAAAATCGCTAAGCATGCCAATAAACACTAATAACATGCTAATAATAATAGCAATTTACTATACAACCACACGCATTCACTTATATATCCATAGCATATCATAGTCACCTTAGAGCCATACATGTAGGAAATTCCTATACACACAACGAAATTACTATACGCACGCACGTAAATAGTATTTTACACATACGGGCATTACAATCTACCCACCTTAAAAATAAAGTTCGTCCCCGAACTTTCTAACTTAGGACATAGCTGAGGGTGAATAGAGATATATAGGGTCACTCTACCCCATCATATAGATAAAGCACATTCATATACAAACACTTTACTAGTTCAAATACACACAAGTATAACATTTCAAATATACCCACATGCACTGATATCCTGAGACATACAACCACCCATGTCACCAGGTACACATTTAAACATACACACACACACACACACACACACACACACACACACACACACACACATACACACACACACACATGTCATACATATTTACACATCAACATCACTACACCCAGATAGCACTATATCTATCCTAACACCGGTGTATGCATACCCGCTTACAACCAGACATACAACCGTATACATCTCACATATGTACATATATCAAACACACAACTCTAATACACCCAGGGCATGCCCACTCATACCTGAGTGGAACACAAGGATCCATACAGACAACACACCATATCTACGTACATAGTTACCACATTAGACAAATACAAACAGCACACCATATCTATAGACGGCCTAGAGATCAATCAATGATATAATTCCATGATACAAATTACTCATAGGCTACCATACATTAACACATAAACACATGCACCTCTATACTCAGACGTACAATTCTGTATGTCTCCTAACATCCATCCAACATTCATAGAGGTATCAGCACACAAGATCCACCATATCAATATCAATACACACAGATAACCATGTAAAAATACGTTCATTCGTACACAGGGATAAGTGCACCAGCTTACAGCCATACGTGTATCATATACTCATCACATATATCAATTCACAACTTAAGGCATATCCACACATACATGGGTGGATCTTAAGGATCCACTCATGCATCTGCACACTCTACATATGCATATCACATATAGTATATAGCCACCATGCAATGAAGCTATACACTACATGCACCTAAATCAAGTAGATAACTCAATTTTACACACTACTCATATGTTAATCATTTATTAACACATACAATTCAAATACAATCACATAGCCATATAATCATTCATACATGTACCAAAGTCATATACGATCATAATTACACATAGGAGTATATCGTCTCAATATACTCGACAGGCCATGCAATACTTATATAGCTATCAACACATAAGTATACATACATACCAACATACATATGCATAAACATACATACTCAATCAACACTCTAATGTCCACCCTCAGGGGTTCTACACCTTAAGCTTCTGATATCCAGGTCCTATCCCAAGGCTGGAGTCTACCCACCTTAGGACTCAACTACTCTCAACACTAGGATACCACACGTACTAATCCTTACGCAGTCGCAGTGCGATGACCTGCATGGGCCACCAAAATGTAACGCCCCGCTCCCCGGTATACCCGATGAGTACGAATCCGTATCAGGTATCCCCGAAGAGGCGGGTGCTACGAAGAGAAATACATAATTTCAAAACTCAAGCAGGTCACTGCGCACAGCTGGGATAGTACCTGTAGCATTCCAGACAACACAGACAAACAAAGAACCAACAGCTCCACACTGATATAATTAAAACACTGACACATATAAATACACAACTAACCAATATTAACATCACTAATACAAATCTCATATATACATCATGAACCCACAACTTGCTAGAGTACAATAACACTCACCCAAAACTCTCACACTCTCTAAAAATCCTCAACTCCAACCAACTCCAACCAACTGGACTAGTGTGCCACCAACTCCACGAACCAACGCCTGAAAAATATCAACGGGGACACGTCACATCGTGACCCAGTAGGATGTCCAAACCCAACTCACATGGTGCACAAAAATGCAATGCACTTAGTAACAAACTGGAAACTACCCCATGGCATATCACGGCAAATTCTTATGAAAATGTAAATGGTATCATTAACAAAACACGTACCTGCGGCAAGAGGAAAGCCTGCAAAACAAAGTGAGTACTACAGATAAAGAAGTGAACTACAATATCAAGAATTAAAACCTAGCGTTACAACATCATCCTAAGTACAAATACTAATAGCAACCACATCTGATATTGCAACCATCAAAAGAAACCAAGTCACATCATTCGCTTCACAATCACAAAGATATGGAGTAACTATAGCTATACAAATACAACATGCAACAATTAATGGGTTTGTTATAAAACTTAAGTTTTTCAAAGAATTCTTGGCGTACTTCATGTAGTAATTCCTAAGTAGGCTTGAGCTTACTAATAGTTATATGAAAACTACAATTCTTATTTAAATTTGAATGTTCACAAAAACTCCTTTACTAAGTTTATGGAAAACCACACTTTTCTATTGAAATGGAACCAAATTGATATGGAACTTGAAGTTTGCACAAGGAGAGCTTGTAGAAACTTGTAGGTGATGATAATTAAGGTTCCTACACTCTCTAAAGCTTCCCACTTGAAAGTTGTCAAAGACCCTCTTGCTAACTTTTCTTTTATACAATTTTTTTTTCAAATGGGTGTTCATTTAAATGTGGAAATTTTAAGGGAGCTAGCAAGTGACCTTTTGTGTAGTATTCCTAGCTTAAGTTTCTAGTGCTTAGGATGTTATGGAAATGCTTACAAAAATTTCGGCAGAGTTTCTCTTGTATTTATCAAAAGTTTCCAATTACGACATAAGTAGTATTTAAAAGAGAAACATGCTATAATCATAATATCCCACCAACACCAACAACACCACCAACACCACCATAAACATCAACATAACATCATTATTAAGTTGAAACATTAATAATAACACCAAAAACACCACCGTTTTAATCCAAGAGAAGGAAACACAACATCAACCAAAGTGCAACTTCTAGCAACCATCGAACCCCCACTTTCCAACATACAACCATTTTAACACATAATGCATTCATGGCAACATTCACCCTCATAAGGTAACAATCACACATATATAACCACCAATCTCACAAAATGCTCAATGATGCCTTGATGCATATGAATCACAAGCGATGCGATGTAATGCAATGCAATGGGGATCCCATGAATGTGCCGGCGTGCAAGTGTATCGTGCTTCTACTCCGTTATCAATGTGGAGCCACCTAATGGTATCAAGAGGTTGCCCACGGCGACTTCACCCGCCTCCTACCGTGTCAACTTTGTACATGCCCGTGCACTCCACCTTCGTGTCCTAACAACATCATCATATCACAACCCATGTGTATGGGTGCATCTTACATTCTTTGCATTTTGCTTTCTTTCAAATTTCCTTCTTTCCAACACCATCATATTTTTTTACCACATCAAAATATTACAAGAGGCCCAAGGCCGACATATCATGAAAGGGTTTGCCACAACATATGAAGATTTCCACGTCAACACAATAAAAGGCTAACTTGAGCATCATACTTTAATAAGAGAGACAACCATGGCTTGCATATTTCATAAAAGTGGGAACATATGCATGAACTTTTGATAATTATTATTCCTTGTATGAAAAGAGAGTATCTTGCAAATATTGCAATAAAAATCACACCCTTGAATCAAAGATAGAAACTTTATTTAAGCAAGAGCAATTTAGCAACCTAAGTAAGCTAACACATTCAAGGAAGGCAACATGAGGCTATTAGCAAGATAACAACTTGTTAGTGAAATGGTTAATGTCATGGCATGGGGAGGTAACAACAAACTACTAAAAAGCAACATAAAGAAGCATTTTTCTCTTTTAGTATGAACATAACATATGAATTCAATCTTAATTAGAACTTGCAACATAAGTTCAACTTAATTAATTTAAAGCTTCCTACATGATTTAAATTTCCATGTCAACACCTAAATTCCACTTAACTTACTTAAGCCACCCAATTCATGCAAAGGGGATTGGAAAAAATGTAAGCTTCCAACAATGCTAAATGAGAGCAATTTGCATAATTATTGGAACAGGGATTTAAAGGCATCATCTCGTTCCATTTCCAACTCCCTCTACCCCATAGCTAAATTAAAGCAAGCAATTTCATTTAATCAATGCAACGAAATGAAAGCCATTTCATTTAATCAAATGACTCCATATGTCAAAATGAGGGCAATTTCACCCAAAATGAGAGTAATATCACATAACATGGGCCATTCTCATACAAGAGAAACTTAATGATAAAGTTCCATGTTTCATGAGAAATTTAAGCGAAATTTAAGCAACACTTCTTCCCCAGTCCAAAACCTTTCTACACCAAAACAAAATTAAAGCAACACATTACTCAATAGTTTACTTCTCATCTCAAATGAAAATTAAAGAAACATCTCATCTCAATTAATTGCCCACATTTGAAGTTAATCAACCCCTCATCTTAATTGGGTGCACACTTATGAAATTTAAACAACATCTCTCTTAATTGGTTGTTCACATAATTCACATGATTTACCTAATTAACACTTTTCATGCAAGGGAAAGTGGGAAATAAAGCTTTCAATATTCAACTTGAAGGCAATTTCAACTTAATCAATGAAAATTGCACTTAAAGAACAATTCTACTTAATTCAACTAAGCCATATCATCAATAATTTCCATACATCCTACAATCTCAACACAACATGAAAATTAGGTATAAAGCAAAATTAACCCAACACACCATACAATTTCAATTTCACAAAATTAATGAAACAAAGCATTCAAGAACAACATGAAATCTACTCATGGCATCAAGTAATCAAACACATCATATTAATTCAATCTAGCATGCACCATGTCAAAGAAATTCACAAAAACCCCAAAGATGCAAACTTTATTCTCAATATGCACTAAAAATGAAACATATGAATTGAGGGTGGAATCCTACCTCATTGAAGACTCAAGGCCCTTATCCAATTCCAAGAAACCCTCCAAGAACCCCCCCAAGCTCCAAGAATCCCGTATTTGAGCATCACCACTCCAAAATTCATCATCCTAGGCCTAGAAATCACCTCCTTCTAGCTCCAAACTCCCCCACATACATCTAACTAACATTAAGGTTCAAAAGGAGCATGAAACAAGGGAATTTGGGATTGAAATTGAAGGAAAAAGAGCATGAATCAATTCGGCCAGAAATGGGCAGATTTGGGCTAGGGTTTTGGCCATGGAGCTTAGAGAAAGAGGAAGAAATTGAGAGAGATGAAAGTGGGAAAAGACTAGGGCTTCAATTCTCTCACTTTCCTCTTCCTTTCTTCTTCTTTTTCCCATTTTTCTCTCCATTTTCCTCCCAAAATTTCGGCAGCAAGGGGCTTAATTATTTCGCCCTGGGTTGGGGAGAACGGGGAGAAGAGGAAGGAAAACAAAAAATTAAATAATGAGGAGAGGAGAAGTTTGTAGAAAAGGAAAAGAATTGGGTATTACAAGTTTGTCATTCCCAATTAAATCAAACCCTCCTCTCTTCATCTAGTAGTCTAGCCCGACTATTAAAGCCCAATCAACATTAACCAACGATAATCCAAGCCCAACTCTAGCCACCAAAATTAACTAAGGCCTTCACAATAGTAATGATAATATTAATCAACATCACCAATAATAAAAATACTTATACCAAAAATAATACCAACATCACCAAAAATAACAACCAACAATAATAATAATAATGTCATTCATTAATACTGTCATTCATTAATAAGTATCTCAGCATCACCAATTATCATGAACATACTGTTTTACTATGCACCCTCACCAACGAAAATCGCTAAGAACGCCAATAAACACTAATAACATGCTAATAATAATAGCAATTTACTATCCAACCACACGCATTCACTTATATATCCATAGCATATCATAGTCACCTTAGAGCCATACATGTAGGAAATTCCTATACACACAACGAAATTACTATACGCACACACGTAAATAGTATTTTACACATACTGGCATTACACCCAGCCCCAGCTTATTCAATATCCTGTTGTCATATCATCTTCCACTTTTGGCATCACCGTCAGGCCCACCATCCGTCACTATAAGAGATCTCACCCGCATGGCAAAGCATCTACCCGCACTCCTCCTCCTCCACTTTCCCATCTTGAGCGTATCACTCGAGTGGAGGATGAGCTTAGAGATTTCAAAACCTTCACCATCAGCACCCTAACTGGATTCCGAGACACACTCTCTGAGTTTAGATCGTCGGTAGAGAGCCTCATTACGGTTGTCGTGATCATCCAGTTACAGTTTAGCATCGTTTGCTGATACCACCATACCCAGGGTCATTACCCTACTACTGGGCTCATTCTCCTGCCCATTCCACCCCAGCCGTCTTAGCCTATAGACACTACCACCCCCACACCTCACATCACTACCACCCTACCCTATATTCCTGCACCACCTCCATCTCCACATGATCCACCTTCACCTCACCCTGAGACTGTGACTCCATCTATCCCCTCACCTCATCCAGACCCCATGATTTTACCCATTTCTTTACCCCACATGCGAGTGTCACAGACATTCCCTCTTCTGGAGCACTATCATCTCCCCCTCCTTCCATACGTATTCCATGACCTCCTCCTACTTCCACACATCCGCACACATCACCACCGCCCGAGGATATCACAGTTATCCCTTTGTCTCCAGACGATTCACCCATACCAACCACACCTCCATACATTCCATTTCCATGTCCTGCAGACACCATAGCCACACCACTGTCTGCATCACACCACCTCCACGTATACCATCATCACATCAATCTGAGGTGGCTACATACACTCCTTCCACACCTCTCACTGACACCACAGCTGCTCCATCATTTGAGCCATCCATTTCACCCACACCACCCACCCAGCCACCAGCTGACGGTGGCTCTGCTTGATTGGACGACCCTTTGCACTCCCTCTCATCACTTGGCCCATTAATCCACGCACCTCATTTTAGGGCACATTTTAACACAGCTTGGGGAAGATGCACCTGGATCTCCTTCCCCTCACTTTTTATGTCCTCACGATATATTCTCATTGTTTTTATTGCGTTGAGGACAACGCCTAGTTCAGCTTAGGGGAGGAGCGTTTTAACGCTTAATTTTCTAGCTTTCTTCTATTTTCTTTCTTGTTTTCTCGTTTTTCTCTTTATTTTTCATTTTCCTCTAGTTTTTCTTTCTTATTTTCCATTTTTCTTACTTTTCCATAATGCATCACGTTTTATTCCTTATATGCACTCGAAAAAGTCAAAAAAATGAAAAAAAAATCAAAAACTCCAAAAATATATGCATTCATATCATGCATCATGCATCATCATGCATCCATGTGTATATATTTAAATTCGCTTCGAGAATTCTTCGATAACAAGTGTTTTATATGCGTGGAATCTCGAATTGAAATTCGTTTTCTAAACTTTTACGCTCGATTTCCACGATGTCGATTTGAGTATTTGAATAGGACATGCCCCTAGCTTTAAATCCCTTGTAATATCCTATCTTTGGCCATCCTCACAATCACTAAGATATGAGTACTTGAAATCGACCTAGGTGGAAACTTAGGAACCCACTTTATGCATGGACCGCAGAGCCGATGATTGAGTATAATGGTTTATTTTTCCCTCGAAACCTGGATAACAACATGTCACCTAGTACCGAGGATTGAACTTGCTTAGTATATCCATTCTTTCCAAAAAAAGAAAAAAAGAAAAAAATTGTGAATAGTAAAAATATATAAGCACCGTTCCCCCAACGACACTGAGCAACCGGATCCCCACGATAGAAATCGTCGGGGCCTCGCGTCAAAAGGTCTAGCTTGGGGGAGTGCATATAAATAAGGATTTTACACGGTTTGAGTTAGTAGGTCCGCGGGGTCCTTCTTGGCTCGATGCCCTAAGGTCGTTTGATCTGGAAGTCACTGACCCAACACTCCTTACCCAAACCAATTGTAAATCCTAAAACATGTTTTATATATATATATATATATATATATATATATATATATATATATATATATAATATGGCAAGCGGCAATCTCGGAGTGGACGATTTGAAGGAGACGGCAAACCCTAGCAATTTTGATGGCAGCTCTAGCAAAGGGATCGGCAACGGGCATCCATCAGCGGACGATGGTGCTAATGACAAAGAGGGATGGCAACAAGTCTCTCACGGCAGGAAGAGTGTCTTTTTTGACAGGGGCAGTGTCCACGACAGGTCAGAATTCAGATCTGATCAAGCGAGTAAGCGAGTAGGCGGGTTTAAGCATGGAAGCAGATCCTTTCATCAACATGATCTGAGGCATGCTCGATCTTGCCCTGAGGTGGCTATTCAAGATAGGGGTCATGTTCGACCTAATCTGCGAGATCGTTCTCCTTTCCCACAGCGTTCAGGGTCCACGGTAAGCATGAAATTGCATGTTATGCCCCATACTCCATTTTGGATTACCCCTTCAGATGGTAAGTGTTCATGGGTGGACATCTGTGCCACTCGTAGAAGATATGCAGATCCCCTGGTGATGAGTTTTGCCCCCCCCCATCAGTGTAGATGGCGTGGAGAACGTTGCAGGGACCATGATTATGGAAGGAACTTCTCGATGGTAGAACACCCTTGTGGGTTATGTTCTAGGAGATGTTTCATATTATGGGCAGATCAAAGCTTGGACTGCGAGATTATAGAGAATTAAAGGTGGACTTCGGATATTCTCTCGTGAAAATGGCTACTTTTACTTCAGATTTGAGAATGAGGAAGATCGTGATTCAATTTTGCATGGGGGCTGATCGGCTCATATTTTTACATATTTTTTTGCATATTTTCATGCCATTTCGATTGCTCATATCGCGATTTTCACGATTATTTGACGATGTTTCGATACTTTTCACTATTTCTTGTTTTCCATCTGATTTCAGGAGATATGTAGCAATCGGGTGCAATTTGGAGCCTAGAGGACTTGCACGGGCCGGAGCGTCGCTCATGATCAAATCGGAGAGTTAACGACACTGGAGGATGAGTGGAAGAAGAAGGGCGTCAAAGGAATCGACGAGAAAGCAAAAAGGAGAAGAAATGAGCTCTGAAACAGGTCACTCGGCCGAGCAAGGTAGTTCACTCGGCCGAGTGACGCAGTCTACTCGGCTGAGCAAGACTGACACGACGACATCTGCCAACCTGAGTACCACAATGTACTCGGCCGAGTGGTGAATTCCACTCGACCTAGTAAGAACTCCACTCGCCCGAGTAGAGGCCAAAATTTCGAAGGGAGCTAGGCTGACTTCTCTATTTTTTGGACGATCTGCAGACTGACGTAATCAGCCGAATCAGGATTCTCACTTGGCCGAGTAATAATTCCACTCGGCCGAGTGGCGCAGACGCCCAGTCGGGAAAACTAGGGTTTTTGGCGACGCATGGGCAGTTTGGAAATGGCTTACCCTTGGGTCTTATTTATAGCCCCCAAGGTAGTTATTTTAGGAGTAATTGTTCCTTAGGAACAATTTAACTAAGGTGTACCATGATACATGGCACATTATAAGCTTAAGTTGTACCATATGCATGGTACAACATAAGCTTAAGATATTACCCCTTTATTAGCCATATGTCGCATGCACTTATGCATATATATAATGCCACTTTCCCATCAATCTAGAGATCCTCTCCGCAAGGGAACATATTCCCTTTGCACACGACTTCGTGTACGCGACGTTCGAGGTCCGTATTCCCTCGTACATCCCCTACAAGGGTGTACTAACGTCTTCCATATCCAACATCTCCCACTCACACTTGAGGGGATTGTAAGAGAACGTCTTTCTCTTAGTTCTTTCATCTATCATACCGAGAAATAGACCGTGCGACTGTCATGCGCGTAGAGTCTGTTGTTGTGCACTTGTTAGAGATACACAACGACCTTGAAGGTGCAAAGTTGAGTAGTTCAATGCATGCTTTACCCTAGATTATTTCTTCACATTTCTTATACTTTATATTCAACAATTGAATCCCATCTGGATTACAATTGGCTGGCCAGCTTTGAATCATTTAAAGTCCAAATGTGAATATGAAATCAATCTTCCTCTTCTTGCGAACCTTCTGATCTTGACTTGATTCGCTTTTCTAACGTGCCCCGCCGAGCTGAATTATCATAGCCCATTAGTAACACGCTAAGATAGCGATCATCTCGTCAAATCTAAAGGAACCAATTGGAGTCCTTGAGGGTAAGAGTTAAGACCCGTATGGCCTTTGAGTCTCACATAATAGCAAACACAATTGCTACTAACTCAGTGGTCGAAATGCATACGTGGTATGAACACGTATTACAACATCACTCCTTTCCCAGGGAGAGTATGTCTTAATGATGTTGTACGGATGAAAGATCAGACACCACAGTGCCTATCTTTTGAGTCCCCTTACTACTCATGAAATATTCCCGGACTCTCATCCTGCATAAGACAGATAGGATTTAAAAAATCCTATGAGATCTCTTTCAAATATCCTTGTGATACAGATCTCAGATCTTTTGTAAGCATCCATATGATGCAGATCTTTCATTCGACTATCTTGTTTAAGTCACGACTCTAAATCATTTGTCTAATGATTTTGACTTTAAACTAGTCTCATCTCTATCTTATCCATCTGATAAGATAAGGCGGTTGCTCATGTGATAGAGCCAACCTTAATCTGTCTGACATACACACAATAAAATAGCTGAGACTTAAACACAAATGTATAAAATCATTTGTAAGAAACTTGTATGCAATATATAAAAGAACTTCTTTCTTTTATTAAACTTTGATCTTCTATAGACATGGGAAATATTACATGATACAGCTCAGCACCTACGCATTCCCATAGATGATAAGTGTTTGTAGAACACATCTCTGGGGATCGCCTTAGTAAGGGGATCCGCTATCATCTCATGCGTGGATATGTATCCTATGTCTACTTCCTTCCGTTTGTCATAGTCCTTCGCAAACTTGAATCGAATATCAATGTGTTTGGTCTTACAATGAAATTTAGGATCTTTGACATAGGCAATCGAGGCTTGACTATCACAGTATATAGGAACAGTGCTCGAGTCAGAGGCATTCGTCAGCCTGTCTAAGAATTTCCTAAGCCAAACAGCTTCTTGGACCGTCATGCTGAATGCTACGAATTCGGCTTCCATGGTTGATAAGGCGATGCAGGTTTGCTTCTTGCTGCTCCAGGATATTGCACCATTCCCGAGCAAGAAAACAAAGCCTGAGGTAGATCTTCGCTCGTCGAGATCACCTACCAAATCAGCATCGGTATAGCCTTTGAGTCTCAAGGTATTGCCTTGATAGCACAACGCATAGTCCGCAGTCCCTTTGAGGTATCTTAATATCCTCTTCACCGCTTTCCAGTGTGCCTGTCCTGGGTTGGATTGGTAACGGCTTACCATACCAACAGCATAGCAAATGTCCGGTCTGGTACACATCATGGCGTACATCAGACTCCCGACAGCACTGGAGTATGGAACCTTTTCCATAGCTTTCTTTTCTTTTGGATCTTTGGGACACATTTCCAAACATAGACCCTCGCCTTTGCTTATTGGAGTATCAATTGGCTTGCAGTCCTGCATATTAAATCGTTCTAAAACTTTCTTTATATATGTTTCTTGAGAGAGAGAAAGAAGTTTCTTGGAACGATTCCTTGAGATCTTAACCCCAAGGATATATGCAGCTTCATCCATGTCTTTCATTTCAAAGACGGATGAAAGCCAAGCTTTGATATCCATGATAAGACGATTATCATTTCCGGCTATAAGTATGTCATCTACATAAAGAGACATAATTACATATTTGTTCTTAATCCTCTTAATGTATACGCAGTTGTCTTCGTCGAGCATGGAGAAACCATACGACAAAACGACTTCTTGAAAGCGCATATACCACTGCCTTGAGGATTGTTTAAGACCATATATGGATTTACGAAGTTTACAAACCTTATGTTTGTTTTCTTCTTGTACGAACCCGTTTGGTTGTTCCATGTAGATCTCCTCATCTAGTTCTCCGTTAAGAAAAGCAGTCTTTACATCCATCTGATGTAACTCGAGGTCCAAACAAGCCACCATTGCCAGAATTAAGCGAATGGAGGTAAAAACGCACGACAGGAGAGAAAGTATCTTCGTAGTCTATTCCTTCCTGTTGCGTGAAACCTTTCGCAACAAGGCGAGCTTTATATTTCTCGATGGAGCCATCAGCCTTATGCTTGATTTTGAGAACCCACTTGTTCCCAATGGCTCTACGTCCCTTAGGTAAATCAACCAAGTCTCAGACTTGGTTTGTTTTCATGGATTGAAGTTCTTCTTCCATTGCCGCTATCCATTTATCTTTAGCAGGGCATGTGACGGCCTGTTTGAAATTTGCAGGTTCGTCATCATCTTGTAGTAATGTCATGAATGTTTGAGGAAATTCATCCTCAAATCTCAGAGGTGTTAGCCTCGTTCGATTACTACGTCTTGCTTGAGTTGATCACTCCCACTTGGAATGACATCACTCCCACTTGGAATTATATCACTCCCACTCGGAATAGGATTGGTATCGTTCGTATCATCCGTTGGTGAAGTTTGAAACGTATTTCCTTCTTCACCAAGAATTCTCCCACTCGAACGTTCCGATCCTTCTTGATCCCAAGTCTCAAACAAGGATAAGTCTTGACTTATCTCACCCTGTCTTGGAAACTCGTTTTCCAAGAAGACAACATCCCTCGATTCGAATTCTATTAGACCCCCATTGTCCTCTTGACCGACGAAAACATATCGTTTGGAGTTTTCAGCGTATCGGATGAAGATACACTTCCTCCCACGTGGCCCAAGTTTGCCATATTTGTGAGAGGATAAATGTGCGTAAGAGGCACAACCCCAAGGTTTTAGAATGCTTAAGTCTGGAGTTCTATTGTTCCACAACTCATAAGGAGTAGAACTTACCCACTTCGAGGGTACACGGTTTAAGATGAATGCTGCCGTTAATAATGCATCACCCCAAAAGGTGATGGGCAAATTTGCCTGAGACATCATTGATCAGACCATTTCCATCAATGTCATATTTCTTCTTTCCGCAACACCGTTTTGTTGCGGAGTATAAGGCATAGTTATTTGATGAACTATGCCTTTTTCATCACAGAGTTCCTTAAAACTCGTTGATTGATATTCTCCACCCCGATCGGTTCGCAAGACCTTTATCTTGCGATCTAGTTGATTTTCCACTAAACTCATATAGTTTTTGAAGCAAGATAAAGCTTCATATTTGTGGGAAATCAAATAAATATGACCGAAACGGGTGAAGTCATCAATGAATGTGATGAAATAGGACTTCCCGCGTCTTGTCTTAACATTCATTGGACCGCAAATGTCCGAATGGATAAGCTGTAATGGAACTTCGGCCCTTATGCCAGTTCCAAACGGCTTGCGACAAGTTTTCCCTACAAGACAATGTTCGCAAGTTGACATTTCAACTTTTGAAACATTAGATAGCAAGCCACTTTTGGCAAGTCTATCCATTCTAGTTGGTCCAATATGACCAAGTCTTGCATGCCAACAAATGATCTCAGATTCAGAGTTAGAAGCATTTGTCAAATGTAAACTTTCATTAATGGAAGAAGAATCATCATACATTGTGTTTAAAACAATTAATCCATTACAAACATTACCAGACCCAATTAAAGAACTATTACAAACAAGGTCAACCTTTTGTTTATAGAACCTCCATTCATAATCTAAAGACATTAACATGACCACGGATACGATATTCCTTCTAATATCTGGAGCAAAGAGGACGTCGTGCAATAATAAAGTCCGGCCGTTGTCGAGAACTAGCTTGCATGTTCCGACGCCTTTGACTTCAACACGAGTGTTGTTGCCGACGTATATCCACTTTGTTCCTTGAGTTATCTTTCGATACTCTACGAAGAACCTTCTGTCCTTTGTTACGTGGTCTGTGGCCCCTGAATCAATCAACCAAAAATAGTTAGATTCAGCAAGAAACACGGAACTAGAAACACATATGTAACTAGCCCTACAAGTTACCTTATCACTTCCATCCGTACACGTATGGGCGAAGTGACCGTACTTGTTGCACTTAAAGCACTTGATCTTCTTCAAGTTTTTCTTCTTTGAGTGCACATTCTTTTGCCACTTTTTGTTCTTAGTCTTCTTTGAGGTTTCCGGTTCTTGCTTTCGTTCGTTCACAAACCTTAAGCGTTTATTCTTCCGCTTATTTCCTCCATGTGAGGAACTAGCGGCCATGTGCACTTCTGCACTTGGTTTTTCGGCTTGAATCCGCTCTTCCTCGAGTTCGAGGTGTTTCGATACATCGCTTAAAGTTTTAATGCACTCATTATGAGTGAGGTGCATTTTCATGTTATCCCAGCTATCTGGGAGTGAACGAATGACTGCTTGGATCTGCTGTTCGTCAGACAGCGTAACACCCGCATCCTTTAATTCAGATATGAGATTCGCCATGTGGCGGAGATGCTTTTTCATAGAGTGATCTCGCCGCATTTTGTACGAATCAAATTGAATATTTAAGGAGCGGAGTTTGGTAACTGAAGTTCCACCAAACTTTATTTCTAGCTCAGACCATATGTCTTTGGCTAGGTCGAATCCCCGAAATAGACGCATTATGTCATTGTCCATTGCGGACAATAACGTAATACGTGCTATTTTGTTCTTTCGAGTCCAAGTCTCATAAGCTTCCCGGTCCCTCTTGTGTTGGGCCGTATTGCCCAACTTAGGTTCTTCCATTATGTTTTGGAGTGTTTCAAGCACATCTTGCTCCTCCAAAACATATTGGATTTTTATTGACCAAAGTTTATAATTGTCGCCGTTGAGCTTTTCACCTTTGTTAAGCTCTGCGACAATGTTCTTAGAAGCGGTAGACATATTCGAATCAAAAAACTGCAAAGAGAATGAAAAACACGATCAAAATTTTATGCATAAAGTTTCGATTCTTTAAACACTTGATAAGTTCCTTGGATGCGTTGAAATGTTACTCTAGAATCGAGAAGTTCACTACGTTCCCAACTACCATCTAGAAGTAACTTTCAAAGTATCCCTCTTACTTATCTCAAGTAAAAAGAAATCAGAAATGATACACGTATGGTACCAGCAGCGGAAAAATATTTTTGAAAAACATATCTTTCAAAATGGAATAGGTGAGAGTTTGCGCAAAGAATTTTAGCGCAACAATTGCCAAGCCACGAGACCTGTTCTACACACCCATGGGTTAGATAACCATGGCCGGATCGTGGTAGGACTTGGAATTCTAAATTGCGCTATCCCGATTAAGGACGGGACATAACCTATTTGAAAACACTTTTTTCAAAAATTTGAAATACATTGGCTAATCTCTGTAGAGTAGAGCACAATGTCATATGTACATTGGCTAATCTCCGTAGAGTAGAGCACAATGACATGGCTAATCTCGCATGAAGTAGAGCACTATGGCTAATCTTCAAGGAGCAGAGCCCAAAAAAAAATTTTATAAAACAAGAGTAGGCGACTGTCGTTAGCCCCGTATGGGCTAATCGGCACATTCGAGTTTGACCAAGGCATTTTGTCACCCCGTATGGGTCAGTCGGCAAGTTCGTGATCGACCAAGACCTTCTGCCGGATTGGTCGACCAAAACAACCAAATTGGTCGACCAATTATTTGGTCTGCAACTTCTCCCGGCCAGGGCCTCTACCCTGGCCGAGGCTTGGCCAAGGGCCGGCCAGGGCCTCTGCCCTGGCCGAGGCCGGCCAGGGCTGGCCAGGCCCTGGCAGTGGCCAGGGCGCCGACCCTGGCCTCTGCCAGGGCCGGGCAGGCCAGCCATTGCCGGCCTGGCCTTGGCCGGCCACTGCCGGCCTGGCCATGGCCGGCCATGGCTTGGCCATGGCCGGTCATGGCCAAGGCCATTTTGGCATTGGCCGGCCATGGCCCCTTTGGCCATGGCTGGCCACCCCCTTTGAATGGGGTTGCCGCACACCCCGTCGGAGGGGTGGCCGTGGTGGTTATTGGCCGTAGCCAACCCCCTCCGCATGGGGAGGGGGGTGCATGGCCTTCATAGCCCATTTGGCCATGGTGCACATGCACTAAAATTCATCTTCCCCGATGGGAATAACCACCACCTTCTTCCTCGATGAAGCACCCGTTCGTCGATGAAGCACCCGTTCGTCGAGAAAATGGTTATTTTCTAATGGCCGTGTGCCAAAAAAGAAAAATAACATACTACGTGAACGGTCGGTTATTCCCGTCACGGAGAGTTCCTACCATATCCGTAATGATAGGAGACCCTAACGTGAAAAGAACAACCGCTGCGTTCTCTCCGTCACGAAGCGTTCCTACCATATCCGTAATGGTAGGATACCCATTCGTGAAAAAGACAACGACTCGTTCATAGTTTCGACGGGACGGCGGTTTGACCGGGGCGAACCCGCATGGCTCTGATACCAATGTAGGATCCTGTCAAAACAGAGTTAGGATCGATAAATAAAGTTGAGACTTACGCTTGCGTATGCGGCACGGTAGTCTCGGAACTTTGCATTCGGATTCGCCACGACGGATCGAGTCTTCTCATGAACGGAGTAAGGCTACTAAATCCACAATCTAAATCTCTACTTTTAGATTAAGAACTTGGATAAAGAGAGAGGAAGGATTTCGCCAGAGCTTCGCTAGAATGAAATGCATGCAAGAATGCCATGCAAAAGTGTAAGGAAATGGCTTACCCTTGGGTCTTATTTATAGCCCCCAAGGTAGTTATTTTAGGAGTAATTGTTCCTTAGGAACAATTTAACTAAGGTGTACCATGATACATGGCACATTATAAGCTTAAGTTGTACCATATGCATGGTACAACATAAGCTTAAGAGATTACCCCTTTATTAGCCATATGTCGCATGCACTTATGCATATATATAATGCGACTTTCCCATCAATCTAGAGATCCTCTCCGCAAGGGAACATATTCCCTTTGCACACGACTTCGTGTACGCGACGTTCGAGGTCCGTATTCCCTCGTACATCCCCTACAAGGGTGTACTAACGTCCTCCATATCCAACAGTTTGGTCCATACTTTTTGGTTCTTTTGGGCATGTATTTAAGCCCAATTTTGTCTCTAGCCCCAAGAGAGACCAGATAGACTTCTTAGATCTATTTTTCCTTAGTTTCTAATCATAGTTAAGCTTTTGTATTGGCGAGAGATTGAAGATTGGATCTTAATTTTCTATTGAAGGCTTATTTGGTGACGTTGGTTTGTCTTGATCTCTTGCAAATTTTGATTTTTATGATATATCTCTTATTGAATCTTGATTGCATGATGAATTCCATTGTTGATCTTGTTTTCCTATTGATTTCTAATATGATTTGTGAGTAGTTCCTTTGCTCTAGGGCAAAGGGATGAACCCTATGGATCTAATGTCTGAATTGTGAGATCTATTGAATTGCTATGCTATTAGGCTTGATTGAAAGGTTAGATCTTGGTTGATTTACTACGGATAGATAGGGATTTATCTTGGATCTCGTGAGCTCGACAGAGGATCTTGATCCAAGGAAAGTCCTAGATATCCGATTTAGGTTTACAATCGAAATTCCCTAGATTTGGTGCGCAACGGTGACCAAAGATAGCATTTTTTATTGTTCTCCTATACTCATATTCGTTGCACGAATGTGAATGGATACGAACTACCAAGATCTAGATCCAAACTCAAGTTGCACGACATCGAGCTTGAGTTTGGATTAGACAACATTGCCGATCTTAATGCTAGTAGTCTAGACTAGGCTTGCGCAACAGCGAGGCTCTAGTTTAGAGTGCTGTAGACCTATAATAGTGCGACAGCGTGAGTCGGTTCTCCAATTAGTTGCGGCAAGTTCACATTGACTGGAGTTTGATTGCATGGTATTTCATAACTCACGTCGATGACTTGAAAATCCATAGTGGGGATTCCCTAGCCCGAAACATCTTTATTATATTGAATTTGCATTGTTACTCAAACGATTGTTACACCATCAATTCTCAAACGACTTTTCCACCAAATAGCTTAGTAAACAAAATAGTGTATTGTCAGTAGTCCTCCTTGTGATTCGATACCCGCTTGCCACTTAACCGTGCTCTCGCGGTAAAGCTACATTGTTTCCTGGGTGTATATCCGGAAGCGATCAAGTTTTTGGCGTCGTTGTCGGGGAGGCGACGGTATTTTATTTTCTTTACTTAGCTATTTTTCTTTCTTTATTTTATTCTTTTATTCCTCTATTGCGCTACCAAATCTTTCTAGTTTCTCTTTTTCTGTGCATGAACTCGAGATCGAAGGCAACTGAAGAAAATATACTATTTGATCCTGAGATCGAGCGCACTACAAGGAAACCGATAGCAGAAAAGAGATCAATTATAGCGGAGAATCAAATGGCGGAGGAAACTAGAGATGAGTGATTACGGCGGACCGCTAGGCTTGTCTCCATCCGGGATAGGCTTACCCCGAACAATTTGGTTACCACATCTTCCACACTTACGCCAGAGTTGGTGGCTGACAAGAACTTCGAACTAAAGACGGGGCGTATTGTACTGATGCAACAAGATCTCTTTCATGTGAATTCTCAAGAGAACCCGCATTATCACCTACAAATGTTCATGGCGAAGTGCGCCACTTTTCAGATGCCGAATGTGCCGGAGGATGCTATCCGGTTGAGTCTATTCCCTTTTACTCTTCGTGACAAATCTTTATATTGGCTAAGGATGCAAGTGCACGGGACATTCACTACTTAGGACGAGTTAGCGAGCACGTTCGTCAACAAATTTTATCCGCCATCCAAGACCATGAAGATAAGAAACTCATTAATGTCTTTCAAGCAAGGGTCCCAAGAGTCTCTCTATGAAGCGTGGGAGTGGTTTAAAGATCTCCAAAATCAATGCCCCCACCATAGCATCAACGATTGGGAGCTTGTTCACAGTTTCTACAATGGATTGCGGCCGGACACACAGATGATAATTGACGCCACGGCCAACGGAGCTATTCTATCAAAGACACCAGAGGATGCTACGGCGTTGCTAGAAGAGATGGCCTCCAACAATCAGCAATGGGCTGATGAGAGGGGCCAATCATCATCGAAGCCGGCAAGTATCTATGAAGCGAAGGCAGTGGCCGAGCTGACCACAAAGTTTGTCTCTCTCTCCAAGGTTGTGGAAAGGATTGAAAAGCGGATGTGCGAGTCATATGAAGTGCCCAACACACCGACATCCGGAGGGAGCTTGAGTGATTGGCAACACCAAGGCCAAGTCATGTTTGTTGGAAGCGAGCAAAATGAAGGAGCCGTGAAGCAAGTGCAATACGTCACCGGTGGGTGTAACAATGGTTATTGGGTGAACCCGGCTACCAAGGGTCACCCCAGATTTTCATATGCCAACAACGAGGGAGCCTTGACTCCCCCTCATCAACAACCACCACCGCAACAACAACAAGCCCGGCCTCCGCAACAACAACAAGCACAAAGGCCGCCCCAATGATTCGGGTTGAATATTGCATATTTAACCCCCCATTTAGCCATATTTTGTGCTTATATGATGCTTAATTGGTCTCTAATACGTTCGTATTTTATATATAATCATTTATTAGAGAAATCACCTTATTTGAGCACAAAACAGCAATTAACTGAGTATTTCTGCACTTTTTATATTTTACATGGCCTAGTCTCGATCACACGATTCCAACGACTATTTATTTGTATTTTTCTGAGATCTGTGCTAATTACTGTGAATTTTTGAATGCAGAATACCAATTTAATGAGGAACTACGCATGAAATATGCTTGAAATACGGCCGACCCAATATACGGGCGACGTGGCACGTTTATAGCCGTTGATATCGCATCAGATGGCTCACAAAACTCCACTGAAGCGACGCAGATCCTCACATCAGCTTGTACACGTGGCATCCATCCATCCTATCCCGCTCGAACAGACGGGCTCAATCAAGCGGCGACGCGGCCTATTTCCATCCGCAGGATCTTGATCCAACGGCCCACAAGCGCCCAAAACGAAGATCGGAGCGGGTGACGTGCATGTCCCGCGGAGACACGTGGCCAACTGATGACCGTGCGATGAAACGATCAAACGACGCGGAATAATGAAGCACATGTAACGCGAATTCGAATTCGGGTTTGACGTAGGCGACGTGGACATTGCACAGCCGTTGGATGGCGATCGAACGGATGCAAATCACCCCGACGCGATGCGAAGAAGGCTGACCTCAAGCGGGCGACGTGTTTTATCCTCGACCGTAGATTTACGATCTGACGGACAGGAGCTAATCCGATATCGAATCGAATTCACGCCAGCGTGAGTTTTAAAGCACACGTGTCGAGTTGAAGGACGATCCCGCCTAGATCTAACGGCTGTGGTTTGAAGCGGTTTGCGGGTGCGGGTTTTAAGCGTTTTGGAGCGGGTTTCGAACCCAATTAGCCTCTTAAACCCGCAATGCCTCTATATAACGTATTTCTAGGGTTTTATTGTGTATTCTTGGCGTATTTGGGCGATTTTGGCGGTGATTTTCGCAGAGTTCTCCTGAGTTTACCGAGAGCAACCTGGGCTATTTTTCAGAGAGCTTTTAGAGGAAGAAGAAGAGGTTTCTTAGGCAAAAAGAGGGTGTTTTTGGTGATATCTCTTGAACTTAATTGTGTATTTTCAATTCCATCTACTTCTATTGACTAGAACCATGCTTAATATGATGAAATCCTTTGTTATTTTCAGTATGTGTGGCTAAATTTTGATTGTGCATGATATGGTGTAGTTAGGGGACATGATGCATATTTATTTGGTTGAATCTTCATGCTAAAATTGTTAATGTTGATAAAGTTATAGTCTTTATTTAAAATCTCCTCTTCATCTTTTAAAAGAACATGATTGAGTTGATGATCGCCTCACAAGGGTGAGTTTTGATCTCCCCAAAAGGGAGTTTCATCTATTATATTTAAAAGATTATAGCTTTAGCAACAACTTTATTCAATTTTGCGTTTTAATCCCCACAAGGGTATTTTCCGATGAATTTCTCTCAAAAAGAGATCTCATTGAGTTATTTTAAATCAACCAAATTAATATAAATCATGGACCCTAATGAACCCATATCAGGTGCATACTTTTCATAGATATTTATATAAACGAAACTTTCTTTTGCTCGTATCGTTCACAAATTAAAAACCACGATCAAACCCCCTTCAAACCATCATCATCAAAAGTGGTTAGTATCTTTACGTTCAATCCCTATTTGATTTAAGCTTTGTGGTTGCAACAGGTTTTCTCCCGAGGATTCGACATCTGGACTCCCAGATCTATATTACTTGCACGGACTCTTACGCTTAAGAGAAACACATTTTTGGGCTAAGCAAGTTTTTGGCGCCGTTGCCGGGGAGAAGCTCAAAATTGCCATATTTGAACAACACGATGGTGAATCCTTCTTTCAGGTCTGGAGGAGGTTCACAGATGCAGTTAGTGGCTGTCCACATCATGGATACATGGATACATGGATACACGGTTGATGCTCTCTTCCAGTTCTTCTACGAGGGGCTGCAGGAAGATGCACAAATTTTCATGGAGATGTTGGACAATGGCGCTTTCATGGAGTACAAACCTGAGGATGCTTGGGAGCGTCTAGAGTCCCTGAGTGAGGATGCTCAGACATTGGCGGGGACTCCAGAGGATTTGATGACGGAGTCGTCAGAGCTTCCTAGTGGTGATATGTGCAGAGATGAGTGGACGAGCATACAATTTTGGATGAAGTAAAGGAGGAGATTAGTAGGGCTACGAGCTCATCGATCATTTTGGTGGAGCCCGAACCATGCTCTCCCCCAATCTTGTCCCAAAATCCATTATTCCTTTCCCTCGTGGTCGTGCATTATACCAAGATGAATGCAATCGTTTTAGGGAGTTTTCACCACCACTCTTTACGTTCATTAATTTATTTTGATGATTATATTTGGCGAAATTTTTTCGAAAGGCAACAGTGCCCACTTTGGATTAACACAACTCATCTCTTGCAGGACATGGTCATACATTTTGGAGAGATGCTTGGAGTTATGTTGCTAGGGTCCAAAGTGATTTGTGGAGTGAAGACGCGCGCGGAGGAGCGTAAGGATCTAATTGAGTTGCTTCCTCTACCGTTATACGTCCGAGATCCGCCTTTTGACTTCGGTGACTTCTATCCAGTAGTGTAGAAAAATAAAATAAATGTTTTTGCTTTCGTATGATTTTCTTTTCTTTTCTATGATCTTTTGCCAAGATCTAATACTCATCCCTAACATTGAGGATAATGCTTATTTTAAGTTGGGGGGAGGGTATAAACTTTTAGGATTTTTCTTTTTCTTTTAGGATTTTTTTAGTTAGTTCCCTTTTTGCATTGAAAAAAAATTGAGTCAAGTTCTATCACCAATACCTAGAGATGAACCTCATGTGATGAAAATTCTCGAAATCTATTCACCACCGTACACATGTGATTTATTTTCCTCCACCACTAGTGTTAAATATTTCAGTCTCATTTGATATGAATGTTAGTACTCATGGTAAATTGCTGTGAATTTTTCTGAGATCTGTGCTAATTACTGTGAATTTTGAATGCAGAATACCAATTTAATGAGGAAATACGCTTGAAATACGGGCCGACCCAATATACGGGCGATGTGGCACGTTTATAGCCGTTGATATCGCATCGGACGGCTCACAAAACTCCGCTGAAGCGACGCAGATCCGCACATCAGCTTGTACACATGGCATCCATCCATCATATCCCGCTCGAACAGACGGGCTCGATCAAGCGGCGCCGCGGCCTATTTCCATCCGCATGATCTTGATCCAACGGCCCACAAGCACCCAAAACGAAGATCGGAGCGGGTGACGTGCATGTCCCGCGGAGACACGTGGCCGACTGATGACCGTGCGATGAAACAATCAAACGGTGCAGAATAATGAAGCACATGTAACGTGAATTCGAATTCGCGTTCGACGCAGGCGACGTGGACATTGCACAGCCATTGGATGCGATCGAACGGATGCAAATCACCCCGACGTGATGCGAAGAAGGCTGACCTCAAGCGGGCGACGTGTTTTCTCCTCGACCGTAGATTTACGATCGGACGGACAGGAGCTAATCCGATATCGAATCGGATTCACGCGAGCGTGAGTTTTAAAGCACACGTGTCGAGTTGAAGGACGATCCCGCCTAGATCCAACGGATGTGGTTTGAAGCGGTTCGCGGGTGCAGGTTTTAAGCGTTTTGGAGCGGGTTTCGAACCCAATTAGCCTCTTAAACCCGCAATGCCTCTATATAACGTATTTCTAGGGTTTTATTGCGTATTCTTGGCGTATTTGGGCGATTTTGGCGGTGATTTTTGCAGAGTTCTCCTGAGTTTACCGAGAGCAACCTGGGCTATTTTTCAGAGAGCTTTTAGAGGAAGAAGAAGAGGTTTCTTAGGCAAAAAGAGGGTGTTTTGGTGATATCTCTTGAACTTAATTGTGTATTTTCAATTCCATCTACTTCTATTGACTAGAACCATGCTTAATATGATGAAATCCTTTGTTATTTTCAGTATGTGTGGCTAAATTTGATTGTGCATGATATGGTGTAGTTAGGGGACATGATGCGTATTTATTTGGTTGAATCCTCATGCTAAAATTGTTAACGTTGATAAAGTTATAGTCTTTATTTAAAATCTCCTCTTCATCTTTTAAAAGAACATGATTGAGTTGATGATCGCCTCACAAGGGGAGTTTTGATCTCCCCAAAAGGGAGTTTCATCTATTATATTTAAAATATTATAGCTTTAGCAACAACTTTATTCAATTTTGCGTTTTAATCCCCACAAGGGTATTTTCCGATGAATTTCTCTCAAAAAGAGATCTCATTGAGTTATTTTAAATCAACCAAATTAATATAAATCATGGACCCTAATGAACCCATATCAGGTGCATACTTTTCATAGATATTTATATAAACGAAACTTTCTTTTGCTCGTATTGTTCACAAATTAAAAACCATGATCAAACCCCCTTCAAACCATCATCATCAAAAGTGGTTAGTATCTTTACGTTCAATCCCTATTTGATTTAAGCTTTGTGGGTGCAACAGGTTTTCTCCCGAGGATTCGACATCTGGACTCCCAGATCTATATTACTTGCACGGACTCTTACGCTTAAGAGAAGCACATTTTTGGGCTAAGCAAGTTTTTGGCGCCGTTGCCGGGGAGAACGGCTTGCTACCAAAGTTTATTTCATTTAGAGGACATTCGGTGAGATCTTTCCACTTTGCTGTTTATAGATCTTTCCACTTTAATTTTCCTTAATTTTTTTTCATTTCTTTAAAAATTCAAAAAAAAACCAATGGACTTTAATGGCATAAATTTTCGATATGATGCACATTCATCTTCTTTGCACAAGGACAGGTTATTGAAGCTCAAAATTGCCATATTTGAACAACACGATGGTGAATCCTTCTTTCAGGTCTGGAGGAGGTTCACAGATGCAGTTAGTGGCTGTCCACATCATGGATACATGGATACATGGATACACGGTTGATGCTCTCTTCCAGTTCTTCTACGAGGGGCTGCAGGAAGATGCACAAATTTTCATGGAGATGTTGGACAATGGCGCTTTCATGGAGTACAAACCTGAGGATGCTTGGGAGCGTCTAGAGTCCCTGAGTGAGGATGCTCAGACATTGGCGGGGACTCCAGAGGATTTGATGACGGAGTCGTCAGAGCTTCCTAGTGGTGATATGTGCAGAGATGGAGTGGACGAGCATACAATTTTGGATGAAGTAAAGGAGGAGATTAGTAGGGCTACGAGCTCATCGATCATTTTGGTGGAGCCCGAACCATGCTCTCCCCCAATCTTGTCCCAAAATCCATTATTCCTTTCCCTCGTGGTCGTGCATTATACCAAGATGAATGCAATCGTTTTAGGGAGTTTTCACCACCACTCTTTACGTTCATTAATTTATTTTGATGATTATATTTGGCGAAATTTTTTCGAAAGGCAACAGTGCCCACTTTGGATTAACACAACTCATCTCTTGCAGGACATGGTCATACATTTTGGAGAGATGCTTGGAGTTATGTTGCTAGGGTCCAAAGTGATTTGTGGAGTGAAGACGCGCGCGGAGGAGCGTAAGGATCTAATTGAGTTGCTTCCTCTACCGTTATACGTCCGAGATCCGCCTTTTGACTTCGGTGACTTCTATCCAGTAGTGTAGAAAAATAAAATAAATGTTTTTGCTTTCGTATGATTTTCTTTTCTTTTCTATGATCTTTTGCCAAGATCTAATACTCATCCCTAACATTGAGGATAATGCTTATTTTAAGTTGGGGGGAGGGTATAAACTTTTAGGATTTTTCTTTTTCTTTTAGGATTTTTTTAGTTAGTTCCCTTTTTGCATTGAAAAAAAATTGAGTCAAGTTCTATCACCAATACCTAGAGATGAACCTCATGTGATGAAAATTCTCGAAATCTATTCACCACCGTACACATGTGATTTATTTTCCTCCACCACTAGTGTTAAATATTTCAGTCTCATTTGATATGAATGTTAGTACTCATGGTAAATTGCTGTGAATTTTTCTGAGATCTGTGCTAATTACTGTGAATTTTTGAATGCAGAATACCAATTTAATGAGGAAATACGCTTGAAATACGGCCGACCCAATATACGGGCGATGTGGCACGTTTATAGCCGTTGATATCGCATCGGACGGCTCACAAAACTCCGCTGAAGCGACGCAGATCCGCACATCAGCTTGTACACATGGCATCCATCCATCATATCCCGCTCGAACAGACGGGCTCGATCAAGCGGCGCCGCGGCCTATTTCCATCCGCATGATCTTGATCCAACGGCCCACAAGCACCCAAAACGAAGATCGGAGCGGGTGACGTGCATGTCCCGCGGAGACACGTGGCCGACTGATGACCGTGCGATGAAACAATCAAACGGTGCAGAATAATGAAGCACATGTAACGTGAATTCGAATTCGCGTTCGACGCAGGCGACGTGGACATTGCACAGCCATTGGATGCGATCGACCGGATGCAAATCACCCCGACGCGATGCGAAGAAGGCTGACCTCAAGCGGGCGACGTGTTTTCTCCTCGACCGTAGATTTACGATCGGACGGACAGGAGCTAATCCGATATCGAATCGGATTCACGCGAGCGTGAGTTTTAAAGCACACGTGTCGAGTTGAAGGACGATCCCGCCTAGATCCAACGGATGTGGTTTGAAGCGGTTCGCGGGTGCAGGTTTTAAGCGTTTTGGAGCGGGTTTCGAACCCAATTAGCCTCTTAAACCCGCAATGCCTCTATATAACGTATTTCTAGGGTTTTATTGCGTATTCTTGGCGTATTTGGGCGATTTTGGCGGTGATTTTTGCAGAGTTCTCCTGAGTTTACCGAGAGCAACCTGGGCTATTTTTCAGAGAGCTTTTAGAGGAAGAAGAAGAGGTTTCTTAGGCAAAAAGAGGGTGTTTTGGTGATATCTCTTGAACTTAATTGTGTATTTTCAATTCCATCTACTTCTATTGACTAGAACCATGCTTAATATGATGAAATCCTTTGTTATTTTCAGTATGTGTGGCTAAATTTTGATTGTGCATGATATGGTGTAGTTAGGGGACATGATGCGTATTTATTTGGTTGAATCCTCATGCTAAAATTGTTAACGTTGATAAAGTTATAGTCTTTATTTAAAATCTCCTCTTCATCTTTTAAAAGAACATGATTGAGTTGATGATCGCCTCACAAGGGGGAGTTTTGATCTCCCCAAAAGGGAGTTTCATCTATTATATTTAAAATATTATAGCTTTAGCAACAACTTTATTCAATTTTGCGTTTTAATCCCCACAAGGGTATTTTCCGATGAATTTCTCTCAAAAAGAGATCTCATTGAGTTATTTTAAATCAACCAAATTAATATAAATCATGGACCCTAATGAACCCATATCAGGTGCATACTTTTCATAGATATTTATATAAACGAAACTTTCTTTTGCTCGTATTGTTCACAAATTAAAAACCATGATCAAACCCCCTTCAAACCATCATCATCAAAAGTGGTTAGTATCTTTACGTTCAATCCCTATTTGATTTAAGCTTTGTGGGTGCAACAGGTTTTCTCCCGAGGATTCGACATCTGGACTCCCAGATCTATATTACTTGCACGGACTCTTACGCTTAAGAGAAGCACATTTTTGGGCTAAGCAAGTTTTTGGCGCCGTTGCCGGGGAGAACGGCTTGCTACCAAAGTTTATTTCATTTAGAGGACATTCGGTGAGATCTTTCCACTTTGCTGTTTATAGATCTTTCCACTTTTATTTTACTTAATTTTTTTTTCATTTCTTTAAAAATTCAAAAAAAACCAATGGACTTTAATGGCATAAATTTTCGATATGTTGCACATTCATTTTCTTTGCACAAGGACAGGTTATTGAAGCTCAAAATTGCCATATTTGAACAACACGATGGTGAATCCTTCTTTCAGGTCTGGAGGAGGTTCACAGATGCAGTTAGTGGCTGTCCACATCATGGATACATGGATACATGGATACACGGTTGATGTTCTCTTCCAGTTCTTCTACGAGGGGCTGCAGGAAGATGCACAAATTTTCATGGAGATGTTGGACAATGGCGCTTTCATGGAGTACAAACCTGAGGATGCTTGGGAGCGTCTAGAGTCCCTGAGTGAGGATGCTCAGACATTGGTGGGGACTCCAGAGGATTTGATGACGGAGTCGTCAGAGCTTCCTAGTGGTGATATGTGCAGAGATGGAGTGGACGAGCATACAATTTTGGATGAAGTAAAGGAGGAGATTAGTAGGGCTACGAGCTCATCGATCATTTTGGTGGAGCCCGAACCATGCTCTCCCCCAATCTTGTCCCAAAATCCATTATTCCTTTCCCTCGTGGTCGTGCATTATACCAAGATGAATGCAATCGTTTTAGGGAGTTTTCACCACCACTCTTTACGTTCATTAATTTATTTTGATGATTATATTTGGCGAAATTTTTTCGAAAGGCAACAGTGCCCACTTTGGATTAACACAACTCATCTCTTGCAGGACATGGTCATACATTTTGGAGAGATGCTTGGAGTTATGTTGCTAGGGTCCAAAGTGATTTGTGGAGTGAAGACGCGCGCGGAGGAGCGTAAGGATCTAATTGAGTTGCTTCCTCCACCGTTATACGTCCGAGATCCGCCTTTTGACTTCGATGACTTCTATCCAGTAGTGTAGAAAAATAAAATAAATGTTTTTGCTTTCGTATGATTTTCTTTTCTTTTCTATGATCTTTTGCCAAGATCTAATACTCATCCCTAACATTGAGGATAATGCTTATTTTAAGTTGGGGGGAGGGTATAAACTTTTAGGATTTTTCTTTTTCTTTTAGGATTTTTTTAGTTAGTTCCCTTTTTGCATTGAAAAAAAATTGAGTCAAGTTCTATCACCAATACCTAGAGATGAACCTCATATGATGAAAATTCTCGAAATCTATTCACCACCGTACACATGTGATTTATTTTCCTCCACCACTAGTGTTAAATATTTCAGTCTCATTTGATATGAATGTTAGTACTCATGGTAAATTGCTGTGAATTTTTCTGAGATCTGTGCTAATTACTGTGAATTTTTGAATGCAGAATACCAATTTAATGAGGAAATACGCTTGAAATACGGCCGACCCAATATACGGGCGATGTGGCACGTTTATAGCCGTTGATATCGCATCGGACGGCTCACAAAACTCCGCTGAAGCGACGCAGATCCGCACATCAGCTTGTACACATGGCATCCATCCATCATATCCCGCTCGAACAGACGGGCTCGATCAAGCGGCGCCGCGGCCTATTTCCATCCGCATGATCTTGATCCAATGGCCCACAAGCACCCAAAACGAAGATCGGAGCGGGTGACGTGCATGTCCCGCGGAGACACGTGGCCGACTGATGACCGTGCGATGAAACAATCAAACGGTGCAGAATAATGAAGCACATGTAACGTGAATTCGAATTCGCGTTCGACGCAGGCGACGTGGACATTGCACAGCCATTGGATGCGATCGACCGGATGCAAATCACCCCGACGCGATGCGAAGAAGGCTGACCTCAAGCGGGCGACGTGTCTTCTCCTCGATCGTAGATTTACGATCGGACGGACAGGAGCTAATCCGATATCGAATCGGATTCACGCGAGCGTGAGTTTTAAAGCACATGTGTCGAGTTGAAGGACGATCCCGCCTAGATCCAATGGATGTGGTTTGAAGAGGTTCGCGGGTGCAGGTTTTAAGCGTTTTGGAGCGGGTTTCGAACCCAATTAGCCTCTTAAACCCGCAATGCCTCTATATAACGTATTTCTAGGGTTTTATTGTGTATTCTTGGCGTATTTGGGCGATTTTGGCGGTGATTTTTGCAGAGTTCTCCTGAGTTTACCGAGAGCAACCTGGGCTATTTTTCAGAGAGCTTTTAGAGGAAGAAGAAGAGGTTTCTTAGGCAAAAAGAGGGTGTTTTTGGTGATATCTCTTGAACTTAATTGTGTATTTTCAATTCCATCTACTTCTATTGACTAGAACCATGCTTAATATGATGAAATCCTTTGTTATTTTCAGTATGTGTGGCTAAATTTTGATTGTGCATGATATGGTGTAGTTAGGGGACATGATGCGTATTTATTTGGTTGAATCCTCATGCCCTAATGAACCCATATCAGGTGCATACTTTTCATAGATATTTATATAAACGAAACTTTCTTTTGCTCGTATTGTTCACAAATTAAAAACCATGATCAAACCCCCTTCAAACCATCATCATCAAAAGTGGTTAGTATCTTTACGTTCAATCCCTATTTGATTTAAGCTTTGTGGTGCAACAGGTTTTCTCCCGAGGATTCGACATCTGGACTCCCAGATCTATATTACTTGCACGGACTCTTACGCTTAAGAGAAGCACATTTTTGGGCTAAGCAAGTTTTTGGCGCCGTTGCCGGGGAGAACGGCTTGCTACCAAAGTTTATTTCATTTAGAGGACATTCGGTGAGATCTTTCCACTTTGCTGTTTATAGATCTTTCCACTTTTATTTTACTTAATTTTTTTTTCATTTCTTTAAAAATTCAAAAAAAAACCAATGGACTTTAATGGCATAAATTTTCGATATGTTGCACATTCATTTTCTTTGCACAAGGACAGGTTATTGAAGCTCAAAATTGCCATATTTGAACAACACGATGGTGAATCCTTCTTTCAGGTCTGGAGTAGGAGGTTCACAGATGCAGTTAGTGGCTGTCCACATCATGGATACATGGATACATGGATACACGGTTGATGTTCTCTTCCAGTTCTTCTACGAGGGGCTGCAGGAAGATGCACAAATTTTCATGGAGATGTTGGACAATGGCGCTTTCATGGAGTACAAACCTGAGGATGCTTGGGAGCGTCTAGAGTCCCTGAGTGAGGATGCTCAGACATTGGTGGGGACTCCAGAGGATTTGATGACGGAGTCGTCAGAGCTTCCTAGTGGTGATATGTGCAGAGATGGAGTGGACGAGCATACAATTTTGGATGAAGTAAAGGAGGAGATTAGTAGGGCTACGAGCTCATCGATCATTTTGGTGGAGCCCGAACCATGCTCTCCCCCAATCTTGTCCCAAAATCCATTATTCCTTTCCCTCGTGGTCGTGCATTATACCAAGATGAATGCAATCGTTTTAGGGAGTTTTCACCCACCACTCTTTACGTTCATTAATTTATTTTGATGATTATATTTGGCGAAATTTTTTCGAAAGGCAACAGTGCCCCTTTGGATTAACACAACTCATCTCTTGCAGGACATGGTCATACATTTTGGAGAGATGCTTGGAGTTATGTTGCTAGGGTCCAAAGGATTTGTGGAGTGAAGACGCGCGCGGAGGAGCGTAAGGATCTAATTGAGTTGCTTCCTCCACCGTTATACGTCCGAGATCCGCCTTTTGACTTCGATGACTTCTATCCAGTAGTGTAGAAAAATAAAATAAATGTTTTTGCTTTCGTATGATTTTCTTTTCTTTTCTATGATCTTTTGCCAAGATCTAATACTCATCCCTAACATTGAGGATAATGCTTATTTTAAGTTGGGGGGAGGGTATAAACTTTTAGGATTTTTCTTTTTCTTTTAGGATTTTTTTAGTTAGTTCCCTTTTTGCATTGAAAAAAAATTGAGTCAAGTTCTATCACCAATACCTAGAGATGAACCTCATATGATGAAAATTCTCGAAATCTATTCACCACCGACACATGTGATTTATTTTCCTCCACCACTAGTGTTAATATTTCAGTCTCATTTGATATGAATGTTAGTACTCATGGTAAATTGCTGTGAATTTTTCTGAGATCTGTGCTAATTACTGTGAATTTTTGAATGCAGAATACCAATTTAATGAGGAAATACGCTTGAAATACGGCCGACCCAATATACGGGCGATGTGGGCACGTTTATAGCCGTTGATATCGCATCGGACGGCTCACAAAACTCCGCTGAAGCGACGCAGATCCGCACATCAGCTTGTACACATGGCATCCATCCATCATATCCCGCTCGAACAGACGGGCTCGATCAAGCGGCGCCGCGGCCTATTTCCATCCGCATGATCTTGATCCAATGGCCCACAAGCACCCAAAACGAAGATCGGAGCGGGTGACGTGCATGTCCCGCGGAGACACGTGGCCGACTGATGACCGTGCGATGAAACAATCAAACGGTGCAGAATAATGAAGCACATGTAACGTGAATTCGAATTCGCGTTCGACGCAGGCGACGTGGACATTGCACAGCCATTGGATGCGATCGACCGGATGCAAATCACCCCGACGCGATGCGAAGAAGGCTGACCTCAAGCGGGCGACGTGTCTTCTCCTCGATCGTAGATTTACGATCGGACGGACAGGAGCTAATCCGATATCGAATCGGATTCACGCGAGCGTGAGTTTTAAAGCACATGTGTCGAGTTGAAGGACGATCCCGCCTAGATCCAATGGATGTGGTTTGAAGAGGTTCGCGGGTGCAGGTTTTAAGCGTTTTGGAGCGGTTTCGAACCCAATTAGCCTCTTAAACCCGCAATGCCTCTATATAACGTATTTCTAGGGTTTTATTGTGTATTCTTGGCGTATTTGGGCGATTTTTGGCGGTGATTTTTGCAGAGTTCTCCTGAGTTTACCGAGAGCAACCTGGGCTATTTTTCCAGAGAGCTTTTAGAGGAAGAAGAAGAGGTTTCTTAGGCAAAAAGAGGGTGGTTTTTGGTGATATCTCTTGAACTTAATTGTGTATTTTCAATTCCATCTACTTCTATTGACTAGAACCATGCTTAATATGATGAAATCCTTTATTATTTTCAGTATGTGTGGCTAAATTTTGATTGTGCATGATATGGTGTAGTTAGGGGACATGATGCGTATTTATTTGGTTGAATCCTCATGCTAAAATTGTTAACGTTGATAAAGTTATAGTCTTTATTTAAAATCTCCTCTTCATCTTTTAAAAGAACATGATTGAGTTGATGATCGCCTCACAAGGGTGAGTTTTGATCTCCCCAAAAGGGAGTTTCATCTATTATATTTAAAAGATTATAGCTTTAGCAACAACTTTATTCAATTTTGCGTTTTAATTCCCCACAAGGGTATTTTCCGATGAATTTCTCTCAAAAAGAAATCTCTTTGAGTTATCTTAAATCAACCAAATTAATATAAATCATGGACCCTAATGAACCCATATCATGTGCATACTTTTCATAGATATTTATATAAACGAAACTTTCTTTTGCTCGTATCGTTCACAAATTAAAAACCACGATCAAACCCCCTTCAAACCATCATCATCAAAAGTGGTTAGTATCTTTACGTTCAATCCCTATTTGATTTAAGCTTTGTGGTTGCAACAGGTTTTCTCCCGAGGATTCGACATCTGGACTCCCAGATCTATATTACTTGCACGGACTCTTACGCTTGAGAGAAGCACATTTTTGGGCTAAGCACCCAACAACAATAATATCCACCAAAGCAACAAGCGGGGCCTTATAGACCCCCCGGATATAACCACGGATGGAGATCACAAAACCCACCACCGGTAGCACCAAGATCCGAGCACGAAGCTAGAGTTGAGGAGTTCATGTCCGAACAAAAAAAGATTAATGCGAAATTGACGGCGGGCCAAGATTCTCTCAATACTGTTGTGGCACAATTGGCGGAACAAATTACTTTGCTTAATAAGGCTCAACAATAATTGCCGGCTCAACCGGAGCAAAACTCGAGGAGCAACATATGCCACATAAATGTGATAGTGGCAGTGACTACGAGAGGCGAGAAGGAGGCGGGAAGGATACCACTCCCGCTATAGTTCATGCAAAAGGCCCAAGGGAGGAAATTCCGGTTGAAACGGACGAATTAATGAAGAAGAGGGCCCCAAGACGGCAAATAATGACGGAAAATCTGAAGCGGATGAACCTCAAAGGGAGTGAACCTACATGCCACCAATACCGTTTCCTCAATGGTTGGCGAAGGCCTAGATGGAAAAGAGATTCGCCAAATTTCTGGAATACTTGCAAGGGATTAGCCTAAACATCCCATTCTTGGATGCGATAATTGAAATCCCGTCGTACGCCAAGTTTCTCAAGGACTTAATCACGGGGAAGAAGCGAACGGAGAAGATTATGCTAGCCGAGCACGGAACTTGGTTCACCAACAAGGAGAGAATGCCAAAGAAGATGAAAGACCCCGGAAGCTTTCGGATTCCATGCACCCTTGGCGGAGCCCCCCTCCAAAAAGCTTTGGTAGACTTGGGAGTGAGTGTAAGCCTCATGTCGATCACCATGTTCAAGAAGCTCAACACGTGGACTGACCTCAAAACCACTGATATGAAGATCCAACTCACCGATGGGTAAATTACTAGGCCAATGGGGATTGTCGATAACGTGCCTCTTCAAATACTGGGAGGTCTTTGTGTACCATGCGACTTCGTCATCATGGACATAAAATAGGAGGGCGATACATCGCTTATACTTGGACGCTCCTTCTTATGCACCGCTGGAGTCATAGTAGATGTGAGAGAAGGAACGTTGTCTCTCAACGTTGGCGACATAGCGGTTGAATTCCATCTTCCCAAGACCATGAAGCAAAGACCTTGGCCGAAAGAAGCAAACTACATAGACCTTCTTAACGAGGTAATAGATGAAGCCATGCCTTATGCCGTTGGAGCCTTGCACACGAAGAGCCTCGATGGAGTCCCAAATACCGAGGATGGCATTCCAAATGGAGAACCACCGGATCCTCCCATTGAAGAAGTAATCACGCTCACCGATGAAGAGAAGAACGACACTGATGTCGCGAGAATTAGAGAGCTCTGCAAGCTCTCTACGATGAAGCAAAGGGAGAAGGCGCCGCCAACAAAAACACCTCTATCGCCGGGAAAGAGGAAAGATACTAAGAACGCAAGCTTGGGGGAGTCATCCCTCAACATTATTAGAGAGGGGACGCACACTAGGGTGACCAAGGAAGAACTAGCGCCGCACATGAACCCTCAAGGCCTCCCTGCAAAATTTGACATGCGCATCTTATATGCACCGATTATCATGCACTAAACGTTATATCTTAAGGGGTCGAGCTCAAGACCTTAAACGAGCACTTGTCGGGAGGCAACCCGACAGTTCTATCTTAGTTTTTAGTTGAATTTTACTTTAATATTTGTTTTAGATCTTTGTTAGTCTATAGAGTCAAGAGTCTAGGAAGAATCTGACAACGGGCTACGGTTTTCATTTCATAGGAGACCATATGAACGGAGGACGGCCATGGCAATGGAGAGCACTCCAAGGGCGCGCTCAAACGCCAAAGGAAGGAAGAAACTGACGGGAGAGAAGAAAACAGAAAGTGTCGCAAAAACAAAGAGTCTGGAGCTGAAAACAGCAGCCCACTCGGCCGTGTGACTTGTTCACTCGGCCGAGTGAAGACCCTACTCGGCCGAGCAGGGTACTTTACAGGGAAGTCTCGTAAACCCCTCTCTGGAAATTATAAGCCTCTCGACCGAGTGACTTTGTCACTCGACCGAGTGAATCTGACAAATTTATCTCTTAAAATGCTCTGAGTGGCCCATCTACTCAGCTGAGTAACTTTGTCTACTCGACCGAGTGATAGTTCCTACTTGGACAAGTCGGATACTGACGTAAATCTTTGAAAATATCCTAATCTGTTGCGACTCGGCTGAGTAATATTTCCACTCGGCCGAGTGACTCGACCGACTTAACAGTATTTACTTCGAAAATCGTGGCTGCTTGGATCATAATTCCAAAATCCCTAATTCCTCCCCTCTCTCTCCCCACTCGCCCGAACGCCCCTCTCCACTCGCCCGAGCCGTTGCCACCTCACTCGAGTGGCGCGACCCCTGGGGAGTCTTTTTCTGTTGTTTTCACGACCTCCCCAGTCTTCGACCCTTCTATCGTCGCTGCCGCTATTTTTACCGAGAGTGTCGTGACGTCTGTCCCCACTTCTGTGTCCATGACCTCTCCGCCTGTCTCGTCCTCAGTCATCGCCTCATCCTCTTCTGCCGCTGCTCACACTTCTAGGAGCATTCATGTGTCTCAGCCTTCCACAGAGGTGGACATCTTTTAGCAAGCACCACCCCTCACCCACACCCACCAGTGGCCCCACTTGTTTACGGTGGCCGTGTGCGTCAGCCCCAACCTCCTATAGTGCGACCCTCTGCTCCTGCTCTTGACGCCCTTGTCTGGTATCTCCATGCTGTCGAGAGGACCGTGAGTGGGCTCAGAGCAGATTTTTGGGCTCTCGCCACCACCGTTAGCTCTGTGTAGGCACGCATCGCCGTTCTGCTTGGGTATTCAGCTCACGCTAAACCAGATCCTTACACGCCTGCCTCAGCCTCCATCACCAGCACCCCGACCCATCCCTCAGCCTCCGCCACCATCGCCCCTACTACAGGGAAGTGATGGCGCTCCACCACCAATCTAGGCACACATACCTGATGCCTGCCATGATATTACTGCTTCACCTCTCTCCCCATCATTTTGCCACCTTTTTGCTTGCCGACACGTTTTGATCTCTTTTTGCTTGGTACTATTCTATATATCAGTCTGGGGGAGAGTATGCACCTATGGCCCACATTTTGTACCCATTTTCAATGTCCATCCATCATTTGCATGCCTGCTGCATTCTTCATTTGCATATATCATGTCTTATTTTACTTTCTATATTTTTCCTTTTACCATGCATGCATCCACACCCACCCTCCCCTATCTCATGCGTCCTCGTGCCACACTTAGCACATTGAGGACAATGTGATGTTTAGCTTGGAGGAGTGTGTTCACACACACATTTTTATTTTCTTTATTTTTGCCTTTATTTTTCACTTTTTTTCACTCATTTTCACTCGCTTTTTCATTTCCTTGCCATGCATCACGTTTTCTTACTTTTGGAGTGACTTGCATACGTATAGTTAGTTTCTTTTATTTTCTTCTTTACTTCTCCTACTTCATTTGCTAGAGATGAATTCCATATGATGACTATATCTTGGTTTTTGCTTTACTCATATGCACGTACTCTCTTGCCATGCTATCTTTTTCATTTCTGATATCATATGCGATACATTGATTTGCATTTGAGAAAAAGAACTTCCATCGCTCATTATATGAATTTGAATGAAATTTTAGCGTTAACTAAGTCTGGGAACTATTATTGTATACCCTTCGTAGAAAACACACCAGGCTTCACGTATTGATTGCCTATACTTGGAGTACTGCTTTGCCTTTCTGTTATCACTTCTTTTTGCATGAAATGTGCTTTGAACTTCCAGGTTGAATGAATGATTGACATTTGATATGAGTGGATTAGTTTACTTTTTTGTTATCAAACTGAGTAGATTAAATTACCCAGCTGAAGTTGTTGTGCACATACAAAGAGTGAACCGAGCATTATGTATATTTCTTTCTCCACATATCTTGAACATCATTTCTATACTTTTAGTCGTTTGTGAATCTCCCCTAGTGAATCCTATATTTGCATCTTCCCCATGCTAAAAAGAATAAGCTCCATGAATCCCAAAAAAAAGAAAAAAAATATTCATATCCTTTATCTTAGTTAGGATTGTTCTTGTGTATAAAAAATGGAAGTTTCATTGTACATACACAATCCCATCTTCCCTCTTTTCTTTCTTCTTATTTTCTTTGGAGCCACAATAATTTGGGAAAAAGACGTATTTACATATTTGATGCCACCATGCTTATAGATAAGCTTAGGGGAGGGGATTCAATGACGTGTAAGAGAGTGACTACTTATATGTGCATAACAACATAAGCAAGGTAATTTTTGATACTTAGGGAGACTACGTAGAGTATAACGACGTCTATGAATTGAATATTGGCATGAAATTCATGAAAACCATCTTTTTTCTATTCTTATCGATTTGAAATGTGTGATACCTCTTATACTCCAAGTAGAAAGCGGTCAATTGAAAATTGTGTAATCTATAATTTTGTATATCGTTTTACATGTCGTTGACGATGTTGATTCTAAAATAATTTCATGTTTCGTATGATTCTCGATGTTCTTAGTTTTTCTATCAAAAGCACCCATATGAAATGGTATCGAAGTAACAAGCTTTAGCATGTTTATATTCATTAGTCGTGCTATGTGGGTATGCAACTCCAAGTTCTTGGAGAATGATCTAGCATCTTCACCTCTTCATCTTCTTTTTCGCTCGTACTTTTTTTATTTTATTTTATTCATCGAGTTCGCCCTTTTACTCATCTTTTTCGAGGACGAGTAAGTGGTAAGCTTGTGGAATTTTGATCGGCTCATATTTTACACATTTTTTCTGCATATTTACATGCCATTTCGATTGCTCATATCGCGATTTTCACGATTATTTGACGATGTTTCGATACTTTTCACTATTTCTTGTTTTTCATCTGATTTCAGGAGATATGTAGCAATCGGGTGCAATTTGGAGCCTAGAGGACTTGCACGCATGCCAGAACGTTGCTCATGATCAAATCGGAGAGTTAACTGCACTGGAGGATGAGTGGAAGAAGAACGGCATCGAAGGAATCGACGAGAAAGCAAAAAGGAGAAGAAATGAGCTCTGAATTAGGCCACTCAGCCGAGCAAGGAAGTTCACTCGGCCGAGTGACGCAGCCTGCTCGGCCGAGCAAGACTGACACGATGACATCTGCCAGCCTGAGTACCACAATGTACTCGGCCGAGTGGTGAATTCCAGAACTTCACTCGCCCGAGTGGAGGCCAAAATTTCGAAGAGAGCCAAGCCGACTTCTCTGTTTTTTGGACAATCTGCAGACTGACGTACTCGGCCAAGTCAGGATTCTCACTCGGCTGAGTAATACTTCCACTCGGTCGAGTAGCGCAGACGCCCAGTCGGGAAAACTAGGGTTTCTGGCGGCACAGGGGCAGTTTGGTCCGTACTTTTTGGTTCTTTTGGGCATGTATTTAAGCCCAGTTTTGTCTCCAGCCCCAAGAGAGACCAGATAGACTTCTTAGAACTATTTTTCCTTAGTTTCTAATCATAGTTAAGCTTTTGTATGGGCGAGTGATTGAAGATTGGTGTCACGCCCCGCTTCCCATTATACTTGGGAGCGAGGACGCGAGCGGGCCCGCTTGGGCTAGAGCGGTGAAGCCCCAACCCAATAAGCGTCTGTGTATGACTACTTGGTAGCTTCTTGCTTGCGAACAATCGGACCAACAAATATTGGCATTATTATACTCAACATCCAGATTACATGTACACAAAGAATTAAGGCCTAGCATGGCCATTACAACAGTTACATGGAATTTAAAATACACCTCAAAGAATACAACAAGTATTAAACTTTTAATGCAGCGCTGCGAAAGAATGCCGTCCTAAGCAGTGGGTCTCGTGCTCCTGGTTCTCTTGGTCCTTCTGCTCAATCTCCAAATGAACTCTTCGGTGAACTCTGCTCAAAACCTAACGTATATTTCACAGACAAGGAAATATATGTTAGCGAGGGTCGCTCGGCAAGATTTAAAAAAAACGTTAGTAATACGAGACCCTCGGCAAGATAATAATGTAGTACACAAAGTTTAAGAATGATACAATATGGTTCCGATAAGGTGAAACATAGCAGCACGGAAAAACATGTGAGCATAATATCGTGTAATGTGTAAAGTAGTGAGCAGGCGAAGTGTGGTGTGCAAAGTAACGAACACAACAAGGTGTAGTGTGTAAAGTAATTAGCATGGCAAACATAGTGTGTACAGTAATAGTCGTGGCAAGTGTAGTGTGTACAGCAATAGTTGTGGCAAGTGTAGTGTGTAAAGCAATAGTCGTGGCAAGTGTGGTGTGTACAGCAATAGTCGTAACAATAAGTGTAGCAGGTTACACCATAGCATCAGCAGAGGTAAAAAGTATATCAATCAATCTCATATCTAGTGACAAGCCTAGTGTCTGAGGGGGACGTGACTAGCATTACACCCAAGTCAACGGGAGCTACCCGTGACTCTCTACTCACCGACCCGGCCAGGTGTCGATCAAGTTCACCAATAGAGTGTAATCCAGCTTTTCGACCTCTACTACATTGGACTACCCCACCCAAATTGTCCATAAGTCAATCCGTAGTTCAATGTTAGCAGTATGGCTAACATTCCGTAAATGCCCCACGGGTCCAATATCTGTAATGCCCGAAGGCCCAGTAATCCGTAATTACCCGAAGGCCCAGTAATCCGTAATTGCCCGAAGGCATAATAGTCCGTAAATTTGCCCGAAGGCTCAGTTTCCACAATTCAATAGGGTGTACATCACATTATAAATCGAATAACAAGAAGGATAGCATTTCATGTGCATTACGTAAGTGGCTAAAACAAACAAACACATTAACATGATTCATTAAAGACTATCTCGATTATAAAAGTTGTACTTTACATTTTGCGATGTATGTCATCTTAGAGGGGTTTAATTATAATAAAAATACTTGCGCCTTCGAAAGTTAGCAGAAGATAATATATTGGTAAGGGGTAAGTACTTGCCTGTTTGACGAGATCCCGGTGCCCACGTGGTCTATATGAGGCGTGATATATCTGTAAGATTGGATTCACGACATTAAGTCCAACATGTTTTAGGTAATAAAATAGTATTAAACCCCCTCTTACAAGGCACTGTCCTTATATATTTAACACTGTTTACATGATGCTGTCAACATATAAAGTCATCTAAATATAAGATTATACACGGTTCACCCTGTAACTTTGTGCATGCAAAAAGCTGTTTGCATTGCAACCAAATCAAACCACTTGTACGATGTGTACTATTAAAAGAAAACACCAGTACCTAGCATGGGGTGATGTCATATGCATGCATTCACACTTCCCCTGGCTATCCAAATGCAACTGTTAATATCATATAAATAACATACGTATAGAATAAAAATAACATGCAATCACTCACCCTTGCCCGTTGTTGAGCTCGTAGCTGGGAGAAACTCGAGTTGAAGAGCGTCGGCGGGGTCTCGGAAGAAGGAGGTGGCGATGGCGGTTGCGAGGCCTGGGAGGGGTCTTTCCGGTGGTCTGCAGGCGGTGCGGGCTAGGCTCGAGGCAGAGATTTGAAGGCGAAGTGGTGCTGGTTGGAGGCGAGCTTGGCCGGCGGCGGTGGGTGCTCGGTGAGGGGTGATAGTTGCAGCGGGGAGCGGTGTTCCGTGCGGGCTCCGGCGTCGCGCAGATGAAGGAGGAGGGCGGAGAACGGGCGGAGGGTTGCCGGGGTCGAGGTCGAGGGAGATATCGCCGGGAGCTCTGCTATGGGCGGAGGAGAAGATGGCCTCGCAGAGGAAGAGAAGCTCGCGTGCGTGAAAATATGACCGTGGGCTGGTTAAAAAAGAAATGACCTGAAATCTTTTTAATAGAATTTGATTTTAATAGGTTTAATGAAGGGAATAAGGGCTAATAAAATCAATTAATAATAGGTTTAAATGGGTCTAATATGGGAAGTTTTTGAAGGGAAAACAATAGATTTAAATGGGATTTATTAGAAAGGTTTTTCAAACATTAAAACGTTTTAAATGGATTTGAAATTTGAATTTTGAATCAGAAAAGTTAAACTAGTTTTAAGAAGAGATATTTTTAAAATATTTATTAGAAAGAATAATAATAAGTATGAAGAAAAATGGAAATGGGTACGTGTACAGGTACGAAAACGTCTAACAACGGATTTGAGAAAAATAATACACAAGCGAAATACAGATATAACGTACCGATAAAAACCGGTTGTTACAGATCTTAATTTTCTATTGAAGGCTTCTTTGGTGACGTTGGTTTGTCTTGATCTCTTGCAAATTTTGATTTTTATGCTGTATTTCTTATTGAATCTTGATTGCATGATGAATTTCATTGTTGATCTTGTTTTCCTATAGATTTCTAATATGATTTGTGAATAGTTTCTTTTCTCTAGGGCAAAGGGATGAACCCTATGGATCTAATGTCTGAATTGTGAGATCTATTGAATTGCAATGCTATTAGGCTCGATTGAAAGGTTAGATCTTGGTTGATTTACTACGGATAGATATGGATTTCTCTTGGATCTTGTGAGCTCGACAGAGGATCTTGATCCAAAGAAAGCCCTAGTATTCAATTTAGGTTTGCAATCGAAATTCCCTGGATTTGGTGCGCGACGGCGACCAAAGCTAACATTTTTATTGTACTCCTATACTCATATTCATTGCACGAAAGTGAATGGATACGAACTACCAAGATCAAGATCTGAACTCAAGTTGCATGACAGCGAGCTTGAGTTTGGATTGGACGAGATTGCCGATCTTAATGCTAGTAGCCTAGACTTGGCTTGCGCGACAGCGAAGCTCTAGTTTAGAGTGCTATAGACCTACAATAGCGCGTCAGCATGAGTCGGTTCTCCAATTAGTTGCAGCAAGTTTACCTTGACTCGAGTTTGATTGCATGGTATTTCATAACTCACGTCGATGACTTGAAAATCCATAGTGAGGATTCCCTAGCCTTAGATATCTTTATTATATTGAATTTGCATTATTACTCAAACGATTGTTACACCATCCATTCTCAAACGACTTTTTCACCAAATAGCTTAGTAACCAAAATAGAGTATTATCATTAGTCCTCCCTGTAATTCGATACCCGCTTGTCACTTAACCGTGCACTTGCGGTAAAGCTACATTATTTTCTGGGTGTATATCCGGAAGCGATCAAGTTGATCGTGATTCAATTTTGCATGGGGGTCCTTGGTTTCTTTGATGGACGGCTAGTAGTCCTTCAAAACTGGACACCAACCACCCAACATGGCCGTGACATCCTAACTGCAGTCTCGATTTGGGTACAATTTCACAACCTCCTTCTTCAGATGTGGATGTTGAAAATTTTGAATTCTGTAGCAAGCGTAGTTGGTGTCCCTATTTGTTTTGATAATGCTAATGTAAATCTTGACAGAATATCTTATGCTAGATGCTTAGTCAAAGTTAATGCAAAGAACAAACTTAAAAGATGCGTCCCAGTGGAGTTGGATGACCTATCTACGATATCAATTGACGTTAAATACGAAGGAGAGCCGCCAAGGTGCAGATCTTATGCTTGCTTTGGTCACCTGGACAATCAATGTCCTTCGCAAATTCCAGTACAAGAGCCCCCTTCAATCCAAGAGGTGGGGCAATCTGAAGTATGGTATGTAGTCAAGACGGGCAAATCCTCGGCTGCCAATGCAAGTGATGCTGAGGTTAGAATTGGGGATGATACACTCGGTCTGAATTTGGTGAATTTTGATGTCCTGATTCATGAAGTAAACCATGTGGGCAAGCCTAGGCCTGGTCTCAAGAGGAATGTCCAATTTTTAGAGGACGGGGAGTGTAGTCATCTTGCTGGGTTAGAAGCCGAGGGGGACTTTGTGCAAGCGACCCCACCCCATGAGGTAAGCCATATTCTAGCCTTGAACAGGTAAGGAAAATCTTAAGGGAGCTACCAAGCTCGTTCAGGCCTAAAGTCACCGTCATCCAAGAAGCGAAAAATATGTCACAGATGAGGGTGGAGGACTTGATAGGTAATTTAATATCCCACGAGCTTGAATTACAAAATATTGAAGAAAGAGATAAACCTGAGGAGAAGGAAAAAGCTACAAAGCCACTTGCTCTAAAAGATAGCGAAGATGAAGATGATGAAGAGATAGCACTGATGGTCAGAAATTTCAAAAAGTACGTCAGCACTCCTCAAGGAAGATCAAAAATGCATAAAAGGTTCATTCGCTCTAACACTTTTAATTATGATAAGCATTCTTCTGAACAAGATTCTGCTAATAGAGTTGAATGTTTTAAATGCAGGAAAAAGGGGCACTTCGTGAAGTAGTGCAGACAAGAGACAACTTAGATTGCAAAAGAAAAAGGAAAAGCCAAGGTGCTAACTTGGGACATGGACATCGAAGCTGAAGATGAGGATGAAGAGGTGGTAGCCCACTTCGTTGTCGTCTGCTTAATGGCAAAGAGTGATGAGGTAAATTCCTTCACTAAAGCTGAATTGTTAGATGTTTGTAAAGGAATGCAAAATGAGATTAATGAGCTAGAACTCACATTAAATGATTATAGGACTGCCATCTTTAAATTACAAAAAGGATATTTCTGAAGAAGTTGACATTCTTAAAGAAAAACTTGCTACATGTGATTCTACATAATGAAAAAAGAAAAATCATGCTTTAATGAAGAAGTTGCTTGTCTTTCTTGCCCTTCCTTATTGAATATTATTAGCATGCTTAAGCAGGATTTGATTAAGCTCGAAACTGAAAAAGACTAGTGATTAGAGAGCTTAATGATAAGTTGTGCATGTTAAATAACGAGCTTAAAAGGAAAATGGATGAACTTGAAAAGAAGGAAGAGGAAAACAAGAGAGCTTTTCTAAGTAAATGCACCTTGCTTGTGGATGAAAATAAATTATTAAAATTCAAAGTTTCTAATCTAGAATGTCATTAAGAAAATTTTCAATTGGTAAACATTCGTTGGATACCATACTTGAAAATCAATTATATGGCAATAATAGAAGAGGACTTGGATTTGGTTTGAAAATGTTGAAAAGCCCAAATTTAAGAAATTCCACAATGTGCCTTCTATTGTGAAAAATATGCATGCAAAGCGCTTTACTTGTGATAGTGTTGGTCACACATCCTATTATTGTAAGTTTAGGAACACAACCATAAAGTTTAAACAAGTGTGGGTTCCTAAAACTTTGATGACTAACACTAGTGGACCTTGTTGGACTTCAAGGTCACACTTAACAACTTTCATGTAGGTGGGATGGAGATTTAGCAAGGAGCATTGAATTTAAATTCTCATTCTTCAGTCAAATGATGACGCGAAGGTATATCTTTTCCCTCTTTGCACTTCATTGCATACCTTCATAGATTTTGTGTGTGCTTGATTTAATTTTTGTTTGTGTGTTTGTTTGTTTGCTTGTTTTTTTATTCAAGTTCTTAATAAAAGAAAAACAAAAAAATCTAAAACCAAAAATCAAAAAAAAAACATGTGCTTAATGAATACCTCTTTATGATTCATTATAAGTGGTATTTTTTGAATGTTCATTCACATCCTTTGTAGAAATCATTGTATTATTGTTATTGCTACATGCACATGTTAGAATCTATTTAGTAGCCATGACATACTTCATGAAATGATTAATTTGATTTATACAGCTACATGCTCACTTCCACGAATATTAAACTTGTTGTACATTTGGAGATTCTTTTTATGAATATTGGAAAGTGAATGTAGGATGAATAAAAATTGAAAAATCTAAGGGATATTATGTGTATTGCCATGAATAAAAATTGAGCACGAAAAGAAATGAATATGAAAAAATACATGAAAATTGCTCCGTATGTAAAATGGATACAATTCATAGCAAATACACTACCCACGAGTATCCAACATATGCTTTATGGGTAATCTTTAGCGTTGGTGTATTTTACTCGTCAAGCAATGCCAACCCCACATCTAAGGGTCCTTATAGGCTATGTTTTTGGGGTTTGGTAACTTTAAATCATTTTTTAATGAGGTGGGAAAAATCAATCCTAGTGATATTCACGTTAATGGGAAAATGTGGATTGGTTTGGATGATGTTCAAAATTTAATCTCCCATTGTACTTCAATGTTTATGTTATCACACAAACACAATGGCGATGAAGTCTAAATTATGATTTTCAATGAATTTGAATTGTCTACTTTATAGAAAATACATGCAAGTGCTAGCTATAATTTATAATGCTTTATTTTTGCATGTGATATGTATTGACTTCATTACTCCACTTTTGATGATAACAAAGGGGAGAGAAAAAGTGTTGGCAAGATTTGCAAATGGTCCAAAAATGGTGTTAATTATAGAAGGGGGAGTGTTTTAATTGTATTATTTGTTGAAGGTGGAACTTGAAAATAGGGGGAACTTGAAAATACATGAAAGGGGGAGCTTGGAAAAGGGGGAGCATGCTTGTATGTTTGCAAATCATTGTTGCATGCTTGTATGGTGCATATAATTGTTATTCATTGATGCATACATCCTTCATCACACTTCACACACGCATACTTGTATTGCAAATCTTGTATTGGTTTATCATCATCAAAAGGGGGAGATTGTTGGATGCAATAATCTACGATTCTAGTTTGATGATGACAAACACATGTGAAGCTTTTAACGTGTGTGCTAAGTGTGTTTTGGGAGTGGCAAAGACGAAAATCTATAAATAGATGACTTGGTCAAATGGTGGAGAAATTGATATACATATAGCAATTCTGAAGATGGAGATTGTATTCACAGAGCAATGGTGAATTGAATTGGTCAAAGATGGGGGAAAGATGGTGAATTGGTTCAGACCTCTTTGGGATGAAATCAAATCACACTCAAGTTCATATTCCAATATTGGTTGGCTCAAATCTCCTTCAAATCATTAGTCCAAACCAATTCCTATCTCTAATAGGATTCTCCTCAATCCCAAACCATCGGACTTTCCTATCTCCAATGGGATTGCATCCTAGCCATTGCCATTGCTCATGATTCTCGAAAATCCCCTAGAGGAACCCTACATTGCCATGGGAATACTCTCTTGCCAAAAAACATGACATAGCGCCTACCTATATAAACCAACATCCCAAGACCTAGCCAAGGTCACCGGCCATATCTGAATCCTAAGGAAAAACACTTAGTGGCACAAACCCTAATCTCTACATCAGCCTGCCGTAATATTAACCCTATTCCCTATTGCAGCAACTTCAAATACAAGAGCACGACATCATCTTCTAGGGTTAAATAGAGTAGGCCATATCTCATCTCCCAAGCTTTCAAGCCACGCCTTTGAGACCTTGTTACTACCAAGTTCGTTGCCGTCGAGTCCACCCCAAAGCTGTCGTGGACAAGAGGAGATCATCATCAAGAGAGCTCGCTGTTGAACTGCCTGCGAGAACCTCATTGTCGTCCAAGCCAAGGCGAACACCATCAATGTCGACGAAGCCCACGCTGTCGTGAACACCATCAACGCTGACGTGAACCTTGTTACTACCGAGTTCGTCGCCGGCTAGACGCTGCTGCCATCGACATTTCTCGTGGGTTGCGCGAGAATTTTTTATAAGCATATTCACCCCCCCTCTAGGCTTAGATCCAGATCCAACATGTTATACCTTTGCCGTTATCCCTCCTTAGTCGATTGAACGCATGATTGCAAAACGACTTATCCCCATGATCTGACCTGGTCTCATCGGAATTTATTACTTGGTGACCTTCTATACTTGGGAGTAGCACTCAACACATTTTGAGACGATCAAGTTTTTGCCCACACAATGTTCTCCGAGTACATTGTAGTGGGAATAAAATGTATTTGCAACTTCTTCCCGAATTTGTACTCGAAGAACAATGTGTAGATGCTGCTGAAATTCTCATAAAATGAAAGAACACACATCTGCATAAAACATGATACATGATTAATACACGATGCATTTGCATCTAACCCATCCACATTGGACAGATCCTATAAATGTTTATATATACATTCCTAATCACATGCGGTCACGAACCAGTTGTCCGATCCGAACACAAAAGTTTCGATACCGCAACCGATCCGTGCATGCATGTGATTCAAGAATACACCATATAACATTTATTCGATGGGAAAATCTACGGCTCGACTTAATCTACGTGTGTGTGTGTGGTGTTTAAATTTAGAATAACATAATTTCATTTTAAATTTAACTCAAAACACAATATATAAACACTACTGTACAATAATACATAAACAAGTCAAACTAACAACAATTTAAATTGCAGGGGTCTATACCTTGTCTCGGCGAGGAAAAAAATGAAGAAATTCCACATTAGCTCCTCTTAGCATCGAATCCTGCAAGATTTGTGTTAACATTAGAAACACATCTAAAATTATACAAAATTAATATTAAGGAGGGGAAGGGAACGAGGTGGGATGCGATGGGGGGTGTTTGTGTTTGTGAAGTATTATAGGGGGATGCGATGGGTCGGATGCGATGGAGGGTGGTGGGTAGGTGGGAGGGGGATGGAGTGAGGAGGCCGAGAGTGAGTTTGGGGGGACTGGGTCATCAGGCTGCGATGTGTGGTGGGGGTGGAGGAGGATGAGAGGGAGGGTTCGGACTGGGGAAAGGGGAGGGAATGAGGAGGGGAGGGGAGGGGAGGGGGTGCGCTAAGTCGGGGAAGAGAGGGAGATGGTGGGGGTTTGGGGGGGGTGTGTGTGTGTGTGTGGGGGGGGGGGGGGCTGAGAGGGAGGGGCGACCTGGGGGTGGGAAGGGGGTTTGGCGGGGATGAGAGGGGGGGTTGGGGGAGGAGCGGGGTTCGGGTTGAGTGGGGGACGAAAGGGAGGGGTCGAAGAGGGCGTTGGCACCCGCCTCAACCCAATCTCCCACTCTCCTCCTTCAGATCGGACGGAGAAGAGGGGGTGCTGGGGTGACGGCGGGGGCCGATGCCCCCTCCGACTGCTCCCGTGATCGATTTAGGGCACGATTCATTCGGGAGGGAGAGATGAAGGGCATGCAGGCATTACTACTGTTCAACAGCGCTGCCGGCGATGACGGTGGCTGACAACAACATGGTCGGTAATAACTGGATGACCGAGAGGGATCGCTTGAGATTTTGGGGGTTATGGTTCTCGCTCGAGAGGATATCGCAGTAATGGGGGGTCACGAAGGCTCCCCCCAATTTAGGTTATTTTTTGCATTCCCATAGACTATTAGGCACGGACATATCCGTGGCTGGTAATACATATTTGCCACGAAAAATTCTGTGGCGGAAGAGTTCATGCCACTGATAAATTTGTGTCCAGAGTCCATGGCGTGAAATCTTACGCCATGGGAAAATCCGTGGCCAATGGTGCATATTGGCAACAGAAAACTCCGTAGATGAAGCATTCATGCCACGGCTTAAGTTTTACCGATGGTCCGTGGCTAGAACGGTTTAACCACGGACAAATCCGTGGCTGACAGTGGACTATTGACCACAGATTTGTCCCTAGTAGATAATCCGTTGCTGATATTTTTCTTCAGCCACGGACTCCTTGCCACGAACTTATCCGTGGCAGATAGTCCACTATTGGCCATAGATTTGTCTGTGGCAGAAAATCCGTGGCTGAATTCCCTTTTTCTACCAGTGGGACTCTTTCTTCTGCTGTGATGGCTTTCCCTTCATTGGCTACTTCTATCTGAGAATTTTCATTCTCCTCTGATGCCTTTGATATCCTTGGCTTTCTATCTCTGGGGCCAGTTGTCATCGAAGCATGTGGTTCGACTCCCCCCTGTCCACGTTGTTAGTCCCTATTCTTGTTAATGTTGATGTGGATGAATAATGATTTACCAAGCAATTAGGTGTTAAGTATGTTGTTGCTAGACGTTGCGTTCACTGAGATTAGCAAATGGCTATTGCTACTTCTCTGGATGAGGTCGAGGAGGCATTGGGATGTGGAATGGATTGGGCAAATTTGACGATTGATGCTGAGGTCCTGCCATCATCTTAATCACAACCATTAAGGCGTGAAGACTGTTGTTCAATTGGGAGCTGAATGCTCGGAACTGCTCCTAAGTCAATATTTAGGTTGGCATGGGCCGAGCCAATATGTGTAACCCATGCACTGACCGGCCTCTTGGACTATTCATTAGTGTTACGAGTTATGCTTGGTGTGGTTGATGCAGATGACAACATGCTTTCTACATATAACGCCACATGTTTTCATGTGTTTTCTCACCTTAAGAATTGATCGTGCAGGGTTTGAAGTTAAGGGTTCTGCAGGCTTCGCAGGGTTCGATAGCTTATGCTCTGGGTCTAAACCTGGCGAGGGGATAGACCTGCACCTATCGAGGTATGGATAGCTCGTCAGGGAATGAGCTTACCCATTGGGTTGGGTTCTTTTAGTGGAAGGAGGTTGGGTTTTTGATGGATTTTGAGCTTCACTTTTTACCCACCAACAAGACAAACGAGCATGTCAAGGGACCGGAGCTGGGGCATTGCCAAATCCTATCTGATGCTTAAATTAGTCTAACATTGTAGAGAGCAAATCAAGCAAAATAAGCAAGCTATGGGTTCTCTCTCAAATGAAGCAAATGAGATGAAGTTACACGTTTTCATAGTGGTAAAGGGTATTGATAGGAGGTAACATCAATGGTATTTTGGTAATACAGGTCGGACCTATTTTTACGGAGATGGATATGGGCCGGGCCAGGCCAAATGCCTAACATGCGCCAGCCTCAATTCATTTTCAGCCGTGAGGGCCGCAGGGTAAACAAAAGGTCCCCCCACCAATGATGCGGATAAACAAAAAGGTCCCCCCACCACCCCGCACGTTTTTTTGTCGGCCATGTTTAGTCTCCAGTAGTAGATCATTTACTCTGTGCCGAAGCCATTTTCTTCTCGTTGACTCGCCCTCTCTCTTTCTCTCTCAGTGCTAGAGAAGTAAAACAGACGGAAATGGATTTGAAGCTGTATGTGGATCGGATGTCCCAGCCATCGCGGGCCCTCATAATCTTCTGCAAGTAATCCATTTGCTAATTTTATTTTTTAATTCCATATTTATTTCAATTTTAGGGAGTTTATGATTCTAATTTTGATTTTTTTCTTCTAATTATTTCCGTTCTTGGTGGAAATAAGAATGAACAAAATCGATTTTGAGGAGGTGAGGATTGATATCGCCAAGGGCCAGCACCGATCCGAAGAATTCAAAGGTTATCATTCTCAACCTAATTTTGTTTTTTTCCCAGTTTCATTAATACATGGTTACAAGATTATTTTTAGGGGAAAATAATCAACTCTATGACTATGAGGTGAGTTGCTTGTAATTTTGATCATTTGTTATTTTGAAGAAATTATAATTTTGACCATTAACCATGAGACCGGTAATTGAAAACAAATGGATCTAAAAGAAACATACAAGGCGATCTGTAACGCACCGGAGACGTTACTTTTTTGGTTATTTGTGCATTCATACAGGGGGCCTCTTCGTAAGTTGGATCACATGTAGAAAAATATTTAAAAGAAACAATGAAGTAGACGATATTTACAATAAACTAACACTTATAACTTTATATGCAACCCTAATCCTATCAGGACATAAGCAACTAAACACTAATATAAGCATAACTAACTAAAGCTTTTCAATATTATTATACTCACAATGTAAAGTGGAAGAGCGAATTGAAGAACCATCCCGGGTTCACCCTAATCCTATCAGGACATAAGCAACTAAACACTAATATAAGCATATCTAACTAAAGCTTTTCAATATTATTATACTCACAATGTAAAGTGAAAGAGCGAATTGAAGAACCATCCCGGGTTCACATTCGAGTTCACCAGTGTCCTAAATTCCATGGTCCAAAGTCAATGGAGGACCTAATCAATGTCATTACAATTCCGTTAATGAGCATGGTCTCTACCACTCTTCTTATCTTTAATTTTGAGTTCTCAAACCCACATGTGTCTTTTCTACCTACTTTAATTTCTATTTCATTTATCCTCTAGTTCTATTCTTTCTAATCGTGCACTAAACTGTAGTGTTTATAGCAGTTAATTCAATGTGACATTATTTCACATTCTATACATTTATATGCACAATTCTAATTAAATGATTTTATCCTCTAACTATGACAATTCTATCAATCGTTTTCTATCAATTTCTATAGTAAGGAAAAACCCTATACAAATCAATTTCTATAGAATCAAATCGAACTAAATCGGAACAATTTCGTAGGAAAACCCAATTTTTTTCGTATAAAATCAAAACCCGAAAGCATTGGAGATTAAATAGGAAAAATCAAACCGTGGCATCAGAGAAGAAGTCCACACAACGTGGGCTGCGAAATGGATCTTTTAATTCGAGTAGAGCATGAGATTTAAATTCGCCACGAGGCAATGCCGTTCGGTCGGCTATCAGTCACCGTCTGCGAGAGAGCGAAAGAGAAATGAATGAAGAGTGAGAGAGGGTTGTTGGGGCTGTCGGAGAGAGAGAGAGAGAGAGAGAGAGAGAGAGAGAGAGAGAGAGAGAGAGAGATGGATTTTATTAAAGGGGAGTGGGGGCTAGTGGAGGACATGCCCATGTGGCTGCTTTGTTTCTTTTTGTTTTTTTTAAATGAGTCGCTAAATCCTATGCATTTTATAAGAAAATTTGCGAGTCTAAGATAACTGAAATCTATTTGTTTCATTTGATTCGAGCTGTGACAACTTGTGATGAAGCGACAAAGAAAATGTTTAACGTGCCAACATTTATTCAAGGTCGAAGCAAAATCTTCAATTTATTTAGTAAATAATACCATGTCGATTAATTTCAGAAATCAATCCAATGGGGCAGGTGCCAGCAATCGACCATGGAGGATTTAAACTATTTGAGAGGTAATCAAACTTATTTCTTTAACATTTTTAGTTGAAATTTGTTTATTCTGGATGGTGTAATGTCATTTTGATTCATTATGCTTTTCTCTATTTTGGAAATTAGATTATCATTCTATGATACTTGGCTTGATTTTCTTAATGTTTGATGCGTAGGAAATTTTGTTATTTCTTGCACTTTTGTGTGGTTGAATTATTGATTATACCTGCATCCCATTATGTCAGTATCTAGTTTTTGTATTATGCAATAGAACTTGATGTGGAGGGAGCTTGTTGCTTGAATTGTATTTTGGGAACTCCACAGTTTGCAGAGGTGAAAGTAGGTTTATCCTGTTTCGTGATTGAAATGGGTCTTTCCCTACTTTGTGAGACTGATTTCAAAAATTGGTTATATGTTTTGTAGTGATTTTTTACAATTTCTTTATGTAAGATCAAGCGTCTTTCCAACTTTTTGTTAACATTACCTTCCTAGTTTGATGAATTGGGTAAAAGTTGTATTTAAGCTTTGCCACATTTTCAGTAAGAATACTGCATCGTTTTTGTATCTCGTGTACTATCTTCACATTATGATTTACCAGTTTTTTAAAGACATTTTCTGGCACCCACACATTCACTGTGCTTATTTATGTACTTACGGATGATCTATTGGTTGTGTGATTACAGTCATGCCATCCTCCGCTATCTTGCTTGTGCTGTCCCGGGAGTTTCAGACCACTGGTGAGATATTTACTTTTTTACTTTATAACTGATTATTGCCTTGCTTTCATTATTCACCTTTACGACTTCCAACCATTTTATGGAAAACAAATAAAAGGGAAAATGTTTCTAAAAATTACTAATGTTTTTGTGTCTTTTCTTTCTTATCATTGAATTCAATTTATTTATTTTATGTAAAAGTTTATGCGCATCAAACTAATGACTTGTCGAGTCTCTATGCCAGGAACAAGCTGGTTGAGAAGGTTAGAAAGACATTGGATATACCCTCTGAAATTTTCAATGGCAGTATCTTATATATCATTTCACAACCCGGACCATGATATTAGACCATTGCTAGTATCTTTTGGTATGTTTGTTTAGAAGATGACAATGGGAAAAACCATAAATAATAAGTTCCTTTCAACATCAAGTTTATGATTTCCTAACAGATGGCCCGTGCCGGCAGTTAGTCCTCCAAGGTGGGCTCGAGCCGTCGCGGGGTTCGGCTAAAGGTGGGCCCGCCTATGCGGGTGGGGTGTTCGCATCAATACCTCCCTAAAAGAGCCACATTGTCCTCAAGGTGGAAATCTGGAAACTGCTTCCTGACTATATCGTATGCCTCCCAAGTAGCGTCACAGTCTGGTAACCCCGTCCAGTAAATCAAAACCTCCTTCCGTCGTCCCGTCTCCTGACGAATCGCCCTCACAGTCAGTGGCTCCAACAGTACCTCCATGTCCTCAGTGAGTGTTGGTGGCAGAGTGGAAGAGGCTGCCTGATCCCCAATCGCTCTCCGGAGCTGTGACACATGAAACACCGGGTGTATCGTCGAGAAGGGTGGCAACCTTAGCCGGTACACCACTTGGCCAATCTTTGCCTCAATCTGATAATGGCCGTAGTATCGAGCTGACAGCTTCTCGTTCCGCCTCTGTGCCAATAACTTCTGCCGGTAGGGGCGCAGCCTCAGGTACACCATATCGCCCTCCTGAAAGTGCACATCCCGACGATGTCCATCTGTTCTAGTCTTCATCACCTGCTGCGCCCTCAACAGATGCTTCCTCAACTCTTCCAGCAGACCATCTCTCTCACCCATATACTCATCCACCTGCTACACCGGGGTTTGCCTATCTCCAAACTGCAACAATGGTAGAGGATCTCGTCCATATAGGACCCGAAAAGGTGTCGTCCCGGCTGCCGAATGGTACGAGGTGTTGTACCAATACTCAGCCCAGGCCAACCACCTGTACCACTGACGAGGTGTCTCCGAAGCGAAACATTGCAAATAAGTCTCTATACTGTGGCTCACTACCTCCGTCTAACCGTCTGTCTGTGGATGATACGATGTACTCCTCTTTAGGACCGTACACTGCACCCAAAAAGCTCCCCCCAGAATCCGCTCATGAAGACATTGTTCCTATCGGACACTATGGAAGCCGGTACCCCATGCAGCCTGATCACCTCCCGAGTAAAGGCCGCAGCCACTGAGACGGCAGTACAAGTATGCCGCAGAGGGATGAACTGGGTGTACTTGCTCAGTCGATCCACCACTACGAATATCACTGAGTATCCCATTGACCGTGGTAACCCATCAATGAAGTCCATCGTGACCTCCTTCTAGACCCTCTCCGGTAAAGCCAACAGATGTAATAACCCTGCTGACGCCATGTCTATATAGTTGTAACACTGGCAAACGTCACAAGCTGCCACCAAACGTGCGTTACACTTCTGCATCCCTGGCCAGAACACTTCACGGGCCATCCTCGTGTAAGTCTGCTGCACGCCTGATTGGCCCCCGTTACCGAGCTGTGGAACTCCTTTAAAAGGACCGGTATAAAAACCGAGGTCCGCGACAACACCAACCTCTCCTGGTATAATAGCATGCGCCCTGCCAGCGAATAAACCGTCGGTCCCTCCTTCCCGCTCTGTAGCACCTCGTGGATCTGCCACAGCTCTACGTTTTCTGCCTTCCGTAACATCGGCTCCCCATCCAACCACATAGGGAGAGACAACACTCAAGTCGGCCCCCGCCTCTCTGCAGGATAAGGCATCAGCGGCCTTGTTCTCTAGTCCGGGCCGGTACTCGATGTCAAAGCGGTATCCTACCAGCTTGGATAGCCAATACTGATGCTTCTCAGTCACCAACCTCTGCTCCAACAGATACTTTAGACTCCGCTGGTCCATCCTGACCACGAAATCTCTCCCCAACAGATATGGCCGCCACTTCTGCACCGTCAAGACTATAGCCATAAGCTCTCTCTCATATACCGACTTCAGCCGTGCTCGAGCTGACAGCACCTGACTGAAATAGGCTACCGATCGCCCTTCCTGCATCAACACAGCTCCCAATCCATACCCCGACGCATCTGTCTCTACCACGAAGGACACGCTGAATTCAGGTAAAGCCATCACTGATGCTGTCGTCATTGCCACTTTCAAGGCCTCAAAAGCCTTGGTGGCGTCCTCCCCCCACTTGAAACCATCCTTCTTCAGCTGTTCAGTAAGGGACCAGGCTATGGTGCTGTACCCATTAACGAACTTCCTGTAGTAGCCCGTCAGCCCAAGGAATCATCGAAGTGCTCTCAGTGTCGTCGGTTCCGGCCAATCCAGCATTGCCTCTATCTTCGACCGATCGGCCTCCACCCCTGCCGCTGACACAACATGCCTCATGTATTCGATCCGTGTCTGGCCAAAACTGCTTTTCTTCCGGTTGACGAACAACTGGTGCGCCAACAGCTCCTGGAAGACCACCTCCAAGTGGCCCACGTGCTCCTCCATGCTCCTACTATAGACCAGTATGTTGTCAAAGAAAACCAGTATAAACCTCCGCAGGAATGGCTGGAAGACCTTGTTCATCAAGGTCTGGAATGTCGAAGGGGCGGTCGTCAAGCCAAAAGGCATGACCAAGAACTCGTAATGCTCCTCGTAGGTGCAAAATGCCGTCTTCGGCACATCCTCTGGCGTCATCAAGATTTGGTGGTACCTCGCCCTCAGGTCGATCTTCGAAAAGACCACCGCTCCGTGCAGCTCATCCAGCGACTCGTCGATCACCGCAATGGAAAACTTGTCTACGACAGTTTCCTTATTCAGCGTCCGGTAATCAACGTAGAACCGTCAACTCCCGTCCTTATTCACCAGTAGCACTGGGCTAGAAAAAGGGCTCACACTGGGTTGGATCACCCCAGCCTGCAGCATCTCTCGCACCATCCGCTCGATCTCATCCTTCTGCACATGAGGGTACATGTATGACCGCACACTGATTGGTGCTGCCCCCTCACGCAGCACGATCGCGTGCTCGTGTCCTCTTGCTGGAGGTAGCCCCTGCGGACTTTGAAACACCTCCTGGTACTGCTCCAGCACTGGCTCCACCTACCCTAGGGTCTCCTCCCGCTGCTCATCCCCCTTTGTCGCCATCCCCTAAAACTCCACCAAGAACCCCTCACCCTCATCCCGCAACGCCCGAATGATTGCCTTAAAGGCCACCCCTGAAAAACACAAAGTCGGGTCTCCAGTCAGCACAACCGTCCACTCACCATCCTGGAACTCCATCTTGAGTAGTTTTCAGTGGCCTTCATCTCCCCCAGCTTCTTCAGCCACTGCACCCCAAGGATAATGTCGACGTTGCCCAACTCTAAAGGCAAGAAATCCTCTACCACCTATAGCCCATACAACCTCAGACACCCCCTTGCACATCCCCTTACTCTCTTCCATCTTTCCCGTACCCAGTAATACAGTGAAATTCTCCATCGTACTCAACTCTAGCACATGACGCTCCACAATCCTCTCCGAGATGAAATTGTGGATCGCCCCACTATCAATGAGCATCGTCACCGCCTCCTCTGCTAACAGCCCTGTAACCTCATGGTATGATTCGGGGTGAATCCTATCACAGAGTTCAGGGATACCTCCATCACGTCCATGTGCACGTGCTCAACCTCACTCTCCTCTGTCATCACGGGCTCCCCCTCATCAACATACTCCTCCTCGTCTGGCACTATCACAATCTGCAGCTGCTTGCTCGCACATCGATGACCGGGACTGAATTTCTCATCACATTTGAAACAGAGGACTGCAGCTCGCCTCGTCCTCATATCGGCCTCAGTCAGCCACCTCCCTGGTATCACTAGTCGTGCCTCCCCTCTTCTCTCCTGCGACCTCTGATGCTACTGTGACCCCTTCGGTGGAACCGGTGTTGTCTGGCTTTACTGGACCTGTGCCCCCCAAGCCACTCGAATGCGTCTCTCCTCTGCATGCTTCTCATCTGCCTTATGTGCCAGGCGAAGGACATCCTCCAAGGTCTCCGAGCTTTGCATCCGCAACTCCGCTCGTATAGAAGGCTTCAATCCCCCCATGAAATTCCCAATCATGACCTTATCTGTCACCCCCTTCACCCTGCTATTTACATATCAAACTTCTCTACGAAGTCTCTCACCGTACCCTCCTGCTCAGAGCTGAAAGCTGCTCATAGAAGTTGTCCCCGTGGTCTCCTGAAATCGATCGACAATATGTGCTGACAGCTCCTCCCAAGTGTGAAAAGGGGTCCGCGCCACCTTCCATCGGTACCATGCCAGGGCCTTGCCCTCGAAATAGATCCCGATGGCTCTCAAGACCTCCTCTTCCGTCAATTTCATCACCTGAAAGTAGCGCTTCGCCCGGTAGATCCAACCGTCAGGATCTGTGCCCTCAAATATCGGCATCTGCAGCTTCATCAGTCGGCGATCAGTATTGATGTCCCCACTCTGCCCCCATCTTTGCCACGACCCCCACCCCAGCCCAAACCTCCACCAAGCGCCGCAACTGGGCCTCCATCATCTCCTTCGTGCAGCTCCTCAGGCCAACTAGGCCTCTCCCAAGTCTCAGTCTGGTAGTAGTACCCTGGAAACTCCGGTGTTCGCGCAAAAGTGGGCCCTCCGGTCCCTCCGTACTGCTGGGTAGGCTCTGTCCGGCCTCCCAAATAGCCCCCGGACCTTGCCCACGCCCCGGAAAGCCCTCAAATGTCTGTCTGGGGTCGACCACTGGTCTCGGCCCATGTGGAAAAGTTTCCGGCCTCTAAAATTGGCCCGCAGGGGCTCCTATGGCAGCGTTCAGCCCCCATCCTCCTCCTCCGTGCCCTGACGCCCCTTCTGGGGTGGGGGCAAACCCCGCAACACCCTTGAAGGGGGCTCCGGTGTTCGTCGCACCCCGAGTTGGGGCCGCGGGACCTGCGGCACCCCCGCAGGGGCCCGCCTAGCCCGCCGCACCCCCGAAAGGGGTGCGCCTCCTCCCGCACCCCCGGGAGGGTGTGCAGTTATTGTGGCAGGCCCGGGGGACCTGTCGCTGTCACCGCAGGCCCAGAAGGGCCTGTCGAAGTTGCCGCAGGCCCAGAAGGGCCTGCCGATGTTGTTGTGGACCCGGAGGGGTCTGCCGAAGAAGCCCCAGGCCCAGCGGAGCCTGTCGAAGAAAACACATGCCTGGATAGGCCTGCTGCCTGATGAACAGGGCCGGACGGCCATGTTGCTTGCTGCGCGGGGCTGGAGAAGCCTGCTGCAGCCGCCGCAGCCCTCGGTTGACCTAGGATTGTTGATTCGAGCATGAAATCGCCCTGGATCTTCGCCTCTTGGATCCCCTTGCACCGATCTCCTCCTTTCCCGGCCGTTATGGTTTGTAACATCGCCATCATCGTCGAAATTGACGACGTGGTTTCTCTTAAAAATTTCAGATCCGACGTGGCTTCTTTTAACCTTTGGAGATCACGACTTGTTTACGCGGCCTCCCTCCTCATGGCCCGGAGTTGAACCTGGATGTCTTCTTGCGAGTGGACATGATCCTTGATTGAATTTCCTATAGTTTTTTTCATCTCTTCAATCTCACAATTGAGATCTTCTTGGAGCCCTTGAATCTTCTCGTCTATTAGATCCGTCTTCCCTCTCGTATTCGCTGCCATCAGATCTCACCGCTCTGATATCAATTTGATACGATTCGGTTGATCGTATAATCAAATCAACGATTAAAAAATGGAAAATATAAAAAACGGAATTTTTATAGAAAAGTTAGCAAAGAACAAAAGATAATTGGATCTCCTTCGAGACGAAATCCTATCTTCTAGCTTTGGATAAACGGACCAAAGCCTAAGTACCTTCACAAAGATACCTAATTGTTCTTCACAAATAAGCATAAAAGACAAGATGGCTAACTCTAGATTAAATAGAAAATGGGGAATTACTAATATAGTCTGAAAAGACTAGAATACCCCTAGACCCACTAAACCCACTAAGTCATGTTTCCCCGTCTCCTGCGCTGGCAGTAAGTCCCCCAAGGTGGGCTCGAGCCGTAGCGGGCTTCGGCTAAAGGCGGGCCCGCCTGTGCGGGTGGGGTATCCGCATCAGTATCTTCTCTATATGTTCATCCACCAAGAATCAATGACAACTACTTGTTGAAACGACCATGACACATTGCTCAAACTAGAAACATTTGTCTTACATAACCTCAACCTCCACCTCCTGTGTGCATGTGGACGATGTATTGATAAAGTGGAGAGGGGAAGAAGAGATTGTAATACAGTATGCGAGGCTGCACTACTAATGATTAGTAGCTTGTTTTGAGGAAGTTCTGATGCTATAATTTGTAATATGCAGTAGGGCAATGCTTGAAATCTCGGTCAATACCAAACCATGTCGCTCGTATTATGTCACATTTCAAGCTTGCCGATGATGCGAATGGGGGGTGCGGGTGGCAAACTTGTAATTTTGGACATCAGGGGGAGTATTTCTGTAATTTTAGACAAATAAGTCCATTATATATATGTGGGGGCTAGGGTTACTATTTTTCATGATGAATTTGGAGAAGAATTAATTGAAAATTGGAGTAAAACCCTTATGTTAATGAGAGAGTATGGCTTCCTATCGAATGGAAGTTTGGGAGAGCGATCCTCCTCTCGAAAAATGCCAACTTATCCTTGTATTCCTCTTATTATCTATAAAGATCAAATTTTATCCCTCAAAACCCTACAAAATCATATCAAATTTGTATTAGAACGGTTCGATCTTGATGGTGGCGAGAAAATTTGAGGCCTTAAAAGAAAATTTGGGAAGCGAAGTGGAGATCCTCAACGATCAACAGCAAAAAGTTGTGCAGAAGGTGGACAAGCTCGAGAAAAGGTTTTCGTCGATTGAACGTTTGATGAAGTAGATATGGGAGAAGATGAACACCACTTCGCTTAAGAAGGATGTACTAAAGCCAGACCTGAGTAATAACGAGGCAATGACTCTGATCTAGAGCAAAAAGCATGATCTTTGACGAAGGAAAAGGAGAACGTCGAAAACTTTTCGAATGATAAACCACCGAGCAAGGAATGCTAAATTTTTGGTTAATAGCAAAGGGAAAGTCATCTTGAAAGATAAACAATTCTTGGAGTCAGATTTAGGGCTTCACGGCTCATGGGAAGAAGCATCAGGGGGCGGTGATCCCCTATCTCATCGCCAGGGATACCATGACCTCTGGGCAAGCTGCCTGGGTACCGACCGAGCGGCCACCCTGGGGCGCATGAGCATCAGGCAGCTCGCACAGGGGTCCACGACCCCTTGTCTACCTTCCAGGGGCCTACATGCGTTGGTTTGTAGACATATGCCCTCCTGGACCTTAGCGACAGAGCTTTGGGCACTGTGGATCTTCAGACTAGCTTGGCAATCCCCGTAGGTCCTACCCTGGCTTCGAGGAGAGCGGTGAGACCTTGGGTGGCTTGGAGATAGCAGAGGAGGCCTACGAGGCCTTGACTAGTTCACAGGAGGCCCATTCGTGGGCAACGACAAAGATATGAGAGGTTTTTGATGGTTTAACAAGGATGGATGTGATTCAGATTAGGGTGACGGTGACAGGAAGTACAACAGTGGAGCATATGAAGGCTCGTATGGTGATCTTGGTGCATCACAGAATGCCTAACAACAATTTCATTTTGGCCAGCCTAGAGGGAGAGCAGAACATGAATTTTGGCATTGATAGAAGAGTTAGAAAGTTGAAGATGCCGATATTTGAGGGGATGATCCTTATGGATGGATTCACCATGCTGCGAGATTTTTTGCTATTACCCGCTTGCTGGAAGAAGAAAAGCTGATGGCGGTCGACATCTGTTTGGAGGAAAAGGCTCTCGCTTGGCTCCGTGGTGGAAGCAGAGACAGCCTGTCAGTTAGTGGGAGGAATTTAATGACGACTTGCTAGATCTGTTTCGAGATACAAAAGGAGAAAATTTACACTAGCGGCTCCTTACCCTCTTACAAGAGAGTACCGTCATAGAATACCGAAAGAGTTTCAAGATGTTTTCGGGTCGAGTGAGGTGGATTACTGAGGCGATGCTAGCGGAAAATTTCATGAAGTGGCTGAAGGAGAACATAGTTACGTATATTGAGGCCAGTGCTTGTAGAAGTTATAGAGCTGTCCTAAATGGTGGAAGACAGGATCAATGTGGTGCGGGCTGCCAAGGGAACGATGAGCAGGGCCACATCATACACTCATGCCACAACATAGACTCAAAATTCTCAGCCAACGGTGGGTCTGACAGTTCAGAAAAAGAAAAGAGTATCGAGCTTCCAACAGACAACAGGTTCAAGCGTCTCACACAGAATGGAATCCTAGACATGTGCACCAAGATGTTATGCATCCGATGTGTCGAGAGTCTTGGTCCGGAACATCATTGCCGGGATCGTGCTCTACAGGTATTGATCGTTGAAGAAGATGAAGGTGTAGCAACTGAAGAGGAAGAACCAGGATGGAACAAGCACCCTCATTTGGAGTGAATTTTATGACACCGCATTGAGTACAAGATGTTTCTTTGGGGAAGGAGTAGTGATGCAAATGTGGGTGCAGGTGTCAAACTTGTAATTTTGGGCATCCAAGGGGTATATCTGTAATTTTAGAAAAATCAGTCCATTATATATGTGGTGGATATGGTTATTATTTTTCATGTTGAATTTGGAGAAGAATTGATTGAGAATAGGAGTAGAACTCTTACGTTAGTGGAAGAGTTCGACTTCCTCTCGAAGTGAAGCTAGGAGAGCGGCCCTCCTCTCAAAAGAGGCCAAATTATCATTGTATTCCTCTTATTATATATAAAGATCATATTTTTATCCCTTAAAATCCTAGAAAATCATATCAGCTGATATATAATCTATTCGAAATGGGCAATACCAGCAAACTAATAATAACAACCAATATTAAAGGAATAGTCATAACCCATGACCATATGTAATAGAGAATTCAAAATATTCCTTCGAAAAATTTCAACCCTAGAGAATTTGGTGCCCCTTAAAAATTTAGTTTCCCTTTAAAATTTAGTTCCATTCAGATTTAGTTCCTCTAAAATTTAAAATTTTATTTCCCCCAAAATTTAGTTCCCACTAAAATTTTAAAATAAAATTTAGTTCCCCCCAGAAGAATTCAGTTCCCCCAAAACTTTTAGTAATTAACAAAATTTAGTTACATCCATTTTTAGTTTCCCTCAAAATTTAAAAGTTTAGTTCCCTTGAAAATTTAGTTCTCTTTAGATTTATTTCCCCCGAAATTTTAGGATCTTCCCCTCTAAATTTCCTAAACTCTCATCATAGCCATTGATTCCTTAAGATTAAATCACAACCATCTACCAACTATTTTGTCTTAGTCAGTGAACCCATTCAAAAGCATCCCTCAATTGTATAATATTCAAGGTTTGAATTAGTACAATTTGAAAAATCTCAGTTAACAATCAAAATGAATGTCAAGATATTCATCGAGTGGGGTTGAAAAAGAAGATAATCATGTGGACAATAGAAATAATATATGGATAGATGAAGCACTTAATGAAAATGAATACCTACCTATAATTGACAACTATATTGAGCTAATGCAATGGTTACATATGGCGATGCTTATGATGAGTATTGCCCGATGCATCTGATATAGCCGATACTAGACTACAAACATCGAGCGATAGGGAGACCGACAGAGATTTGAACCTTGGAGCAGGGAGTACTCGACCATTTTGTTGGCACTTTGTTAGCTTGACCATTCTCCATTTTTTCCCCCTGTTTTGAAAGAAGATTTTGGGTTCATTTTGGCACAGTTCAAAGATAAAAACTAAGCATACTCAACATGTTTCATGATGTGTTAAGTTTCCAATATGGGCATATGACCCTTTCACTCATCAGTTGCTTTTTACGCCATGAGTTATCCCTTTATCAATTAACCTATATCTTCATTTAATAATTCATGGTGACGATTGTTTCTAAAATATTATTGCCCCCCAAAATTGTTCTTTTAATTTTTCATCTTTTTGCAAGGTATCCTGCTGATCTTTTCAACAGAGCCAAAATTGACTTGATATTGGATTGGCATCATTCCAACCTACGTCGTGGTGCAGGTGTTAATAGTTGTGCTTTTAACAGTTCTAATTTCTTTGTTATATTGAAAAGACATGTTTGGATTGCCATATTTGGTTGGAGAAAGGCACATTTGAATCCCACGAGGAATTGATTTTACATTCATAAAAATATGAGTACCAGTAATATTAATATTTTGATTTCTACTTGGTAAAATTTCCATATATTGTTAAAAATAAGGACGGAACAGATTAAGTTAAGAGATGTCAGTCCAAACCAGCTAACATCCCATCATGAATTTGGATAGTTTAGGATCGATGTGCTGGTCCCCTCCTTTTAAATGAATACATCTCATTATTTTGGTTTTTCTATTTTTTTTGGATTTTATTTATAAAAATAGTCTCTTTGGCGTAATGGTAACTTTCTGCTTGCCATCAAATATCTATTGGCTTTATGCAGTTAACACGCGCACGACACACGCACGCAGGCACAACCTCCCCCCCTCCTCGGCCAAAAAAGCCGGGGCTCGCTATGATGTTTTTTATTTAGTCGATCACAAATCTTCTTTTGAAAAAGAAAAAGCAAAAGTTTGTCTCATTGCATGTTCAAGCTGTTTAAAGCATGTCGAGAGCCAAAGGGAATTACTGAACCATTGAGGCTAACCTACCCAAATCTCTAATACAAGGGTTAAAACTGATCTGATCATGCAATGCAAATCAAACAGCACTGGAAGGTTGACCCATTTACTAATTGGGTAAGATGAATTTGAATTGGATCAGAATTGACCCGTGTCGAACCCTATGCACATTACTTACTGATAATACTGATGAATAGCCGTTTTGGAAGGTTGATCCATATACTAATTGGAACTGACAAGGGTCAGACCTATTTGGGTTGGATCTGAATTGACCTGTGAAGAACTGTGCACTGCTTATTGATAATACTGATGAATAGACCTGATACAGTTATATGCTTGTGCCAACGTGTTATTAGGTGTTGTCTTAAGTGCAGTTTTTACTCAGCTATACTTGTTCTATGCAGCGGGCTTTGTTCTGAATTCTGCTCTGGCACCTGCACTTGGTCTTCCATTGAACCCACAAGCAGCAAATGACGCAGAGAAACTTCTCGTCTCGTCTCTTTCAAATATTGAATCCATTTGGCTTAAAGGGGATGCAAAGTTCTTATGGGGAAATCATCAGCCATCTATTGCAGATCTCAGCCTTGTTTGTGAAATTATGCAACTCGAGGTAAATTGGTTATATTTATTGCATAGTGGATAGTATCTTATGAGACACATTGAGATTGAATAATAGACTAGTTGCTTAGATTGCATTGTTCAATTGGGTTCCAAGCAGAAAATAGACCGAAAATGTCAGTCTACTACATTTTAACAAAATATATCATGTACAAAAGGCAAAAACATACAATATATCTCTTACTCTTTGCTCACCACGAATACCGGTAAATGTTCTACATTGTCCCACATCTCCTTGTCCTCCATTGTTCATCACATTTGATTTAATTATTATTTTACTAATTTCTTTTGCTTGCAACTATATTGGTTTTATCCTATATGCTCGCTATTTATGGCATTGTCCCAGTATTTTTCAATTATTAATCTACATTCAAAACTTGCCTTTGATGTTAGTTTGCAAATCTTCCCAATTTAATATATCTGTCCATTACCAGTCAAACACGAGTATTGTCTGATTTGCATTGTTATGCTCTGGGCAACCTTTTCTTTCACCGAGAAGGTTTTGCAATTTATAATTCAATGTACTGATGTTGGTTTTTGGGCAAACAATTAATAAGGGTCAGTATTGATGCTTGTTTTCTCCAGTTTTAACAGTTTAGATTCACGAAACTTCAGTTATCTCTCTTATATTTCAGTGTCTAGCCACCAATCTGTATAGAATTAAGCAAGAATTTGAAAGATACGGGAAGTTGAGTGCTTGCGACTTCTTTTATTCAGTGTTTTTACGATTGAAATAGAACATTGTTGCCAAGAATCAGGAGTCCAAGTTCTCACCTTCTTGCCTTTAGCTTGAAATTATGTACATACTAATGAACTGCTGATGATCGTTGCTCCAGGTTGTAAATGAGGAGGATCGTCAAAGAATATTGGAACCTCACAAGAAGATACTGAATTGGATTGAAAACGTGAAATCTTACATGAGCCCTCATTTTGAGGAAGTGCATCAGATCGTCTACATCGTGAGGGAGAGGCTGCAAAGCAACCTGAGCTCTACGGCCAGGTTAAACTCGAAACTTTGACAAACTCAAAAGTATAACAACTGATCGACTATCAGATAATGAACTAAACACTAGCATCATTTGCAGCCTGGGTCCCATTTATCTTATACTATATAACCATGTAAAATCTTATGTGGGGCTCGAATGTCCGCAACATGATGCTCAAATTTACTGAAAAGTTACACAATCGTCAACATGAGGGGTTTTCTGGAAATGATAGACAGTGGGTGTTAAACCATAATCTAAGAAATTACATGTGCGCTTACTCTAATTTACTTTCTTAAATAAAAACTGAATGTCGGCGAAGATGGAACACCTTGGGAATCAATTCGGTCAAACCCATGTATCAATTCCTGATCTTCAAAGGCATTAAATGCACCTTTACACCTTCCATTTCACACATCAAGGCCCTTATTAAGGTCTGTGTCTTTTCGTAGTATGTTCGAAAATGCTGTCCTGATCTAAAGATAATCCCATAAAGTGTAACTAGATTGGTCTTAGCATTTGACCTTTGGGTCTCTCCAGTGCCGAATCTGCCAACCACCTCCTATTCGAGGGTCCTTTTGCGTTGCGTATCCGGAAACAATTTGATCTTTTGTCATTCGGATCCACAGCTCGCCGCCTCCCCTAGGAGCGTGTGGCTAGGTTGACGTAGGGATCAGCATGGTGGAATATCAGGCTGGAAGGCAAACATCGTATCTTTAACAACTCTTGTACATCATCTTACCAGGTGTTGATCATCATCCTCACAATTTTTCGCTTTGAACAGGTCTTCTGCAACATCGGATTAGAGAGCGACGCTGCCAATCCTCCTGCCAGTGGTAAGCCATCATTCTCTGACCTCCGAGGGGAGGCCTCTTGGCACCGAGGTTGGGTCTCTGCCCTGACAGGACTTCTACAATGTTTTGGCCTTGACCATCCTTATCCTATATTTGCTTTGTATCACATCACTTATGTATCTTCTGCTTTTATGTTATCATGTATGTGATCCTGCTGGAGGTGTGACGCCCAGGTTAGCATTTGGATTTCCTGCCTTTAATTTTGTTATGTATGTGACCATGGTGGAGGTGTGACCCCATGTTCTCTTTCGAAGTTACTGCTTTTATGTATCTCATGTTTGTGATCATGGTAGAGGTGTGACCCTGGATGTTGGCTTTTGCCCGGTTGGCTGTGTAACCTTGGATGTTATATATCAGGATTTGTTTCATTAATATCTTTTTAATGGAATGCCGGGAGCAAGTGTTTGCATACCGTTTTCTTTAAAAAAATAATTAAAAACTAATGGTTACAATTGGTTAAATTGTTTAGGTATGACTGTATTTAGTTTAGATTTTTGATGTTAAAATATGAGGAGTGAATTTTTGTTGATGGATAGGATTGATTTTAAAATGAAAAATTCACTTTGTTTGAATATGAATGGATTTAGTTATCATGTTTTTAGAACACTTGAATATACCTAGTTTCCATTACATTTATGTTTATAGATTGACTAGATAGTTTACAATCAGACTTTTACACATTAAATGCCACTGTTTATTGGGGGAATTTTTTTATAGGAAAGACGTTACAGATGAGAATTTGAATGGTATTTAGTTATGAAATTTGTGGAGTTTTGAGTTATGAAATTCAAGAAGAAGTTATTCGGTTATGGAATTTGCCAGGGAGAAAAGAATGATTTTGTATTACTTGGTGCCTTGGTTATAAGAGTGATCATACACATATATATACTACATGAATCATGATTGGGCACAGGAGCGGAAGAGACACTTGCACGCTATACTTAGAGACAAAAATACTAAACTAGGGGGGACACCACAAGAACCCAATGGACAATATAATTTCCTAGATACATAATAATAATTATCTTAAGAGAGGAATTGCAACGACTCGGAGGAAGAAGATCCAGGAGATGATGACAACGGATGGCAGCGAAGTACAAGATGTAGGAGTTCGAGAGCGCAGAGGGGCAAAGGCTACAGGAGTACACATGCCAAGTTTATTATTTTAACAGGATTAAACTTTGGTTGAAGACAAAAGAGTACACATGCCAGCATCGATAACACATTGAGCATTTGACATGATGCTCCCCTTACTCTCACTCGAATGGGGACGTGCACTCGCACTTGATCCTTTCATATAATCATGATTGATATTTAATTAATTATGATTTTTTAAAAAAATTTCAAACACACTAGCAATAATTTCTTTTTTTATCTATCAGAAAGCATGAAATATGCGTCGTGGAACACGGGTACAACTGTCCTGATCGCTTAACCCCGAATACGGAGAAGCCATGTATCCATCAAAGTTCTAAAAGCTGGAAAAAAAAAACAAAATTAAAAGGAGATATGAGGTAGTGGGATTTGAACCCGAGCCTCCATCGAGACAGCCGAATGATTCAACTACTAGGATGAACATCGGAGCTCAGCCATAATTTCTTTACGATAAACACTGGGTATTGGGAAGTAGAACTAGAAAACATGATGCATATGGAGTCGATTAGATCTACAATGACAAAATCTATCTTTGGTTGACCATGAGATGAGTTAAATAACATATTAATTAGATCCCAGCCTAAAGTAGGTAGATAATTAATTGGTAGCAGTTGACTAACTTTATTAATACAGTAGTTGGGTTAATTAAGGCCATTGATTATCAATTGAGACCCTATAACATACGCCTATCCATTCCCACTAGGGTTTGGAAGAAATGCTATATAAAGAGAGGCAAAGTGAAAAAAAGGAGATATATTTCTTCTTCTTCCAACCCATTCATCCCTACCAAAAGTCAGATGTATGTTATGAAAGGCGGAGACTCAATTTCAATAAGATTTTGTTTTGTTTTGTTTTGTTTTGTGTGTGTGGTTGTGTGTTTTTGGTTGCAAACATTTTTGAAGTTCATGTTTAGATCATTCTAGGTGCGTGGATTAGAAAAGGTAGCGATTTAATGTAATTTTTTCTTTCTTTTTAAATAATATAATTTAAATTGTATATAAATATATATTGCTAATATCACCTTCCACCGCCCAATATATTGTGCATGTGTGCATGCATGGAATGAATCGTATATCATAACACTCTATTGACGAGTAAATCCGCCAACAATGAGTATGACGCTGATGAGGACGCATTCGGTGACATAGCACTCCGCCAGTTGAAGTTGAAGAGTGGGACTCGATGAAGGACGGTCCCGAGTTGGTGGGAGCTAGGTCTGAACTGTTGGGTTGAATCATGACCTAAATCCGAGCTATCTTTGTAGGCATGCAACACAAGAAAAATCATCAAGAGGGTTGGATCTGGGTTCCGACCCAAATCATCTAATTTTTCTTTCTCTTTGTTGAATCTTTCAACATTGGAAGACATGCGCTCATATTTTTTCGTAATTGAAGAAATAGTTGCATCCAAGTTGGATGCATGTGTGGTAAGCTCGTATACTTGGGTTTTGAGAGTTTTCTTCTCAATACCCAAACTCGTGTTTTGAGATTGAAGGTTTTCAATCTCAAGATCATTGCAATCCACAATGGACACATTATCAAGTTGAGACTTGAGGGAATTCACCTCATTTCTCAACAAGCTATTTTGTGAATCCAAATTAGCTTTTTCAAGAGTAAGTGATTCAACAATGGTTGTATTGTTGGTGATGGGATACATGGATGACTTACAAGCAATTATTTCCTTAGACTTAATATATGTAAGCATTAGTCTTTGGTACTTGGAAAATAATTGTTCATTTGCAAATCTTAGTTCATCCATGGTTACCTTGGGTTCTTCACTTTCACTTTCACTTAAGCTCTCATCGGAAGATGTATCCTCGTGTGCCATGAAACACATGTGCGCTTCCTCATTCTTTTCATCATCTGAATCTTCGCTTGAATCTTCAGTGGAGTCATCGAAAGTGCCTTCAAGTCCTTGCTTCTTATTCTTTTTGAATTTTTTCGACTTGTGGTACTTCAATGCTCTCCACTTCTCCTTGTTCTTTAGCATTCGGCAATCCTTCTTGATGTGCCCGGCTTATTACACTTATAGCAAGGAGAAGTGTTGTTAGTGGTATCAAATTTAAACTTAGATGGAAATTTACCTCTGCAGAAGAAGCGTTGGAACTTCTTCGCCATGAGTGACATAGATTCCAAGTCCATCTCATCACCGGACTCATCACCTTCGGAGGATGAAGAAGTGTCTTTGAATGCTATTGCTTTCTTTATTGCCTCCATTGGTTTCATCATCCTCTTTGTTTTCATGCGATTGTCCCTTCTTACTTCATAGGACATGAGTGTACCGATGAGGTTCACCACGGTGTAGTTTTTCATATCATTGACTTCTTCAATCGCCATGGTTCTTCTTTCCCATTTCGAATTCATTGCCATGATGATATTCCTCACCTTTTCTTGTTGAGTGTACATCTTTCCAAGAGCTTCAAGCTCATTGGTGATGTCGGTGAAGCGAGCATACATCGTAGCAATTTTCTCATTTTCCTGCATTTGAAACATTTCGAAATTTTGCACGGCAACATATAACTTTGAAAGTTTTATCTTATTGATCTCTTCATGAGTAACGATGAGATGATTCCAAATTTGATATGCACTCTTACATGTGCATATCTTATTGAACTCATCAGGCTCCAAAAGCACATTGAATAGCGTTCATTGCCTTGGCGTTAGTCACCTCTGCGGACATCTCGGAGGGTGTCCATTTGTCGTAGTCCTCTTTCGTTGGCTTTACGTATTTCTTGTGAATGGTTCTCCATAAAGAAGCACTCCTAAGGAATGTCTCCATCCGATACTTCCAATATCCAAAGTTTGTGCCATTGAATCACGGAGGTCTAACCGTAGATTAGCCTTCAAATACCGATGAGCATTATCTCGATCATGATGGTTGTAAGAGAAAGGTGGTTGAACGTTGTTGTTGTTGTTGTTGTTGGATGCCATAACTTAACCTCATTCTGATACCAATTGTTAGTACCCTGAGCTATGAGAAAAATACTAGAAAGGGGTTGAATAGTGTTTATAAAATTAAAGAGGAATTTAAGCCTAATTAAAATCCTAACCAAACAACAATGCAGAAACACTTAGTAACAACAACTAGAACAAACCAAACACAATACGTTCAAGGGTTCAGATTACCCAAGTCAAAACTGATTTATTCCCGTTCATCCTACGTCCCTACCATCCGAGATTCCACCCGGATACTCAAGCTAAAACCCTAGCTTGAGTTTCCACTAAACCAATTTGTAGAAACCCCTACAAGTGAAATCAATACACAAGATTGATGTCCTTGATTCCCACAACCCAGGATCAAGCAAAACTCCTCTCACAAACTGAAAGCAATACAATATAAAGAAAGAGTTATGAAATACTCAAATGTAACACTTACAACCTATGCCTTAAAGAAGGAAACTTGAAGAGGAAAGAGTGGAGAGTGTGTTGTGGGTCTCTTCAATGAAGAGAGGATCACCTCAACTTGTCGCTACCAATGGCTAGAATAATAGGATTGGATTCTAGATTGGCGAGCAAGAGAGATTTGTACTAGAGAGCTTGAGAGCTTGAGAGCTTTGGATTAGGTTAAATTAATAGAGTCTCTAGTTTCACTCAATGGAACAGTAAAACCCATATATATAGGCTCACTCAAACCCCCCTTACAAGATTACCCAATGACCCTTTCAAAAACCATATTAAAAAGGCTAACGGATAAAAAATCCAAACAGGACATGCGCATGTAGAAGCCTGAGCAGGCGCCTGTTGAACTGTGTCCGAGGGTAGGTGAGATTTAAAACGGTAACTTACCACGTGGACATGCGACTGCATAAGGTTAGACAGACGCCTGTATAACCACGCAAGCTCTTATGAAACCAAAGGCAGGCGCCTTAAAGCCAGAAGTGCGAATCTGCACAAAATCAAGGATTTGAGTAAGCTAGGACATGCAACTGATGTGGTATATACATGCGCCTGTGCCATGGACATGCGCCTGTAAAACCAACGTTCAACGCCTGAAAGTACAAGTGCATAACTTGTCAAAATGAGAACTTTGGGCAAGGATAGACAGACGACTATAGTGGAATGGATAGGCGCATGTGCTTTGGCAGGCACCTGTAAAACCAACGTGTAGCGTTTGAAAGAACACATGTGCATAACTTGACAAAATGGGATTTTTTGTCTAGGATGGATAGACGACTGTAGTGAAATGGGCAGCCGCCTATGCCATGTGCAGGTGCCTGTAAAACCAACGTACATTGCCTGAAAGCGTACAACTGTGAAACATGTTAAAATGGGATGTTTGGGCAAGAGGATACATGCGACTGATTAACAATACACTGGCGCCTGAACATAAGACATGCGCATGTACTTTGTATAGCAGTCACCTGTTAGAAGTGAAGAATGAAAATCCAAAAACCTTAGCAAAAATGTGCGCATTACAGGTGACTGTTGAACAAAACAGAGGCACCTGTATTGAGATAGGCGCCTGATGAATGTTTGGTAGTCGACTGTCACTCGCCCAAAATGCCCAAGTAAGGGTTTTATGATCTTCTGTCCTAGGAAAAAGTTCTAAGGGATTCCTAGGTTAAAGTGAGTGATGTGTGTGTGTGTGTGTGTGCGCGCGCGCGTGCTCCAAGTAAACTTTACTTCAAGGCTACAATCTAAGAGAAAGAAATAAAAGAACAAAAAGATTTACAATGAATTTCAGCTTCTTTTCTTTCTCTTGATTGAACTTGAAGTCTTTGAGTCTTCTCTCTTTGACTTGATTACTCAATCATGTCTTTGAGCTTTGATTGAACTTGATTTTCATTCATTGCAATTGATCTTCATGATTATATTTGGAAAATGACTTAACTACATGGAGGGGATTAGTCACAAGTATTTATTTTTGTCAGAAAAACCAAGTAGGGAGAAGTCAATGCTAAACACGTAGGTCCTCGAATATGTTGTTTAACACTTGCTTGGTTTATAAGTCATTAGCACGGGACTCGTCGTTCGGGCATTCTACCAAATACATTTCCTATAAAATATATATACAAATTGCATATAAATAAAAATATGGATAAAATTAAATTGAATTTCTGTTAGCACCAAATGGTGTGAGTTACCTTCGTGGTGTTCCACATTTCCTGCTTGCGGGTTGCATGCACCGATCCAAATGTTGCATATGAAGACGTCTATATTCCCTCATTACTATCATGGACTGTCTAATAAGATCTGGATAGGTGAAACTGCATTGAATTCATAAAAAATATAACATAAATTGTTAGTATATCATTAAATAGTCCTTTAAGTAAATAAAATAAATATGTATACATGCTTAAACCCAGAAATCCTCATCATCTGCCGCTGAGGACCTGCCGGATTTTCTACATGCCTAAACCCAGAAATCCTCATCATCTGCTACTCAGGACCTGTCGGATTTTCTCGCTGCTTAGTCGGACCCCGTATCCGATTAGAGTGTGTGTTTGCATGTTGCTACAGGTCAGTATCCTCTTGTGAAGCATTCATCGGAGGAAACTCTTGGGATTGATAATTGGCCGCAGATCAAGAGATTTCCATATATACTAAGCCAAATAAGTGTTAATTACAAAATAAATAATCATATATACAAATTTCAAATATATCCTACATTAGATATTATATATATGACAAAATGCGCCGACACTCAACCTCAGTCACGTGTCCTGCACGCGACCCCTCCCTACCGTCCGATTCGATCCACAGGCTGTTAAAAGCGGAACTTGCGGAAGTTTTGGTGCAATTACCATTGCGCCCTTTAAGTCCTTTTTAAAGCAACTTTGTACATAATTACTCACCGTTGTGCGCAATGAGCAATCGATCTACCATCTGATTTGATCCACCGACCGTTGTTAAAATTATACGGGCCCGATGTGAGCGTCGAGGAAAAATGGTTAAAGTCTTATAAATTTACTCCACGCGTACAACGACATATAAAATTTCGTCCCAGTTGGAACGTTGTGAGCGTCGAGTAAAAACTTTACAACGAGTAAAATTTAATCGTCGCGCACAACATGCTACAAAATATCGCATTGTGCGCGGTAATAAAAAAGGTTAGAGGGGAGTATAATTACTCAGAGCGCACAACCCGTTGTGCATGTGGTTTAAAATACTTTACTTTGCAGTAATATTAAATAGCGCGCACACCGGGTAAAATTATACCCTATTGTGCGTGTCAGGTAAAAACAGTTACAGACTTACAAGGAGACCCAATTACTCCACGCGTACAACGGCATGTAAAATTTCTCCCCTTTTGGAACATTATGCACGTCAGGAAAAAAACTTTGCTACGAGTAAAATTTAATCGTCGCGAGTAGCACGTTGTGCGCGGTAATAAAAAAGGTTAGAGGGGAGTATTATTGTTTAGAGCACACAACCCATTGTGCGCGTGGGTTAAAAGAATTTGGTTTGAAGGAAATATTAAACCACGTGCACAACAGGCAAAATTATACACCATTGTGCACGTAGGGTAAAACGGTTACAGTGGACCCAATTACTCTACGCGCACAACGATATGTAAAATTGCTCATAATTTGAAACGTTGTGCGCATCGGATAAAAACTTTGCTACGAGTAAAACTTACTCGTTGCGCACAACGTGCTAAATAATAGCGCGTTGTGCACGGTAATAAAAAAGGTAAGAGGGAAGTATTATTACTCAGAGTGCACAACGCGTTGTGCACATGGGATAAAAGACATTAGTTTGAAATAATATTAAACCGCGCGCACAACGGGTAAAATTATACCCCGTTGTGCGCGTCAGGTAAAACTGGTTACAGTGGACCCAATTACTCCACACGCACAACGTCAAGTAAAATTTCTGCCCTTTTGGAACGTTGTGTGCGTTGGGGAAAACTTTTGCTACGAGTAAAAATTAATCGTTGCGCACAATGTGCTACATAATAGCGCGTTGTGTGCGGTATAAAAACAATTAGAGTGTAGTATTATTGTTCATAGTGCACAACGCGTTGTGCGCGTTGGTTAAAAAAGTTTAGTTTGAAGTAATATGAATCCGCACATACAACGAGTAAAATTATACCCCGTTGCGTGCATCAGGTAAAAACGGTTATAGTTGACCCAATTACTCAACGCGCACAACTGCATGTAAAATTTCTCCCCTTTTGGAACGTTGTGCACGTCGGGGAATAACTTTGCTACTAGTAAAATTTAATCGTCACATTTGTGCGCGGTAATAAAAAAGGTTAGAGGGCCGTATTATTGTTCACAGCGAATAACCTGTTCTGCGCGTGGGTTAAAAGATTTTAGTTTGAAATAATATTAATCCGCGCACTCAACGGGTATAATTATACCCCGTTGTGCGCGTAGGGTAAAAGCGGTTACAGTGGATGAAATTATTCCACACGCTCAACAATATGTAAAATTGCTCCCGATGTGAAACGTTGTGCGCGTCAGGTAAAAACTTTGCTACGAGTAAAATTTACTCGTTGCGCACAACGTGCTAAATAATAGCGCGTTGTGCGCGATAATAAAAAAGGTTAGAGGGGAGTATTATTACTCAGAGTGCACAATGCATTGTGCGCATGGGGTAAAAGACATTAGTTTGAAGTAATATTTATCAGTGCAAACAACGGGTAAAATTATACCCAGTTGTGCGCGTCAGGTAAAAATGGTGACGGTGGATTAAATTACTCCATGCACGCAACGGCATGTAAAATTTCTACCGATTTTGAACATTGTGCGCGTCGGGTAAAAACTTTGCTATGAGTTGTAAGGATCGCATTGCCCTTGCAATACTAACAACAACACACTAGAGGGGGGTGAATAATGTGATGGCAATAAATTGTGTAATTAAAATTAAACCTACAAATGCGGAATAATAAATACAAGAGGAATTAATCACCACAATAAAATCAAACGCAAACACAAGATTTTACCCTGATTCCCAAAAACTTGGGTACGTCCATCCACACCATTATTCACTATATTTCCCCACAAAGAGAAGTGAATACAATCACACAAAGAGATACCTCACCAAGAGGATTTTGTCCTACACAAGAACCAAACCAACCCTACACAAGGGTCTAACTCCCACACAGAGAACTACTAACTCCCACACAGAGAATTACGGGTAGCCCTACACTATGACACCAAACTCCCACAAAGAGAGTATCTAATTCCCACAAAGAGAATTAGGGTTTCAAAGAAACACAAAGTAAACAAATACTCTTACCTATGCCTTGAGATGTACTTACTCATAAATGAATGCAAGGCATGGAAGATGATCTCCAAGTGTTGAGATTAGCTTGAAAGCACTTGGATGATTTTCCTTGAGCTAGACTTCAATGCATGAAGGAGAGAATGAGCTCTAAGAGGGAAATGAGAGAGTTTGAGAGTGGCTTAATCAATCTCTAAAGATTTGCAATAGCATCAAGAAGTTCTTATGAACACAGCACACTCATATATATAGGAACCATATATCAACTCTCAAAACCCAAGAAAACAGCCAAAAACAAAAAGCTGCAACGGCTAGATTTTGGGCTGAAACGTCACAGACAGTCGACTGATGAACAAATGACAGTCGACTGTCCAACAGTTAGATAAAACCCAATGGCTATAATCTGAGCCTCGACAATCGACTGATGAAGACAATACAGTCGACTATAAACAGGACATGCGCCTGTAAAACCTTCAGCAGGTGACTGCTGCAGGGGATGGAATAAAACAGAGAGTTGCACTCTTTCTCCCAGTATGCATACATGCGACTGAAGAACAAATGACCGTCAACTGTAAAATAGACAGGCGACTGTTTATCTTTCATTAGTTGACTGCTGCATGAGATGGAGAAAAACAGAGAGATGCAAAATTCGGACTTACGCCTTTCAGATGACTGTTGACCATTTCACAGGCGACTGTAAATATACAAACGACTGTAATATGAACATCAGTCGACTGATGCGAAAAGCTCAAGTAGAGTAAATAAAAGGTTGACTTGAGCAGTGCACCACAGTCGACTGTAGAAAGCTCGACAGGCTACTGGAATCACCCAGTCGACTGTAAAACCTTCAGCAGGCGACTGTAGGAGAGCCAGATACTCCAAATGAGTCTTTGGACAAGATGAGCTTATTGGGTTGGATTCTATGATAATCCTAAGGCTCTCTAAGATGGTTAAATGCATATGTGTGAATGAGTAGACCATCTATCAAGGCATTACATTAATCCTAGACTCAAAAAGAAAAAAGCAATAAATGAAATAATACAAGGATTACATTACTTTTCTTAGAGTCTATGGCTTCAATCTTGATGCATTGATGCTCCCCATCATCTCCAAGCTTTGGCACCCCTTGAGTCCAAGCTTTGGCCCTTCTTACTTGATGTCCATCCTTGCACCAAGTATTTAGTCTCCAGAAATAACATTCTAGAAAAGTAACTAAGAGACTAAAGCAAAAGAGTCATTAGCAACAAGATAATATTGTTATCATCATCAAAATAACATTGGTATGAAACATCAATACTCAACAAGAGTAAAATTTACTCCTCGCGCACCACGTACTACATTATTATGCGTTGTGCGCGGTAATAAAAAGGGTAGATGTGATTATTATTACTCAGAGCACACAACCAGTTGTGCACGTTGGTTAAAGACATTGGTTTGAAGTAACATTAATCCGTGAGCACAACGGATAAAATTATACCTCGTTGTGTGCGTCGGGTAAAAACGATTACAATAGATTAAATTACTCCACGCGCACAACGGCATGTAAAATTTATCCAGCTTTGGAATGTTGTGCGCGTCGTGTAAAAACTTTGCTAAGAGTAAAATTTACTCGTCGCACACAACGTGCTACATTATAAAGCATTGCACACTGTATTAAAAAGGTTAGTGGTGAGTATTATTACTCACCGCGCACAGCCTGTTGTGCGCGTGGGTTGGTTAAAAGACATTAGTTTGAAGTAATATTACTCCGCGCGGGCAACAGGTAAAATTATACCCCATTGTGCGTGTCAGGTAAAAACGGTTACAGTTGATTAAATTACTCTACGTGCATAACATGTAAAATTTGATAGTTCTGTCATGGTGAAATTTGCTGAGTAATAATGCGCATCTCTAACCATATTTATAACACGTTATCATGCGCGGGTAGTACTATTTTACGTAAAGATATTGCAGGTCAGATGCTAGGTTTGCTCGATGAGTAATTTTTGAGGGTAATCTCATATTTCTTAACGCGCACAAAGCGACAAATCGAATGAATGGGTTTGCGGGTGAGCAATTTTCCAATCTTGTCCGTTGTGGGCGCTGAGTAAATTCTGATATTGGCTCTGTTGGATCTGGATCTAAGCCTAGATGGGGTGGTGGGTGAATAGGCTTATAAAAATTCTCGTGCAACCCACGAGAAATCACACGTAGTTATAATCACATGTATGGTTAACAATAAGCAATCACAGATGCACAACAGATTTACCCTGGTTCGGTCGTACCCACGACCTACGTCCAACCCCAAAAGCAAATACTATATTAATAATGTTACCTTGTACAACCTGTAGCTAGAGCACCCACTCTACACTCACCTGGCTCTCAGTACCTGCACTCACGAAAGTGCTCAACAAAACTAATCCTAGTATAAGCTCTCACTTGACTAGTCTCAACTAGCCAAGTCTCTCTTGTCTAACACCCACTAGAAAAGACCCAAAAAGTCACGAATAATGGTAAAGTTTCCACTACAGAGATCTATACACCATTACACAAAGATAAATAAATAGAGTTTAAAATAGCTCAGTGATGGTGTAGTCGTCTCTATCAATCAGCTCAGGTCAGATCAAGTCTGACAGGATGTAGTCACAATCCGATGCTTTTGCTCTGTAAATCGGGCTCGAATTTCTGTGGATCATCACTATTGATTTTTGCCTTTGCAGCACGTGAACCCTTTTGTCTTTTAATTCCCTTTCATCAACTACTTTGTCACTGTTAACTCTTCAACAATTGAATGCCTCTTCAATTTACTCTTTCTCCACTACAAACAAAGTACCTGCTAGCAAAGTGAAGGGATGAGTCAACAAGTGTGCATTTAGAATCAAATAGAGAATTTTTTTCCCTTGTGAGTGCCTGCAACAACAACACAAAAGTAGGTGAGAAGTACAAAATTTCAAACCAAGTTAAGGAGATAATTAAATTTGTTGTCCCTCCTTCCCCTTTTTTATTGCTGCAACTTGTGAAGGCTCGATTTGCAAACTTCTTGGTTTAGCCTCTCAGCAGATCGACAATGAAGATGGCAAGCCTGCTCCTTGGGTCGGTGGCGGCTTGATACTGAGGGAGGCTTGGTCGATAGAGCTCCAAAGCAAGGGTCGGCAAGGCTAACGATGCTGCAGTCTTGTGGGTCGGCAACCAACAATGCACAGGGGTCGGCTGTCTTTGATGATGCAGCAATAGCTAGGGTCGACAAGCAGTTGGTGCGCCAATGTTGTGGGTCGACGGCTGCTGCGTGCAGGACTCCCAGCGGTCAGCAAGGCATATGGCATATGAGTCCTTCTGTCGGCAATGGTGATCCTCTTCTAGCTTCCTTGCGACGATGGCTAGATATGCAATGAAGCTATTTTGGCAAGGAGATGATGATTCTGGGTAATGAATTATAGGCTTGATGATGAAGAGCTTGGTTGCCTATATCTTGCGGTTAGGAGGATTTGTCTTTGCTTGCATGAGGCTTGCTATGAGGTCTTTATTACGGCTAGGGGTTTTAAGTTTGAAGAAGATTTCGGCTATGAAGAGGGCTTTGAAGCTTTGGCGTGAGGTTTAGGGAAGATGATGGTAGCCACAATTTTGCCTTGGAGTTTTGGATATGGCCGACACTTTGCAATCCCTTTGAAGATGGCTTAAATAGGTTAGGCTAGGGTATGTGCGACAATGGAGGCAAGTGGAAGTCGGCTAGGTCTTTGGAGCATGTGGATGGATGGTGCAAGGATATGGATAATCCCTTGAATCTTGGGGCAACGATTCGTATCCAACAAGGAATAGGAATATGAATGGGAATAGGGATTTGATGAAGATTTGTTTGCAACCAAAATGGATTAGGAATTCAAATTGGATCCTAATTGATATGAACCAATCTAAGAGAATCTCTCATTATCATCTCACCAAAGTTAACCAAGTCCAAATTAGATTTGTGTAGCCATTAATCTCCATCAAGTTGACTTAGTCATCTCTTGTAAAATTTACTGTTTTGCCATTCCTGAAACACACTTAGCACACACGTTAAAAGCTTCACATATGTTTGTTATCACCAAACAAGAGATCTTAGATCGTTGCATCCAATAGGCTCTATTCTGTAGAATTACGAGAACTCCATTGTACACACACGTGCTCACATCTGTAGACTCGCATGCACTCTTCTGTCCAATTCGGTTATAAATGGCTGACCACGAGCCCTCCTCAACTCACAACTCAATCTACTCTTCTAATGCCAACTGCTAACCCAATATTTATGCCACATTATGTGTCCCATTATTAGGGAACATATGTATCCATATCTTGCTTCTTCTCAGCAATTTGACTAGGGAACATCCACTATGTTCCATTATTGAAGCTGCTCAGAAATGGCATCATGTTTGTATAAGAAAATATTTAGTTCAAACAACAGCGGCTTGCTTCCTGCTGCAAGAACAAGCAAATATTTAGTTCTCAAATAACCGCGGCTTGCTCCCCTGAAGAGAAAGCTGCCAAGTAAACCTTCCTTCTCTTCTTTTGGGCAGAGAGAAAGGACTCATTTCGTCCAGGCATGTCTTGTTTTGTTTGATGTTGTAATTTGTATTAGGCTTACTAAAATGTTTGTAAATATGTGAATTATAAATGGAAGCCTCATTTCGCTTGCACTGAAAAAGTCGGATATGTTACTCGGTGGTTACTTCTCTTAAGTGGATTTTCTTCTTGCTTTTAGATGTTTAGATTTCTTAACGAATTAATGTTTGAATGCTGAGGATTATTGAGCAATTTTGTCAGACAATAACATATCTGATACACTCTGCTACACAATTATACATTGAACATTCTAATACAATAAGAATGATACATTCACATTGCTAATAAAAAAGGTTATAGTGAAGTATTATTACTCAGAGAGCGCACAACCCATTGTGTGCGTGGTTAAGTCATTAGTTTGAAGTAATATTAATCCGCGTGCACAACGGGTAAAATTATATCCCGTTGTGCGCGTCGGGTAAAAACGGTTACAGTGGATTAAATTACTCCATGCGCACAACGATATGTAAAATTTCTCCAGCTTTGGAACGTTGTGCGCGTCGGGTAAAAACTTTGCTAAGAGTACAATTTACTAGTCACGCACAACGTGCTACAATATAACGTGTTGTGCGCGTTATTAAAAAAAGGTTAGAGGTGTGTATTATTGCTCAGTGCGCACAACTAGTTATGCGCGTGGGTTCAAAGACATTAGTTTGAAATAATATTAATCTGCGAGCATAACGGGTAAAATTATACCCCGTTGTTTGCGTCGGGTAAAAACGGTTATAGTGGACCCAATTACTCCACGCGTACAAAGGCATGTAAAATTTCTTCCCATTTGGACCATTGTGCGCATCGAGTAAAATTTTTGCTACGAGTAAAATTTAATCGTCGTACACAACGTGCTACATCATAGCGCATTGTGCGCGGTAATAAAAAGGGTTAGAGGGGAGTATTATTGTTCACAAAGCACAACCTGTTGTGCGCGTGGGTTAAAAGCCTTTAGTTTGAAGTAATATTAATCTGCGTGCACAACGGATAAAATTATACTCCGTTGTGCACGTCGGGTAAAAACGGTTACAGTGGACCCAATTACTCCACGCGCACAACGACATGAAAAATTTCTCCCTAGTAGGAACGTTGTGCGAATCGGGTAAAAAATTTGCTACGGGTAAAATTTACTCGTCACGCACAACGTGCTACATAATAGAGCGTTGTGCGCTGTAATAATAAAGGTCAAATGTGAGTATTATTTTTAACAGCACACAACCCGTTGTGCGCGTGTGTTAAAATACTTCTGTTTGAAGTAATATTAATCTGCGCGCACAACAGATAAAATTATACCTCGTTGTGCGCATCGAATAAAAACTGTTACGGTGGACCCAATTACTCCACGCGCACAACGGCATGTAAAATTTCTGTCCTTTTGAAATGTTGTGCGCGTTGGAGAACAATTTTTCTACGAGTAAAAATTTAATCGTCACGCACAATGTGCTACATAATAGCGCGTTGTGCACGGTAATAAAAAAGGTTAGCTTCGAGTATTATTGTTCACAGCGCACAATGCATTATGCGCATGTGTTAAAAGACATTAGTTTGATGTAATATTAATTCATGCGCACAACTGGTAAAATTATACCACTTTGTGCGCATCGGGTAAACACTTTGCTACGAGTAAAATTTAATCGTCGCACACAACATGCTACATAATAGCGCATTGTGTGCGGTAGTAAAAACGGTTAGAGGGGAGTATTATTGTTCAAAGGGCTCAACACGATGTGCGCGTGGGTTAAAAGACATTAGTTTGAAGTAATATTAATTCGCACGCACAACTGGTAAAATTACAACCCGTTGTGCGCGTCAGGTAAAAACTTTGCTACGAGTAACATTTAATTGTCGCACACAACGCGCTATGCTACATAATAGCGCGTTGTGCGCGGTAATAAAAAAGGTTAGAGGGGAGTATTATTGTTCACATTGCACAACCCGTTGTGCGCGTGGGTTAAAAGACTCTAGTTTGAAGTAATATTAATCCGCGTGCACAATGGGTAAAATTATACCCCATTGTGTGCTTCGGGTAAAAATGCTTACAGTGGACCCATTTACTCTATGCACACAACGACATGTAAAATTTCTCCCCAGTTGGAACGTTGTGCGTGTCAAACTTTGCTACGAGTAAAATTTAATAGTCACGCACAACGTGCTACATAATAGCGTGTATTATTGTAGAGGGGAGTATTATTATTCACAGCGTACAATGCGTTGTGCGCGTGGGTTAAAATAACTTTAGTTTGAAGTAATATGAATCCGCGCGCACAACGTGTAAAATTATATCTCGTTGTGCACGTCGGGTAAAAACAGTTATGGTGGACCCAATTACTCCACGCGCACAACAACATGTAAAATTTCTTCCCATTTGGACCGTAGTGAGCGTCGGGCAAAAACTTTGCTACGAGTAAAATTTACTCGTCATGCACAACGTGTTACATAATAGCGCATCATGCATGGTAATAAAAAAGGTTAGAGGGGAGTATTATTGTTCACAGTGCACAATCTGTTGTGTGTGTGGGTTAAAAGACTTTAGTTTGAAGTAATATTAATCCGCGTGCACAACAGGTAAAATTATACACCGTTGTACGCGTTGGGTAAAAACGGTTACAATGGTCTTAATTACTCCACGCGCACAACGACAAAAATTTGATAGTTAGGTAATAGTGAAATTTGCTTAGTAATAATTCGCATCTCTAACCTTATTTATAACACGTTGAGAAATTTTCCAATCTTGTTTGTTTTGCGCTGGAAATTAAAGAATTTTACGCTTTTTTCAGGGGGAGTAATTTTCTTAATAGCATCAATTTTGCTCACGGCGCAAAACCGTTCAGTTTCCTTGTTGTGCGAGGAGAGTAATTTACCTCTTTTTCACCAAAAGCTAAAATACTTGGGATTACGTGTTTTTTGCGTTGGGATTACATGTTTTACGCGTTGAGTAAATAAATGTTCATGTCCAAGATTCCTTGCATTACTGTAGGATAACAGACTTATTATACTCTTCAATTTGAATGGTCCAATTCTGCTATAAATGGATCATGACTGCCCTGGGTGCCCTAGGAGGGGGCCGGGCATGGCTATCGTCTCTGAAGATGCATATGAAATCGGAAGAGTGCAAGCTGATGCTGTCGTCTCCCAAACTTGTCCCTTTCCGTGGTCTGCGAAGAGAAGAATGGCCCCTTGGCCTTGGGCCATGGATGGCTGCTCTGGTTCCCCTAGGTTGGTCAGGCATGGATACTAGCCTTTTTGAGGCACATACACTTCATCATGTACTTTTCGATCTCTTGGCTGGCAGCCAAATTGGCTAAATATGACTGTGAGCAGATCATACATGTCTATGTCCTCCTGCAGATTTCCCCAAGCTGAGAGCCAAGAGATCGAAAAGTACTGAGGGAATATTTGTGCCTCAGGGGACGGTAGCCATGCCATGCCAACCTAGGGGGGCCCAGGGCAGCCATCCAGGGCCCAAGGCCAGGGGGCCATTGTTCTCTTCGCAGACCATAGAAAGGAGCAAGCTTGGGAGATGATAGCATCAGCTTGCACACCTCCGATTTCATATGCATCTTCAGAGATGGTAGCCATGCCCCGACCTCTAACCTAGGGCAGCCGCCCAAGGCCCAATGCCAGGGGCCATTCTTCTCTTCGCTGACCATGGAAAGTAGCAAGCTTGGGAGATGACAGCATCAGAAAGACGGTAGCCATAGTCTACGACGACAATCATATTCCACAGATCATGGTAGAAAATCTGCAACGACGGTAATAAATGCAATGGATTTGCTGAGCTCATCGTCTGTCTGGTACATCGCCTCAGTGGAAACGACGTTTATAGCAAAAAGCAAGATGAATTTGTGTCAGTATGGAAGTGGTATATGTAGCCATTTGAATGTATAAATATAGAAGGCAAATGTATCAGTTTGGATGGTATAGCATGAATATGGTGTTTGTATGAGTTAAATTTTGTATCAGTATGGATCTGTATCAGTTTTTACATGAATATATTTGAAAAGTTTATTTCATCAGAATGGATATGTATCGGATTGAATGTAAAAGTTTGAATGTAGGCAATTTATACACCACAATAAGGAAATGCATGTTTCTGTATCAGATAAAGTATGATGCAAATTGGAATGAGAACGGGTACAATTAATCCGCGCGCATAACCCTGTTGTGTGCGTCGTGCAAAACGATTGTCATGGATTAAATTACTCCACACGCACAACAGCATGTAAAATTGCTCCTGATTTGAAAGGTTAAGCGCGTTGAGTAAAAACGGTGAAAGGAGTAAATTTATTACTAGCACACAACGTGCTAAATAATAGCAGAGCGCACAACCCGTTGTGCGCGTTAATAAAAAAGGTTATATGTGAGTATATTATTATTGCTCTGAGCGCACAACCCATTGTGCGCGTGGGTTAAAAGTTATTAGGTTTGAAATAATATTAATCCGCGCAGACAACGGTAAAATTATACCCCATTGTGCACATCGGGTAAAAACGGTTACAGTGGATTAAATTACTCCACGCGCACAACGGGTAAAATTTGATAGTTGTGTAATGGTGAAATCTTCTGAGTAATAATACATCTCTAACCATATTTATAACACGTTATCATGCACGGGTAGTACTATTTTATGTAAAGATATTGCAGGTGAGTAATTTACTCAATGAGACAATATTTTTACTCCGACGTAAATACACAGACATCATAATAGACCCGATTGACCAAAGGCACGAAAAGATAACGATCTTGGGTTTGATGTTGGACAAAGAAATTATGCTAATTCGCCAATCTAAAAAGAATATAAGAGTTGCTGCCTAGATCAAAAGAAGATCCCAAGGGCAGAGCAAAAGATTTTTGGCATTGTGTGCCCTAAAATAGTGGACTGCGTACGCACTGCATCGTAAATTCGATAAGATATTAAATGATGCTAATTAATTTGTTATTTATTAATATTTTCAGAAATTAAATGATGCAATGTACTGTTTGTACGTGAATGCATATAAATTACGAAGATTGAGATGGACTTAGTACACTTTGAGCGGATCTTTGAAGAAGAGGACAAACAAGCAACAGTTAGAAATTTTTTCGCTTTGTTAACCGACTAACTTACTAGAAAATACAGTAAAATTTAGTGACTATGTTGGTATGTGGTAATTAATTCAGGGTAATGTAGAAAGATCAGATGTTAATGAAAATTTTACAAATCAATTCACAACTAATAAAATGTTCGCCAGTATAGAAGAGCTTGTTCAATGGATAAAGTCAGTCGGTGAGAAAACAGGGAATGTGGTTGTTACAAAATCATCAAATATGAGTACAACGGGCAATATGGTCCCCACTCATTATTTTTGTTGTGAAAGAAGTGGGACATATCGGCCACACAGGCGGGATATAAAGGACAAAAAAGGAAGTGGAAGAAAGAAGTGTCTCTGTCCCTTTTCCTTGAGGGCTACTAGGGTGGCAAAAAATAAGTGGAGTTTGACAGTTGTATGTGGCAATCACAACCATAAACCCGCTATGTACCTTGAGAGACATCCATATGAAGGGAGGTTAGGAGGCGGGGAGATGGAAATAGTGAAAGACTTGTCAAATAGATTGTTTCGGCCAATGGAAATCTTGAAATACATGAAGGAAAATGATAGGGCTACAACTACCATAATCCAAACCATATTTAAAGCCAGACAGAGGATAAATGCATGGGAAATGGACGGGAGAACAGAAATGCAGCTCCTACTGAATCTATTTGGAGATCATAATTACATTGTGTATCATGATGTGGATGAAGAGACAAATGCAGTGAGGAATTTATTTTGGGCACATCCGAAGTCGGTTGAGTTATTACGTAGATTTTCAGAGATTCTGGTTATGGACTGCGTATTTAAGACCAACCGCAACATGCCACCATTGATGGAGATGGTTGGGGTGACCTCCACAGATATTCCGTTCGCAGCTAAATTGTGTTACATGGAGGCCGAACAGGATGATAACTACATGTGGGCATTGGAGAAGTTGAGCTCATTTCTACATGGATACACGATGCCACGTGTAATTTTGACAGCACGTGAGCTTGCACTTATGAATGCCATTGGTCATGTATTTCCCTCTGCGGTGAACCAATTATGTAGAATGCACATATCCAAAAATATATTGAACAATTGCAAGCAATATTTTGAAGATAACGAACAATGGGTAGGTTTCATCTCTAGCTGGAATTTATTGGTGGGGGCACGTAAGGAGGAGGACTATGTTGCAAAACTGATGGCATTGGAGAAAGAGTACAAAGATTACTAAGGGCCGTGAGCTATGTAAAGACATCTTGGCTGGACAAGTATAACGAGAAGTTTATTTTTGTATGGACAGATAGCAATCTGCACTATGGAAATGTCAGTACCAATAGAGCGCAGTTTTAAAATTCTAAGCTTAAAAAGGAATTGGGTCATCGGCCCGCAGTTTCTCCGCTTCTTAGCCAACCATACATGAATCATTAGAGGGGCAGCATATCGAGATTAAGGCCTCAGTCGAGATATCTAAGATCTCGGTGAAACATAAAGTATATGGGTACTTGTTCATTGAGCTGATAGGATTTACATCCGCTGCGGTGTTGAAGATAATGTCCGTGAAAGCTGATAAATCTGACTCTATTGGGACAGATCAATGCGCATGTGATTGTCTCGCAAGAAAGATTTATGGAGTACCAGGTGTCCATGAGATTGGTGAATTCACAAGGCAAAATCGCCACATTCCCTTAGATGCCGTAAATCCTCATTGGAAGAAGCTAGACATGGAGGCTATGAACGAATTGATGTCTGAAGAAGATGTGCTAATACATGCTGAATTAGAGTGCATACACAAGCTTTATGGGCAACTTGATGGGACGAGGAAGAAGGAGATGCTAATAAAGTTGAAGGAGCTAGCTACCCCGGAGACAAATCTGATTGAGGAGCCGGAAGTTAAGGTTATTGTGGGTGTTAGTAGAAAAAGGGGGAATAAGTTGAAAACTGTAGATACATCCATCACCATTGGAACTTCTCATTTTGATCATGTCTTATCTGAGGAGGTTATTTGCTCTGCTTCAACTCCACTTGTAGGCTCATTGAAACAAGAAAGCTACGGCTGTGACAAGCCGAGACGGTCCCAAAGGAACATAAATACAAATGCAGCTCCATCTTCAGCAGCAGATAGCACTTATGCTATACCTCCAACTCAACGTGTTAGAAAGAAACCAACTATCAAACGGCCTTCTACCACTTTAGCTGCCTTTTCCGCAACAGCTCCAAAATCAGCTGCAAATTCTTCAGCTAATGACGTTTTAGAAGTTGATGCAGGCATACCTTTTATTGATCAATTTCCAGCAGTAATCACCAAATATATATGGAATGTCACAGATATGAAGGCAGATGGAAACTGTAGTTACATGGTTGTATCTTCCCTACTGGGCATGGAAGAGGACAATTGGAAGCTTGTCAGAACACATTTGATTGGAGAGCTAAATGCACACTATGATATGTACATCAGTATGATGGGTGATGAAATGGCACAACAGCAGAAAGTGGCAATTGCATATATGGAGGACCACCCCCACCACCATATTGGATGACCTTTCCAGAAGTTGGACATCTAATCTCAAGTTGTTATAACTGTGTATTACATCTGCTGTCAATGGGACAATGTCTAACATTTTTTCCTTTAAGAATATGACCATACCAAGATAAGCACCGTGCACCCATCACCATGGGTTTTGTAAATAATAATCACTTTGTAAAGATTCAACTTACAGATGGAAGACCAGTTCAACCAGCAGTAAGCCTTTAGACGAAATACCATTTTGTTGAGGCAAGAGGATGGGAGGAAGGCCTTAAAGAGAGGATGCGACAATTCACGCAACTAATCGATAATGATGTATTCAAAGAGGATACTTTATGTGATGTATCATCAGATGATTGATTGTATAGCTTTGTGCTAATGTATTATTTGTGTTTATAATGTAAGTATATACTGAAATTTTTGGAATACGTGTACAAAATTTTTGGTATCAGTCTGTATGATTATGTATCCATATATATACATATATATATATATATGTATCAGTATGAATGTGGTCTATTTATCACGTTGAATGTATCAGTGTGTAATAGTGAAGGCAAACGTATCAGTTTGGATTTGTATCATTTTGTACATGAATATCTTTGAATGGTTCATTTTGAATATGTCATCAGATTGAATATGTATCAGATTTAATGTAAACGTTTGTCATCGCCTACAAATTTGCTTAATGTGCACAACGGTCATAATTTTACACGTTGTGCACGTAAAACAATTTTATTAAACAGTACACTGATTGCTCAACGTGCCATACTGGCTTTGACGGTTGTGCGCATTGAGCATTTATGTTATGGGATACAAAATTGCTAAATGCGCACAACTGGATTAATTTTGCCAGTTATGCACTTTGAGCAATTTAGTTACAGCATAAAACTTTACTCTCCGTGCACAACGGCCATAAGTTTGCCCGTTGTGCGTGCTGAGAAATTTTATTAGTTGCTATCAATTTTGCTCAATGCGCACCACATCGGGCAACCATTCATGGGAACAACATCTGGCTGGTATCAAACTGATGTAGATTCATCCCTTCACATCAGGCAAAAGGTGAGACCGTTGTGCGCACTGAGCAAAAATGTTTAGCTGGTACATTGTGTTGCTCACCTCAATTCCTAGGCACATTCACGTGCACTATGTATATTCACGACCTTTGAAAATTCCCACCATCCATGTCCAATTCTGTCCGGGAGTTATGCTCCTAGTTTTAATAGACCGTAGAAATTAAGCAATCTACATACAATTTTCAATCATGTACTCAGATCGCTAAAGGTTGGCAAACAACTATTATATACTAACAAGCGGTAAAAGATTGCACCATACGGTGTTCATGACCAATTAAATGCTCGGTGTTCATTACTAATGCATACACTATCACATCTCAAAATATAAACCTACCTACACAAAAATGGTCCAAAAGCGACCACGATTCACTCAGAAGCATCACCGGAGGGCTCGTTGGTAGCCACCCTGGCCGAAGTTTCGTCCAATCCTCCACTAGACTCCCGTCCAGACCACTGACGCTTACTCTCCTCAACCTCTTGCCCCACTTCATCAATCGAGACTGGATGAAGAGTGTTCCTCTCCAACTCGGCTATACGAACCAGGAGCATGCCCTTTTCTATGTACCCGCGCTCTTTGGATCTCTTCCGAACAGCGGACATTGCGGCCACACTCTCTTTAGATATCGTAACCTCCCACTCCCCCTGAGATCTGCGGTCCCTCTCTTTCATCAGCTGCTCCTCCAACTCCTTGACTTGAGATTCGAAGGTAGCCGTCATTTTGCGCTCGGCCATCAACATTCGTACAACTCGACGATGCAATTCCGCACCGACCACTGATGTCTTCAGTGAATCAAGGATCAGTAAGAGTGAGGCAACAACATAAAGAAAAGACATTAGTATCTAACCTGGTAACTGCCATAAACGACGGAGTTAGCGAAACTTTCAATGTCAATTTTCCAAGGACACTTTGGTCAGGGGGAAGGATGGAGTTCTCCACCACCCGACTAGCCACCCCTGCAGACTCGTCGTCCCAGATAGTGTAGAAGGGTTGGTGACGGTTCCCCCTAGTACCATCCGAGGGAACGTCAGGTGGCAGATTCAACAGCAATGCCCCCTCGAACTCCGGGGAGGGGGGACAGAGCCTGACAGAACGAGATCGCCACATGGCCAAGTATCCTCGAGATGAGTCACAGGCAACTGTGGCGTCACATCCCCCAAGTCATGAAGGAAATGGGGAATCTCTATGTCACAGTCTCTTCTTCCCCCTGAAGACTAACCTTGGAAAGTTTCTTCATCCCTCTTACACGATTGCTCAGTCATATTTGTAGAAAAGGCACGAATCAACATGAATGGTTATTTGATCTTTATAAGAACATCTCCAACCGATGGGTAACCCCACATTTAGCGGTATTTATCCTCCAACCGAACAGGCATTTGGAGGGGGTTGTGGTCTGCTACAGTAACCCTCCGAATTTTGGCAGTAGACGATTTTTTTTGGCCGGGGGCAGCATGTTGGGGGGCCCTCTCTCTCTTTCGATTGTTATTAAAACTATAAATAAACTAGTACATAATTACTCAAGGCGCACAACGGGCATATTTTTGAATCGTTATGCGCGGTGAGCAAACAAAATTGCTCAAGTCAAACAATGAGCATATATGTGGGTTGATCTCAACTAATATTGCTCAATTTTGTCTGCACATAGAAATATAGCTCAACGCTCAAAACGGGCCATCAATTTTGTACTAGTTGTCACAACCGCTGAGTACAAATATTCGCTGATGTGGCGTGTGGAAGAAATTTTTTTCAATCACATTCTCATTCAACTTTCCCGATTGACAGATCTGATTCTGGTTTGTGGGCCCACCAATATCTCAGCTCCTCCGTCTCGTCAAATCAATAAGGAAAAATCCAAATTTTTTATTTATAAAATTTCGTCGGAGTACCGGCAACGTAAATGTTTATGTTGGTTTGTTGAGGAATAAACAGTGTGTTTAAGTACTTGGAATGCACATGGACCCCACTCGAATGAATTTTTCACCTCTGAAAAGAGAAAGTGGACCGCTCTCAATGATTATTTACTATTGATAATTGACAGTGGACCACACCGAGAAATGAACAGTGAATTTTTATTTTTAGTCAGTTGTCCCCACTGAAAACCTACTTTGTCCAACTAGCCAAGTTCAAACCAACATTCCAACATCCAACTCATAGGAACACAAGAAGGTTTAGCGGGCCCCGCGATACATTCTCAAGTTTAGCGGGCCCCACAAGATATTCTCAACTCCACTTTCCATCCCCGTTGACTTTGGTGTAGGGAGCTGACTGTCACGACCCGCTTTCCTAAAATGGAGGCAATGCGTGAGAAGTCCGCTCAGACTTGGAGCTGTGAGGCTCCAGTCTGTAAAGCGTCTGGAATAACCAAGTATAGGTCCTTGCAAATGCGAAACAGAATAAAAATAATAATAAAGAAAAGAGACAGATAATATTATTCCAATCTCAGAACGTCCACAAATAAAGTCCAACATCACAGAAAAGCCACCAGGCTAAAAAGAAGAGTCTAAAGGCCCAAACATGGCCAACAGAAAGGAAAGGTGCTACGCACCGACAACCTAACAAGAACTAATCAGAAGCAACACAGAACTACGTCTTTACGACTGGTCGCCGGTGTCCTCGTACTCCATGTCAACGGTGGACCCAGGCTCAATATCAACAAACAGCTCGTCCTCAGCAACGGGCTCTGTCTCAGCAACTAACATGCGACACCCAAAAGGGACGAGGGCGCATGTCAGCAAGTCTACAAGAGACTTGTGCAAGGAAACTAAAAGAATGAAAACAACCTAGCAGTTCTAAAATGTGCGATGACATGGCATTTTAATGCATGGATGCACCAAGTAAGATATGGCAACGAGTATAACATGGCAACAATTATAGCATGGCAACAAGTATAGCATGGAAACAAGTATGACATGGCAAGGGAAAACATTCACATGGATTTTACAAGTCAAGTAGCACGTCGTGCACAGAGTTTACGCCTTTTGGCTGGAGTGGCTGTACGGGCCAACTCCTAAGCTCAAGTGATCGCTTAACCCTACCCCTCTACGTGTATCGGGCATTGGCTTTTGACCAACAGATGTAGCCCGCTTCTGGGTCACGAGCCAGAAAGTGTATTTGGCATAGGTTGTGCATGCAACACAGGTGCCTAGCCTCAACAAGCAAATACAAGTATCGTGTACTAAGAATGCAACATTCAAGCATGGATTGACATCAGGATGCATGGCATGGCATGGGTACAATTAATGTGCGTACAGATAAGGAAATTAAATGTGACAGGCATGGCAGCGCAAAAGTAAAGAGCGTACGGATATGAAAATTAAACGTGACAGGCAAAAATGCATGAATGACATGGCAGGGTGCCAGATCTAGCTTCGTTGTCAAGTTGGATCTTAAAGTTGCGTTTAGGTGATTTATCATTTCGTCGCCTAGTCTATTTTACGCTAAAAACGGGGAATGGCCTAAAACATGGCCTAAAGTACAAAGTGGCAAGTTTCACTTGCCTGAAATCAACTGTTCTGAATACACCGTCCAATCAGTCCAATCTACCTATGTGCTCGGATCCACCAGCCTACAGTCCCAATTTAAATTATCTTTATTAGTGATTTACCAAACAATTAAAATACTGATTTTTATCTTGATTAGCATGCATGGGTTGGGGGTCCTAAGTGTTCAGAAAATTACCCTAACACGACGCGAGAGCTACACTAGCGTCGGGTAGCGACGCCAGGGGTTGGAATAATAGAACGCGCTCCTAATCCAGAGTCCAAAATAGATTCCTATGATCGCCAACCCTTGGACAGCGACCAGATCAGCGAGCAAGATTCCAAACAGCGAGCAAGTGATCGGTAGACGTTTTTACGGCTCCCGGGAAGCCGTAACAACGAGCCGGGATGAACAAGTCGACGTACACGGAGACTACGACGTTGAGCGTCATAGGGGATGATCATGACGTCGGAAAACACCCCTAGGAGAGGTAGAGGGCTGTCGGGAGAACCCAACAGCGAGAGGGGATGACGAGATCTCATCGACACGTCGATACGTCGTTATAAACGCGTAACAGCGAGGAAGCTACTGTTCGCGCAAAGACAACGACCAAGGGCTGTCAACGGCGAGAGGGGGTCCAAGGGGGTCGACGTCGGCGGTTGGAGGCCGCGGGCGGTGGCAGCGGCGACGACAGTGGCGGCGGCAGCGACGACTGCAGCTGCCGTTCGTTGCTGCTGTGAGCTGCTGTGGTTGATGCGGCTTGCAGCGGCTGCCACGGGGGATTACGACGATGCTACATCGGCCTGAGGGTAGGGGCACGTCGGAGGAGGGGGAGAAGGCCGGTCGGCGGCGGTTGAAAGGTCGGAGGGTGTGAAGAAGAAGCGGGCTAGGGTTTGAGTCGTGAAGCGAAGTGTGGGCGGCGGCTCTTTGTTGCTGTGCAAAATTAGAATGACCTAGGTTGCTTTATAGATTAGGGTATGTGCTGATATCACGTGGGGAGAGGTAGAAACGTGCCTTAAGCTATAGGTTAGGGTTAATTGTTTAAGAATTTGTTATTTAAAAACATTCAAATTCCCATACACTCTCTCATGCGTGCGGCCAATACATGGGAAAAGGCTAAGTCAAAGTTAGGAGGGTGACTAAGATTATTACTAATTAATAGGGGATAGATGCCAAGTGATACTTAGGGTTAAATCATATAATAGGCTGGGCCAAAAAGTGAAAGTGGATCAAACGAAGCTCAAAAGTTGTGAAATAAATACTGGGGCGACCGTGTCGACGAGAGAAAAAAGACAGAGAAGACGGATCACAATTTCTACGACGAGAAACGAAACTAAAAATAACAAGGCCTCACGACAAAGTGAAAATCGCGACGTCTCATCAAACAAAGTCAAATCATGGGAGAACGACATGTGAAATGACGTTCCAAAATAATTCCACAATTTAATACTCTTCGAGAGGGTCACAACGGCATATAACACTATAGAGTTTGGATACAGACACAGTCTAAAATAAATACGTGCACGAACAAGACTACGTGCACGAAAAGGGTACAAAGGATACGGGGTCCAACGCAACAGTAAATCCAAGTTGGGCACACGTCGGGGGGTCGGCTTGCTAAGGATGCAACCAAGGTGTTACGACCCTATCGACTCAACGACACGACTCACACACAAAGCAACAAAACCAATCAGGTACCCAAAATTGCTATACGTACAGCAGTATTACGAATAGTGAGTACCGACCGTTACATCCTACCCACCTTAGAACAAAGTCTGTCCTCGGACTTTCTAACATATCTAGTCGCTCTAGTAACTACCACAATCATATCACATTATAATATAAACCAGGCATAGTCATTACAAGTGCTTATATACGCACTAGGTAGTCAACATTAACACTACTAACATGTATATATTCACGCACATTATACTCTTATATCTATCATAACCAGTCAAATTCATACACATATTTCAATCATTCATATAATCAAGTACATCCCTATATAACTATTAAACACTTATTACATACCATAGTGCACATACTCACAAACAATTAAATAGTTCCAACCAGCAAATGCAATCGTAATACTCCACGTTTAGATAACTGCCTATGAATAAAATAATAAGGATACACTACTCCCTATATCTCCTAGTGTACATCCAATGCCAACATATCAACACAAGTAGCCACACCACTCAATATTAAATCATGTTATTATATCTAAGATACATTTACCACTACCATAATTTCACAATTATATAGTTATTCAAATGCATGCAAATATTTCCATATATTCACATCACATACGGTCCTATAACTATATTCACAACACGACACACATACCATAGTCACCAATACCTATAACTAAGCACATACTTACCAGTGCATGGTGCACACCCACACAAGATAACATTTCATTCATATATATATACCAATCATACCACTATATACTCAGCACATCTACACACCTAGTTTAGCTAGCACACATACGTTCACACAGGCAAGTCCTTAGTAAATAACTATACCACTAGACCAACACCTATAACTATATACTGGTATAGCGACCCATAATCATGTGCGTAACACAACCAGGCACAAACAATCCTATCACTATACATACATCATCCATCGCTATATTCATGATACTACATGCACACCACAGACATATGTAACAATATACTTAGAGTATACACACTCAAGCTTGAGTGAGACTCAAAACACATATCAGGATACTCTATATACGTAACACGGTATCTATACTTATACCAATACCGCTCCAATGTATACACATATACCAACATAACCATATACATACCCTAATGTCAATCACACTTAATATTTAGTCAGGTAACACCCACATAGTTCAATCACTTTATATACCATAATAATATTACAGACATCAGCACACGCATAATTATAATACCCTCCCTAATACATGCATTCATCGTATAGTCACACACATGTAACATATATATTCACAACATATCCATTTACCTATAATTAGTTTACCAACACATTTACTTTCATACATAGTTAAGATATGCAATAATCATGTATACCTCATGGTATACACACACACACAACATCCCGTAAAAGTAAGCAATACCAATCAAAATTATAATCCTACCTCCATACGTATATCACATATATACTCATGCAGCAATACATAACTACTTACGTCTAAGCACAATACATATCTACGTACAAGCACACACTCACATGTACTAATATATAGGTCATATAATAGGCCTACTCACTTAACTATAAGTACACCTATTATCATTACACCTAACATACACCTGCCTTACTATTATATATATACTAGTCATAACCCGTGCCCGCGGGCACGGTTCAATTAAGATTTTCCCCCGCAAAATCTTTGTTCCCCAAACAGTTATTTCCACGGTCAAAATTGCGTGGAACAACAAATTTGCGTAAAAATATTTAACGACATGGACGCATTCGGCATGAAACAACAAATTCGGCGCAGAACAACAAATTAGTGTAAAAACATTTAGCGGGCGACTTCGACGCGGAACAACAATTTAGTTTAAAAATCGGCGCGGGCGCATTCGGCGCGGGCGCATTCAATTAAGATTTTCCCCCACAAAATCTATGTTTCCCAAAAAATTATTTCGACGGTCAAAATTGCGTAAAAATATTTAGCGACATGGACGCATTCGGCATGAAACAACAAATTCGGCGCGGAACAACAAATTAGTGTAAAAACATTTAGCAGACGCCATAGTTCAAGCAATTGAAGTTTCCCATATCTAGTACCCAACACTCACATTCATATCAAATAAAACTTCAACGCAAACATAACCATAGTTCAAGCATCTTAGAGGTCATTTTTTGAATGGTACATATAACATAGAAAACTGCAAAGGGGCTAAGTAAAATCACCTTTAAATAAAAAGTTCCAGCATATGTCTAAAGAACATAATAATATAGCACACAACATAGATCACTGATCATCCATAGAAAACTTTACCAAGCAATAATCAAACACTTTCAAACGACCGAGACCAGAGAACCATCAAATACCAACCAAAAATAAGCACAATGACATACAATATGGCAGCCAGGCCTGCCCAAACACGGTAACCAATTGTAACATATAGATAGTTTGCAATGTGGCAACCACTAATGCGATTTTGGGTAAATTTGACTTATAAAAAACAAAAGAAATTAAAAAATTTAAATTTCCACAAAAAACAAAACAATTAGTGCAAAGACCATATCAGAGTTCATCACTCGCAGTCTTATTGTTAATAACTACAAAATACTCAAGAATCATTAGCATAACAAAATGCTTATTTTATATGGATAAGCATCCCAATGTGGATTTTAGTAAGGTTTCCAGTTTTTATCCTCAACGACCATCCTTCATTGCTTCTTCTTCAATGGCGGCATCATGCAGCTGAAGATGGGTTCTTTAGAGTCGTATGCATGTTTGGGAAGAAGGGTCAGTTGAAAGATTGGAACGTGATGGAAAAGTTCATGTCTTTCTTTGATATGAGCTTGTTAGCAAAAAAATAAAGTCCTTTTCCCCCTTTTGGTATTGAATCTGGTTTGTAAGTATCTGGATTTGATCAATGAATCAACCTAAACAGGATTACAAACTGGTTTGATCCTAGAATGGTTTGAGCCTGGATGCCTGTAATGGATGAAAAGTTATGATTGCTTGCTTTCTCCATTAAGAGAGGATAAAAGAACAAACAAAAGTACGAATAAGAAAATGAAAGATCAAATTCCTTAAATAAGAAAAGCATAATATAACAAAATGCTTACCAGGTAATAGAATAAGCCATACACACGTCCAACCTCATGAAGAAAATCCAGTATTTACTCTATAGCTTTTCCAAAGCCCAGCTCATGGATCATATTTACATTAAAAATAGATCATAAAAACAACATAAAAATGAACCCACAGAAAGCTTAACAAACATGGATGAGGATGCACCCTACATGATATAAAGCATGGATTTGTGCCATTTATGCAGATGTTACAATGCAAATTCTTGTTACAATGCAAAAAGAGAAAGAAAAGAAACCATGCAAAAAGATGCTCACATAATTCATATACATTTCACAATGCCATATACCAAAAATGTCACAATGTCATATCCCAAAAATGTCACAATGTCATACACAATGTCACAATTTCAAAAAATTGCTAGCTTCATTCACCTACATCATCATTCTCAAAAAATTGCTAGCTTCATTCTCAAAAAATACACCTTCTCAGTCTCAGTTCAAAAATACACCGTATCTAGCCCCTTTTGTTCAAAAATACGCAGTCTCAGTTCATAATTGGCATGTGTAGCTTCCATGTTACACAAAAATTTCCCACCAGGGTTGTCCAGCATCCAGGTTGCAACATGCATGTTACCCCTTCAGTGATACCTGAGTATCTGAATCAAAAAAATCTGTTACAATATGCAATGGCAAGTATCTGAATCAAAAAAATTATATAAGCGTTGAAATGGCAAGTATGCAGTGAATATATGCAATGGATCTAGCATGTTACACCTACGACATCCATGGATGAAATATAATTTCCAAGTTCCTCAAGAAAGGTTTGAGCAACAAACATTCACATTCACATTCAGACATGCTCAAGTGACATGCATATTTGGCATCCATGTTCAGACAAATTCAACATGCATATTTGACATGCATATTCGGCTTCCAGGTTACAGTTTGACATCTCGTTTTAACTATAAATTAAAAAACCAGGAAGTGAAAAAATTCCATTTGCCAAATAGTCTCAGTTCACGTGAAGTATCTGAACTTCATTTGTTTTTAACACTTTGGATGGAAATAAATGTCTGGCTGAAAATGCAGTAGTTGATCAACTACCTATGTAGGAAAATGTAGTTCCAGCATGAAACTTGTGATTTTAAGGAGATTACATAATTAGCAAATACATAGAAACAACCCATATTATCAATTCAAAATGTTAGATTGCTCACATGCAACATCGGTCCAGAAGCAGATGCTTTCAGTGGGAGAGAAATAGTGGAGGGGTTAGGAACCTCAACATACTCTGAGAAATTGATTGTACCCTCCCCAATTGGTTGCAGGTTCCAGGTTGCTCAAACAGAGTGTCCAACTTCCAGATTACTTTCATCATGTGACAAAAATTTAAAAAAATTCAGCATGCTGGAGTGACATGCATATTTTGCTTTAGTTTTGCATGTGGAATAAGAGGTATGCACAACAGATTAAGCTAGCATATGACAGAATTGCTTATTTTTGACATTTATTGCTTTATAATGGACAAATCTGATCCACAGATTAAACTTTAAAATTGCATGTCATTAAACTCGAGAGGTATTTTTTACCCAAAATAGAAAAAAGAAGAGAAAGAAACAGTAAAAATACCAATTGTAAGATGTCCGGATGTGAACTCGAGAGGTTGCACATTAAACTTGAGAGTTATAGATTGAGGCAAAATTGACGATCGAGAGATGCAGAGTGAATATCCTGATTGGTTGCAGATATGTGGCTGATTGAACTCGAGAGGTTGCAGCTGCACAGCTATGAATGCGTGAGGGGATTGAAATCTAAATGTAACTGAATATTTGTGATCACACATGGTTTTTTGACAGAACATAATACAAACACCCATGGATTTTTTGACAGATCAAGCAACCAAATAAAAATCAATAAAAAACATACTACAAATCAGATCAGATCATGCATGTTTTTTTGACAGAATATACTACAAAATACAAATAACAAAGCCCCAATCTTGATGGAATTAACCAAATACAAAGCCCCAATTATGGCTAGCATTAACAGAACAAAGACCCAATGTTTTTTTGACAGAATCATACAAATAACAAATACCTAAAGGGGGATGGCTGTAACAGATCGAAACAATTTTTTTACATAAACAGATCGCTATATTCCTAAAGAGGAAAGAGAAGATGTTTGCAGCATTGTAAGGGATTAAACTTGAGAGAAAGATGATGAGTCATACCCAAAGGGGATTAAACTCTAACAACCCCTTCATTCAATCACTCCTGCAAAAAAGAACATAACCATAAAATTAACTAAATTTCAGAATTATCAAAGATTGATCCAAACAAATATTCGATGAAAATACTAATTAAATGATCGATGAAAATACTAAGTACACTGTTCTATGAAAACAAATGATCTATGAAAACAAATATTTTCCAATTATATGGCATCCATAGGAATCATGTTAACCAAGAACTTTAAGCTGATTAGTGATGTAATCTGACAATAGTACATGGACAGCAAACTAAGCGAAAAATTATATCCCTAAAGGAGAGGTGAACCCAATATCTTTTTTGACAATAGTACATGGATAGCTCTGATCCTATGTTGGTGGTAACAACTTCATTCAAACCAAACAAATTGCATGCCAATTCTTGTTGTGTTACATCCCTAAAGGAGAGCTTCTTGATGCAAGTTTGCCATGCAGTCATTCTGTAATCAGCAGGATAAAAAAACTATATTTTTATTGGTATTCATGTTTCCAACAAAACATGAATACCAACAATTCTGGATGCCATCCATGCAATCATTCATATTCATGTTTCCTATCAGCAGTTATCCTATGCTTCCTATTAAAATTGCTTCCATCAAATTGCTTCCATTCAGTTGGTATTCAATATATCAGCAGCAAACTAAGCAATATGACCAAAAAACTATATCTTCAAATTATATGGCATATCTATACTGTAACCAAAATGAACCAATTTAAAAAAATTAGAGGAATAGAAAAATTAACACATGAATAATGAATATGGCTCACAACATATGCAAAGGTTACATACATGTGTCCAGCTAATCATAAAAAATGACAAAGCAAATAAAGATAAGCACTTTCAAGCACCTTCATGCTTTTTTACCTGTTATAAAAGGTCTGGTTTTTTTTTGCCTTAGCAAGTTTCCTTTCATCAAAGATATATGATATACCAAATGGAATTTGATATATTATCTCAAGAAATGCAAAGCATATCCTGCTGATATGTTAGCTGGTTAGCAAGGACCAAATTACATGGAAAAGAAGGGCTCTCTACTGTTTGTGATTTTTGCAAATGGTTTCATGTCAGATTAATACCAATTTTACAAATGCTTTGTAATTACATGCACATTGATGTCAGTGTTCTTCTATGAGCAAAGTTGAATTTTTGCAAATGGTTTCATGTCAGATTAATCCAATTTTACAAAGCAGCATATAGACATCCCTTAATTTCTATGTAAATATTCTTATGAGGATGAATTTTTATGAGCATATAAACATCTCATTGTATAGTACTTCCCCTTTTACCTCTCAAAAGCTGTATGCTTTGAATATTATGAAAAGATTTCAAACAGAGTCCACCAAGTAACAATCCTTCAGGCAATCCTTCAGGAAAAGATTTCTAAGTTCAATACTGTGATTGGCATAATGTTGAAGAAACATGTCCAGGCTCATGACATAATATTAGGATTTCAAACAAAGTATAGCTGGACGATTCTTGGTGGACATAGGAATCTTCCAGGCAATCCTAATATTATGCCAATCACAGTATTGAACTTAGGACATATTTCTACTGCACTTGAGTGGGTTATAGCTTGATACTATGCACAGATCTGTTGTTCATCTAAGAGCGAGGTATAGAAAACATCAAATATATAATACACATGCCAAAGAATTGCACCCAAAAACGTATTAAAAATTATATTGCAGTGGACTCATATACAAAAACTAAACCAGAATTAAAATTCAATTCCACCTCCCATAACAAAACTCGATCATCCATTTAAACACCAAAACAATCTAATATGCATTAAGTTGAACATTTAAAAAAGAAAAATACATCACCCTATCTATTCACTCTCGATCAAATCTCTCAATTCGTTCAGTATCACATCCCAATACCATTTACTCACCAAATCATTGCTCAAATTCGAATGAAAATTAAAGATCGTAACAAAAGGAGCAAGAAATTACCTTTGCCGACGAATCCGATCACCTCCCGTTAGATGGATCCTGGTTAATGAAGTCTAGTTCATGCACTTATTATGTTAACCAAATGTAGGAACAATAGGCCCACCTTTAGCTTGATGTGGCTAATATGCTTGAATCACAAATTCACCCAAAAAGTAACCTTTTTCAAGACATAGGTTCAAACACATTTAACCATGTATTCATTTATGATTATACTCGACAGAGGGCTAAATTAATTCTACCAATCCTAGTTATATCATTATTTTAATCACTCAAAAGTTTGTTAGACACTAAACACTAACACAAATTAACCAGTTCACCCAAATTAAACTGCATTTCCACACAACTCAAACCGGATTTTGTGTTCTACTCTTGCACATAACAATCTTGCAAGCAACAAAATACCAAAGCCAAATAATCTTGCACCAAATACCAAACTGCAGAAGTTGAGAGCAAGCGGGGTACCAAATATTTTTTGCACCAAATACCAAAGAATTGAGAGCAAGCTGCACATAAACAACACTTTGCCGAAGACCAAACTGCACATAAAGAATTGAGAATTTGCAAATATTGTAGAGCAAGCTGGATTTGCACATAAAGAATCAGAGAGCAAGCGGGATTTTTCCTAAAAAATGGCAATTGTAGAGCAAGCTGAATTTGCACAAAAAAAATAAGACCAAGCAATTTGAATTCAACCCAGTCACTTATTCGTGAATTCAACCCAGTCACTTATTCGTGCATGTGAACGTGGAATTCAACCAAGCAATTTGTTAAGGATTTCTCCCAATACATAATTGTAGACAAAAAATAAGACACAGCAATTTCAATGCCTTTTAACCAAAAAGAATTGAGAAAGGTTGCAATAGTAAAAATACAAAAAAATGACAAAAAATGAGCTAAAATGACCAAAAATTACCTGGCTACGAGATTTGAAATGGCAAAAATCTCAGCTTGGCTCTGCAAACATAAAAAATTAAAAAAATGAGCTAAAATTGTTTGAAAGGGCGAAAATCACCTGGCTGCGCGATTTGAAAGGGCAAGTTGGCGAGATTATTCGAGGTTTGGGGGCAGTTGCGATGTGGGGGGAAGGCGATGACCTGCGATAATCCGTGCACCCAAATAAAACAGATCATCATGCTACACCAATCACTATGGTAATGGGGAAGGATTTTGAGCAAAACACTGAAATTATTACCCATTTGATGAACTATTCCTTCGTTTAATTTTCATATTATATTGATGTATATAGGTTTTAGTGGCAATTGTTATTGGAGGGTAAATCATGGACTGGTTATATATATTATCTATTTTTCTTTCTGTAAATAACCTGCATTGAAAATTCTAATTGAATTGGGGATTCTTTTTTTAGGATAACTATAGGATAACACTTCCTTGACCGAGTTCCTGACAGACCATTAGTTAATCTGGACTAAATGGACAGACTAACAGCGAGAGTTTAATAAGATCCATTCATCAGGACTGGCCTTATTCCACATGGCTTGCTCAAATTCGAAATCGAGAAATTGGAATCATTGGATCAAGCTTAAACTTGTATTGATGTGCCTTTTCTTTTAAACCCGCTAACCATAATGCACAAAATAAAAGAGAGAAATTGTTGATAATACCAGTTTCATATTGCACATGCTATCATGTATCAAAATACTAAAAACTATACCTTTATAGAAGTCTGTCCTGAACTTTGTTCTTGCCAATGCTGACACGAACTTGCCATCACTATCATTATTTAAATATGTCCTCATTTTCCATAATGCATATAACCATGAAAAATAACAATGCATAACCAAAAAAATCTATTTATATTGCAAAATCAGAAGACTTCATGTTTACCATACTTTTCATTGTTATATCACTACTACAGTAATTCCGACAAAATTGCTTGCAAAAGTTTTAGCTTAACTTAAGCTAAAGAAAAGACAAAAAAACCCATGAGTTGGGCACATATATGAACAAATATGCTTGCTACTAAGACAAAAAAACCCATGAGTTGGGCACATATATGAACAAATATGCTTGCTACTCATTCCATATCTCCCCATGCGCATCCAAAAGTAACGATCCTCGTTTCCAATCCCAATCTCCTAAATGGACACAAAACACATTATTCCACCTTTTAGTAGAGAAATAAATTACTAATGTTATATTGAATCAAAAAGTAAAGTTATGATGGTTTATAAAACTCACTATTTTGACCTTTCTCAAGTTTCAGAAGAAATTATGTTGCGCATCACATAATAAAGAGAGCGAGTCTCAATCGGAATCCATAAGGAAGTGCCATTTGGATGAGCAATAACCTAGGTAATTAAAAAACATAAGCCTATTAGAGATAATTTAATTGATAATACTAAAAATTTAAAGTTAAAACTTTATCTACCTTGTTAAGTGGGAGCGGGGACGATCGAGCTTTGAGTATCCAAGCACGCTCAGCAAGGAATATCTTCCAGTGATGGCGATTGGGGCCTATCACAGTTGCTTGTACTATTCCTTTTTCAACTAACTAAATTATAATAATAAAATAGTTACTAATATAAAAATTCTTAGTAAGAAAATGATGTCAGCTTTAATGGAATGCATACCTTATCCCCCCAAATTCTCGTGTAAGGACGTAACTTGACAGATCTATTAATATTTCGAAGTAATTTAACCTATAATTACAAAAACGATTAAAAACAACTAAGACCAAATATAGTATAAAACAAAGTATGTTTAGCAGCTTACAGTTTCACACAAATAAGCATCGTGCTTAACATCCTTCTGTAAAAAAATACAAAGATCTATTTTAGCAAACTAAAGTTAAAATTTTAGATAATTTTGTTTTAAAGTTAAAAAATTACTTACATTGCCATAAATTGTACTACTTGTCCACATCTTGTAGCCCTTCATGAAAAATAATACAAATCAGTAGTGTGTAGCAAGCATCAAGTATAACAACAAACGATCAATTGATAAAGGATTTTTTCTAAAAGAATTACCAAACGATTAAAATAAATAGAAAGATGTTTACTTACATATAATAGTCATCAAAGAGATTCATAGCAAGACTTCTGGATAAACGATATTAACTGTGTTATTTGAATCAGACGGCAGAAGACACTAACACGATCAAAAGATGTGCACCTGGAAAGTGCCACATAAAGATGCCCATGGCTAAAAACTGGGTTACGCAAGTCAACCCCAACGAACTTTATGGATTGTCCTTGAGATTTATTAATTGTAATGGCGTACGTTACACGAAATGGAAACTGTCGTCTTGTCATATGAAATGGTAACTCTGAAGTTGATGGGGACAAAGATATTCTAGGAATAAACACAAAACTGCCGGCTTTATCCCCATTCAAAATTTGAGCTTCAATCACACGGGATGCACATCTAAGAACCATAAGTCGTGTACCATTACAGAGCCCATCTTTAGGTGCAATATTTCGCAGTAAAATAATTGGACAACCAACCTTAAGGTCAAGCTTAAATGGTGGCAAACCAGGAGGAGCCAAAGAGTTTATGTACTCGGTCGGATAACGATTTATAATTGCAGGATCGGTTTCTTCAGATTCAGCCAGTTTGTCTGCGGCTAGATACGTAATCTGCTGTCCAGGATAAATTTGTAAAGCAGCAGTGTTTATTAAATTAACATCATCATTACACGCGGAAAGAATTATTCGTTCAGTCGGATACGCCGGAGTCACCACACCCTCAACATCTAGCTGCGGATAAATTCTTAGTAATAATTCTTTTAAATCCTTGCATCGGAATATGTGGGAGGGAAGCTCCACCACTTCATTAGGCCTTGTGCCAACCTATTACATAAATAGAAAATTTTTTAAGGTAAGGGTAAATTGTAGTACAATGGTTATTAAAATCATCAAGTATTTAAATAAATACCTCCAAAATAAATTTCGCAAAATCTGTATTTTCAACAGATGAATTAGTCAACCGCATATTTTGGTCCAAGATCAACACTTTTATAGAACACCACAATGCAGATCGTCTCAATGAGGCTCCAACAATTTCTTCTCGAACCCCCTTTGGTATGACTGGCAAGATTTGCCGGAAGTCGCCACCAAGAACAACGGTAATACCACCAAAAGCTCTATTGTTATCACAAATATCTCTCAACGATCGATCCACTGACTCAACATAATGGCGATGTTGCATAGGAACTTCATCCCATATTATCAACTTTGTTTTTCTGAATAATTATGCATGTATGGACTGCTTACTAAAATTACAAATTGAATTATCATGCACATCTAACGGGATACGAAATGTTGAGTGTGCAGTGCGAACTCCGATAAGTAGCAACGATGCAATACCAGAAGATGCGACGGTGATAACTATATTTCCAAGACGACGCAACATTGTCGCTATTGCATTATACAAAAAAGTCTTTCCAGTTACAGCACCACCGCTCAAAAAAATGTAGTACCTCTATTTTCAAAAACAGAAGAAGTAATTGCTGAATAAGCTGTACGTTGTGCATCGTTTAGTCAATCAACATCTTTGAGTGCATCCAACTGTTTCGCTGTATTTATGAGTTCCTGTTGTTCATGCAACAGTCTATTGCCAACAATTGCGTTCCACTCTCGCATAGGAAATGGCATCGGCGGAAAGTCAGCTAGACACTTGCCAGACTCTTCGAGTAATTCATTGATAAGGAATAAACCGTAATCTTCAAGTTGACATTGAGTTGGAGTAGAAATTGCAAATAAAGCAGGAATTTTATGTTGAAGATCGTCGCAAATATGCATTGAGAATTGACTCCATAATGCAAGTGGGTCGATTGGTGAACATTCGATAAGAATAATACAAAACAGTCTTCTTAATTGGTATACCGTTTTCATAATTGAAGCCTCGTAAAGGCATTGTTTCCATTCAGAATCATCTTCAAGCAGACCTCTTGCAACGCACGTTGCTTTGAATGTAGAGTACTCTACATTATTGAATGTGCGTAAATTTTCCCATGATGTTGGTCCTTTAACGAATGTTAGCAACAACCGCAGATAGAATCGCTCACCAGAGTTGGGAGATGCAAAATACATTCTGCCAATTGCATATCCCGCTTTTCTTGGAGTCCATACCTTTGTGGATAAATTCCACACAAAGTTTTGAGGGAACTCTTGGTAAGTAAGTTCACGTGCTGATTCATGTAATGCACAACATGTAAAAAATTCAGTCAAAGTTGTCTTCTCATTTTCAGCTCTGGACCTTATTGTAGCAGAATCTTCATCTGGATCAAAAATAACACGGTGTTGCCCTGGTAAATGAAGGACCAATCTTTGTACCGACGGAATCTCCTGATGTAAAGGATGCTCAAATATCCGCCAAGCCGCCTCCGGTGGTCCAATATATCTTGCATCAAGGTATTGTTGGATCTCATCTACTGCGCCCAAAACCATGGTGGTTCGATCATGCCCTTTATAAATGTACTTATGAATGTACTTGACACATCTTATTCCCGCACAAACTTCGACATTAATATGGCAGTTAAAACGTAGGGAGAGATACTTATTATGTGGAACAACATCTCGATTATCAACCTGCTGCCCCCTTACAGTATAGATATGGCCATCATTACGACGACGATATATAGGATAGCCATCACGATCCATGGTTGTTGAATCTGTGTAAGTTCTTGGGTACTTTTTAGTACATTTGCCATTGTCCATACATGAAGCATTTGGATTTCGAGCACCACATGGTCCGTGCACCATACATTTCATCACGGTATCGAATAACTCCTGATCTTGAGTTGGATCAAGAAATTCAGCACAAACAATCTTATCCACTTGTTCACATGTATGGATCTTATCTGGACCACAAAGAAAGAAAAGAGCATGCATATGTGGAAGCCCACGTTTCTGAAATTCAATTGTAAAGACATGTGCTACTTTCCTGCCAAATACATTTTTGACATCAATCTCCTTCATCAAAGCCTTTCGTTTTAACTCAAAAATACGTGCAACTAAATCAGGGCGATCAAAAGCCCTTTGATTGGGCAGTAGAGCTGAAATTATTTCAGGCCACTTTGGATTTGCAGTCATGGTAAGAAATATATCAGGGTGCTGGTTATACCGTGTGATAGCCATCGAGTTTTGAAATATTTCAAACATGTGACGTGTACTACCAGTGAAAGATGATGGAAGTATCATGCGTTGGCCAATTTGGTCACCACTTCCATATGCATCAATATCTGTAAGGCCCTGATATAGTTTTGAACGGAGTTTTTGCTGATTAAGTTTGATGAACGTCAACCGATTCTGCTCAGTTGATGCCCAAGCATCAACTATGAACTCTTGGAACAATTTTTCGGCTCTCAGAATTGAAGAATACTCAGTAGTTCTTTCAAACAGACGGTAGCTATAATACTCACACAATGTAAGGCGTCTATGTGAGACTTGATTTTGCACATGATCCCATTGTTTCAAATCAGGTTCCCATCCAAGCTGACCATGCGGGAATAGTAATACATAATGCAATGGCAAGTATGCAGGATGAGCCTCATTGATTTGCATTAGTTGATTATTTCCGCGTAGATGTAAAACAATATCTCGCATCTTAGAAGGTCGATGGCCATCTCCAGGTAAAATAATTGCAATTTCATCTACGGTTGGCAGGTTATATCTTCGTCGATCTTTGTTTGAATTGTAATGAAGATACACAGGAAGATCATGACCATATGAATCCTCTTGATTTAAAATAGTATAAGCTTGACGATACAGATGGATGAATGGATTTATGACTGATAAACAATCTTGAATAATTTTTAACACATCCCTTCTCAAATGAGGATTTCTATTACTTCGTAACTCTGCTGCAGCAGCTGGATCATATATGTAAAGTTGACAATAACTTGCTGTTTGATCCTGTTGTGGCATAAGTGAGCCTGTTCGATGACGTAATTCTCCATGAATTGTAAATGTTGTTGGGCCTCTGCCAGAAATCAATCTTCGATCCAATGAAGCGCCAAGGCTGGTAAATGCATTAGCCGCATTATATTCCCGCGTATATTGTCGAAATGATTTTGATTGGTCACTGTCACCGTCATATAAATCTTTAAGTGGTGGAGGGGGTTCAATAAGTTTATCTAATTTTACTTTTCCTTGTAAATAGCAGGTACCAAAACGGTGTGTTGTCAAAGTTGAAGTCGACAACTGTTCTGCCAACCAATGTAAGGCTGAGCAATGAGGGCATTGAATGTTCATAGAGCCAAGATAATGCCGACCAAAATCCACCTGCGTTGGCGGCCCAACTCTATGAAGAGTTGGCCTACATAGTAATAGCGAGGCTGAGCCCTCGTCTTCGTGTTGAACTCGAGAAGTTGTTAAACCAGGTGTTACTTGAGATGTTGTTTGATCTCGTTCTATCCGTCTGCGTTGAGCTGAAGACCTATCCAAATTTAAGTTGTAACTATATTTTAAAATTTGTTAAATATATATTAGATTTTATGTATAGACAGTTTTATGTATAGACAATGGATAATAACCTAACAATTGGAGACATTGGGTCGTCATCTTCTTGTTCAACTGGAGAAGTGGATAATGTAGCCGTTATTTGAGGTACATCAAGTATGCTAGTAGGAGTCAAATATCGAGATATGTTTATTTGTTCGCGTTCTCGTTCTCTCCTTCCGAGTTGAGCTAAAGACCTATCAAAATTGAACCCAAAACTAAATATATTAAAGCACTGTAGAATAGATTAGAAGTTGGGTACAATCAAGTGGGTGAAAACCTGACAGCCGGATCAACATCTTGTTCAGAAATTGCAACATTGCGCGAGGTAGAGCCCTCATCATTTCGAGAAATGTTTCTCTGTGCTTGTTCGCGTTCTCTCCGTTTGCGTTGAGCTAATTGTCTTTTTGATATGTAACTATCGGCAGATGACTAAATCGTGTGTATATAAGATTGATTAATAATGGTAAAGCAAGTATAGAATTCATTGATGTCTAATAGCAAATGACGTACCGGTAGCATGTTGGCGTGAAGCAAATATGGTTTCTAAAATCGTTAGGTTGTTCAATCAATGCCAACGTCCAACTGAATCATTTAAAATAAATGTTAAAATATTATTAAACAAATTTCTACTGAGAAATTATAATCCTATAAGACCCTTTCTATACAATTTAGCAAATGTGGAAAGATGGAAAGCAATTCATAAGAACAGGAGGAGGGGGAGGGGGGAAGAGAACCTGGGGAATTTGTTTGTTTAATAACCTGTGCAAATTGGTGAATATGGAGTTGTGTAAGCAATCTATACAATTTAGCAAATGTGGAAAGATGAAAGGCAATTCATAAGAATTTACTATCAATTTACTATCTATACAATTTAACCAAACCTGTACTAATCAGGGCATTAACAAAAAATGATTATACATGATTCTCCTTTTTTCAGTTACCAATATCAATTGTTAAGCCAACAAATATAATTTCTATTTTACGAAATGAATAACATGCAACAATACAGGCTAGGAAGCTTGGTTGATAAAAAAAATTATTCTTCACGCAGGAACCCACAAATAACAATACAAACCTGATGCTATCAGCTTGCCTCTTGCTGAGCTTGCCTCTTGTTGTTAGAAGAAGAATTCCAGAAACCTGGGTTGAGCTGGGTTTAGCTTGCCTCTTGCTGCGAGAAGAAGGGGTTTAATTTCACAGAAAAAGCTTGGGTTCTAACAGAAATTGAACAGAAAAAGCTTGGTTTCTAACAAAAAAGCTTGGTCTCAAAGAAATGGAAATATGGAAATTTGTTCTAATGCCATTGGGTTTATACCCAGGACACAAAGTATTGGTGAACAGAGATCCCTTGCTTCTACACATAATTCATAACATATAAATGGCATTATATATCAATTTGGACTTGTGAAAGAATTTATAAATCAATCACCGAATGTCTCTTTGATCCAATTCGCAAGCTTGGTACAGTTTCTAATACACGCAATGGACATTTTCGAGAGAAAGCGAAGTCAAGCATACTCGTAATGATTTAGCATGCATCCTTTTGCCTGCAGAACAAAGAACATATACCAAAAAACAATAATCCTTTAATCAATTATCTTGGGCAAATCTCATCAGTATCCCGGTTACCGCCTGTTTCCTTCCATAAGCAATTATCTTTGGTTGCAGGGCCATAAATAATCCTTTAATAATACTACTAAACTCTCAGTTCAAAATAGAAAACATTTTATTTATTCGCTTCCATTATCTATTCTTATTCATGTTCGATAGGAATTTCAGGTTTAGATCGTTAATAGGATTCAATAAATTATTGCTATTGGTATCAGAATTTATGATTATGCTTCACAAATTAATGTAATTTTAATAGTTCATTCATAATTGATTTTAGGATTGCTAAATTTAAGTTGTATAAAAAAATATCTTAATCTAAAATCATGATTATTATTAATCTATGAAACAATGGATGCAAGGAACTCTAGAGCCTTCATTGAGAAGATCTTGACCCACTTATACACTGACTTGTGTGCTCGGATACTACTTATCCACATGACCTACAGGCAACACTGTAATCACAACACAACTCCATATCAGTAACCTTGTTGCACATCACGACTCTACCATACACCATGTAGCTGCCTTTGTTCCCATTTATCCACTTATTTGTATTCAGTCCTGCTTCTCCCTGTATTCATTTCTTTCATTCTTCAACAAATTGGGTGTTTGACTGTCCATTACATACAAAAATAATAAACATGGAATGTATGGGTATATATAGGCACAAATTATCTACCCTTATAAGGGCTTACCTTAAAGATTTGGAATGCATGGTCTTGTGAATAATTAAATCATATGATTACCCTATATTCCTTCAGGCTCAATCACCCTTTGCTCATATAAATAGTGAAGGTTTGTATTCATAAAAATCTTAAGTTTTTCACAGTTTGCTCTATTTTGATTTTTCCAAACTCCAGTCACATGAGATTTGAAAGCCTCAGACTCCGCTAACCCCAGTTTATGAAACTAAACCTTTTTGCCAAATGATGCCAAAGAAACTCAAGAATGTGAATGGGTACAATAATCCTAAAATTAATTATGACTAAACCTTCTGAAAAACATAAACAAAAATAAAAACTTGGCCCATAATGGTGGCATGGCTAACAACATCAACCAAAAAACAATTTAAGCCAAAACAAACCTGATGCTATCAGCTTGCCTCTTGCTGAGCTTGCCTCTGAAAAACATAAACAAAAACAATGACCCATGAAGAACATGTTTCTTCACGCAGGAACCCACAAATAACAATACAAACCTGATGCTATCAGCTTGCCTCTTGCTGAGCTTGCCTCTTGTTGTTAGAAGAAGAATTCCAAAAACCTGGGGTGAGCTAGGTGTAGCTTGCCCATTGCTGCGAGAAGAAGGGGTTTAATTTCACAGGAAAAGCTTGGTTTCTAACAGAAATTGAACAGAAAAAGCTTGGTCTCAAGCAATAAACCCTAACTGAACCCTAAAATGAATTTGGAAGGAGGCGAGGCTAGAGGGTTACCTGCGAGATTGATGCTTGCGACGTGGAGGTGGAAGATGGTTGCGAGGATCCATGGATTTGGGGGTTTTTGTGCGTGTAGATCCGGGTGAAGATCCGTGGGGAGGAGTCGAGGCGACGTGGGGAGGATTCGAGGGGTTGAGGGGGGGAGCCGAGGCGAGATTGATGCGTGCTGTGGGAGGATTTGGGGCTTTCTTATTGTCAGCTGATCCAACGAAACCCAAATAGTAACCCTCTCTGTGTTGTCAGCTGACCCCACCACCCAACGAAACCCAAGCGTGTTGTGGGGAGTAAATTTGTTTTCTTTCTTTGTTGAACTGATCCATCTAAATTCCATCAACCCATCTCAACCGTTGATTTCCCTAGATCAAATCTCAGTCGTCTTTTATCTTGTCCTAGTCAGCCCTAGGATTCAAAAAACTCTGTCAAATGTATAATAGATGCATATCAAGCATTCACAAGTATCTTCAAATTACATACACTACTAGTCTATACTCCAATACATTTTCCAATATATATATTCAGACATTCCTAAAGTGTTATAGCTACCCACACATATATAACTAATATCATCCATACAACTTTATATACATCATTAATAACGCTGAGTATGTATATATCACACAATAGGCAAACATTAATATACTACATGGGAGTATACTCATACGTGAGTGATACGCCGGGTTCACACACACGGGTCCACACGCTCCACATATACATGCACCACAACGACATCGCAAAAAAATCAATGGGCTCGCTACTACGCTAAGGTTGACACAGGCAACGACGAAAACTACAATAGAAAGGAAACCGAAACCAAAAGTGTAACGAAGGAAAGATCGATAAGCACGAGTTCAGTTAGGACGAAGATAAGTAGACAGCTTGGTTAGGTGAATCAGGGGTATAATTGTGATTGTTTAGGTGGGAAAAGAAAGATGTAATAATAATTTTATAGGATACAGAAAATAGCCTGTAAATGACATAAGTTAAAATACGGAAAGGATAAAAACCATCGTACTTCAAAAGTTGGAGTTTCTTTTTGCATAGAAAAATATTTGGAGGTTGATAAAATGAGTTGTTCGAAATAAGTTTGAGTCGTATATACATAATAAGAGAAAATGGTTTATTGGCTTATCGAAAATCATTATAAGAAAGAAGTAAAACATTCACACGAACATTAAGGACGTAGGTTAGAAAATATTATACTGCAGTAATTTAATATAAGTTCGGCAAAAATTTTGAAATTCAAAGAATGAAATTAAATTAACTGAAGTGTAGAAAATTTAAGCTCATGCTAAACGCTTTCAAAGTCTTTAAACAGGGGAGAAATTTTTAATAAATAATATTAAAACTACTTTTAGAGGAACCATGATTTGCCAAAAGAAACGGTTTTATACAAAGATTTTAAAGTACGAGTACGACGTACTTAGAACTGATATATAAAAATAATTGAAGTTCTATTTAGCTTGGAAAAATATTTTAAAGTATGTATGTTAAGCGGTTAAAATGAATCTCATAATTTAGAAAAGATGGTATATTGAAATTTTAAAATAGTAATAGAGTTTTTAAACCGAAATGCGAAAGTATTTGCCAGAAAATAGTTACGAGATAGTAATTAAACTTACAACGAAAAGACTTCAAAATCTACGAAAGGATTTTAACTCAATCGAATTGTGAGGAATTAAATACATAAGAAAAAACAATTAAACTGAGCGAAAACATTTAATAAGGGAAAATCGAAATTGAATTGAAGGATTCAAGATTTGCAACAGAGGAAATTCGAAAGATTAACGATAATCGCCATGAAGCGATCACGTGAAACGAGGGAAAGAATAAGATCATGTGGTCGTATACAAAATACGCGTAGGATATGACTCATGAAACTCTACGGGGAACTCCTACGGTCGACAACTAAAGATTAGGAAACTTAGCGCTAAGATTTCTTAAGGGTCTAGACTGTAATGAACTGCATCGGCTTGGCCCGAAATCGATGAACCCAAGCGAACGACTAAAGAATTTCTAGAAGTCTAATATGGTCAGAGCTAGGCAAGAACCACTAAGGTAACTCCTAAGACGATTATATCAATTTCTAGCATGGAGTCTAGCTAACAATCAGGGACCTCTAACTAGCAAGCACAGACGTCTAACTAAGTCTTACTAAAGTCCTGATCTAATGGATTCCCTACTAAGCTGAGACATATGTTTGGGCAACACATCTACCAGCCACCTAAGACATAGGAAACGATAAAAATTAGACTCAAGGCTTATGACTGGGATATTTTAATTTATTTAATGGACATTCCATAATTATTATCGTTTTTCTGATAATTTGCAGTTGCAAGAGGGACCTGCATGAGCCACCAATAAAACCTGTCACGACCCGCTTCCCTAAAATGGAGGCGAGGCATGAGAAGTCCACTCAGACTTGGAGCTGTGAGGCTCCAGTCTATAAAGCGTCTGGAATAACCAAGTATAGGTCCTTGCAAATGCGAAACAGAACAAAAATAATAATAAAGAAAAGAGACAGATAATATTATTCCAATCTCAGAACGTCCACAAATAAAGTCCAACATCACAGAAAAGCCACCAGGCTAAAAAGAAGAGTCTAAAGGCCCAAACATGGCCAACAAAAATGAAAGGTGCTACGCACCGACAACCTAACAAGAACTAATCAGAAGCAACACAGAACTACGTCTTTACGACTGGTCGTCGGTGTCCTCGTACTCCATGTCAACGGTGGACCCAGGCTCAATATCAACTAACAGCTCGTCCGCAGCAATGGGCTCTGGCTCAGCAACTAACTTGCGACACCTAAAAGAGACAAGGGCGCATGTCAGCAAGTCTACAAGAGACTTGTGCAAGGAAACTAAAAGAAGGAAAACAACCTAGCAGTTCTAAAATGTGCGATGACATGGCATTTTAATGCATGGATGCAACAAGTAAGATATGGCAACGAGTATAACATGGCAACGAGTATAACATGGCAACAAGTATAGCATGGCAACAAGTATGACATGGCAAGGGAAAACATTCACATGGATTTTGCAAGTCAAGTAACACGTCGTGCACAGAGTTTATGCCTTTTGACTGGAGTGGTTGTACGGGCCAACTCCTAAGCTTAAGTGATTGCTTAACCCCACCCCTCCACGTGTATCGGGCATTGGCTTTTGACCAACACATGTAGCCCGCTTTTGGGTCACGAGCCAGGAAGTGTATTTGGCATAGGGTTGTGCCTGCAACGCAGGTGCCTAGCCTCAACAAGCAAGTACAAGTAGTGTGTCCTATGAATGCAACATTCAAGCATGGATTGACATTAGGATGCATGGCATGGCATGGGGACAATTAATGTGCGTACAGATAAGGAAATTAAACGTGACAGGCATGGCAGCGTAAAAGTAAAGAGCGTACAGATATGGAAATTAAACGTGACAGGAAAAAATGCATGAGTGACATGGCAGGGTGACAGATCTAGCTCGTTGTCAAGCTAGATCTTAAAGTTGCGTCTAGGCGATTTATCATTTCGTCGCCTAGTCTCTTTTACGCTAAAAACGGGGAATGGCCTAAAACATGGCCTAAAGTACAAAGTGGCAAGTTTCACTTGCCTGAAACCAACTGTTCTGAATACACCGTCCAATCAGTCCAATCTACCTATGTGCTCGGATCCACCAGCCTACAGTCCCAATTTAAATTATCTTTATTAGTGATTTACCAAACAATTAAAATACCGATTTTTATCTTGATTAGCATGCATGGGTTGGGGGTCCTAAGTGTTCAGAAAATTACCCTTACACGACGCGAGAGCTACATTGGCGTCGGGTAGCGACGCCAAGGGTTGGAATAATAAAACGCACTCCTAATCCAGATTCCAAAATAGATTCCTATGATCGCCAACCCTTGGACAGTGACTAGATCAGCGAGCAAGATTCCAAACAGTGAGCAAGTGATCGGTAGACGTTTTTACGGCTCCCGGGAAGCTGTAACGACGAACCGGGACGAACGGATCGACATACATAGAGACTACGACGTTGAGCGTCGTATTGGATGATCGTGACGTCAGAAAACACCCATAGGAGAGGTAGAGGGCTGTCAGAAGAACCCAACAGCGAGAGGGGACGACGAGATCTCAACGACATGTCGATACGTCATTATAAACGTGTAACAACGAGGAAGCTGCTGTTCGCTCGAAGATAACGACCAAGGGCTGTCAACGGCGAGAGGGGGTCCATGGGGGTCGACGGCGGTGGTTGGAGGCCATGGGCGGCAGCTGCTGCTGCTGCTGCGGCGACTGCAGCTGCCGTTCGCTGCTGCTGCAAGCTGCTGCAGTTGGTGCGGCTTGCAGTAGCTGCTGCGGGGGATTGCGGCGATGCTACGGCAGCCTGAGGGCAGGGGCACGTCGAAGGAGGGGGAGAAGGCCGGTCGGCGGCAGTTGAAAGGTCGAAGGGTGTGAAGAAGAAGCGGTCTAGGGTTTGAGTCGTGAAGAAAAGTGTGGGCGGCGGCTCTTTGTTGTTGTGTGAAATTAGAATGACCTAGGTTGCTTTATAGATTAGGGTATGAGCTGATATCACGTGGGGAGAGGCTGAAACGTGGCCTAGGCTATAGGTTAGGGTTAATTGTTTAAGAATTTGTTATTTAAAAACATTCAAATTCCCATACACTCTCTCCTGCATGCGGCTAATGCATTGGAAAAGGCTAAGTCAAAGTTACGAGGGTGACTAAGATTGTTACTAATTAATAGGGGATAAATGCCAAGTGATACTTAGGGTTAAATCATATAATAGGTTGGGCCAAAAAGTGAAAGCGGATCAAACGAAGCCCAAAAATTGTGAAATAAATACTGGGGCGACCGTGTCGACGAGAGAAAAAAGACAGAGAAGACGGATCACAATTTCGACGACGAGAAACGAAACTAAAAATAACAAGGCCTTACGACAAAAGTGAAAATCGCGACGTCTCATCAAGCAAAGTCAAATCGTGGGAGAACGACCCATGAAATGACGTTCTAAAATAATTCCACAATTTAATACTCTTCGAGAGGGTCACAACGGCATATAACACTATAGAGTTTGGATACAGACACAGTCTAAAATGAATACATGCACGAACAAGACTACGTGCACGAAAAGCGTACAAAGGATACGGGGTCCAACGACGACAGTAAATCCAAGTTGGGCACACGTCGGGGGGTCGGCTTGCTAAGGATGTAACCAAGGTGCTATGGCCCTATCGACTCAACGACACGACTCACACACAAAGCAACAAAACCAATCATGTACCCGAAATTGCTATACGCACAGCCGTATTACGAATAGTGAGTACCGGCCGTTACACTGACATTCTTCCTAAAGAAAATAAGAATTCTATGTATATGATGTGACACATTATCTGATATTTTTTCCCATATTTGTAAATACACCAGCTATCCTGTGTATGTAGCATTTCTCTTCACTCAAATATACACCCTACACTGCTTTTCTCTCTCACAAGATTCCAAAATCCTACAATATTCCACACGCCCATTTTCCACCAAAAGTGCACAAAAAGGTCTACATTTTGGATGGCTGCAGACCACTGGTTTTTCCATTTATGTTAAGCATGACATTGATGTGACGTTATGTCACATCAAAAACATGTTTTATAACAAAAACGATAAAAACGGTGGTCTGCACCCCATGCATACAGTGCAGATGAGTGGTTGCTCCTTCTAATGTACAACTTTTTTGGCATCGACGATTTGGTCATGTTCATTTCAAGAATCTTCTCATGTTGTCCAATTAAAAACCAGTTTGAGTGTCTCCGAAACTTGCTTTTAATAAGAAAAGTTGTTTTGATTCATCCAAATGAGGCAAGCTCCTTAAATCCTAATTTACCATTAAGAAGTAACTTTTAATACTAGGTGTTGAGTAATTGGGCCGGCACTAGAGATGTCTCGACCGACGGATGACTAAGACCACGGGGCCCATAGAAGCCCGATATCGACTCGGTCAAAGCCCATTGGCCAGTCGACCGTTGCATTCCCCTCACTCGAATGTGGGATTAAAGGCGAACTCGTAATTCACGAGAACGTGCACAACATTCACTCCTATTAAAGGGGGAAGATCATGGCCCCGTAAAGGGAAGCCGTTATCTCCCTAACATCACTAAAGGGACCCAGAGTACCTATAAATACATAAAGGGTTCTAATTCTAAGGTACGAGATCTAAGACATAGAACTCTACTTTCTCAGCTAATATTTCTTACATCATAGAGCTTTTGATGTCAGAACTGAGACAAACCTTTGTGGGTCGATCTCAACTGCTCCAAACTCCCTCTCATCATTAAGTTTCCATACCAACTTAAGCATCGGTGGGGATTTGGGTCGGGACCCAGATCTGACCCCCCTAACGTGTTTATGTGGTGTAGATCGACGAGTCGCCATCTCCTGCGAGGGTATTGTATCCAATACGGTATAAAAAAGCATACTACTATGCCATATACACCACAACAGAATGGTGTGACTGAAAGGAAGAATAGAACATTAATGAATACAGTGAGATGTACGTTATCACATTCTAGTATCTCCAAAGATTTTTGGGGAGAAGCCATATTGACTGTAAATTATGTTTGGAACTGAATTTCCACAAAATCAGTCGAGACAACACCGAATGATATATGTAATGGACGCAAACCTAATTTAAGCCATTTGAGAAAATGGAGTTGCGTGACACATCTTCTCATTCCATAGCATGTTAGAGATAAGCTGGATCTCAAACCTGTAAGATGTGTATTCATAGGATATTCTGAAAAGTCTAATGGTTACAAGTTCTTCCATGAAAATAAAGGAGTTATTGAAAGTAGAGATGCTACTGTTCTAGAGAATCTAGAAGAAAATGAACAAGTCCAAGAAAATGTGCCACCCTTGCTGGACTTAGATGATGTTCCAAATGATGACTTGGATATAGTGGATTATGTACATCATCCAGTTATGGAAGATGAACCTGTAAAAGACCCAAAACAACACCTGCATGGATGGATGATTATTATCTATATTCATGTGAACAATCTTGTTTCTTTTTGGTTATTAATATAGATGAGCAAGCTGATCCCTTGAATTATACAGATGCAATATAATCATCTGAGGTTGATCAATGACATGAGGCCATGAAAAGGAGGCTTGACTCAATTGAGAGAAACAATGTATGGGAGTTATGTGACTTACCAGAAGAAAGGAAGTCCATAGGATGCAAGTGGGTGTTAAATAAGAAATATTGGGTTGATGGGTCTATTGATACATTCAAGGCCCGGTTAGTTGCAAAGGGATTTACTAAGAAAGTATGGATTGCATACAATATTGAGGAGATTTGGAATGTACAATTCCAATCCGGTCCCTACACCATTGGTTATGCGGAAGCCGTTAAGTAAAGAACAATGTCTTGGAGAAAGACAAAGTCGGCTGGATGTTCAATATGATAAGGCTATTAGAGGTTTGATGTATGCAATGCTGGGTACTGGACCAGACTTGGCATCCCCAGTTAGTCTTGGTACTACAATTTCCATTCTTAGGCAAAAAACTTACAAATTTTTATGGAATTTAATAAAATACTATTCATCCCTCTTTAGTGTTTATTACTTGCTCATCCATATGATCCGAACAATCAAGGTGTTCCTTATATTTGGTATCTGAGCGCACAGTTAAGGATGTCATCAACCTTCGCAGCACATTTCCTTAAATGCCACTCTACTTCCTGAACTCCCATGTTCATATGAACAAAGTGCTGATCATGGAAGATAAGTATGATGATTTATCTTCAATTTATTAGCAGATCATTGGACCATTGTGGAGCAACATATGAGCAACCAACTACTCCAATGTCCATATGAAGTGACTCAGAGAAAGAGAAGGGAAATTTCATGCCAAAGCAATGAGTGCACTCTTTTTCTCCCTTGATGCAAATGAGTTCAATCGTATGTCGAAAGCGATTACCGAACATGAGATTTGGCATGTGCTTGAGGTAACTCTTGAAGGCACAAATAGGGTTAAGGATTGTACAATTTCTGTGTATGCACAAATGTTGGAAATGTTTAAGATGGAGGAGGAAGAGTCAATTACGGAGATGTACAACAGCCTCTTTTTCCTAATCTAACTTAAATTTAATAAATTTGAATATCTTAATTGAATTGATTTGCCCTAATAAATCTAATATTCCTACCAAAATTGATTTTATAATCAGATCTAACTTACCCAGATTATTTTCTAAATCAAATCATAACCTAATTATCCTAACTAATCTAAATATCTTAATAAATCTTAAATAAATTCTCATTAATCCTAACAAGTAATTAATCTCTATCACGTTAGACCCTCCACGATTTGTTAGGAAGATCATATCATCACAGTTTGATTCTCTCCCCACAATCTCTCTCCACGATTCCCCCTTGAAATATCTCAACAACAGATCTCCCACGATCTCTCCTTGTCTCCAATTTCCCCGCAACAACTCCTACGTGCTACTTCATAAAACAGAAGAAAAACAAACGAAGGGGAACCCACATTCTGCCAAGCCCTAAAATTCCCCAACCCTAACCCTAACCCGACTCCAATAGCCTCCAACACCTCCGGTGACCTCCCGCAACTCCGCAGCCACAACGCTCATGTCGGCACCCCAAGCTCCCGTCTACCTCCCAATGACAGCCATCTCAACCGCCACTGCACCACCAGACTGCAGGACGCCGCCACTGCTACCCTCAAACTCCAACACCACAACAGCTCTGTCAGCACCCTGCTCCACCTCCTCCTTCGCTCGCCACGCACCCGACGATGCCATGCCATCCGACAGCTCCTGTCGCGAAGAGGAAGCCACGCAAGGGCAGTGTTTGTCGCTGTCGCACACCGCCGAATGCCGCTGGCTGAGCTTCCATCGTCGTCGCACGTTTGGATCGCCGTATCCGCCTCCAACGCCGCTGCCTCGTCGCCGTCCGATCCGCCTCCACTGCAAACGCAAAACACAAAGAGAAACGCAAACTGTTAGTGCATGTCATATAGTTATACTAGTATAAGACAAACTTGCCACGGTGGATGTGTGGGGACTTATTCCATAAAATCTTAATAGTTATCCAAATGACCACCTTGGACAAACAGTCACGTCGGACAAAGCTCAGAAGAGGAGAGAATCTTATCCAATTTCTCTTGATAACATCTCTCTTTTGTAATATAGATATCTCTTATCCAATTTCTCTTGATAACATCACTCTTTTAATAACTTATCCAATTTATCCAATTTCTCTTGATAACATCCCTCTTTTATAATATAGATATCTCTTATCCAATTTCTCTTAATAACATCCCTATTTTATAGAATAGATATCTCTTATCCAATTTCTCTTATCCAATATCTCTTATCCAATTTCTCTTGATAACAACCCTCTTTTATAATATAGAAATCTCTTATCCAATTTCTCTTGTCCAATATCTCTTATCCAATTTCTCTTGATAACATCCCTCTTTTATAATATATATATATATATATATATATATATATATATATATATATATATATATATATATATGGCGATCTTCGGTTGCGAAAAAGAGGCTTTTCGCACCGTGCGAAAAGATTTTTATCTTTTTTTTGAAATTTTTTTTTTCAAAAATTCTTTTTTTGATGTTTAATCCATACAATTATATTATATATATATATATGTATGTATGTATGTATGTATGTATGTATGTATGTATGTATATGTATGTATGTATGTATATGTTTATATATATCTACAGTTATGTATATATTTGTTCATACGTAAATTATTATATAAATATATATTAGTTTATATATTTCAGTGAATATAAATATGTGTTAGTAAAACAGTGAAATATATGTCGAACAATATGCTATATTATACCATATTAGATAAACAGTGCATTATAAGTGAATTTAATATTATGTTAATTTGTTAAGAATTCTCTAGCATAATATTAAAAATCCATGACACAGATAAATCACGCCTCACGTTACGATCGACTGGACACCCAACTACGCCTCGAACATGCACGTATTTTATCGAATACAAACTTTGAGATATAATGTTCATATCTTAGTAGCTGAAACCATCAGGTGTCGTTAATACTGTCAAAATAACAACTCCATATAATTATGTTGCTTAAAAGCATTTGAAATGATTCAATGGATCTGGTGATATATTTCAATTATACATGTTGATTTGCTTTTACTATCAAATGTTATTAATTCACAATACAACGGAAAACATCAAATGTTATTAATCATGCTTACATCAACATAATATGGCAAAGTATAATTAACATTCAAAGTGTATTTGACATGTTATGTTTAACTGTTTTAATGAATCGACCCTTCAATTTTGAAGCGATTTATTTCATACTCATTATCAAATATTACACTACCTTAAGCAGAGGGCAAGACAAACCCTCGAGGCATATGTGAACCCATCGAATACAGCTGGAATGAAAACTAGTCGATGACTAGACCATTACACTTTGGGTGGGGTTGGTTCATGTAGTAGAGTTTGTAAGTGTAGCTTGAGCATCTTACGGCTACCTCTATACCATACTAATGGAGGCAACCATCTTGGCCATTTTCCAAGATATGAATGGCAAGAAGCGTCACGGTAAACTTCCAATGATAAAGTGCATCAAGAATATTATACTTACTCGGACATGGACTTATTCACTAACACCGATAACTGAAAATACTCAACTTGCAAACCATCATGATCTCATTGAAATGAAAATCATACTCTAAATTTTAGCATGATCATATTCTTATGTTATGCACATGTTTTCCTTATATGTTCTGACACTCTTTTGTTTTCATTATCCAAGTTATTTGTAACAACCCGTATTCGTCAATATACCTATTTACGTATTTGACTTATTTTTCGTTATAAATTTATTTTATAATGGTTGATCAGGAGTTTTAAATCAAAAAGAGTTCAAAATTCGTTATAAAAAATATTATGAAGTATTAAACTAGTTATGGTGTATTTCAGTAAGTTTGGGTTTCATCAAATACCTCTAAATAATTTTTATAAAAATTCATTTTCAATTATTACTGTTTTATCTAAATGAATTAATTTTCTATATAAACATCATCAAAACATTTTCAAACTTCTACAGTATTATTCTATGATCATTTAGGGCTCTCCATATTAATTTCGTAATTTTTTGAAATCAAATCGACCTAGAACCCGTAAACCCGCATCTTAAACGTTTTGGCCTAAAACTAGTATCTCTGTAGCTCAAACCCAAAAATAGATCTCGTATTCGCGATCCTGGCAACGATACGATCTTGTGACTATGTTTTCGTAATTTTTTGGAGTCGTATGTGAAAACGGTGTTGTATTCCTCCGATTTTACTAATTACATCCCCGGATGACTTTTCCCTCTTACTAATTACTGTTACTAATTTACTTTTACCCCCTAACCCCACTTAATTAACCCTAATCCCACCCCTATTAACCCACCATTCATATTGGTAAAATCTGGAAAAAGGGGATCCAACCTACTATATTAACTACTAATATTAACTATTTCATGTATTTTTGAAATTAATTTATCCTAAATTAAAACCTATGTAATCTCTACCCCCTCCTTTCGTTCACAGCAGCCTGAACCCATCCCTCTCTCTCCTCTCTCTCTCTCTCTCCCTCTCTCTCTCTCTCTCGAAACCACCGCAAACCTGTAACTCTCTCCCCTCTCTCACTCTCTCGCGTTCTCTTCCCCGAACCCATCTTCACCCTCCCCGCTCCGATCTCCCCCACCGGCGATCCTCCGCCACACGCTGCCACAAAACCCTTGCCTCCTTTCCCCTCTCTCGTTCAAGAACCCCCTCCCGCACCACCGTCGACGGTGAACGCCCACCACTCCGACCTCTTCTCAAGCCACCCACCATGACGACGAGCGCCGCCCACCGTTACCTTCAAGCGACGACGAACGCCACCCCTTCGCCCCGCCTCCACCACTTGCGAGTCTCCTCTGACTCCCTCCACCGCCTCACCCCTCCGACTTAGAAGCCAAGGTTGCCGCCCCCAGCTCGGAGCTCTCGCACTCGAGCGCCTGCCTCCTAGCCTCTCTGCTGCCTCCATCGAGCTCCAGCGAAGACCCACGAAGCTCCGATGAGCCCAAACCCGAGCAGCCCCTCTCCATGGCTGTGCTCGACTCGCCGCCACTAGCACTCACCATCGGCCTCCGCCGAGTCGCCGCTGCCCCATGACCACCGCCGCACACCCCCGACCGCCTGACGCCGCCTTAGCCGATGTCGCCGACGCAAGCTCCGCCCCCCAGCTGAATGCACGTGAAAGGAAGAAGAAGGGATAAGTATAAAAAGGTTAATACGTATATACGTTTACGTATACAAAAACGTATACGCGTATAATGATATATTATATGATATTTTTAGTTAAAAATTGATAACTAATTCTACAAGCCTCAGAAAATACAAAACCATCTCTAGAAAATCAGAAATGATGTTCTGGACCCAATGACGCTAGTTTCATCTCAATCAGACGAGTACATTTTCTCCTACAAATTTTTAAGCCTAAAATTTAAATACGTTGTTTTCATTTAAAAGTTCATAACTTGACATTTTCACGTAAACTGATATTTGAAATATACATAAGTTGTAGTACTCTTCGACACGGTCGTTTTGATAGCTCACTTGAAACATTCTGATATGTATTTCATCCAGAAGAAATTATTGGACAAATACGATGACTAATAAAAAGTAGTTTTTAAATTGATTTTGAGCTTTTAAAAATTATAAAAATTACCAGAAGCTTTAGAAAAATATCGCCTCTTTAAGAAAAATTATATTCCTCATATCTAGCCTATATAAAAATTTAAAACACTTTTCGACACCGTTTCAAACAAGTATAAAATCAAAACGATCAAGTTAAATAGATAGAAAATAATGTGTTCTTTAACCGGTTATTCTTGTGTTGCACGAGTTCATCGAAAGAGAAGAAAGGCGAGAGATAGCTGCCCCTCCCAAAAGTTCACTGCCTCCAACCTCTGCCACTGGATTTGTCGACGACCTCCATCCAACCAGATGTACATGCCTACCTAGCAGACTCAATTCAAGAGATAGGTCCCACCACCACGCCAGGTGTGTCATCATTGTGGAAAGCCAGGACACGTTTGATATGAATGTCGATCATTTCTGAACCTTTGCCTAGTCTGCGGCTCGAAAGACCATAGTGCAAGGGAATGTCCTGAGAGGAAGCCTCGACCTCATATCCCTGCTCCAGCTAATGCCCCCGCCAGGAATGCTCCACCACGACCACCTCCTCTGCAACGACATCCACTTCCTCCTCAACCACAAGTGTTTCAACAAGCACGACAACAGGCACCGCCTCCAAGGCGCCAAGCTTATACTATGACTGTGGAAGAGGCCGAAGCTACTAATCAAGTGATCACAGGTACGAGATATCCCATTCAGTATCATATTCTATTATTTAGAAATCATAAGCTTAGACATAATTCTCGTAACCGTAGGTACCATCTTAGTAGCTGATAAACCCGCCCTAACTTTATTCGGCGTGGGAGCTACACATTGCTTCTTGGCGAGTCGATTTGTCAACACACATGTCGTCCCTGTTGAACCTCTGAATTCTCGTTGGAAGGTCGGTACGGCTGGAGGTTTCCTACCGATAACCAGCAGATGCCTTCACTGTTCTGTAGTGATTTGTGGACGTAATCTATTCGCCGACTTCATGGTGATCGAGATGCCAAGTTTTTATGCGTTCTTGGAATGGATTGTTTAGGGACATTTCATGCTATTATTGATTGTCGTCAAAGGAGGGTAGTGTTCAAAATACCCAACCATCCTAAGTTCGAATTCCTCAGCGGAAGCAGATCGGATGGACCGGTGAAGTTTCAGGCCAGACGTTCAGAAGCAGTGGCGACTGCAATGGAAGTCGAGCAAGAGAAACCTGAAGTGGTATGAGAATTCTTGGATGTATATCCAGACGACCTCTCAGGTTTACCTCCAGATCGTGACCTCGAATTAACCATTGATCTTATGCCAGGTGCACAGCCGATATCAAAGGGACCCCATCGCATGGCACCGCCTGAGTTTGAAGAGATTTGGGCTCAGCTGGACGATCTCCTACATAAGGGATGGATACGACCCAGTGTATCCGATGGGGTGCCCCTGTACTACTCATGAAGAAGAAGGAAGGGTCCCAGCACATGTGCGTCGACTACCGCGAACTGAACAAGATGACAGTGAAGAAGAAGTATCCCCTGCCTCGCATCGATGACATTTTTGACCAGCTTGGAGGATCAACGTATTTTTGAAGTTGGACTTGAAGACCAGGTATCATCAAGTGAAGGTGAGGAAGGAGGATGTCCATATGACTGCTTTTCGGACCAGATATGGACACTACAAATTCTTAGTGATGCTATTTGGCATCTACTATATTCATGAGTCTCATGAACCAGTTTCTGTATAATCATCTGGAAAAGTTCGTAGTTGTCTACATCGACGACATCCTCATCTACTCGAAGGACGCTCAGGAGCACAGAGAACATCTGAGGAAGGTCTTAGAAACTCTAAGACAACACCAACTGTATGCTAAATACATCAAGTGTGAATTTTGGCTCGACAAGGTGGCTTTCCTGGGCCACATCGTGTTGGGAGAAGGAATATATATTGACTCCAAGAAGGTAGCTGCTGTTCGAGACTGGCCGGTCCCTAAAACTGTGACGGAGATTCGAAGTTTCTTGGGACTGATTGGTTACTACAGATGATTCATCCAAGACTTCTCGAAGATCACATGATCTATGACGTGATTGACGAGAAAGGATGTAGTATTCGTCTGGTCGAATGCTTGTGAAGATGCATTCTAGGAGCTGAAGAGAAGGTTGACTTCAGCCCCGATTCTGGTCATTCCAGACACGACCGAAGGTTTCGAAGTATTTTGTAATTCATCTGGCAAAGGACTTAGGTGTGTGCTGTATCAGCATGGCCGAGTCTTTGCCTATGCATCCAGACAACTGAAGATCCACGAGAATAACTACCCCACTCATGACCTTGAGTTGGCGGCAGTTATCTTTGCCCTGAAGATTTGGAGACACTTGTTGCTGGTCGAGCATATGAAGATATTTTCAGATCACATGAGTCTCAAGTACCTTTTCACCCAGAAGTAGCTCAACATGCGATAATGACGTTGGATCGAGCTGATGGCAGACTATGATATTGACCTTCAGTACCATCCTGGAAAGGTCAATGTCGTACCATATGCATTGAGTCGTCTCTCTGCGGTAATGACCCTCACATCACAATGGAGGCTACGACATAAGATACGAGCCATAGAGATGGATGTTATATTGCCTGGAGTAACGTCTTCGTTGCTCAACCTTCAGATCCAGTCGAATTTGGTGGACAAGATCAAGGCTGCCCAAGAAGGAGATGAGAAGCTACAAAGGATCAGAGACATGGTGATGGCTGGTCAGAGACCTGAATTCAAGATCCATGAGGACGGATCTTTGAGATTCAGCAACCGCATCTGTGTACCATCTGGAGACGTCAGAGAATCTCTATTGGAGGAAGCTCACAGTTCTCCATATTCAATTCATCCGGGCGTACCAAGATGTATCTAGACTTGTGACAACACTACTGGTGGCATGATATGAAGAGAAGCATCGCACGGAGTGTGGCAAAGTGTATAGTGTGCCAACGGGTGAAGGCTGAACATCACCGGTCTGCCGGTTTGTTACAGCCTTTGCCCATTCCAGAGGGGAAGTAGAAACACATCACGATGGATTTTTTGACAGGACTGCCTAAGAGTACGAAGCATAACGATGATGTCTGGGTAATCGTTGATCGATTGACCAAGTCAGCACACTTTCTTCCTTTCAGAGTGGGCCAGTCAACCGAAGTGCTTGCCAAGAAGTACAAGGAGGAGATAGTGAAGTTGCATGGTGTCCCTGTCAGTATTGTTTCAGACAGAGACACTCGATTCACGTCTCACTTTCAGAAGAGTTTACAGGAGCGTCTGGGGACCTGCTTAAGATTCAGTACCGCTTATCATCCTCAGACAGATGGCCAATCGAAACGCACCATTCAGATCTTGGAGGACATGTTGTGTGTGTATGCTGGATTTCAAGGGATCATGTGACGACCATCTTCAACTCGTGGAGTTTACTTACAACAACAGCTATTATGCCAGCATTGGTATGGCGCCCTATACAGTGCTATATGGCAGGAAGTGTCGTTCTCCCTTGAGTTGGGACGACGTTGTAATTGAGAGCTCATCGGGCCAGACTTGATTGTTGAAGCAGTGTAATTAGTTAGGACCATCAGGAAGAAGTTACAATTGGCTCAGGATAGATACAAACATTGGGCAGATGCAAAGCGCAGACATTTGGAGTTCCAACCTGGCGACCATGTGTTTTTGAAGATCTCTCCTAATTGTGGAATGATTCCTTTTGACAAAGAGGAAAGCTCAGTCCACGATTGTAATGGCTTGTTTTCATCAACACGACTATTTACGTGTTTAACCTATTAAACTATTTTATAATGGTTCGTCAGGAGCTTTATGATTTCGAAAATTTCTTATAAAAATATTTTGCAGTATCAAAATAGTTATGAAGTATTTTAGTAAGTTCGGGTTTCCTCAAAATACATCTAGATAATTGAATGAAAATTCATTTTCAATTATTACTGTTTTGGCTTAATGAATTAATTTTCTATACAAACAACATCAAAACGATTTCAAACTTTTACAGTAACATTTTATGATCATTTAGGGCTTCCCATATTAATTTCGTAATTTTCTGAAGTCAAATCAATAAAGAACCACTAAACCTGCTCCCTAAACGTTTCGACCTAAAACTCGTATCTCCGTAGCTCAAACCATGAAATGGACTTCGAAACTCGTATCTCCATAATTTTCTGATGTCAAATCAATAAAGAACCAGTAAACCCATGGGTATGTTCTCGTAATTTTTCGGACACGTTTACTAGTAGGGGCAAAATCGTAATTTCGAATTTTTATTACCGTCACCAATTACCTTGCCTAATTACTAAATTACATTAACCTAATTAATAACATGACTAACAAGTGGAGACAACCGTTCAAAATTTTCAAAAGACAATTTTAATGCAAATCTAATCCTAATCTTACATTTGACTAAGTTTTAAATGGCATAATTAAAACTTAGTTTCTTAAACCTATTTAAATCCCCCTTAATCCCTCTTCTCATCTCATCTTCAACCTTCCCTCCGGCAAAGCTCCGGCCAACTTTCTGGCGAACTCCTCCATCTCCGGTGAGCCCCCACCAGCCCATTGGTCCTTGCTCCCTTGCTCTTCTCCCTTGATTCAACCTACAAGAAGAAGATAGAAGATGATGATGATGAGAAAAACAAAACAAAAAAAGAAGAAGTTTTCACAGTTTTTAAAAAAACTTGTATACTGCCAAATCATGTGAAGAGGGGGAAATATGAAGGTTCATTTGGGAAGGGGAAATTTGAAGGGATTTTGAAGAGAATATTAGAAAAATTGTGGAGGGATTTATTTTGTGAAGGGGATTTTAAAAGGAAAAATTTGTAAAGGGAATTTGTGAAGAAAGTTTGTGAAGGATCTTTTTGGGAAAGAATTTTTAGGGATTTTGGTTAAATTTTTAGAGTTAGAAAAATTAGGGAGTAGGAATTATTTTTATTGTATTTTATACGTGTATTCGTATACGTGCATATGTGCACGTAGTACGGACTTTGTAATCTTGGTTATTAATAAATAAAATATGGGTGCGTGCATGTGGTGTTTGTAGGTAGACGTCCCGGGAAGACACCGACTCCCAGACGCGGTACGAGACCCGCGCAAGGAACCTGATTACAACCGGTCACGACTATATGCAAGTAATTACCGTGTGTATGCAAGTATCTACCATAAAGGTGTTTGTTGTACTATACTTGTGCTCATTGTTGTATTGTTGGATGTACAACATGATGGGCCTATAAGTCCATACGGATACTAATATGGTTAATGTGATACGACACGAGTTTTGGGGTAGTCTTAAGCTACGAAGTGTGCGGGAGTATGGTAGGTAGAGATTCCACGAGTTGCTCCGTGGGATGGGTGCACTTCTGGTTGTCTATCATGCACTCGGGCTAAGGCTGATGCACTAGCTTGTTTGTTTACTATGCCACTATTGCTGATTTGATACCATTGTTCTACTGACTAAGTCGAGACTACTCGAACGTGACAAGGCGGTATAATAACAAGCAGTCTTAAATTAAGACCAATCAGTGCCTAGAAAGGAATGGGAAGGTGGTTGGTCAACCAAAGGACTTGTCATGCGGTCATAGAAGTGACCTGTGCCTTCAAGCCTTGACTGCCTGGCTGATTTGGGAGTTAAGTTAGACTTTTTATTATTAGGCATGCCTACACTATTAGATAGTCAAGCGACGTTTATTACCTCTTGTTTGTTCATTACATTGCTACCTTTACTTTCTGTTGGTTTTACTTGCCGCTTAGCGCTGACATGTATTTCATTGTTTTCTTTAAAATGCATGTCAGACTACGAGCCGACGGAGTACGTGGAGTACTACACTGAGGACGATCCCGTGGACCAGGGATCAAAGGACGTTACTGAACCCGCACCTGCAGAGGGAGTCTCCGATTCGACCATAGGATCCGCTTTATTTTTCTGTCAGTGTGCTTTCCTTACCACCGTCAGTGTGCTTTTCTTATCGCCAGTGTGCTATTTACTTTTGAGTGATGTACTTTACTTTTCTGTCGAGTCGATGTAGGCCGTACTATAAGGCCTAGTCCTGTACTACTTATCATCTGTTGGATAATAAAGATGTTGTGTGTTGCTCTGAATTTGCATGACAAGAACCTGTCCTTCGATGGAATTACTACAAACGCTTATTGTGCATCGAATAAGAAAGAAGAAGAAGAAAAATTCCTCCTTGTTTTATGCACATGCGGACCTTCGTTGTGTCCTCTCTCCCGGGTATTATGGGAAGCGAGCGTGACAGGTTTCTGTGGTGGCCCATGCAGGTTCGCGCTAACTACCTCGTGAACAATATAGCAAGATCAGGGTGTGCAGTATAAAATACTCAAATAGAACTCTCGAGTACAGGATGTCTCGACTGTTCACCTGTATTGGATATACGGGTGAAACGTCCTTATTACCATCTTCATTATGTCTTCCTTGATTCCCATCATCTTTTTTGAACTCTTAACCCTTACTTAGGAATTCGTGTCCCATTCTTTGGATATGCCTTCCCTAGTAACCTCATGTGCTAGCAGTTAGAGTGATTTTCATAAGGTGAACTATTTAACAACTTCATTCATCATCACCCTTCCTTAAGTTGGTGATGACCACCCAATTGTCCTTCTTAGTCTTGGAGTATTTATAGTTGTGCTTAGCTTACCCATACTGTAGTTACGTTTATTTTTAAGGAGGGTAGCATTTGATGTTTGATCATCAGAAGTTCGAGTTCGATAATGGAAGCGAATTGAAGGACGCTCAAAAGTATTTGAGGATGGTACTAGAGAATTTGAGATGAGCCAAACCCGACGTGCAAGTGTAGGCTGTTACGTCTTCTTGAGATCGTATTTCTATTCTAACCCCTACTTTCATCTTGTACTCGATTCTCCATGAGTTGAACCTCTTTTCCACTTACTGTCTTACCCCTCTTTATTTCTTTTTGTCCTCATTCTCACCTCGAGCCCTGGTCCCGCCTAACCTAGTCTATCCTACCGATGACTTTCGGTGCCCCCCCTTTTTAAACCCCCTCTCTTCCTCACAAGCCATCCCGTGGCTTCCCCTACGCCGTATCAACTTCCACTCCTCCTCTGGCCTCTCCCCCAAGCGAGCTCGGCCCATCTCGCCTCAAGCTCCTTCGGTCTCACCCAAAGCTCCACCACTTCACCCCACTCCGGTGACACTCGCCACGCCGAGCAGCCGCAACCGCCATGGACCGATAGCCGCCGATGGCCCACCGACGATTTTGGGGATTCTTGGGCTTAGCGACGACCCTCACTGCCACCCTCACCGTTGCCGATTGGTTCAAATCTTGGGAAGTCGCTGTTCTTGGATTTCTTTCAAGCATCTTGTCTTGGGCCTTGCCTCTAAAGGTGCCCCGCTATGTTTCCTTCGTTGGACCACTCCTTCGTGTTTGTTGGATCGTGAGTTATTGGTCGTTGAATTGTTTAGGGTTGATGGTGACAACAGTGGATGTCAACCAGTGGAGTTGGCAAGGAGTATCATTGGGGATGAGTATCGGTTTGCTATTGGCCTTAGGTGTTGAAGTTGGATGTCGGTCTTGTGCTTGGATTTGGGGGACAGTTTTGATGCTGGCTTCTTGTTGGCTGTTATGGAGATTGCTGGAAGAAGTAGTAGCGATAATTTTGGTCCTCGAAAGTTGGCTTTATATTTGTCTTTTGGTGTCGATCTGGATATTGGTTTGTAATTGGGTAGCATGGGAGTTGACGTCTTTTATGTTCGGCTGGTTACGGTATAACAGCACGAACCCATATGGATTAGTCATTACGTTTTTGTATGCTATATTGATGACTTACTTGGTTATGGTCCAATAGTCATCATTAGCATAAGTTGAAAAATTTATGTTTTTATGTGATCTACATAGCTTGCTACTGGATTATCATCTCAGGTTCCAAGTTCGAACAGATGTTATCATAATAAATATCATTTTCATGTAACGCCATATTAACTTTGGCAACTTAAAAAGTCAAGTTGATTATTATGATGATACTGGTGTCAGGACTAATTACGGAAGCTATGGTGATGCCAATAGTATGTATTCATATCTCTTGTTTTCTTGATGATGTAATGTCACATTATATTTTATGTTATTTACAACCTGATTTACTAGATTATTATCATTTCTATCATTTATTTTCTTGAGCTTCTTCATAACAAACAATTATCTGTTTAAGAAATTCCGAGGATGGAATTATTTTAAGGAGGGTAGAATGTAATGGCCTGTTTTCATCAACTCAACTATTTACGTGTTTAATCTATTAAACTATTTTATAATGGTTCGTCAGGAGTTTTATGATTTCGAAAATTTCTTATAAAAATATTTTGAAGTATTAAACTAGTTATGAAGTATTTTAGTAAGTTCGGGTTTCATCAAAATACATTTAGATAATTGAATGAAAATTTATTTTCAATTATTACTGTTTTGGCTTAATAAATTAATTTTCTATACAAACAACATCAAAACGATTTCAAACTTTTTCAGTAACATTTTATGATCATTTAGGGATTCTCACATTAATTTCGTAATTTTCTGACGTCAAATCAATAGAGAACTAGTAAACCCACTTCATAAACGTTTCGGCCTAAAACTCGTATCTCCGTAGCTCAAACCATGAAAAGGACTTCGTATTCATGGTCCTCGCAATGATACGAACCCGTGGGTATGTTTTCGTAATTTTTCAGACACGTTTACTAGTAAGGGCAAAATCGTAATTTCAAATTTTGCTATTACCGTCACTAATTACCTTGCCTAATTACTAATTACATTAACCTAATTACTAATTATCCTAACATGACTAACATGTGGAGACAACCGTTCAAAATTTTCAAAAGACAATTATAATGCAAATCTAATCCTAATCTTACTTTTGACTAAGTTTTAAATGGCATAATTAAAAATTAGTTTCTTAAACATATTTAAACCCCCCTTAATCCCTCTTCTCATCTCATCTTCAACCTTCCCTCCGGCGAAGCTCCGGCCAACTTTCCGGGAACTCCCCCATCTCCGATGAGCCCCCACCAGCCCCTTGGTCCTTGCTCCCATGCTCTTTTCCCTTGATTCAACCTACAAGAAGAAGATGATGCGAAAAACAATACAAAAAAAAGAAGTTTTCACAGTTTTGAGAAAAAACTTGTATATTGCCAAATCATGTGAAGAGGGGGAAATATGAAGGTTCATTTGGGAAGGGGAAATTTGAAGGGATCTTGAAGGGAATATTAGAAAAATTGTGGAGGGATTTATTTTGTGAAGGGGATTTTAAAAGGAAAAATTTGTAAAGGGAATTTGGGAAGAAATTTTGTGAAGGATCTTTTTGGGAAAGAATTTTTAGAGATTTTGGTTAAATTTTGAGAGTTAGAAAAATTTGGGAGTTGGAATTATTTTTATTGTATTTTATACATGTATTCGTATACGTGCGTTCGTGCACGTAGTACGAACTTTGTAATCTTGGTTATTAATAAATAAAATATGGGTGCGTGCGTGTGGTTTTTGTAGGTAGACGTCCCGGGAAGACACCGACTCCCAAACGCGGTACGAAACCCGCCCAGGGAACCGGATTACAACCGGTCACGACTACAGGCAAGTAATTACCGTGTGTATGCAAGTATCTACCGTAAAGGTGATTGTTGTACTACACTTGTGCTCATTGTTGTATTGTTGGATGTACAACGTGATGGGCCTATAAGTCCATACGGATACGGATATGGTTAATGTGATACGACACGGGGTTTGGGGTAGTCTTAAGCTACGAAGTGTGCGGGAGTGACCGGGTCCACCCTTGTTAGTTAAGTTATACCATAACCCCTGCAGGGGATGTTAGGTAGAGATTCCACGAGTTGCTCCATGGGATGGGTGCACTTCTGGTTGCATATCGTGCACTCGGGCTAAGGCGGATGCACTAGCTTGTTTGTTTACTATGCCACTATTGTTGACTTGATACCATTGTTCTACTGACTAAGTCGAGACTGCTCGAACGTGGCAAGGCGGTATAATAACAAGCGGTCTTAAATTACGACCGAATCAGTGCCTACAAAGGAATAGGAAGGGGGTTGGTCAACCAAAGGACTTGTCCTGCGGTCATAGAAGTTACCTGTGCCTTCAAGCCCTGACTGCCTGGCTGATTTGGGAGTTAAGTTAGACTTCTTATTATTAGGCCTGCCTACACTATTAGATAGTCAAGCGACGGTTATTACCTCTTGTTCGTTCATTACATTGCTACCTTTACTTTCTGTTGGTTTTACTTACCGCTTAGCGCTGACATGTATTTCATTGTTTTCTTTGAAATGCATGTCAGACTACGAGCTGACGGAGTACGTGGAGTACTACACTGAGGACGATCCCACGGACCAGGGATCAAAGGACGTTACTGTCACGGTCGCTTTTCGATCGTACTTTGTTCGTGCACGTGCTTTTGACCGTGCACGTATTTATTTTAGACTTTGTTTGTTTGTGAACACTTCGGTGTGATATGTCGTTGTGAACATCTCTGAGAGTATTAAATTGTGGCACTAATTTGAACGACATTTCTCGGGTCGTTCTCCCACGATTTGATCATATTCGAAGAGACATTGTGATTTTCACACTTGACGTGAGTAGACCCGACCACGGTTCGGTTCGAACCGTGGAACCGAACCGGAACCGAACCGATTTAGAACCGAACCGAACCGGAACCGGCCGACCGGTTCCAAGAACCGGAACCGGAACCGTGTCAAGCCGGTTCAGTTCCGGTTTGCCCTTTTGTGGAACCGAACCGGAACCGGCGGTTCCGGTTCCCCGGTTCCGGAACCGGGGAACCGATTCGGTTTTGACCAATTTGCTCACATTCTCAATTTTCTCACAAAGTTTTCTCACATTACTTGGTTTGGTTTGTTACATACTCAAGTTTCTCATATGTAACTTGCATTAAGTTGATTAGTGACAAGATATATTTCTTTTTTAAGTTATAGCCTTTAAATTTTGTTTACTTTTCATATATTTTCATCACAACCGAACCGGAACCGACACCAAACCGGAACCAAACCGGAACCGGAACCGAAATGAAACCAGAACCGGAACCGGCCGAGAACCGGAACCGGAACCGAACCGCTTCTAAAGCGGTTCGGTTCCGGTTCCGAGTTTTGCCGGAACCGGAACCGGCGGTTCGGAACCGGAACCGAACCGGAACCGAACCGCGGTCGGGTCTAGACGTGAGACGTTTCTATTTTTAGTTTCGTCACTCGACGTCGAAATTGAGATCTGTCTTCTTAGTTTTCTTTCTCTCGTCGTCCCGATCACCCCAATATTTATTTCACAATTTTTGGATTTCATTTGACCTATTTTACATTTTTAGCAAAGCTTTAAATATTTTTAAATACCAAGTTTTAAAGTATTTTCGACCCAATGTAATTTTTATTAGATTATAACTCCTCAAAATATTTTTGACCCAAATCCTAGCCCTATCTTGGCCGCACCCTAGCCATGCGTGGGTAAGAGAGAGAGGGTTTGAGTTTTAAATGATTTTTAAATCCTAATTCTAATAGAATTAACCATAGACCACGTCAACCCCTCATACTATATAAACAACCCCTATGTTAACCTATTTTCGCAAGAGAACAAACCCTAGCCGCTCCCACAACTCAAAATCTCGCTTGCGATGTTCGTCGCAACCTAGCCCCGCAGCCGCCCGCACGACCGACTGAAACCCACTTTTTCCCTCGGTCTGACCGAGAGCTCTCACCCGCACCGCCGCTCCGCCCGCATGTTGCAACTTGCAACGTTGCAATGTGCACCGCCCCGCACCGACCGAGAGATCCCATCGGTCTGACCGATAGAACGGCCCGCTCCGCATCGCACCCCGCTCCGCTACAGCCCCCGCTTTGCAAGCCACGCATCTGCCCGCTATGACCGAGAGGTTCACCCGCATCGCCCGCTCCGTTGCAACCCCCGCTTCGTTGCAACCCCCGCCCAAGCACCCGATCGACGCTCCCGAAGTGTCTGACCGACCCAAGCGCCCGCACCGCCGCTCATTGCAACCCCCGCTTTGTTGCAACCCCCGCCCGCAGTGTCTGACCGAGAAAATCTCTCGCAGCGGCCCGTGTCCGACCGAGCGACGTTCGTCGCAACGTCGCAACTCTCGCATCGCTTGCCACCGTGGGCCCCCCAAGTTCTCCAAAGGTGTTGTGGGTCCCCCATTGGCCCCTAGCACTACTATGGGTCCCACCTAGGTGCCTTCTCTTCGTGGATTTGCTGATTACGACGTTGCGATACGTCGTAGCCCGTCGTCGCACGTTCTAGCTTTGGAATCTTGGTTCGTTGTTCTGGTTGCTACCCAGACTTTTCGAGCGAGGAGTCTATTTTGGAATCTGGACTAGGAGCGCGTTCTTATATTCCAACCCCTGGCGTCGCTACCCGACGCCAGTGTAGCTTTCGCGTCGTGTTGAGGTAACGCTTTGCACCCCTAGGACCCCCAACCTATTGCTTATTAATCAAGACTAAAATTGATGTTTTAAAAGTGTTTTAATTCATTAATCAAGATTAATAATATGGGACTGTAGGCCGGTGGACTTGTGCACGTAGATTATTTGTGACTTTGGACTCTTTGGACGGTGCTTTTCAGACGTATGACTTGCAGGCAAGTGAAACTTGCCAACCTTTGCTTTAGGCCATGTTTTAGGCCACTTCATTGTTTTTAGCGTAAAAGAGACTAGACAGTGAAATGATAGCTGTCTAGACGCAACCTTAGGATCTAGCTTGACACCGAAGCTAGATCTGTCACCCTGCCATGTCATTCATGCATTGATATCTGCCACGTTTAAATTCCTTATCTGTACGCACTTAAACTGTTATCTGCCATGAATTGCATCTTACATGTCATCCAAGTTGAATGTTGCATTCGTAGCACACGCTACAATACTTGTAATTCCTTGTTTCGGCTAGGTGCACCCCTATGCCATAATGAAAAACACTTCCTGGCTCGTGATCCAGAAGCGGGCCTCATGTGTTGGTCAAAAGCCAATGCCCGATACACGTGGAGGGGTAGGGATAAGCGATCACTTGAGCTTTGGAGTTGGCTCGCGCAGACACTCTAGCCAAAAGGCGTAATCTCTGTGCACTACGTGCTTACTAGAATTGTCCTTGTCCTTGTGAATGTTTCTTGCAAAACTTGATATCCATGCCATGCTTTAAATGCCAATTGCCATGCCATGCTCGTACTTTACTTTACTTGTTGTACTTATGCTATACCTGCCATGTCATTGCATCATGCTAGAACTGCTAGGTTACTTTACTTCTACTTTCAGTTTCATTGCACAAGTCTCTTGTAGACTTGCTGACATGTGCCCCTTGCTCTTTTGGGTGTCACATGTTAGACCCTGATCCAGAGACCGTAGCTGAGGACGAGGTGTTTGCTGACGCTGAGCCGGAGCCTATGTTTGACGAGGAGTTGGTGGACACCGGTGACCAGTCTTAGAGACTATTCTGAGTTGCTATGCTTTAGGTTGCTGTTAGTTGTCGGTGCGTAGCACCATTACTTTGTTTTCTGTATATTGTACTTTTGTTGGCCATGCTGGGGCCTTTTAGACTCTTTTACTTTTAGCCTGGTGGCTTTTTCTGTGATGTTGGAACTTATTTTATGGATATTCTGAGATTGCTTTTTGTCTCATTTCCTTTATTATTATCTTTGTTTCGTATCGCAATTGCAAGGACCTGCCATTTAAAGTTAATTGACGCTTATCGGACTTGCAGCTTTGCAGCTTCAAGTCTGAGCGGACCTACTCACGTCTCGCCTCCATATTTTTGGGAAGCGGGGCGTGACATGTTTTGTTGGTGGCCCATGCAGGTCCTCTTGCAACTACGAATTATCGGAACAACGATGATAACAGAATGTCCAATAAATAAATTACAACATCCAAGTCACAAGCTTTGAGTCTAATATTTTTGTTCGTTTTCTATGTCATTAGATGGCTGGAAGACAACAGACCCGAGCTGGTGGTGGGTCCAATCGTGCTGAGATACCGGATAGAGAGCCCACCAATGCTGAGATCATGAAGATGATGCATCAGATGATGCAGGTGCAGCAAGGGATGCTTCAGAATACCCAGAATGCCCCTCGCTTTGAGCCAGTAGCGAAGCAGTTTCGGGAGCTGGGCCCGACTTACTTTGATGGATCTGAAGGACCGTTGGCTGCTGAGGAGTGGATCAGAAATACTGAGGATAATCTGAAGATGTCGAAGATCAACTCGGCTGGATGGGTTGAGTTGGTGAAGAAGCAGCTCAAGGATAATGCCCGCAACTGGTGGGATGCAGAAGAGGAGCTGTTGGTGAGTCCTATACCTTGGGCTAATTTCAAGTCCACGTTCGATGAGGAGTACTTTCCGAAGGCTACCAGGAGGGAGATGTTGCAGTGCTTCATTGAGCTGAAGCAGGGAAATCTGACGGTGGACCAGTACCATCAGGAGTTCACCAGGCTGAGTCGCTTCACGCTGAAGATGTTGGAGGATGCTGAGGAGAAAGCTCAGAGGTTTCTGCAGGGCCTTTCCCTAGACTTACAGAGCCTGATGTCTTCGTCAGATCTGGAGTCATATCAGAAGTTACTGGTAGCTACACGGAGACAGGAGTTGATTGCGAGGCAGAAGAGAGGACAGACATCGGGAGCTGGGAAGAGGCCTATGGAGCAGGTCAGAGGAGTGGTTAGGCCTGTGTTCAAGCCTAATCAGTCGATGCAGTTCAAGAGGCCAGGTGGGCCTACTCAGAAGACTTGCCATTTCTGTGGCAAGACCGGGCATGTCAAGGAGCAGTATAGGAGGATGTTGGGACAATGCCTGATTTGTGGAGATCCTACTCAAACTATGAAGGAGTGCCCGAAGTCTAAGCAGCCCTGGAAGGAACCCGTTGCAGCACAGCCATTGCAGCAGAGAGCACATGTACCTGCAGGTCGTGGAGCAGCCCTCGTTCCACAGAGGCAGGCTTTTCAGCAGGCCATGCAGCCGAGGAGGTAGGCTTTTCTGATGACGGCAGTGGAGAGCGAGGCTGTGGATGAGGTTATTGCAGGTAACTCCCATTCTAGTTGTTTCCTTCCTTAGTTAGTTTTGGCTTGTTAGATTATGTTTGGTTGCTTGCATATGATTGTTTGTTAGAATAGGGTTTGATTGTTAGACTGCTTGTTAGGAGTGATTTTGGTTTGCACGTTTCCTGCACGAGTCCTCTTTGACTCTGGTGCATCGATGTGCATTATATTCCGGAGCTTCGTGGAGAAGCATTCCTTGAAGACATCCCCTCTTTCCAAGAGTTGGAACATCGTTACAGGAAATAGAGTGATCTCGGTGCATCGTGGTTGCAATTCTTGCCCTTTGGTGGTCTGTGGACATGAGCTTTACACTGATTTTATTGTCCACGACATCATCAACTATGATGTCGTGCTTGGGATGGATTGGTTTGTGAGTTTCTATGCTACGATCGATTGTCGGAGGAAGAAGGTAGTGTTCGAGATCCCAGGACATCCAGTGTTTGAGTTCAGTCGAGGTAGCAGTTCGCTTGGCCCTGTCAGATTTCGGGCCAGACCGGTGGAGATCGTTGCTATGCAGATGGAGCAGAGTAGAATACCTGTGGTGCGTGAATTCGACGACGTCTTCCCCGAGGAGATGTCTGGACTGCCACCCGATCGAGCTCTCGAGTTTTCGATCGATCTTATTCCGGGAGCGCAGCCTATTTCGAAGGCGCCGTATCGTATGGCTCCAGCAGAGTTGGAGGAGTTGCGTAGGCAGCTGGATGAGCTTTTGCAGAAGGGTTACATTAATCCCAGTGTGTCTCCGTGGGGAGCACCGGTGTTGCTGGTGAAGAAGAATGATGGTTCGCGTCGCATGTGCGTGGACTACAGGGAGCAGAATGATGTGACCATCAAGAATAAATACCCGTTGCCACGTATAGATGACATTTTTGATCAGCTTGGATGTTCGAGGGTGTTCTCTAAGTTGGATCTGAGGAGTGGTTATCATCAGCTCAAGGTGAAGAAGGAAGATATTCAGAAGACAGCGTTCAGGACGAAGTATGGTCACTACGAGTTCGTGGTTATGCCATTCGGTGTAACCAATGCGCCCGCAGTTTTTATGAACCTGATGAATCTGATCTTCTACGGCTTTCTAGACAAGTTTGTCGTTATCTTTATTGACGACATCCTGATCTATTCAAAGTCAGAGGAAGAGCATGCATTGCACTTGAGGACAGTATTGGAGATTTTGAGGAATCATCGTTTGTATGCTAAGTATTCCAAGTGCGAGTTTTGGCTGGATAGAGTTGCTTTTCTCGGGCATGTGGTGTCAGGAGATGGAATTTCAGTGGATCCCGAGAAGATTAAGGCTATCAGAGAGTGGCCTGTTCCGCAGTCAGCGTCTGAGATCCGGAGTTTCCTTGGGCTTGCAGGTTATTATCGGCGTTTCATTAAGGACTTTTCCCGGATTGCTGAGCCGATGACCAGACTGACGCGGAAGGATGTACGATTTGTTTGGTCTGATGATTGTGGGATGGCCTTTGATGTTCTGAAGGAGAGGTTGACGACTGCCCCTGTTCTTGATGTGCCTGATCGGAGTGGAGGATTCGAGATCTTTGCTATGCTTCTGGCAAAGGTCTCGGTTGTGTGTTGCACCAGCATGGGCACGTGGTTGCTGTTGGATATGGAAGACGTTTGTACACCCTTGTCGGGGATGTACGAGGGAATACGGACCTCGAACGTCGCGTACACGAAGTCATGTGCGAAGGGAATCTGTTCCCTTACGGAGAGGATCTCTAGATTAATGGGAAAGTTGCATTATATGTGCATAAGTGCATGCGACATATGGCTAATAAAGGGGTAATATCTTAAGCTTATGTTGTACCATGCATATGGTACAACTTAAGCTTATAATGTGCCATGTACGATGGTACACCTTAGTTAAATTGTTCCAAAGGAACAATTATTCCTAAAATAACTACCTTGGGGGCTATAAATAAGACCCAAGGGTTAGCCATTTCCTTACACTTTTGCATGGCATTCTTGTATGCATTTTCATTCTAGCGAAGCTCTGCCGAAATCCTTCCTCTCCCTTTATCCAAGTTCTTAATCTAAAAGTAGAGATTTAGATTGTGGATTTAGTAGCCTTACTCCGTTCGTGAGAAGACTCGATCCGTCGTGGCGAATCCAAAGGCGAAGTTCTGTGACTACCGTGCCGCATACGCAAGCGTAAGTCTCAACTTCATTTATCGATCCTAACTCTGTTTTGGCAGGATCCTACATTGGTATTAGAGCCATACGGGTTCGCCCCGGTCAAACCGTCGCCCCATCGAAACTATGAACGAGTCGTTGTCTTTTTCACGAATGGGTATCCTACCATTATGGATAAGGTAGGAACGCTTCGTGACGGAGAGAACGCAGTGGTTGTTCTTTTCACGTTAGGGTCTTCTGTCATTATGGATATGGCAGGAACTCTCCGTGACGGGAAGAACCGACCGTTCATATCGTCAAACTCGCTCTCTTCATGGATGCTGAGTCTCCATTCATAGGGAATGGGCGCTCTCTTCATGTGGAGCGCGTAGTTTACGAATTTTTGAAGAGGGTCAATTTTTGGCACACGGCCATTGGAGGACAACTACTTCCTCGACGAACGGGTGCTTCACCGGAGAAGAAGGTGGTAGTTATTTCCATCGGGGAAGATGAAATTTGGTGCATGTGCACCATGGCCAAATGGGCTATGAAGGCCATGCACCCCCCTCCCCATGCGGAGGGGGTTGGCTACGGCCAATAACCACCACGGAAACCCCCTCCAGCGGGGGTATGCGGCCACCCCATGAAAGGGGGGAGACCGGCCATGGCCAAAGGGCCATGGCCGGTCAAGGCCAATAAGCCATGGCCGGGCCATGGCCAGGCCACGGCCAGGCCGCCCTGGCCGAGGCCAGGGCAGGGGCCCTGGCCCCGGCCAGGGCCTGGCCGCCCTGGCCGAGGCCAGGGCAGGGGCCCTGGCCCCGGCCAGGGGCCTCTGGCTGAGGCCAGGCCAGGCCAGAGAGGCTTGGCCGGCCTCTGGCCTAGGCCAGGCCAGGCAGAGGCTTGGCCGGCCTCTGGCCGAGGCCAAGTCTGCCTCTGGCCAGGCCAGTGGCCTGGCCGGCCCTGGCAGTGGCCAGGGCTGCTGCAGGCCACCCCTGGCCGGCGAGGGAGAGGCCCTTGGCCAGCCTCGGCCAGGGCAGGGGCCCTAGCCGGGAGTGATGAAGACCAATTTTTTGGTCGACCAATTTGGGTGTTTTGGTCGACCAATCCAGCATAAGGTCTTGGTCGATCACGAACTTGCCGACTAGCCCATACGGGGTGTCAAAAGGTCTTGGTCAAACACGAATGTGCCGACTAGCCTATACGGGGCTAACATTTTAATGAAGTTTTTCCTTGGGCTCTACTCCTTGAAGATTAGCCATAGTGCTCTACTTCATGCGAGATTAGCCATGACGTTGTGCTCTACTCTACGGAGATTAGCCAATGTATTTCAAATTTTTTGAAAAAGATGTTTTCAAATAGGTTATGTCCCGTCCTTAATCGGGATAGCGCAATTTAGAATTCCAAGTCGTACCACGATCCGGCCATGGTTATCTAACCCATGGGTGTGTAGAAAAGGTCTCGTGGCTTGGCAATTGTTGCGCTAAAATTCTTTGCGCAAACTCTCACCTATTCCATTTTGAAAGATAAGTTTTTCAAAAGTATTTTTCCGCTGCTGGTACCATACGGGTATCATTTCTGATTTCTTTTTTACATGAGATAAGTAAGAGGGATACTTTGAAAGTTACTTCTAGATGGTAGTTGGGAACGTAGTGAACTTCTCGATTCTAGAGTAACATTTCAGCTTATCCAAGGAACTTATCAAGTGTTTAAGAATCGAAACTTTATGCATAGAATTTTGATCGTGTTTTTCATTTTCTTTGCAGTTTTTTGATTCGAATATGTCTACCGCTTCTAAGAACGTTGTTGTCGAGCTTAACAAAGGTGAGAAGCTCAACGGCGACAATTATAAACTATGGTCAATAAAAATCCAATATGTTTTGGAGGAGCAAGATGTGCTTGAAACACTCCAAAACATAATGGAAGAACCTGAGTTGGGCAATACGGCCCAACACAAGAGGGACCGGGAAGCTTATGAGACTTGGACTCGAAAGAACAAAATAGCACGTATTACGTTACTGTCCGCAATGGACAATGACATAATGCGTATATTTCGGCAATTCGACCTAGCCAAAGACATATGGTCTGAGCTAGAAGTAAAGTTTGGTGGAACTTCGGTTACCAAACTCCGCTCCTTAAATATTCAATTTGATTCGTACAAGATGCGGCGAGATCATTCTATGAAAAAGCATCTCCGCCACATGGCGAATCTCATAGCTGAATTGAAGGATGCGTGTCTTACGCTGTCTGAAGAACAGCAGATCCAAGCAGTCATTCGTTCACTCCCAGATAGCTGGGATAACATGAAAATGCACCTCACTCATAATGAGTGCATTAAAACTTTAAGCGATGTATCCAAACACCTCGAACTCGAGGAAGAGCGGATTCAAGCTGCAAAACCTAGTGCAGAAGTGCATATGGCCGCTATTTCCTCACATGGAGGAAATAAGCGAAAGAATAAACGCTTAAGGTTTGTGAACGAACGAAAGCAAGAACCGGAAACCTCAAAGAAGACTAAGAACAAAAAGTGGCAAAAGAATGTGCACTCAAAGAAGAAAAACTTGAAGAAGATCAAGTGCTTTAAGTGCAACAAGTACGGTCACTTCGCCCGTACGTATACGGATGGAAGTGATAAGGTAACTTGTAGGGCTAGTTACATGTGTTTCTAGTTCCATGTTTCTTGCTGAATATAACTATTTTTGGTTGATTGATTCAGGGGCCACAGACCACGTAGCGAAGGACAGAAGGTTCTTCGTAGAGTATCGAAGGATAACTCAAGGAACAAAGTGGATATACGTCGGCAACAACACTCGTGTTGAAGTCAAGGGTGTCGGAACATGCAAGCTAGTTCTCGACAACGGCCGGACTCTATTATTGCACGACGTCCTCTTTGCTCCAGATATTAGAAGGAATATCGTTTCCGTGGTCATGTTAATGTCTTTAGATTATGAATGGAGGTTCTATAAACAAAATGTTGACCTTGTTTGTAATAGTTCTTTAGTTGGGTCGGGTAATGTTTGTAATGGATTAATTGTTTTAAACACAATGTATGATTATTCTTCTTCTATTAATGAAAGTTTCCATTTGACAAATGCTTCTAACTCTGAATCTGAGATCATTTGTTGGCATGCAAGACTTGGTCATATTGGACCAACTAGAATGGATAGACTTGCCAAAAGTGGCTTGCTATCTAATGTTTCAAAAGTTGAAATGTCAACTTGCGAACATTGTCTTGTAGGGAAAACTTGTCGCAAGCCGTTTGGAACTGGCACAAGGGCCGAAGTTCCATTACAGCTTATCCATTCGGACATTTGCGGTCCAATGAATGTTAAGACAAGACGCGGGAAGTCCTATTTCATCACATTCATTGATGACTTCACCCGTTTCGGTCACATTTATTTGATTTCCCACAAACATGAAGCTTTATCTTGCTTCAAAAACTATATGAGTTTAGTGGAAAATCAACTAGATCGCAAGATAAAGGTCTTGCGAACCGATCGGGGTGGAGAATATCAATCAACGAGTTTTAAGGAACTCTGTGATGAAAAAGGCATAGTTCATCAAATAACTATGCCTTATACTCCGCAACAAAACGGTGTTGCGGAAAGAAGAAATAGGACATTGATGGAAATGGTCCGATCAATGATGTCTCAGGCAAATTTGCCCATCACCTTTTGGGGTGATGCATTATTGACGGCAGCATTCATCTTAAACAGTGTACCCTCGAAGTCGGTAAGTTCTACTCCTTATGAGTTGTGGAACAATAGAACTCCAGACTTAAGCATTCTAAAACCTTGGGGTTGTGCCTCTTACGCACATTTATCCTCTCACAAATATGGCAAACTTGGGCCACGTGGGAGGAAGTGTATCTTCATCTGATACGCTGAAAACTCCAAAGGATATGTTTTCGTCGGTCAAGAGGACAATGGGGGTCTAATAGAATTCGAATCGAGGAATGTTGTCTTCTTAGAAAACGAGTTTCCAAGACAGGGTGAGATAAGTCAAGACTTATCCTTGTTTGAGACTTGGGATCAAGAAGGATCGGAACGTTCGAGTGGGAGAATCCTTGGTGAAGAAGAAAATATGTTTCAAACTTCACCAATGGATGATACGGACGATATCAATCCTATTCCGAGTGGGAGTGATGTTATTCCAAGTGGGAGTGATGTCATTCCAAGTGGGAGTGATCAAACTCAAGCAAGACGTAGTAATCGAACGAGGCTAACACCTCTGAGATTTGAGGATGAATTTCCTCAAACATTCATGACATTACTACAAGATGATGACGAACCTGCAAATTTCAAACAGGCCGTCACATGCCCTGCTAAAGATAAATGGATAGAGGCTATGGAAGAAGAACTTCAATCCATGAAAACAAACCAAGTCTGGGACTTGGTTGATTTACCTAAGGGACGTAGAGCCATTGGGAACAAGTGGGTTCTCAAAATCAAGCATAAGGCTAATGGCTCCATCAAGAAATATAAAGCTCACCTTGTTGCGAAAGGTTTCACGCAACAGGAAGGAATAGACTACGAAGAGACTTTCTCTCCTGTCGTGCGTTTTACCTCCATTCGCGTAATTCTGGCAATGGTTGCTTGTTTGGACCTCGAGTTACATCAGATGGATGTAAAGACTGCTTTTCTTAACGGAGAACTAGATGAGGAGATCTACATGGAACAACCAAACGGGTTCGTACAAGAAGAAAACAAACATAAGGTTTGTAAACTTCGTAAATCCATATATGGTCTTAAACAATCCTCAAGGCAGTGGTATATGCGCTTTCAAGAAGTCGTTTTGTCGTATGGTTTCTCCATGCTCGACGAAGACAACTGCGTATACATTAAGAGGATTAAGAACAAGTATGTAATTATGTCTCTTTATGTAGATGACATACTTATAGCCGGAAATGAAAAGCGTCTTATCATGGATATCAAAGCTTGGCTTTCATCCGTCTTTGAAATGAAAGACATGGGTGAAGCTGCATATATCCTTGGGGTTAAGATCTCAAGGAATCGTTCCAAGAAACTTCTTTCTCTCTCTCAAGAGACATATATAAAGAAAGTTTTAGAACGGTTTAATATGCAGGATTGCAAGCCAATTGATAATCCAATAAGCAAAGGCGAGGGTCTATGTTTGGAGATGTGTCCCAAAGATCCAAAAGAAAGGAAAGCTATGGAAAAGGTTCCATACTCCAGTGCTGTCGGGAGTCTGATATACGCCATGATGTGTACCAGACCGGACATTTGCTATGCTGTTGGTATGGTAAGCCGTTACCAATCTAACCCAGGACAGGCACACTGGAAAGCGGTGAAGAGGATATTAAGGTACCTCAAAGGGACTGCGGACTATGTGTTGTGCTATCAAGGCAATACCTTGAGACTCGAAGGCTATACCGATGCTGATTGGGCAGGTGATCTCGACGAGCGAAGATCTACCTCAGGCTTTGTTTTCTTGCTCAGGAATGGTGCAATATCCTGGAGCAGCAAGAAGCAAACCTGCATCGCCCTATCAACCATGGAAGCCGAATTCGTAGCATTCAGCATGACGGTCCAAGAAGCTGTTTGGCTTAGGGAATTCTTAGACAGGCTGACGAATGCCACTGACTCGAGCGTTGTTCCTATATACAGTGATAGTCAAGCCTTGATTGCCTATGTCAAGGATCCTAAATTTCATTGTAAGACCAAACACATTGATATTCGATTCAAGTTTGCGAAGGACTATGACAAACGGAAGGAAGTAGACATAGGATACATATCCACGCATGAGATGATAGCGGATCCCCTTACTAAGGTGATCCCCAGAGATGTGTTCTACAAACACTTATCATCTATGGGAATGCGTAGGTGCTGAGCTGTATCATGTAATATTTCCCATGTCTATAGAAGATCAAAGTTTAATAAAAGGAAGAAGTTCTTTTATATATTGCATACAAGTTTCTTACAAATGATTTTATACATTTGTATTTAAGTCTCAGCTATTTTATTGTGTATATGTCGGACAGATTAAGGTTGGCTCTCTCACATGAGCAACAGCCTTATCTTATCAGATGGATAAGATAGAGATGAGACTAGTTTAAAGTCAAAATCATTAGACAAATGATTTAGAGTCGTGACTTAAACAAGATAGTCGAATGAAAGATCTGCATCATATGGATGCTTGCAAAAGATCTGAGATCTGTATCACAAGGATATTTAAAAGAGATCTCATAGGATTTTTTAAATCCTATCTGTCTTATGCAGGATGAGAGTCCGGGAATATTTCATGGGTAGTAAGGGGACTCAAAAGATAGGCACTGTGGTGTCTGATCTTTCATCCGTACAACATCATTAAGACATACTCTCCCTGGGAAAGGAGTGATGTTGTAATACGTGTTCATACCACGTATGCATTTTGACCACTGAGTTAGTAGCAATAGAGTTTGCTATTATGTGAGACTCAAAGGCCATATGGGTCTTAATTCTTACCCTCAAGGACTCCAATTGGTTCCTTTAGATTTGACGAGATGATCGCTATCTTAGCGTGTTGCTAATGGGCTATGATAATTCGGCTCGGCGGGGCACGTTAGAAAAACGAATCAAGTCAAGATCAGAAGGTTCGCAAGAAGAGGAAGGTTGATTTCATATTCGCATTTGGACTTTAATGATTCAAAGCTGGCCAGCCAATTGTAATCCAGATGGGATTCAATTGTTGAATAAAAAGTATAATAAATGTGAAGAAATAATCTAGGGTAAAGCATGCGTTGGACTACTCAACTTTGCACCTTCGAGGTCGTTGTGTATCTCTAACAAGTGCACAACAACAGACTCTACGCGCATGACGGTCGCATGGTCTATTTTTCGGTATAATAGATGAAAGAACTAAGAGAAAGACGTTCTCTTACAATCCCCTCAAGTGTGAGTGGGAGATGTTGGATATGGAAGACGTTTGTACACCCTTGTGGGGGATGTACGAGAGAATAAGGACCTCGAACGTCGTGTACACGAAGTCGTGTGCGAAGGGAATCTGTTCCCTTGCGGAGAGGATCTCTAGATTAATGGGAAAGTCGCATTATATGTGCATAAGTGCATGCGACATATGGCTAATAAAGGGGTAATATCTTAAGCTTATGTTGTACCATGCATATGGTATAACTTAAGCTTATAATGTGCCATGTACGATGGTACACCTTAGTTAAATTGTTCCAAAGGAACAATTACTCCTAAAATAACTACCTTGGGGGCTATAAATAAGACCCAAGGGTTAGCCATTTCCTTACACTTTTGCATGGCATTCTTGCATGCATTTTCATTCTAGCGAAGCTCTGCCGAAATCCTTCCTCTCCCTTTATCCAAGTTCTTAATCTAAAAGTAGAGATTTAGATTGTGGATTTAGTAGCCTTACTCCGTTCGTGAGAAGACTCGATCCGTCGTGGCGAATCCGAAGGCGAAGTTCTGTGACTACCGTGCCGCATACGCAAGCGTAAGTCTCAACTTCATTTATCGATCCTAACCCTGTTTTGGCAGGATCCTACAGTTGCGTATGCTTCTCGTCAGCTCAAGGCTCATGAGAAGAATTACCCGACACACGATTTGGAGTTGGCCACCGTCGTATTTGCGCTCAAGATTTGGAGGCACTTCCTGCTGAGTGAGAAGGTGAAGATCTTCACCGATCACAAAAGCTTGAAGTACATTTTTACGCAGAAGGAGCTCAACATGCGACAGTGTCGATGGTTGGAGCTCATGGCAGATTATGAGATTGATTTGCAATATCACCCTGGCAAGGTGAATGTGGTTCCAGATGCGCTGAGCAGACTTCCAGCGGTGATGATGTTGACTTCGCAGTGGAGATTACAGCAGGATTTTTGTGAGTCTGGTATTGAGATTATTCTTCCTGGAGAGACTTCTTCGTTGATGAGTATGCAGATACAGTCGACGATCGTGGATAGGATCAAGGCTGGATAGGCTGGAGATGCTAAGCTGGTGAAGATTCGGGAGCAGGTGGAAGCCGGTCTACGGACTGACTTCTTGATTCATGAGGATGGTTCGTTGAGATTTGGAGCCAGGTTGTGTGTGCCAACTGGAGATATCAGAGAGGAATTATTGGTGGAGGCACACAGTTCACCGTATTCTGTACATCCTGGTGGTACCAAGATGTACAAGGATCTTTGCCTGAACTATTGATGGCATGGTATGAAGAGGAGTGTGGCTCAGAGTGTCGCCAATTTCTTGGTATGCCAGCAGGTAAAGGCGGAGCGTCAGCGTACGGCAGGGTTGCTACAACCGCTTCCGATTCCGGAGTGGAAGTGGCAGCACATCACTATGGATTTCGTGACTGGACTACCTCGGAGTCCGAAGCAGAATGACGCGATTTGGGTGATCGTAGACCGATTGACCAAATCAGCGCACTTTATTCCCTTCCGAGTAGGACAGTCTACTGAGACGCTAGCGAGGAAATATATGGAGGTAAATTCTTTACTCCCTGTTTTTATTTCCTTTTCCTAGTTTAGATAGTGATGTAACTTGAATCGTGCAGGAGATCGTACAACTTCACGGAGTCTCTGTGAGTATCGTGTCGGACAGAGACACGAGATTCACGTCTCAGTTTTGGCAGAGTCGGCAGAAGAGTCTGGGTACGAGTCTGAGTTTCAGCACGACGTACCATCCACAGACAGATGGCCAGTCCGAGAGGACGATTCAAATTTTGGAGGACATGCTGAGAGCGTGCATGTTGGACTTCAAGGGATCTTGGGAGGATCATCTCCATCATGTGGAGTTTGCCTACAATAACAGCTACCAGGCGAGTATTGGTATGACGCTTTTCGCCGCGCTATATGGGAAGAAATGTCGATCGTCACTGAGCTGGGATGACATTGGAGATCGGGAGCTGTTAGGACCGGAGATGATTGTGGAGACCGTGGATATTGTGAGGAACATTCGGGAGAAGCTGAGGATTGCGCATGACCGTTTCAAGCATTGGGCCGATGCTAAATGGAGGCATTTGGAGTTTCAGCCTGGAGATCATGTCTTTCTGAAGATTTCTCCGAACCGCGGAGTTATCTGATTTGGAAAGAGAGGCAAGCTGAGTCCGAGGTACATTTGGCCGTTTGACGTCCTGGAGAGAGTTAGAGCGGTGACTTATCGCTTGGCGTTGCCGCCGTCGCTGGAGGGAGTTCACGACGTATTTCACGTATCTCAGTTACGCCGATACGTTAGTGATCCGTCCCATGCTGTGGATTTCTCGGAGATCACGGTTCGTCCGGATCTGTCTTACGATCAGCAGCCAGTTGAGATTCTGGATCAACGGCAGAAGCAGCTGAGGAATAAGACCGTCGACTTGGTTCGAGTGCAGTGGCGTCATGGTTCCCCTGGGGAGTCCACCTGGGAGCGTGAGGATGATATGAGAGAGCGCTTCCCGCACCTCTTCCCGGGCAGTGCTTGATGTTGATTCCGAGGACGGAATCATTTCTAAGGTGGGGAGGATGTCACGGTCGCTTTCCGATCGTACTTTGTTCGTGCACGTGCTTTTGACCGTGCACGTATTTATTTTAGACTTTGTTTGTTTGTGAACACTTTGGTGTGATATGTCGTTGTGAACGTCTCTGAGAGTATTAAATTGTGGCACTAATTTGGAACAACATTTCTCGGGTCGTTCTCCCACGATTTGATCTTATTCGAAGAGACGTTGTGATTTTCACTCTTGACGTGAGACGTTTCTATTTTTAGTTTCGTCACTCTACGTTGAAATTGAGATCCGTCTTCTTAGTTTTCTTTCTCTCGTCGTCTCGATCACCCCGATATTTATTTCACAATTTTTGGATTTCATTTAACCTATTTTACATTTTTAGCAAAGGTTTAAATATTTTTAAATACCAAGTTCTAAAGTATTTTCGACCCAATGTAATGTTTATTAGATTATAACTCCTCAAAATATTTTTGACCCAAATCCTAGCCCTATCTTGGCCGCACCCTAGCCATGTGTTGGTAAGAGAGAGAGGGTTTGAGTTTTAAATGATTTTTAAATCCTATTTCTAATAGAATTAACCCTAAACCAAGTCAACCCCCCTATACTATATAAAGAACTCATAGGTTAACCTATTTTCGCAAGAGAACAACCCTAGCGGCTCCCACAACTCAAAATCTCGCTTGCGACGTTCGTCGCAACCTAGCCCCGCAGCCGCCCGCACGACCGACGGAAACCCACTTTTTCCCTCGGTTTGACCGAGAGCTCTCGCCCGCACCATCGCTCCGCCCGCACGTTGCAACTTGCAACGTTGCAACGTGCATCGCCCCGCACCGACCGAGAGATCCCATCGGTCTGACCGATAGAACGGCCCGCTCCGCTGCAGCCGCCCGCTTCACAAGCCCCGCATCCGCCTGCTACGACCGAGAGGTTCACCCGCATCACCTGCTCCATTGCAACCCCCGCTTCATTGCAACCCCCGCCCAAGCGCCCGACCAACGCTCCCACAGTGTCTGACCGACCCAAGCGCCCGCACCACCGCTCGTTACAACCCCCGCTTCGTTGCAACCCCCGCCCGCAGTGTCTGACCGAGCAAATCTCTCGCAGCGGCCTGTGTCCGACCGAGCGACGTTCGTCGCAACGTCGCAACTCTCACATCGCTTGCCACCGTGGGCCCCCCAGTTCTCCAGAGGTGTTGTGGGTCCCCCATTGGCCCCTAGCACTACTGTAGATCCCACCTAGGTGTCTTCTCTTCGTGGATTTGCCGATTACGACGTTGCGATACGTCGTAGCCCGTCGTCGCACGTTCTAGCTTTGGAATCTTGGTTCGTTGTTCTGGTTGCTGCCCAGACTTTTCGAGCGAGGAATCTATTTTGGAATCTGGACTAGGAGCGCGTTCTTATATTCCAACCCCTGGTGTCGCAACCCGACGCCAGTGTAGCTTTCGCGTCGTGTTGAGGTAACGCTTTGCACCCTTAGGACCCCCAACCTATTGCCTGTTAATCAAGACTAAAATTGATGTTTTTAAAGTGTTTTAATTCACTAATCAAGATTAATAATATGGGACTGTAGGCCGGTGGACTTGTGCACGTAGATTATTTGTGACTTTGGACTCTTTGGACGGTGCTTTTCAGACGTATGACTTGCAGGCAAGTGAAACTTGCCAACCTTTGCTTTAGGCCATGTTTTAGGCCACTTCCTTGTTTTTAGCGTAAAAGAGACTAGACAATGAAATGATAGCTGTCTAGACGCAACCTTAGGATCTAGCTTGACACCGAAGCTAGATCTGTCACCCTGCCATGTCATTCATGCATTGATATCTGCCACGATTAAATTCCTTATCTGTACGCACTTAAACTGTTATCTGACATGCATTGCATCTTACATGTCATCCAAGTTGAATGTTGCATTCGTAGCACACGCTACAATACTTGTACTTCCTTGTTCCGGCTAGGTGCACCCCTATGTCACAATGAAAAACACTTCCTGGCTCGTGATCCAGAAGAGGGCCTCATGTGTTGGTCAAAAGCCAATGCCCGATACACGTGGAGGGGTAGGGATAAGCGATCACTTGAGCTTAGAAGTTGGCCCGCGTAGCCACTCTAGCCAAAAGGCGTAATCTCTGTGCACGACGTGCTTACTAGACTTGTCCTTGTCCTTGTGAATGTTTCTTGCAAAACTTGATATCCATGCCATGCTTTAAATGCCAATTGCCATGCCATGCTCGTACTTTACTTTACTTGTTGTACTCATGCTATACCTGCCATGTCATTGCATCATGCTAGAACTGCTAGGTTGCTTTACTTCTACTTTCAGTTTCCTTGCACAAGTCCCTTGTAGACTTGCTGACATGTGCCCCTTGCTCTTTTGGGTGTCACATGTTAAACCCTGAGCCAGAGACCGTAGCTGAGGACGAGGTGTTTGCTGACGCTGAGCCGGAGCCTACGTTTGACGAGGAGTTGGTGGACACCGGTGACCAGTCTTAGAGACTATTCTGAGTTGCTTTGCTTTAGGTTGCTGTTAGTTGTCGGTGCGTAGCACCATTACTTTGTTTTCTGTACGTTGTACTTTGTTGGCCATGCTGGGGCCTTTTAGACTCTTTTACTTTTAGCCTGGTGGCTTTTTCTGTGATGTTGGAACTTATTTTATAGATATTCTGAGATTGCTTTTTGTCTCATTTCCTTTATTATTATCTTTGTTTCGTATCGCAATTGCAAGGACCTGCCATTTAAAGTTAATTGACGCTTATCCGACTTGCAGCTTTGCAGCTTCAAGTCTGAGCGGACCTACTCACGTCTCGCCTCCATATTTTTGGGAAGCGGGGCGTGACACGTTACTGAGCCCGCACCTGCAGAGGGAGTATCCAATTCGACCACATCATCCGCTTTATTTCACCGTCAGTGTGCTTTCCTTACCACCGTCAGTGTGCTTTTCTTATCGCAGTGTGCTATTTACTTTCGAGTGATGTTCTTTACTTTTCTGTCGAGTCAACGTAGGCTGTACTATAAGACCCAGTACTGTACTACTTATCATCTGTTGGATAATAAAGATGTTATGTGTTGTTTCTCTGAGTTTGCATGACAAGAACCTGTCATTCGATGGAATTACTACAGACGCTTATTGTGCTTCGAACAAGGAAGAAGAAGAAGAAAATTCCTCCTTGTTTTATGCATATGCAGACCTTCGTCACGTCCTCGCTCTCGGGTATTATGGGAAGCGAGGCGTGACAGATGTTACATTGGTCCATTTGATATTTTGGAGCGAGTAGGCGAGGTGGCCTATCGCCTTGTTTTGCCACCTGCATTGGAGGGAGTACATGAAGTCTTTCATGTCTCACAACTACGACGCTACGTGAGTGATCCTAGTCATGTTATGGATTACTCTGAGTTGCTATTCACCTGGATCTATCTTATGAGCATCAACTAGTCAAGATCCTGGATCGACGATAAAAGACCCTCAAGAATCAGGTTATCAACCTTGTCAGAGTGATGTGTCGTCACCACTCGCCTGAAAAGTCTACTTGAGAGCAAGAAGATAATATGCAAGGACGCTAACCATACCTATTTACCGAGTCGGAGGATCTTACTAATCTCGAGGCTAGTCACAGAAGCTATGGTGATGTCAATAGTAAGTATTCATAAACATCATATCCGGTTTTCTTGATGCTATGATATCACATTATATTACTATCATTTTATCATTTTATTTTCTTGAGCTTCTTCATAACATCTATTGTTTGTACAGGAAGTCCGAGAAATTCTGAGGACTGAATTATTTTAAGGAGGTAGGATGTAACAACATGTATTCGTCAATACACCTATTTACGTATTTTACGTATTTTTCATTTTAAATTTATTTTATAATGGTTGAACAGGAGTTTTAAATCAAAAATGATTTCAAAATTCGTTATAAAAATATTTTGAAGTATCAAACTAGTTATGGTGTATTTCAGTAAGTTCGGGTTTCATCAAATAACTCTAAATAATTTTTATAAAAATTCATTTTCAATTGTTATTGTTTTAGTTAAATGAATTAATTTTCTATATAAACATCATCAAAACGTTTTTAAACTTCTACAGTATCATTCTATGATCATTTAGGGCTCCCCATATAAATTTCATAATTTTCTGAAATCAAATCGACTTAGAACCCGCAAACCTGCATCCTAAACATTTTGGCCTAAAACTAGCATCTCTGTAGCTCAAACCCCAAAATAGATCTCATATTCGTGATCCTTGCGACGATACGATCCCGTGACTTTGTTTTCGTAATTTTTCGAAGTCGTATGCGAAAACGGGGTTGTATTCCTCCAATTTTACTAATTACATCCCCTAATGACTTTTCTCTCTTACTAATTACTGTTACTAATTAAATTTTACCCCATAACCCCACTTAAATAACCCTAACCCCACCCCTATTAACCCACCGTTCATATTGGTCAGATCCGGAAAAAGGGATCCAACCTACTATATTAACTACTAATATTAACTATTTCAAGTATTTTGAAATTAACGTATTCTAAATTAAAACCTATATAATCTCTCCCCCTCCTTTCGTTCACAGCAGCCCAACCCCATCTTCTCTCTCTCTCTCTCTCTCTCTCTCTCTCTCTCTCTCTCTCTCTCTCTCTCTCGCGTTCGAAACCACCCCAAACCCGTAACTCTCTCCCCCCTCTCACTCTCTTACGTTCTCTTCCCCGAACCCATCTTCACCCTCCCCTCTCCGATCTCCCCCACCGGCGACCCTCCGCCACACGTCGTCGCAAAAAACCCCGCCTCCTCTCCCCTCTCTCATTCAAGAACCCCCTCCCGCACCACAGTCGACGGTGAACACCCACCACTTCGACCTCCGCTTAAGCCACCCCCCACGACGACGAGCGTCGCCCACCGCTACTCTTCAAGCGACGACGAACGCCGCCCCTTCACCCCGCCTCCATTGCTCGAGAGTCTCCTTTGCCTCCCTCCATTGCCTCTCCCCTCCGACATCGAAGCCAAGGTCATCGCCCCCAGCTCGGAGCTCCCGCACTCAAGCGCCTCCCTCCTCACCTCTCCGCTGCTGCCATAGAGCTATGACGAAGACCCATGAAGCTCTGATGAGCCCAAACCCGAGCAGCCCCTCTCCATGGATGTGCTCGACCCGTCACCACTAGCGCTTGCCGCTGGCCTCTGCCAAGTCGCCGCCGCCCCTTGACCACCGCCGCACACCCGTGACCGCCCGATGCCGCCTCAGTCGCTGTCGCCGATGCAAGCTCCTCCCCCCCAGCTGCTTGCATGTGAAAGGAAGAAGAAGGGATAAGTATAAAAAGGTTAATACGTATATATGTTTATGTATACGTATACGCGTATAATGATATATTATATGATATTTTTAGTTAAAAATTGATAACTAATTCTACACGCCTCAAAAAAATATAAAACCATCTCCAGAAAATCAGAAATGACGTTCTGGACCCAATGGCACTAGTTTCATCTCAATCAGATGAGTAGATTTTTTTCCTATGAATTTTTAAGCCTAAAATTTAAATATGTTGTTTTCATTTAAAAATTCATAACTTGATATTTTCACGTAAACTGATATTTAAAATATATATATGTTGTAGTACTCTTCGAGACGGTTGTTTTGACAGCTCACTTGAAACATTCTGATATGTATTTCATCCAGAAGTAGTTATTGAACAAATACGATGACTAATAAAAATTAGTCTTTTTAAATTGATTTTGAACTTTTAAAAATTATAAAAATTACCAGATACTTCAGAAAAATATTTCCTCCGTAAGTAAAATTATATTCCTCATATCTAGCCTATATAAAAATTTAGAACACTTTTCGACACCGTTTCAAACAATTATAAAATCAAAACGATCACGTTACATAGATATAAAATAGTGTGTTCTTTAACCGGTTATTCTTGTGTTTGCAGGTACCAATTCTCGTACACCAACTCCCGTGGAAGCTCTAGATCTAGTCCCGGCCCACTACGACAATCTCGAAATCAGTAAGTTAAGATGAATTCTAGATTTAGAAAATTAGCTAGTGTACTCGTACGAACTTAGAACACCACTTATAGCCTCAGAACGGCTATTTGACTTGAACCAAAACTAGAGACCTAATCTAATAGAAAACTGATCAACTACAGTTTACATTGCCAACTTTCAACTTTGGTGGTTGTGGCACACAACCATCAACTTGGGTAAATTGTGTGCTAACGAAACCACCACATGCTCAAAGCATGGAATCAATATCCCGGATGTTGGACTTGTGTTTATCTTCTAATTTCTTAGCATCCAATGTGCTTTGGCACAGTCTGCTTTGAAATGAATTCCTACCTTCTGGTTTTCAATAAGAAAGTCAACCAATGGTCTTGGTTTGACTATCATCATGTGATACATCATATGGAACACCTTGTGTAACATCCCGTATCACACTTGACACTTCACTGGGGTTTTGGGGGTAACTCATAGTTTGAGAGAGTGTGGAAGTGACTGGAGTTCATCTTCACGTACCGCTGCCTGTGTTTCGGCATCCCGTCCCGCTGCCTGTGTCTCAGCAAATACATGTACCGCTGCCTGTGTTCCAGCATTCATCTAGGTAAGCACATCCAGGCAAGAGATGAACTCAATGGTCACATATTATACTCTCCGAATTGAGTCACGTAGTTCTAGTATAGCTTGCACGATCGCCTCTACTTTATGCATTAAATACACCTTACCTACCACACCCGTGCAGTCACCTGTACTTTACTTGTCGTACTTACAGCTACTGCGGTAGCATACTTCACTTGCTTAGCCTGCTTTACACTTGCACTGCCACAGTAAATTTTATTCTCTCCTTTTCAGTTCGGTTTACCTTTACCACTCAGTTGTGTACAGTTGTTGCTCAGTACTTTACTTTTTACTCTGGTTTGCTTGTACGTAGTTATCTTTTTGTCATACTTATGCACTGCTTCTTTTCTATATTTAGAATTGTTGTGACTTACCTATGGTTCTATTTATGGCACCGACAGACGATGATCAGATCGAAGAAGCGGCCCCTAAGTTTGACGAGCCAGAGTTTGACCCGAAGACTACCGACTTCTAGTTGCTTGTGTTGGTGTGCGTATTATATTATGTATTTCCTTTCCGCATTTCTTTTCAATATTTTCTTTCATGTATTTAGTGAGAGAGTGTTGTTTGCTGTTGTATTTTAAATTTGGAATGTAATAATGTACGCTGGTTTGAGTATTGGTACATCTCTGGATTGTGACTATATTGATTTCACTGGTAAACTGCAGACCTGCAATTAAAATCAAATAAGTAATGCCCCCATGAGAGCGGGTTGTTACATTGTTACTTTTATTAGTTTAAAATCTTGCCGAGCTATTGCTGATGTATATTTAAAAAGAATTTATGAAATATATGTTAGGTTCAGGATCAGAGTATATTGAAGACACCGCTTTTGAGGATCCTATCTTAGAGGTGGACCCCACTGAACAGAGCTACGAGGACACTGAGATCCTCCCTGTTGAAGACTAGAGAGTTGCTGTCGTTTTTATTTATTTAGTTATATTTGTTGCTTCAAGTGTGTTTGCTTTTAGCATAAATTATACGGCCATGCAAGGCCTTAATTAATTTGTGTACGCTGTTTGAACGATGGAATAACTTGTAATAATCAGTTATGATGTTTTTGATGTTTTGCGTGCAAGAACCTATTGCTAAACACAACGCTTATTGTGCTTAAGTCAAAGAAGAAAGAAAAAAGGCACTTTTTCTTTTCTTTAAGCACATGCAGACCCGCTCACGTTCTCGCTCCCAAGTACAATGGAAAGCGAGGCGTGACAGTTGACTCTTATAAAAGTCCCCTTTTATGGAGATGACCTCGCTATCCGAGGTCAGCATACTCCTGCAAGGGCGACCTTGCTACCAGAGGTCGGCCTTTTCAGCCTCTTAGGCCTGAGCACCTGCCCAACAAGATTAGCCCGCTCTATCCACGCGGCACGATCCCAGGAAGACGAGCCACCTTCTCTCCTGGCTATCCATGTTAGCGAACATTTATTCTCGATACGACGTGTCAATAACAGCCTACCTTGTCCTTGCACACAGCCATTACTCCCTATCGACCCACTCGCCTGCTTTGCGGAGGCAGTTACGTCGGAGGATCCGTGATCTCCATAACTACATGATCCGAAATGCTCTCCCCAGGCTCTAGATAAGCATGAGATCACATCTGCAAGAAGGTACATCTCTCTTGGTTACACCCTCTACAGGCCCCCAAAAATTCAACTCAGCTTATCTCTCATGCACTCTAACCCTAAGGGCTAACAGAAACGTCGACGCCACAGGCTCATCCATACGTCTCACACATACGTGCTATCTTACGCCCATATCCACCATCACCTAACTTAGACATCATAGGGTGGTTGGGGGTTTGCCCCCGGCCCATTGGGGGGGTTGCCTCCCTGGTCTGCTAACATCTCTGCCTCTTTTTCAGGTACTGGATAAGGAGGCCAGTCCGGTAAAACCGTCCTATTCGGACTCTCTGTTGCCTGAATGCTTGCATCAGCAGTTTGGCCCAGGTTTCCGCCGGCTTCATCTGGGCTCTACGAGATTCTATGCATCAATTATATTATCTTCCGTAAATTTATCATTCATGGAAAATTCCTGGACGATTGAGCCATTACATAGGCTAGAAATGTCTATGATTATTGCCCACAGATTTCCCAAACAACCCTTGGATAATCGTACATTGCCCACATAAATGCCTCTTTCCCCCACGGTTTTATCCATAGGCAAAGAATCTTTTTGCAGTAATGATAGCCAGATTAGGGTTTGACAGTCTGGAAGTAAAATAAAAGTGCGAAAATGAAAAATTAGAGAACAGATTGCACATCAGTAATCTAATTTAAAAAAAGTTTTTTTTTCTAACAGGCTAAATTAAAGAAAATGTAAAAAGTAATCTGATGATAAAATACTTTTTGTTGTGAATGGATAATACCAGAGTTTCAAGGATCACGGCTATCTTATAGATAGGCCCATATCTTATGTATTCTATCTATGTATGCTCCTCTATATGCTATAAATAAAGAGCTGTGGGTTCCTCCCTTAGATGATGATTCAAAACACGTTATCAGCACGTGCCTCTAATTAAAATTTCAACACAAAATCAATCGTTGCGAAAGCGGAGGAAGGCGGGAGATCCACACGCGTGACATCAAGCTTTATCAAACGAGCGTCGTCATCCGTGTAGGCTTCGTTCAACCGACACTATATCCGAAGGACGGATATAGAGGTAAATCTCGCTAAAAATATCGTTTTTATCATACATATGATAGTATTTTCTATAGCCAAAGGTTTTGACGAGACAAATCACATCAACTCTGGATCCTGAAGTATCCACCCCTTCGTGACGCTCAGAATCCCGAAGTGTTCATGAGGGGGGGTTTGCCTCCGGCCCATTGGGGGGTTGCCTCCCCGGTCCGCTAACGTCTCTACCTCTCTTTCAGGTACTGGATAAGGAGGCCAGCCCGGTAAAACCGTCCTATTTGTACTCTCTATTGCCTGAATGCTTGCATCAGTAGTTTGGCCCAGGTTTTCACCGGCTTCATCTGGGCTCTACGAGATTCTATGCATCAATTATATTATCTTCCGGAAATTTATCATTCATGGAAAATTCATGGACCATTGAGCCATTACCCAGGCTAGAAATGTCCAGGATTATTGCCCACAGATTTCCCAAAAAACCTTGGAAAATTAAATCGTACATTGCCCACATAAATGCCTCTTTCCCCCACGGTTTTATCCATAAGCAAAGAACCTTTTTGCAGTAATGATAGCCAGATTAGGGTTTGACAGTCTGGAAGAAAAATAAAAGTGTGAAAATGAAAAATTAGAGAATAGATTGTGCATCAGCAATCTAATTTAAAACAAGTTGTTTTCTAACGGGCTAAACTAAATAAAATGTAAAAAGTAATCTGATGATAAAATACTTTGTGTTGTGAATGGATAATACCCGAGTTGGTTAGGATCACGGCTATCTAATAGATAGGCACATATCTTCTGTATTCTATCTATGTAAGCTCCTCTATATGCTATAAATAAAGAGATGCGGGTTCCTCCCTCAGATGATGATTCATAACACGTTAGCAGCATGAGCCTCTAATTAAAATTTCCACACAAAATCGATCGTTGCGAAAGCGAAGGAAGGCAGGAGATCCACACGCACGATGTCAAGCTTCATCAAACAAGCGTCGTCATACGTGTAGGCTTCGTTCAACTTTGTTACATCCAGAGGATGGATATAGAGGTAAATCTTGCTAAAAATATCGTTTTTATCATACGTATGATAGTATTTTCCATAGCAAAAGGTTTTGACGAGACAAATCACATCAACTCTGGATCCTGAAGTATCCACCCCTTCGTGACGCTCAGAATCCCAAAGTGTTCATGATTGGGGTGGTTTCCCCTGGCCCATTGGGGGGTTGCCTCCCCAGTACGCTAACATCTCTGCCTCTCTTTCAGGTATTGGATAAGGAGGCCAGCCCGGTAAAACCGTCCTATTCGGACTCTCTGTTACATGAATGCTTGCATCAGCAGTTTGGCCCTGGTTTCTGCCGGCTTCATCTGGGCTCTACGAGATTCTATGCATCAATTATATTATCTTCCGGAAATTTATCATTCATGGAAAATTCATGGACGATTGAGCCATTACCCAGGCTAGAAATGTCCATGATTATTGCCCACAGATTTCCCAAAAAAACCTTGGATAATTGTACATTGCCCACATAAATGCCTCTTTCCTCCACGGTTTTATCCATAGGCAAAGAATCTTTTTTCAGTAATGATAGACAGATTAAAGTTTGACAGTCTGGAAGTAAAAGAAAAGTGCAAAAATGAAAAATTAGAGAACAGATTGCACATCAGCAATCTAATTTAAAACAAGTTTTTTTTTCTAACGGGCTAAATTAAAGAAAATGTAAAAAGTAATCTGATGATAAAATACTTTTTGTTGTGAATGGATAATAACCGTGTTGGTTAGGATCACGGCTATCTTATAGATAGGCCAATATCTTCTGTATTCTATCTATGTATGCTCTTCTATATGCTATAAATAAAGAGCTGTGGGTTCCTCCCTCAGATGATGATTCATAACACGTTATCAGCACGAGCCTCTAATTAAAATTTCCACACAAAATCGATCGTGGCGAAAGCGAAGGAAGGCGAGAGATCCACACGCGCCGTGTCAAGCTTCATCAAACGAGCGTCGTCGTTTGTGTAGGCTTCGTTCAACCGTCGCTATTTCCGGAGGACGGAGATAGAGGTAAATCTCGCTAAAAATATCGTTTTTATCACACGTATGATAGTATTTTCCATAGCCAAAGGTTTTGACGAGACAAATCACATCAACTCTAGATCCTGAAGTATCCACCCATTCGTGATGCTCAGAACCCCGAAGTGTTCATGATATGGGAGTTTGCCCCGGCCCATTGGGGGCAGGTTGCCTCCCCAGTCCACTAACGTCTCTGCCTCTCTTTCAGGTACTGGATACGGAGGCCAGCTCGATAAACCCGTCCTATTCGGACTCTCTGTTGCCTGAATGCTTGCATCAGCAGTTTGGCCCAGGTTTCTGCCGGCTTCATCTGGGCTCTACGAGATTCTATGCATTAATTATATTATCTTCCGGAAATTTATCATTCATGGAAAATTCATGGACGATTGAGCCATTACCCAGTCTAGAAATGTCCATGATTATTGCCCACAGATTTTCCAAAAAAACCTTGGACAATTGTGCATTGTCCACATAAATGCCTCTTCCCTCACGGTTTTATCCATAGGCAAAGAATCTTTTTGCAGTAATGATAGCCAGATTAAGGTTTGACAGTCTGGAAATAAAATAAAAGTGAAAAATTAGAGAACTGATTGCACATCAGCAATCTAATTTAAAACAAGTTTTTTTCTAACAGGCTAAATTAAAGAAAATGTAAAAAGTAATCTGATGATAAAATACTTTTTGTTGGGAATGGATAATACCAGAGTTAGTAAGGATCACAACTATCTTATAGATATGCCAATATCTTATGTATTCTATCTATGTATGCTCCTCTATATGCTATAAATAAAGAGCTGTGGGTTTCTCCCTCAGATGATGATTCATAACACGTTACCAGCACAAGCCTCTAATTAAAATTTCAACACAAAATCGATCGTTGCGAAAGCGAAGGAAGGCGGAAGATCCACACGTGTAGCGTCAAGCTTCATCAAACGAGCGTCGTCATCCACGTATACTTCGTTCAATCGTCGCTATATCCGGAGGACGGATATAGAGGTAAATCTCGCTAAAAATATCGGTTTTATCATACGTATGATAGTATTTTCCATAGCCAAAGGTTTTGACGAGACAAATCACATCAACTCTGGATTCTGAAGTATCCACCCCTTCGTGATGCTCAGAATCCCGAAGTGTTCATGATCGGAGGGAGTTTGCCCCCAGCCCATTGGGGGTTGCCTCATCGTTCCGCTAACGTCTCTGCCTCTCTTTCAGGTATTGGATAAGGAGGCCAGCCCGGTAAAACCATCCTATTCGGACTCTCTGTTGCCTGAATGCTTGCATCAGTAGTTTGGCCCAGGTTTCCGCCGGCTTCATCTAGGCTCTACGAGATTCTATGCATCAATTATATTATCTTCTGGAAATTTATCATTCATGGAAAATTCATGGACGATTGAGCCATTACCCAAGCTAGAAATGTCCATGATTATTGCCCACAAATTTCTCAAAAAAACTTGGGATAATTGTACATTGCCCATATAAATGCCTCTTTCCCCCACGGTTTTATCCATAGGCAAAGAATCTTTTTTCAGTAATGATAGCCAGTTTAGGGTTTGACAGCCTGGAAGTAAAATAAAAGTGCGAAAATGAAAAATTAGAGAACAGATTGCGCATCAGCAATCTAATTTAAAACAAGTTTGTTTCTAACAGGCTGAACTAAATAAAATGTAAAAAGTAATCTGATGATAAAATACTTTGTGTTGTGAATGGATAATGCCAGAGTTGGTTAGGATCACGGCTATCTAATAGATATGCACATATCTTCTGTATTCTATCTATGTATGCTCCTCTATATGTTATAAATAAAGAGATGTGGGTTTCTCCATCAGATGATGATTCATAACACGTTATCAGCACGAGCCTCCAATTAAAATTTCCACACAAAATCGATCGTTGCGAAAGCGAAGGAAGGCGGAAGATCCACACGCACGCCGTCAAGCTTCATCAAACGAGCGTCGTCATCCGCGTATGCTTCGTTCAATCGTCGGTATATCCTGAGGATGGATATAGATGTAAATCTCGCTAAAATATCGTTTTAATCATACGTATGATAGTATTTTCCATAGCCAAAGGTTTTAACGAGACAAATCACATCAACTCTGGATCTTGAAGTATTCACCCCTTCGTAGCGATCAGAATCCCGAAGTGTTCATGAGCAGAGTTGCTTGTACAAATCAGGAGGAGTTAGAGAACGTCTGTACTCTTTTTCCTTAACTACGGTTTCTTCCACAGGGTTCCTTATCTAAAGGTCTTAACGAGGCAAACCTCGCCAACTCAGGATCCTGAAGTACCCACTCCATGTGAGACTCCTACTACGATCAGAATCCTGAAGTATTCATGGGCAGAGTCCGCACCTATGCTGGATAAGAGGGAGTATTGTGAATAGATAATACCAGAGTTGGTTAGGATCACGCCTATCTTATAGATATGCACATATCTTCTGTATTCTATCTATGTACGCTACTCTATATGCTATAAATAAAGAGCTGGGTGTTCCTCCCAGATGAAGATTCATAACACTTTTCTAAAAAAATATTTACAAATATGAAAAAAAATTACACATTATTTCATAACTGAAAAAATACTCTCTCTCTTCTCTTTTAAATTTCGCGTCAAGTCCTCGGGCATAGAAGGAAAGATAGAAATAGAAGTTCTCATATGTAACTAAAGTTGCTCTTTCACTTCTCTGCATTATAAAAGAGTCTGATATGATGCAACTTCTTCTTTAACTTACAGTTTATACCTAGTTGTTTATGTTGCCTATAAGGAGGTGCAGCTACGCCTACTAGAAGCCCTAGCTGCCTCGATTCAGATCGGGTTGCGGATCCCGTCCAAGTCCAACACTCTTTGTTGCCTCAAAATATGTTTTGCAAAGCTCAATGGCGAGCCAGAATGGACGTTGCTTAGCTAAGAAGACCAATCCTGTGATGCGTACAGTCTCGGAACACGAGGTGTTCCCGGCAATGAGCTCAAGCATCGACAGAAACAGCTGTTATCATTTGGAATTCTATCACATTGTCTTCGTAACAGTGTTCCCCCAAGACCGTCAGTGCTTAAAATACATTATCTTACTTGCAAGCTGGGTGGACCCTTGAATCAGCTTCACATGATTCTGATGCCTCAATGAATTTATTTAAAAAACGAACAGAACCAAGAAGACATTGATACAACCCCCAAATGGGTCGGAGATATGCAGGCCGACCGCTAGACCCAAAATCGCGTCGGGCTTTGACCCAAAGGGGCCCATGAGCGGGTCGGAGTACAGCGGCCCAAGACCGCCATCCGAGAGACGATTGACCCCGCTCGAATGGGGAAACCGCTCCCTAGATCGCGCCCGCATTGATAACCATTGACGCCACCGTTATGTTCGCTTTGATCCCCATTCAAGGGACCATCAACGCGGGCGGGCACGAATGGAGGAATGAAAAACGCCATGAAGACGTTGACATGCGGGACTCCTATAAGAGACCCGAAGAACAGAACGCAAAAGACCGAAGGCTGGAAACTTGAGATCCAGGTATACCATCTCCACACACCTTTCTTTCACCTTACATTTCTCCTCGATAGCTCGGTCTGAGAACCCGCGCTTGGTCTCTCCGTGAACCAAGCTCGATTCAATCGAAGCACTTCTTAGTTAAGATTTGACTTAGGCATCGGAGTGGACTTGGTCGGAACCAAGGTCCGACCCCCCTGACGAGCTTCTTCGTTTTGTAGATCGGAGGAGACGTCACCCTGCCAAAGCTTCCCTTCGGCATCCGATCGATCGGCCTCGAGCGTCCTCGACCGAGAGACCGCTCGGCTGATCCACCCCAGAGAGTGCTGTCGGACCGAAGCTTCCCTTCGATGCGCTGTCGCTCGGCTCAGTGTATTCTCGCCCCAAAGCTTGCCTGTCCGATCGATTCCAAAGGTCTCCCACGCCCTCTACGTCAGCACGGACCTTCGGACCTCCGTACTACAATCAGCGGTGAGAAAACACCACGAAACGTCTGGCACCGTCTGTTGGAATGAGATCATCACACACGTCGTCTACAAAAACTAACATAGCCCAACACACCAACGGGGGCCCCCGCATGCCACCCATTGTCACGACCCGCTTCCCAAAAATGTGGAGGCGAGACGTGAGAAGGTCCGCACAAACTTGAAGCTGTGAAGCTCCAAGTCTGATAAGCGTATAAAAACACTTATTATGGCAAGTCCTTGCAAATGCGATACGAAACAAAGATAACAATAAGAAAATGAGACAATAAGCAATTTATTGAATCTCTGAATATCCATAAATAAATTACAATATCACAGAAAAGCCACCAGGCTAAAAGAAAGAGTCTAAGGCCCAAACATGGCCAACAAAGTATAACATACATACAAGGGTGCCACGCACCAACAACTAACAGCAAACCTAAACAAAGAAGTGAACACGAGCGGTCTCCAAGACAGGCCCCTGGTGTCCACTCACCACCACAGCAAACATCAGCATCAGCAACACCATATCTCCTGCAACAAAGCTCTGGCTCTGGGTCTAACATGTGACACCCAAAAGAGAGAGGGGCACATGTCAGCAAGTCTGGAAAGACTTGTACAAGGAAACTGAAAGTAACTAACAACCTAGCATTTTCAATATTAGGCAATGACATGACAGTTAAGTATGATGCGATAGTTTAAAGGAAGAGACAAGCACGCACGATGTAGCCAAAGCTACCAAATCACTAATCACTTATCATTTATCACTTAGTGCATAGAGAGTCCACCTGCTGGCCAGCTCGTGGCTCAGTCCGCTTATCTCGTATCACTATTAATCACTTATCACTGTTTATCACTTAGTGCATAGAGAGTCCACCTGCTGGCCAGCTCGTGGCTCAGTCCGCTTATCTCGTATCACTATTAATCACTTGTACACTAGAGATTTCGCCTGCTGGCTGGAGTGGCGGATCAGGCCAACTCGGGGCTCAGGTGGCCGCTTATCTCTTACCCCACCCATATGTGTCGAGCGTTGGGGTTTCCAACTACAGGGCTCGCTTCTGGAACACGAGCCAGGAAAATAATAGCATTGTAGCGTGTGTTACGCAATCACGATGACAAATCAATATGCAATGCCAGGAACAGATAATTGCGTACCGTTAAATGAATTTAAACGTGACAGGCAAGATGCAATGACATGAACAGATATTCGCGTACCGTTAATTGAAAGTAAATGTGACATACAAGCATGATGAGGGTGACGGACCAAGCTTCGTTGTCAAGCTAGGTCGATGGCGTCTAAACGGCTATCCTTTCACCGTTTAGTCTCTTTTACGCTAAAACAAGGTAACTGGCCTAAGACATGGCCCAAATCAAGAGATAGCAAGTTTCACTTGCCTAGCACCGAGGAAGACGATCGCGAAGGTTCGTCCCACAAGCGCTAATCTACGGGGAAGGGAATCGCTGTCATGGAGAAACAATCATCAAACAACATCCATTATTACTAGGGTTTCACAAATATCAAGTGTGGGTTATGAGATTATTAAAGGAAGAATACTACCCGTGAAGAAGCGGAGGAACGATGCCGAGAACTATGGCGACGGAAGAACGATCCGGCTCAGATCTGGAAATGAGGGAAAACATGGAGAAATGGGTTTTGATGTGGATTTTGGGGGTTTGATGAAAGATTGAGGAAGATGAGAGGTAGGATATGTGAAATGAGGGTTTGGATGATGATGGATGAGCTTGGGATGAAGGAGGAAGGGTTTGGGGATGAAGGGGGATGATTTGGGGAAGGAGGAGGTTCAGGAGAAGAGAGGGAAGAGAAGAAAACGATTGGGGGTTTATATAGAAAATCGTGTGGTGGCTAGGGCAAACTAGGGTTTCCTGGGCTGATTAGTCGGTCAAAGAAGGATTGGTGACCGACTAGTTTGGGAACTAGTCGGTCGGTTGATCAACGCAGACCGACTAAGAGTAAACAGTAGCTCGCTCAGGAAAACTGGACTATGAGTTAGTCGGTCTGTGAAGGCTTGTCAACCGACTAGTTTGAGAACTGGTCGGTCGGTGAGTGTTCATTGATCGACTAAAGGCTGAATTCTGAGAGAGATCATGGAAATGAGAGTTAGTCGGTCAAAGAAGGATTCCTGACCGACTAGTTTAGCATCTAGTCGGTCGAAAGATGTTCTTAGACCGACTAAAGATAAACAGTAACTCCTGAATTATAATCAAAGCCCACTAGTCGGTCCATTAAGGATTGCCGACCGACTAGATTGAGATCTAGTCGGTTGGTTCTCCTTCTTGAACCAACTAACGTGCACAAAAAGTGCCGATTCGAAGCGCGAAGCTTCGGAAAGATTTCTATGGCTTCTAGGATCGATTTATACTCTAAGATATGATCGATATGAAGCTCGTCACGAGTGACTTACTCCGAGTTCAATGATTCTAAGGAAGAACCTAGAAGATCACATCAAAAGGAATGAAAACGAAAGCTAGGAAATCTCAACGAGATGAATGAAAGCGAGAACTATGGAAATGGGAACCACACAAGGAGAGAACCCACCATCACAAGCAAAACACACTGATAATCCAATCATACAAAAACCAGTCGTTACATCCTATCCACCTTAGAATAAAGTCCGTCCTCGGACTTCCTAACATATATATAGTCGCTCTGGTAACTACCCTCAACCAATATCACATCATAAATTCAACCAAGTACTTTCATTTCGAGTGCTTATATATATGCACTAGAAATCAAATATTACTACCACTACACACATATTTTCACGCACATAGTACACTCATACTTATTATAGTCAATCAATTTCATACACGTATTTCAATCACATATATAGTCAATATATTTATACAACAATAAACACTTATTACTTGCTATAAGAAAATAACCAAGCCTCTCTTATTTGAAAATAATTTCACATTTATTTAGTCATTCAAATACATGCAAATATTTCACCCTATTTTCACCTCACATATAGTCCTATAACTATATATTGGTATAGCCACCCACAATCGTGTGCGTAACACAACCAAGCACAAACAACCCAAACACCATACATACATCATCCATCACTATTCATCACCACATACAATTATACCAAGGTACATAGAGTATACCCACTCAAGCTTGAGTGAGACTCAAATCATAGCAGGGCATTTATATGCGTAACACAGTATCCATACACATACCAATACAACTCCAAGGCATACACATCCACGTATCACATATTTTCACACCATATCCATCCATTTATAATTACCATAACAACACATCAACTACATACAAGTTTAAGAGATGCAATAGTCGGGTATACCTCCTGATATACACGCATACGACATCTCATAAAACAAGTAGTACCAATCAAAATTATCATTCTGTTATCATACGTATATCACATCATACTCAAGCAGAAAATTACCTACACACAACATACAAATGCCAACACCCATACCACTATATACACACCATGAAATCAACACTACGACGACATAACCACTTAACTAATGGGCCCACCAAACCATAACAAGGTTGACACAGGCAACGACAAGCTCTATGGGCTAGACAATAGGAAAGAAATTGAAATCAAAAGCGTAACGAATAGAAGGATCGAAAAGCATGAAAACGGTCGTGTAATGATGTAATGATGCTCTATTAGGACACATAGAAAATAGTGTAATTAACATACTCTAAAATACGAAAAGTTTGAAAACCGTTATACTTCAAAAGTTGGAGTCCCTTTTCGTATAAAAATATTTAGAGGTCGATAAAACAAATTGGTTGAAATAAGTTTGAGTCGAATATACATAATAGGAGGAAACAGTTTATTGGCTTACATAAAGTCATTAAAAAGGAAGTAAATCATTTACACGAATCTTGAGGTCGTAGTTTAGAAAATATTACACAATAGTAACTTAATAATGTTTGCAAGGTTTGAAATGAAATTAAATTAATTGAAAAATTTAAACTCAGGTTGAATGCTTTCAAAATCCCTAAGCCAGGGAAAATTTAAAGTAATCAATATTGAAACTACTTTTAGAGGAATCAGGATTTGCCAAAAAGAGACTGTTTTACACAAAGCTCTTAACATACGAGCTAATGAGCCTAGCACGGATATAAAAATATTCGAAATTCGATTTAGTTTAGAAATTTTCTAAAAACATGTATGGTGAACGGAAAACTTAGTAGTATGTTTATCAAAATTCGTAATAAGCTTTTAAAACCAAATTACGGAAGGTCCAGATCAGAAAATGGTTACGAAAACATAATTTTCCAAAAATTGAAATAGAGAAAATGTTGAACATATCCTTGGTTTGTTGAAAGCTGAAATCATGTGTGACTTGGAAGGCATATTAAGGGAGCGTGATGAATCATTTGAACGACATAAATAAGAAAGGAAAAACTTTATAAATCGAATTTGGGAAAAATTAGTAAGCTCAGAATTTAAATTGATATATGAAAAGGGACGAGATATTTAAATAGGTATGAAAGTAAAGGCTGGAAAAACATTATAAAACAGTAATCAAATCTCGTTAAAACTTTCGAAATTCAAAAATAAATTTAAGTCAATGAAAGGGTATGAGGTAAAAGTATATATATTGAAGTTCGAACAAATTTAAACTTAGGAATCAGAAAGTCGAAAAGATACTTTCAGAAGGTTCAAGATTTGCAACGGAGAAGTTCGAAAATATTGTACGGCAGTAGCTTAATACAATATTTCGACAAAATTTCGAAATTCAAAGAATGAAATCCGATCAACTATAGTGTGAAAATTTATGCCCATGCTAAAAGCTTACAAGCTTTAAAACTGAAGAGAAATTCCAAATAAATAACATTTAAAATACTTTTTAGAGGGACCCGGATTTGCCAAACAACGGATTTATACAAGATCTTAAAGTACGAGCAAAACGAACGTGGTACTGATATATAAAAATAATTGAAGTCATATTTTAGAAATTATCTTAAAAGTGTGTATGGTGAATGGAAAGATAATATCTTAGTAGTATGGAAAGAGAAAGGATATTTAAACTCATCGAGTTAGTATTAAAACTTTTAAACCGTTTTATGAAGGGTCTAAGTTAGGAATGATTTCGAAATAGTAAATTTTTTTTTCTTTTTTATTACAAAAGTCTGAAATATGGAAAATGTTGAGCATAAAATCGACTTGCTAAAAGCCGAAGTCCAAAGGGACTTGAAAAGTTTATTAAGAGTAAGCACGAGGTGTTTTCGAATAGAATTTTAATGGCACAAGTAAGAAAAGAAATTATGAATCGAGTTAGGAAAATAGAAATACGGTTCAGAATGAAATTGGTATATGAAAAGGGACAAGACATTCATATCGATACGAAAGCATATGCTGAAAATATTATAAACTTCTAATCTAAAAATCGCAACACAAGTTTCGATATTTAAAAAACATAAATAATTTAAGTCGGCGAATGAGCATGAAACCTTACATATATCAAAAGTGTTTCGAACAAATTTAAACTTAACGAAAGAAGAAGATCGAAGATACTTTTAGGGAAATAAGGATTCGCCAAAAGAACGTGTTGGTATAAAAACTTTTGAAGTACGAGTACGACGAACTTATAATTGATATATACAAAAATTAGTTGAAGTCCATTTAGTTTGGAAAAATTTCCCTAAAGGTATGTAAGATAAGTGGTTAAAATAAATTTCTGTAGTTAGGAAAAAGGACGGTATATCGAACCATCAGGATAGTAATAAAGTTTAAAAATCGAAATGCGAAAGATACATTGTTAGAAGAAATAGTACAAGATAGCAATTTTAAAATTTACGACCAAAGGTCTTCAAAATTCAAGAACGACTTTTAACTCCATCGAAATTTTAGGGAGACATATTTAAAGAAGTTTAGAACAAAATTTAAATTGAGTGAAACTTCAAATAAGGAAAGCATTCGAAAATAACTTTGGAAGAATCAAGATTTGCAACGGAAAACATTTGAAAGATCAAGGATACTTGTAATGAGGTGGTCATGTGAATTGAGGACAAGGGAAGTGGTTTATGTGAATTGAATGCGCCTAAATCACGATGCAAGAAAACCATGATGAAGATCTACGGTCAGTAACACCAAAGTGTAGTGACCAGGAAAGATTGAATCAGGGGGGGTTCTAATCATCGGGTTAACTAAAGGCCAAGGGAACCTTAACACTAAAGCTTCTAATGGGTTAGAATATATAGATCTCAGGAAGGTTCTAAGGGAATCAAGATCATGTTCTGTTGGGCCCGAAATCGATGAACCCAAGCGAACGGCTAAAGAAATCCTAGGAGTCTATCATGGTCGGAGCTAGACAGGAACCACTAAGGTAACTCTTAAGACTATCATATCAATCACTAGCCTGGAGTCTAACAAACAATCAGAGGCCTCTAACTAGCAAGCACAAACTTCTAACTAAGTCTCATTATAGTCCTGACCTAATGGATTTCCTATCAAGCTGGGACATGTGCTCTAACACGTCTATTAGCCACCTAAGACATAGGGACGCTAAAAACCTAGACTCCGGGCTTATAATTTGGATGTTCTAATTCATTTAATGGACATTCTTTAATTATTATCGTTGTTCCGATAGTTCGCATTTGCAAATGGACCTGCATGGGCCACCAATAAAACCTGTCACGACCCGCTTCCCAAAAATGTGGAGGCGAGACGTGAGAAGGTCCGCACAAACTTGAAGCTGTGAAGCTCCAAGTCTGATAAGCGTATAAAAACACTTATTATGGCAAGTCCTTGCAAATGCGATACGAAACAAAGATAACAATAAGAAAATGAGACAATAAGCAATTTATTGAATCTCTGAATATCCATAAATAAATTACAATATCACAGAAAAGCCACCAGGCTAAAAGAAAGAGTCTAAGGCCCAAACATGGCCAACAAAGTATAACATACATACAAGGGTGCCACGCACCAACAACTAACAGCAAACCTAAACAAAGAAGTGAACACGAGCGGTCTCCAAGACAGGCCCCTGGTGTCCACTCACCACCACAGCAAACATCAGCATCAGCAACACCATATCCCCTGCAACAAAGCTCTGGCTCTGGGTCTAACATGTGACACCCAAAAGAGAGAGGGGCACATGTCAGCAAGTCTGGAAAGACTTGTGCAAGGAAACTGAAAGTAACTAACAACCTAGCATTTTCAATATTAAGCAATGACATGACAGTTAAGTATGATGCGATAGTTTAAAGGAAGAGACAAGCACGCACGATGTAGCCAAAGCTACCAAATCACTAATCACTTATCATTTATCACTTAGTGCATAGAGAGTCCACCTGCTGGCCAGCTCGTGGTTCAGTCCGCTTATCTCATATCACTATTAATCACTTATCACTGTTTATCACTTAGTGCATAGAGAGTCCACCTGCTGGCCAGCTCGTGGCTCAGTCCGCTTATCTCGTATCACTATTAATCACTTGTACACTAGAGATTTCGCCTGCTGGCCGGAGTGGCGGATCAGGCCAACTCGGGGCTCAGGTGGTCGCTTATCTCTTACCCCACCCATATGTGTCGAGCGTTGGGGTTTCCAACTACAGGGCTCGCTTCTGGAACACGAGCCAGGAAAATAATAGCATTGTAGCGTGTGCTGCGCAATCACGATGACAAATCAATATGCAATGCCAGGAACAGATAATTGCGTACAGTTAAATGAATTTAAACGTGACATGCAAGATGCAATGACATGAACAGATATTCACGTACCGTTAATTGAAATTAAATGTGACATACAAGCATGATGAGGGTGACGGACCAAGCTTCGTTGTCAAGCTAGGTCGATGGCGTCTAAACGGCTATCCTTTCACCGTTTAGTCTCTTTTACGCTAAAACAAGGTAAATGGCCTAAGACATGGCCCAAATCAAGAGATATCAAGTTTCACTTGCCTAGCACCGAGGAAGACGATCGCGAAGGTTCGTCCCACAAGCGCTAATCTACGGGGAAGGGAATCGCTGTCATGGAGAAACAATCATCAAACAACATCCATTATTACTAGGGTTTCACAAATATCAAGTGTGGGTTATGAGATTATTAAAGGAAGAATACTACCCGTGAAGAAGCGGAGGAACGACGCCGAGAACTATGGCGACGGAAGAACGATCCGGCTCAGATTTGGAAATGAGGGAAAACCTGGAGAAATGGGTTTTGATGTGGATTTTGGGGGTTTGATGAAAGATTGAGGAAGATGAGAGGTAGGATATGTGAAATGAGGGTTTGGATGATGATGGATGAGCTTGGGATGAAGGAGGAAGGGTTTGGGGATGAAGGGGGATGATTTGGGGAAGGAGGAGGTTCAGGAGAAGAGAGGGAAGAGAAGAAAACGATTGGGGGTTTATATAGAAAATCGTGTGGCGGCTAGGGCAAACTAGGGTTTCCTGGGCTGATTAGTCGGTCAAAGAAGGATTGGTGACCGACTAGTTTGGGAACTAGTCGGTCGGTTGATCAACGCAGACCGACTAAGAGTAAACAGTAGCTCGCTCAGGAAAACTGGACTATGAGTTAGTCGGTCTGTGAAGGCTTGTCAACCGACTAGTTTGAGAACTAGTCGGTCGGTGAGTGTTCATTGACCGACTAAATGCTAAATTTTGAGAGAGATCATGGAAATGAGAGTTAGTCGGTCAAAGAAGGATTCCTGACCGACTAGTTTAGCATCTAGTCGGTCGAAAGATGTTCTTAGACCGACTAAAGATAAACAGTAACTCCTGAATTATAATCAAAGCCCACTAGTCGGTCCATTAAGGATTGCCGACCGACTAGATTGAGATCTAGTCGGTTGGTTCTCCTTCTTGAACCAACTAACGTGCACGAAAAGTGCCGATTCGAAGCGCGAAGCTTCGGGAAGATTTCTATGGCTTCTAGGATCGATTTATACTCTAAGATATGATCGATATGAAGCTCGTCACGAATGACTTACTCCGAGTTCAATGATTCTAAGGAAGAACCTAGAAGATCACATCAAAAGGAATGAAAACGAAAGCTAGGAAATCTCAACGAGATGAATGAAAGCGAGAACTATGGAAATGGGAACCACACAAGGAGAGAACCCACCATCACAAGCAAAACACACTGATAATCCAATCATACAAAAACCAGTCGTTACACCCATCCACGAGGAGGGCGACTACGTGTTGTCCGAGGATGGACACAGCTGCTCTATCGAAGAATCCGACGACTCGCATTTGGTAACATGCGTACAGTTTTGCCTTTTTTCCAAGGAAATGAACTTCAACTTTCAGACATTGGTGACAGCTGTCCAACAACTTGCAGGCCCACAACACCTCTTCGAGGGAAACTTGGCAGGCCTTCCCGACCGCCAAGGGGCACGTCTCCTACTTCACTCGACCGTGGTCGCAAACCACAGTGGAAGAAGCCCCAACCGGGAGTAGCGGTTCACATTGCCGAAATTTTCTCCTACGCGGTCTCAGACCCCCACCTCCCTCCGAGATGAGGAGAGAAAAAGAACCAAATGGACTGGGGACGAGCCAACTATGGCCTCATCCAAGTGATTCTGCTCAACCCGGGGCCGGTCGTCCAGATGCCTGGCCACTGAGGACTGACAGGGGCAGAGCAGGAGCCAATGTCGGAAGAGGTAGAGGAGTCATGAGGAACGTCGTCGAAGGGGGGACGCTCGGGGGCCAATGTCGATTCCCAACTGGGATGGCCACAGAGGCAGTCCCCCCATGCCTCTGCCAATCTGCCTAAACCGTCCGAACACCAGGGTGAAGCATCGCCGAACCATGTCACCCTAGAAACCCTTGCGGACGACGGCTGCCCACTAATGAGGAATATCACCACCGCGTGGGTACCCTCCAGGTTCAAGGTGCCTACACTAGAGAAGTACGACGGCACGGGGGACCCCCAGGAGCACGTCCAAGATTACAAGGGGATCATGGAGTTTCAATGGGCCAACGATGCCCTACTCTGCCGAGACTTATATACCACCCTCCAGAAATCACCAAGGGAGTGGTATAACAGCCTCCCTGATCTGTCCGTCAGCAACTTCCCGGACCTGTCCCGGATCTTCTGTAACCAAATCATGGCGAGGCGACAGAGAAAGCCGAGCTCGGACTTCTTGTTCAACATAGTGCAGATGACGGGCGAGACTCTAAGGGGCTACATGAAGTGCTTCAATGCCCAAAGGCTGAACGTGGAAATCTACCCCGAAGTGGTCATAATAATGGCCCTAAAGAAAGGACTCCGACATAGGGGCCTGAAGAAATCACTGCATCAGGACCCCATCAAGGGCCTCGACCAGGTCTTATCTCGGGCAGAGCGATTTATGCTGACAGAAGAAGCCCTCACCACGGAAAAAGAAGGTCCCTCCACGGGGGCCAAAAAGAACTCAATGCACGATGAGGGCACACGCCACGAACCGGAGGACCACAAGCGGGAAAGGAACCCCCAGGGAAAACCGCACAAAGAGGAGGCAGTGCCTGCCAAGCTGAACACACCCGGGACGTCGTTTTGTCACAAGCCCAAAAGGAGGGCCACATCAACAAGCCACCCCGAGGATGAAGGGCGGCTAACGAGACGAAAAGAAGTATTGCAAGTACCACAAGGACGCCGACCAAGACACCGACGATTGCTGACATTTAAAGAAAGACATTGACCAGCTGATCAGCCGGGGATACCTAAAGAACTTTGTCGATGCTTCGAAGGCAGGCTCCGGAGAAGGCACTTCCAGGCAAGGCGATAAAGGGAAGAAGGTGAACATCGTCCAGACCCCTATACACAGAATCAACTAAGGAGCCAACCGTATGGACGGGGGGCGATGAGCAAGGCAACCTCCCCTTCTTCTCCTCACCGGGCAAGTGATGCTTGCCCATCGTTATCTTACATGTTTTATGTCTTCACGATCAGAAATGTACCTTCCTTTTTTCCTAAAATGTCAAACACGAACGAGAGTTCTTACACACAAACCATTTGTCCTTCAAAACTTATCGACGTCCCGGTGGATCTAACACCTCCTGTTAGGAACCGACTATTCGGTCGTCCGTAAGGAAGTGGGCAACTCCCCAAGCAGGCTAATCATACGATCGACCGTAAGGCAGGGGGCAACTCCCCCAGCAGATCGATCATAAGATCGACCGTAAGTCTGGGGCAACTCCACCAACAGGACAATTACTTGTCGACCGTAAGGCTGTGGAAAACTCCCCCAGCGGGCCGATCATACCATCGACCGTAAGGCTGGGGAAAACTCCCCCAGCGGGCCGATCATACCATCGATCGTAAGGCTGGGGGCAACTCCCCCAGCATGATGATTACTTATCGACTGTAAGGCTGGGGGCAACTCCCCCAGCATGTCGATTACTTGTCAACCGTAAGGCTTGGGAAAACTCCCCTAGCAAGACGATTATACAATCGACCGTATGGACAACTCCCTTAGCAGGCCGATTACTTGTCGACTGTAAGGCTGAGGGCAACTCTCCTAGCAGGCCGATTACTTGTCGACCGTAAGGTTGATGCCAACTCCCACAACAGGCCACTCATTCGATTGACCGGAAGGCTGGAGGTAACTCTCCAAGCAGGCCAATTACTTATCGACCAGAAGGCTGGGGCAACTCCCCCAACAGGCCGATCATTCGATCGACCGGAAGGCTGGGTGCAACTCCCCCAGCGGGCTGATCATTCGATCGACTGTAAGGCTAGGGGCATCTTCCCCAATAGGCCGATTACTTGTCAATCGTAAGGCTGGGGGTCTCTTCCCAACAAGCCGATCATTCGATCGACCATTAGTATGTTGGTAGCTCCCCCAGCAGGCCGACCAACCCATCAATAGTAAGGTTGGGGGAAACTTCCCCCAGTGGGCCGATCACTCGATCGACTGTAAGACTGGTAGGCAACTCCCCCAGTAGGCCGACCGACCTATCGACTATAAGGCTGTAGGCAACTCCCCCAGCAGACTGACCGACCTATCGATCGTAAGGCTGGGGGCAACTCCTTCAGCAGGCCAATTTCTTATCGACCGTAAGGCTGGGGGTAACTCCCCCAGCAGGCCAATCACTCGATCGACCTAAGGCTAGGGGCAACTCCCCTAGCAGGCCGACTGACCTATCGACTGTAAGGCTGGGGGAAACTCCCCTAGCAGGCCAATTTCTTATCGACCATAAGGCTAGGAGCAACTCCCCCAGCAGGCTGATCACTCGACCGACCATAAGTTTGGGGTCAACTCCCACAGTAATACGATTACTTATCGACCTTAAGGCTAGGAGCAATTCTCATAGTGGGCTGACCATTCTATCGGCCAAAAGGTGGGGAACCACTCCTCTAAAAAATCGATCGGACCTTCGGCCCCGATCAGTTAGTACCTCCCCCAGGAAATGCTTCCCTCAACTTAAGCCACCTGTCGACTTTGACATGAGCCGCAGAAAGGGGGGCAGACCAAAACAAGTCCAATGTGCAGAAGATGAATAAAACACAGCTACAGGAATTCCATTCAAATCATAAGGGGGTCTTTTACAAGAGGAGGGAGGAAGAGACAATCTATGATGCCTACGGGGCTGCCGCTTTTGCTGGGGTCTCTCTAGTCAGTTCGGTACCTCCCATGTCCCCTGTCCCGACCGGCTAGTCTAGATAGGCCGAGGAGCGAGGAATCATTCGCCGAACCCACTCCTTGTATGCCCGAGAACCCTCCAGGAAGGAGTTCACGATCTGTAGGGCCAAGATCTCCTCGTAGCCCCTTACAACTTCAGTGACGAGACGCTCGGGGCCCAATTGCTGCAAGGAAGTAATCTCGAACAAAACCACGTCATGTTCCTTCATATGTGCCCATGAACAAGGGATAAATCCTCCTCCACAGACTCCATTATCGCTACTCGAGAGACGTTGACGGCTATCAATGCTTCTTTCAGCCTCCCCACCTCCGACGACAATTCGACGACCTGAAGAAGCGCAGACTGCAGCTCCGCATGAGCCCCCTCGGCCGCTTTCTAAGTCGATTCCACCCTCTAACGCTCTCACTCGAATGTCACTATAACCTCGGCCATCTGCTCTAAACGTCGTCGGATCTCGACCGACTTTGAAGACATCTGTAAAACGAAAGGGTTGAGAACGCTCGAAACTACTGAACGAAAAAAAAGGAGGGAAAAGGAACAACCTGTTGGGTCGCTCATACCATGCAATCTGCTATGTCCATGGGACCAACTTTTTCTATGAGGGAGAAATCCCTCGAAAGAGCGGAATTCTGCGTCAGACGAACGGCTACATCTCGGTCCTCGAAGACCAACTCGCCAGATGGCATCTCAGGGTTAGGCTCGAGCACCGAAAATATCCGAACTGGGTCGATGTGAGTCCATTCTGCTTGGCGGGGTTGGCAAACCTCCCCCGGAGCCCGTGAGCTCTCCCCAAGGATGGGCAATGGGTCTGGGCCACCATGTCGGCATCTCCCTCCCTCGTCCTCTTCTCGGGCATTTCGAAACCCGAGGGTGAGCACCCTCTCTTCTTCCTTTGGCCCCCGACCAGATTAGAGGGACCCCCTCGGAGTTGGCCGAGCCCTCCGCTACAAGGGCCGGGTCGTCAGGAATGATGACCAGATCTCCCACAACCGAGGGAGAATTCTCAGCAACCGAAGTTGCGACCAGGTGGGCTTCCGCCGGTCTCAATGTCCCGACCGACACCTCGGCCACCCGTTGCATCTCCTCCTCCAGACGACACGGTGCATGGCCAGAGGGATTTGCCCGAGAGCACTGGAAGCCCCATCAAATGAGTTGGTGCATGTTGTTGGGATGCTTGAACTCCTGACTAGCCATTCTTGCAGAAAACATGGGAATCAGGGTAAGCTAAGGAGAAGATGAAATCTAAAGATCGGCTTTACCAGGGGGACCACATGATGTTCCTAAGGAGGACTATTCGGCAGGGCCCAGACCGATTTCTCCTACATATGCAAGGCCATCAAAAAATCAACCGATGCTTGGTCGGCCTCAGAAAGAGTCAACACCACAACTCTGGCGCCTGAACTTCCCCAACAAGTAAGAATCTTGAAAACGTAGTCGTTTTTCCAGTTGCCGACCCAACGGGGCAAACCCAACAGGAATTCCCTGCCTCTCCTAGCGGCAATATGAAGCCATGTGCTCAAGGAGATAGACTGGACCCGATGGAAATAGAAGAAGAGCGACAAGGTCGGCGCCAACTCGTGCAACTGACAGATCACAACGAAGCCGACCAATGAAGGGATCGAATATGGGTCAGCTAGCACATGGATACATGTAGAGAGGTCAAGTCCTGTACAAGGAAGGGGTGAAGAGGGAAACGAAGCCCTAGCCAAAACATCTTGGTATACACCCCGACCTCGCAGGCCCCATGGAAGCGGACCCTTTCGTCAAAAATGGGACCCGGACCCCGTACGAATGAGAGAGACACTCCGCCCTGATCCTCTCGACAGTGGAGTATGAAACGGAAGATACGTGTTGAGACGTAGGAACGGAAGATTCCTCAGCTCCAAAATGACTCCTTCATCGGATCAAGTCGTCAAAAAGCAAACATTTATCCTTCTGAGGGGCCACTTAATTTGGACTCAAGAGACAGAGGGGCTCTAGTGGCCGTGATAGGATCGTTAGCCTCAGGCAAATTCCCAATCCTCAACACCCTTGCCATCAACCATAAAAGAAGACAAAGACAAAGAAGGCAATTACCCGTGAGAATTCGAAAGGGGATGTCAAAGATGGGGCAAACAGTGAAGCTCTCCAAAGTCGGGAAGGAATAACAACCGAACCAGGAAGCACGATGGGTAAACCCCTCTAAACCATGCCGTTTTATATGGGTGGCGATCCCAAATATGGACCGGTTAAAATGGGGCACGTGTCGACATCCCGAAGGAAGTAACTCTCCGAATCCCACACTCAAGGGGCGGGAAAATTCACGGTGCCCTACGCCATGCTGAATTAAATTAAATGTGCCACCTCAACTGACTTGCCTGTCAAATCCACCCACACCACATCCCTCGGACCGAACCGCCACAGGCCGACCGCTAGACCCAAAACAGTGCCGGGCTCTGGCCCAAAGGGGCCTAGGAATGGGTCGGGGTGAAGCGGCCCAAGATTGCCATCCGACAGATGGTTGACCCCACTCGAAGGGGGAAACCGCTCTCCAGATCGCACCTGCCTTGATCGCCATTGAAGCCACCATTACGTTTGCTTTGATCGCCATTCAATGGACCATCAATGTGGGCGGGTACGGAGGGAGGAATGAAAAACGCCATGAAGGTGTTGACATGCGAAACTCCTATAAGAGACCCGAAGAGCAGAACATGTAAGGACTGCAATACTAACAACAAACACTCTAGAGGGGGGTGAATAGAGTAATGGCAATAAATTATGCAATTAAAATTAAGCTTGCAAATACGGAATAATAAGTGCAAGAGGAATTAATTAACATAATCAATCCAAACACAAACACAAAAGTTACACCGGTTCCCCAAACTTGGGTACGTCCAGCCACACCAATATCCACTCTAATTCTCACACAGAGAAGTGAATACAATCTCACACAGAGATACCTCACATAGAGGATTTGAATTCTCACACAGAGAGACCTCACACAGAGGATTTAGGATTCTCACACAGAGAAATCCTTGCTTTCACACAGAAAGACTTAAGCTCTCACACAGAGAGATCTCAACCAACCCTCACACAGAAGGTTATACTCTCACACAGAGAGTAACTAGCTCTCACACAGAAAGCTATGGTTTCAATGAAATAACAAAGTAAAACAAATACTCTTACCTATGCCTTGAGATGTACTTATTCATAAATGAATGCAAGGCATGGAAGAGGATCTCCAAGTGTTGAGATTTGCTTGAAAGCACTTGGATGAATTCTCTTGAGCTGGACTTCAATGCATGAAGAAGAATGAGAGCTCTTGAGAGGGAATTGAGGGAGTTTGTGAGTTGATTATAGATCTCTTGATATATTCAATAGCATCCAGAAGTATAAGAGATGGCAGCACACTCATATATATATATATATATATATATATATATATATATATATATATGAACTCTATATCAAACCCCAAAACGCAAGAAAACAGCCAAAGAATCAATTCTGCAACGGCTAGAAACTGGGTGAAAACGACAGGAACAGTCGACTGATGATCAAAAGACAGTCGACTGATCAACGGCTAGAAAATATCCAACGGCTATAATCTGAGCCAGGACAGTCGACTGATGAAGACAGTACAGTCGACTGAGAACAGGACAGGCGCCTGTAAATCCTTCAACAGGCGACTGCTGCAGGGGATGGAATAAAACAGAGAGCTGCTCTCTCTCTCTCCAGTTAAGCACACAGGTGACTGATGTAAATAATACAGTCGACTGTCTATTAGTCAGGCGACTGTAAAACCTTAATCAGTCGTCTGCTGTATAAGATGGAGAAACAACATAGAGATGCAGAGATTACACTTATGCTACTCAGGCGACTGATGACCAATCTACAAGTGACTGTAAATATACAGGCGACTGTAAACTGACCAGTAGTCGACTGTGCGTAAAGCTCAAGTTTGAGTCAATTGAAAAGTTGACTTAAGCTGTGCATATCAGGCGACTGGAAATCACCCAGTCGACTGTGTTTCCCTCAGCAGGCGACTGATGGAAAGCCAGAGACTCCAAATGAGTCTTTGGACAAAGTGAACCTATTGGGTTGGATTTTATGATAATCCTAAGGCTCACTAAGATGGTTAAATGCATATGCATGAATGAGTAAACCATCTAACAAGGCATTACATTAACCCTAGACTCAAAAGAGAGAGAAAGCAATAAAGTAAATTACATGGATTACAATGCTTTCCTTAGAGTCTAAGTCTTCAATCTTGATGCCTTGAATGCTCTCCATCATCTCCAAGCATTGGCACTCCTTGAGTCCAAGCAATGGTCCTTCTTCAATTGATGTCCATCCTTGCACCAAGTGATTAGTCTCCAAGAAAGATATTCTTGAAATAAAACTGAGAGACTAAAACATGAGAGTCATTAGCAACAACATAATGTTGTGATCATCATCAAAATAAGATTGGTATGAAACACCAATACTCAACAATCTCCCCCTTTTTGATGATGACACACATTATGTAAAATACAAACAATTAAAGCACAAAGCTAATGAGCTCCCCCTACTTATATGCACCAATTAGACAATGAGCTACACAATAGTAAATACTCATTCTACCAAGTAAGATCATGGTGACATATAATATGCATGGATTAAATAAACCAATTGTAAATAGACAATATCATGCAAACATGAAAAGTTTATCTAATCCCATATATCTCTTCCCATAGATATATCTCTCTCCATATGCATATGAATATATCTCCCCATATATGTTTACATAATGCATATATCTCTCCCCCTTGACATCGTCAAAAAGGTGGATATCAAATTTATCCCCATTTGTCATCTTAACCAAGATGTGACAATATGCAAGTAAAGAAGAGATGTAAGATACCAAATTGAAAACTTTAGTGGGTATCAATTCACTATTCCATGCTCTCCCTATATCATAGAAATGGTCAACTTTTGACTTCTAGGATCTAATACCAATTATACAAATAATGGAGCCATGGGCCAAAACGTGTATCAAAGCAATAGATATGGAAAAATCTAGCTTCAATGATACACAAAGAATATTGCCAAAACAAATATAACATAAAACATGTTGGCAATATACAAGAGGTTTGGTTTGAGACCAAAAATAACCAATTGTAAATAGTGATCTCAAATTACCTCCGAAATGAGAGTTAAAATATGTCTTAAGATATTTTAAACATATAACATATTAACTCCCCCATTGACATACACATGGATCAAAAATGCATGCATGTCAGTAAACCCCAAGGTCCCCATTTTCATGAAAAATAAGTATAAAAATATTTTCAAAATCATGAAACACACACAAACAATGGGTATGCTAAAAATAAACATTCAAGCACAATACACATGCAATATGCATATGTGTGAGGAACCTAAACATTAGGCAACCAAACCCAAGAGGAGTTTGATTTTCCTAATGTAATCACATGAGGTGATCACATCTCTAACTAGAGAGTTGATGTAGCTATCCCTCTCTTGCGCACTAACCTTAATGTGAATCCATAATCTCAATGATTTCCTAGGTAAGGGTTTTGCCATTGCAAGACGGGTGGATGTGGCATGCTTAGGTGTAGAAACGGATTTCTTGGCATGCAAAGAATGAGGATTTTGCTTCTTAGCAAAAAATGAAGATTTTTCATTCTTCCTCATAACCTCGTGATCTACATGCTTCTTGTTGATGCTATTGTTGTACAAGAAATCATGGTGATTCTTCTTAGGTGCTTTAGCAATATTTCTTGTATTTGCACCATAAGAGGAATTAGTGGTGGGTTTGGGTACCACATTTTGAATATAACCCAAACCTCCTCTATGATTTGCCGGATGTTGTTTTTCCAACATTTCGTGGAGTGAATCCCTAGAATACACAAAGCTTATGAGCTTACGTGATTCCTCTTCGCATTTCAACGTAAGTTGTTGAATGCGAGTTTCTAAGCTAAGGTTTTGAGCAACAAGATTCTCATTAGTTAAACTCAATTCCTTAACTTGAGAGAGAAGTGTGTCTCTCACTAGTGTTACAAACATGCAAAGCATCATTGACATTTACACTAGTAGATTCTAAGGCATGCAACCTACTCATAGCATTTTTAAAATTAGCTTTCAATTTAGCATATGAGTCGATGCACTTACTTGCCCCATTGGAGACCACGTTGAAGCGGTATTCGAGCTCCTCGTAGGATAGCTTCTCCTCCTCAACTTCCTCATCACTTTCCTCCTCGCTAGAGCTTGACGAAGACTCTTCCCCTTTTGCCATGAAGCACATTTCCTTGTTGGGGTTGAGCCACGCCTCCACCTCTTCCTCGCTTGAACTCGAGGAGATTGATGAAGAATCATCAAAAGCCGCGAAGCACATATGAGCTCGCTCCCTATCATCCTCTTCTTCATCACTTGAAGTGTCCTCATCGGAGTCATCAAAAGTGCCGACAAGTCCTTTCTTTTGATTCTTGAATTTGGACTTGCCTTTCCAATGCTTCTTCCCTTTCCCTTTGTAATTTCTTTGTCGGGCTTGGAAGGGCATTCGGTAGAAAGATGACCTTTTCCTCTACAATTGAAACAAATAGAATTGTTAGACTTGGAGGCAAACTTTGACAAAGATTTAACTTGCTTGTCCTTGCGGAATGCCTTGATTTGCTTGAATTGCTTGGCAAGCTCGATGTAATCATCATCGCTAACATCATTTTCTTATTCTTCTTCACTCGGAGCTTCCCGATGGAACTTCTTTCTCCACTTGATTGGCTCCTTCTCGGTATGGAATGCAACCCCCTTTTGCTTCTCAGGCTTCGTTGGTTGAATCTCTTTCTTATGTTGAAGCTTTACTTCATATGCCATGGATTCCCAATACAATCCTCAACGGTGTATTTGGACAAGTCATTTGACTCCAAAATCCTATTGGCCTTTGACTCCCATTGAGATGTGAGCGAGTCAAGGATCTTCTCCACCCGATCCTCTTGGGAAATCACCTTCCCAAGTCCTTCCAAAGCGTTCACGATTTCTGTGAACCTTGTGAACATCATCCCTTCACGAGAAATACAAATGGTGACTCTGTGATGTCCCAAAGGACTTGACCCTCCAAATAGATCATCATCTTGATCTTCCAACTAGGGTAGTTGGTTCCGTTGAAGAGCGGGGGTCGAACAGTTGATAGACCGTCTTCATGAGACATGGATGAAGCGTTGTATGCCATCGTTGTTGTATGCTTCAACCTCGCTCTGATACCAATTGTAAGGACCGTCTACCTTGAGGAATAATAAGTGCACGAGGAATTAATCAACACAATCAATCCAAACGCAAACACAAGAGTTACCCTAGCACAGAGAAATCCTTTGCTTAAGTTCTCACACAGAGAGATCTCAACCAACCCTCATACAGAAGGTTATACTCTCACACAGAGAGTAACTAGCTCTCACACAGAAAGCCAGGGTTTCAATGAAATAACAAAGTAAAACAAATACTCTTACCTATGCCTTGAGATGTACTTACTCATTAATGAATGCAAGGCATGGAAGAGGATCTCCAAGTGTTGAGATTTGCTTGAAAGCACTTGGATGAATTCCCTTGAGCTGGACTTCAATGTATGAAGATGAATGAGAGCTCTTGAGAGAGAATTGAGGGAGTTTGTGAGTTGCTTATAGATCTCTTGAGATATTCAATAGCATCCAGAAGTATAAGAGATGACAGCACACTCATATATATATGAACCCTATATCAAACCCCAAAACCCAAGAAAACAGCCAAAGAATCAATTTTGCAACGGCTAGAAACTGGGCGAAAACGACAGGAATAGTCGACTGATGATCAAAAGACAGTCGACTGATCAACGGCTAGAAAATATCCAACGACGATAATCTGAGCCAGGACAGTTGACTGATGAAGACAGTACAGTCGACTGAGAACAGGACAGGCGCCTGTAAATCCTTCAGCAGGCGACTGCTGCAGGGGATGGAATAAAACAGAGAGCTGTACTCTTTCTCCAGTTAAGCACACAGGCGACTGATGTCAATAATACAGTCGACTGTCTATTAGTCAGGCGACTGTAAAACCTTAATCAGTCGTCTGTTGTATAAGATGGAGAAACAACAGAGAGATGCAGAGATTGCACTTACGCTACTCAGGCAACTGATGACCAATCTACAGGTGACTGTAAATATACAGGCGACTGTAAACTGACCAGTAGTCGACTGTGCGTAAAACTCAAGTTTGAGTCAATTGAAAAGTTGACTTGAGCTGTGCATATCAGGCGACTGTAGAAGGATCTACAGGCGATTGGAAATCACCCAGTCGACTGTGTTTCCCTCAGCAGGCGACTTGGAAAGCCAGAGAGCTATTTGATTGGATTCTAAACCATCTAACAAGGCATTACATTAAAACTAGACTCAAAAGAGAGAGAAAGCAATAAAGTAAATTACATGGATTACAATGCTTTCCTTAGAGTCTAAGTCTTCAATCTTGATGCCTTGAATGCTCTCCATCATCTCTAAGCTTTGGCACTCCTTGAGTCCAAGGAATGATCCTTCTTCATTTGATGTCCATCCTTGCACCAAGTGATTAGTCTCCAAGAAAGATATTCTTGAAATAAAACTGAGAGACTAAAACATGAGAGTTATTAGCAACAACATAATGTTGTGATCATCATCAAAATAAGATTGGTATGAAACACCAATACTCAACAGAATGCAAAGGACTGAAGGGTAGATACTTGAGACCCAGGTATACCATCTCCACACACCTTTCTTCCACCTTACATTTCTCCGCCATGTCTCGGTCTGAGAACTCGCGCTTGGTCTCTCCGTGAACCAGACTCGATTCCACCGAAACACTTCTCAGTCAAGATCTGAATTAGGCATCGGATGGGACTTGGTCGGAACCAATGTCCGACCCCCCTGACGAGCTTCCTCGTTTTGCAGATCGGAGGAGACGTCACCCCGTCGAAGCTTCCCTTCGACATCCGATTGATCGGCCTCGAGCGTCCTCGACCGCTCGGCTGATCCACCTCGGAGGCTGCTGTCGCGCCGAAGCTTCCCTTCGGTGCGCTGTCGCTCGGATCTGCACATTCTCGCCCCAGAGCTTGTTCGTCTGATCGATTCCGAAGGTCTCCCACGCCCTCCACGTCAGCACGGATCTTCGAGCCTCCGTACTACCAATCAGCGGCGAGAAAACACCATGAAACAGACATCAATGTCTACAATACGACTAGAGATTTAAACAGAGCCATACTTAATGTTTTTCCAAATTAATCCTCAAACATAAAACTAACTCAATCTTTAATGACTTGATGATTAGTTTTTTGTTATTTTCAGAGTTTCATGACGAAAATTAGCACATCTTTTTCCTTCTTACTTTTTGTCTACAGAATACATAGACATTATACATTAAGGATACATCATACTATGTACAACATCAATTCCATACTAGTCAAGAATTGGTGAATTGCAGCCCAAAACCATTGCTAAATCTTCCCAAGAACAGCACCGCTCATCCTCCTCTTCAGCTCCTTCCTGCAATAAGCAACACAATAAGCCCTCAATCATTTGGAAGCAAGCGAACAATAACAAGATGATAGAGAGAAAAATGCACAAGAAAGAGTACCATATTAGCTCTCTGTCCAGAGTCGAAGCAGACAGCATGCCTCTGTTCTCCTCTGCTCTCCGAACAAGGTAAGGGATGACCTGATCCACTGGGCCGTAGGGAAGGTACTTGCTCACTCGGAACCCCGCGTTCCTCAGCGCCATCGAAAGCCCGTCCGCCATTCCCATCAGCTGCGAGAAATGCAGCCTCTGGCTCCCCTTCCCTATCCCCAGCTCCTCCGCCCTCGCCGCGGCCGCCCTCCCCGATTCAATATTGTGGGTTGCCAGAACCAGGTGACCCTTGCCCCTGACGACCCTGTCGAGCATGTACGACGCGCAGTCATCGTAGCAGGCGTGCGTCTCGTGAATGGACCCATGAATGGGGGAAGACGCGCCTAGAGAGTTGGCCAGCTGGGTCTCCCTCGTCAGATAAGCCCCTCTCACCAGCTTGAGCCCGACGACGAATCCTCCTCTGTCCGCGGCTTCCACGGCCTGCATCATCCTCTCCCTCGCGTCCCTCAAGTACGCCTGGATCGTCCCGTACACGACCGGAGACTCCCCCTTGTTGAACTCCAATGCGGCCGCGTACGTGAAGTAGTCGACGGCCGGCTGGACCGAGGTGTATTCTGCGTCGATTAGGACCGGGAGATTGGCGTCGGCGCATCGTTTGCAGAGAGTGGAGAGCCTGCTGAGGGCTAGCTGGAGGTCCTTCTCCTCTGTTTCCGTCAAGGGTTCGGGCTTCGACGGGGTTTGATGCAGAGGGCTGGAGTCCGAGAGAAGGGGAATGGTGTGGGATTTCCATGCAAGATGGAACGATGGGTCTCTCTTCTCCCATCTCAGGAGATCGCTGGCGCGTTCCAGCAGCGAGATCGGGCAAATGGCCGTGATCTTCACGCATGCAAAGCTCACCTGGTAATTTCATCAAACAGTTGACGAGGCTTTCTTGCAAATATAACTTCACTTAAAAAAAGTTGCAACCACGCCCCCAAAATTCCTACTAGTAAAACTACTTTAATTTATTTACGAAATTTAATAATATTACCCTTAATTTTAAACATTCACGACAAAAAAATAGAAACATATTTAAGAGGTAGCCCCACTAAAATGAGTAAAAAAACAATCACCACAAATTCTTTACTACCATTTGAACTAGTGGCTCCGATTATTCTTCTTGCGTAAAATGCTCCTCTCTCTGCCTACGTGGCATAATCTCCCAAAATAGTGGACTAATTTGCTAAGTAAATTACTTCTAATATACTAATTACTATATAAACCAGTGGTTCGCTCTTAAACGCCCCAACACACGTGCCAGAATCTACAGCCACGTGTCAAGAATATTCACCCGTTGGGCAAATAAAGAATACTTACGGGTGATCCCGGCACGGATGACGTCATGTCGACCATGTCGAGGAAGCCGTCGAGGTTCCGTTGGCAGCCGGCGTGGTCCTCGGCGTCCTCGGATCCGTAATCCAACACGGCCTTCAGACCCAAACCCGCAAGCTCCCTCACCGTCCGCTCCACCTCCTCCCTTTCCGCGCCCGCGCAAAAGTGGCCATAAACCGACCTCTTGACCGCTCCCATCAACGCCGCCCGGGCCCACCGGTTCTCCCGAACCGCCCGCGACCGCATGACCCCGATCCCGGCATCGACCAGCGGTCCGACCGCGAGGGTGTTGAGGATGGCGAGGGAGCGGACGAGGGAGCGGGTGGGGATGGATGAGAAGAGGCGCTCGGTGTCGGTGAGGTCGAGGATCCGGTTGTGCTGGACCGGGGTCGGGTTCGGGTCCGGGTCCGGATCGGTTAGCTTGGTGGTGAGGGTTATTGGGCTGGAGGCGAGCGTCGACAAGGGTCGAGTGCAGGTCAGGGTTTTGTGGAGGATGAGCTTGGAGGCGATGGCCATGAAAAAGCTTCAAAACTTTTTTCCTCCTCTTTTTGATTTTTTTGTTGTAATTTTGTTTTGTGGGGTTGGGTGTTTTTCGTTTTATAGTGGGGCGTTGGTGTAGGATAAGGATAGGTTGTGACGAGGGAGGGGGCTGAGTCAAGGATGAGTAGGAGTGAGAGTAGAATCGTAATTTTAGCGGGATTGGAATCACGGTTGTGAGGAGCGTTGAATTGTATGCACAGCTCATGTTGGGCTGGAAATGGAGCTGCTTTTAGACAGCTGATGTTAAAATTTGCCCGAATAAGCAGGGGGCGGAGAATAAGACCCGCCAAATTTCGTGGAGCGTCGGTATCTTACCGTTGTGGAAGCTTCTCTCACTTTCATAATTTCAACCACAAAAAAGGTGTATCTCATGTCAAGGTGTTAAAAAAGCCCGGGGTGGGGGAGGCCCGCCGGCCCGGCCCGGGTTCCGGGCCGGCCCGGCCCGGGCCCGGTGGCCCGTACCCGGGCCGGGCTCTGGCCCGGGCCCGGCCCCCGGGCCGGGCTGGGCCGGGGTACCCAGCCCACGGGCCGGCCCGGCCCGGCCCGGCCCGGGTTTTTCTTTAAAATTTGCCTTACACAGGCAAAACTTAAGGGGTGGGGAGCCGGCCCGGCCCGGCCCGGCCCGGCTGGACCCGGGCCGCCGGGCCGGGCTGGGCCGGGGTTCTCCCCGGCCGGGCCGGGCCGGCCCGGCCCGGATTTTCAATGGGCCCGGCCGGGCCCGGGCCGGGCCGGCCCGGCCGGGCCATTTTTACACCATGAATCTCATGTTAAACTATTTGAAAGAGAACTTAATACGATCATCGTTTTTAAGGTGGTCTCTCATTTTTCATATAATACATATTATTCTGCTTTGTAAATTAGCCGGTAAATTTAATAACAGTAGAAAATAAACAAGGGAGTTGCTATGTGCACCTACCGTTTTACTCTGCGCACTGAAAACACACTATAATGGGGTGAATATGGCACAAATTAAAAAATTCAAATGCAGAACAACCAACCCAAGACACAGAGTAATGCAATCAATGATTTTTCAATGGAGTGGCTCCCCGCTTAGGCTTTCCCACCCCTGCTCCGACCCCAAATCCTTGAGGATTTCACCCCCTTTTGTAACCAAAAAGAGAAAACCAACCTGATCACACTTTTGGTTAGTGATCCCGCCGTATACGATATCGTTCGAAAAATTAAGCACAGAGATAGCTTCTGAGTGAGGCTATTCACAAATACAATCTTACATCAAATTAGAAATAGAAAGAAGTCATCGTGGTGTAGATCGTCCCTCAATGAACACGTAGGCACAACCGTGCTTGATTCAGACGTGTGTTGTCGCGCCCCGCTTCCCATTATACTTGGAAGCGAGGACGCGAGCGGGTCCGTATGTGCAAGCAAGGAGGATGTACTTCTGTTTTTTTTCTCCTTGCTATAAACACAATAAGCGTTTGTATGAAACCTCGCAACACAATAAGTGTCTGTGTGAAACCTCGCAAGTTCTTGCATGCATACTTAAAACAACACAGATAATTATTATTATAGTCTTAATCGTCTCAAAAATGGATTACAACAATAATGAAAGGAGGAGAGGCCTTATGGCCATTACAAAAGGAATTCATAAATCTGATACAATGGAACCTCAAGGAAAAGCAGCCTAAGAATATCCGCCTGGGAGAGTCCTGCCTCTAGGGTAGTACCCTCAACATCATAGTCATCGATGTACTCTGTCTCTGAACCTAACATATATTTCATAAATTCATTTGAAATATATGTCAGCGATAGCTCGGCAATATTTTTATAGTGATGAAAGCAATAAACTTGCAATTTAAGGAAACAAGGAATGTTAGAACACATAAGAGCAGGTGCATAGCCAAAAATGAGAACATGTGGAAAGTAAAGGCATGAGGTTCATCAACAATTAAAATATATTTGCATTTTAAATGAGGTAAACGAAGTGCATAGCTTAAAATATGAGCATGCTACAACAATTAATATTTGATATGCTTTTTAAAGGAATTAAACACAGTTGCAAGTTGAGTACTTTCAGTTATTTGCGTGTGCTCGTGCGTAAGTCCATGCCGGAGTAGGTAAAATGTTCTTGATGCACCCAATCATCGGGGTTTACCGTGACGCTTCTTGACATCCCTACCCTGGAAATGGCCAAGATGCTTGCCTCCATTGCTGTGGTTATGGAGGTAGCCGTATAGTGCACAAGACACACTTACAAACTCTACTATATGAACCAACCCCACCCAAAGTGCTTATCTAGTCATCGACTAGTTTCCATCCCATCTGTATTCGATGGTTTCACATATATGCTCTAAGGGTTAAGTCATACGCTCTGTCCAAATTAGTTCAACTTGATAGCAAGCGGATAATAAATGTAGTTCAATTTGATAGCAGGCAGATAGTGAATTTTTTCCAACAAGCAACATTAATATAACGTGTCCATTTAATCAGAGAGCGACTAACACAATGGGAATATACAATTCAATTATAAAGTCGGCAAGCACACTAAAATGCGATTTTAGCACTAAAGTTTGAACAATTCATTTTACAATTCATTTACAATAAAATACTTGCCTGGTTGGTGATGTTGGTGTCGTTGTGTTCGTCTCGTCAAACGTGATATTATGGTGAGGTCGGTTTTCTGTGTTATTCAACATGATCAAATGGTTAATACGTTACTTGACCAATAACATTAAGATTTTGATAGTATAAAAATTACACAACTACTAACTCATATAACTAACTTATATAATTGAAAATAAGTTATATAAAAACCAACTAAATATAACTTAATCTAGGGCTAACTCTTTAAAACATATAACTTGAAATCTAATTAAAACATATAACTTGAAATGAAATTTAGATAACTTAATACAACTTTAAAACTTATAACTTAATAAACCAATTTAACGTAAATGAATTCCTAATTTAAAAATAATTTTAAACTCAATTAATTTACTAACTTACTAACCCATACCCAATAATTCAATAGCTCAAATAAACCCATACCCAATAACTTAATTAAACCAATTACCCAATTAACTTACCCAATTAAAAACCCAATACCCGATAAGCTACTTAAACCCAATAGGTCAATGGTTCAAATAAACCCAATATCCAAAACCTATAGTTCAAGCACCCAATAAAACCCAATAAGCAAAACCAATAACTAATAAAACCCAATAAGCATAACTTTATACCCAAAACCCAATATTAACCCATAACCAATAAAACCCAATAGATTTATACTTGCCTTCTCTTTCTATCTTCTTTCTTCCTTTCTTTTTCTTTTTTTTCTTTCTCTTGCAGGGAGAAGAGGGCACTGCAGCTGGAGGATGGCCGACGGCGCGACAAGGGTGTGGTGCACGGCGCGACGGCCGGCAGCGGCGGCGCGCAGCTGCTGGTGGCGCAGTGATGGCCGGCAGCGCAGGCGGCGCGGCTGCAGGCGAAGGGGCTGCGGCCTGGGCGGTTTCAGGTGTGGGTGGAGGCCGACGGTCTGCGGTAGGTGGGGGACTCGAGACGGGGCTGAAGGAGCGGGATTGGGTTGCCTCAGATCTCAATTTGATTATCCCCTCTCAATTTCTGATTTCAGATTTAGGGTTTAAATTTAGGGATTGATTTGGATTTGAATTTCAATTTGGGTTGATGAATTTGGGTTGAATTGGAATAAGTGATGATGAAATTGGGTTGGAGGAGGCTGAATTTGGGTTGTGGGTTGTTTGATGGAGGAAATTGGGTGAGGAGGAGGCTGAATTTGGTTTTCTTGAAGGAAGAAGGAGATGAGGAAATGGGGTTGGTTTTCTCATCCCCTGTATGAGTGTGTGAAGGGGGATACTGATGATGCTGTGGGTTGAATGGAGAAGAGAAGATGGCTGCCCCTTTAGTTTGTCTACTGAATGAAGATAGGACAAAGAAATGGGAAGGAGAAGAACAGAGAGGGAGTTGGGTGGTTGGTTGTTTGATTAGGGGTAGATCCACCGTATAGGTGGGTGGGTGATTATGGTTAAAGTTAATTAGTAAAGTAATTTAGTTAATGGTAAAGAAGTAATTAGTAATTGGTAAAAGTAATTAGTGAATAGTAAAACTAATTAGTAAATGTAATTAGTAAAAATATTTAGTAGATGGTAGAAAAGTAAACATGATTAGGGAAGAGTAATTAATATTATTATTTTAACATTAAAATACCGATTTTCACAACCTATTCCGAAAATTACGAAAATGTCACGGGTTCATATCGTCGCGAGAAGCACGAATACGAAGTCCATTTTAAGATTGAGTTATGAGAAAAATAGAAAAATCATGTACTCATTTTCGAACTCGTTTGAAATCGTAAAAGAATGACGTTTATATATATTGATAATTATTAAAACTCTTTTAAATGATATTGATGAAGAAAAGTATTTAAAAATTATCTATACTATTTAAATTGTATAAAGTTTAAAAATATGATATACAATTTTTGGAAACTATTTTATAGTAATATAGAACTAAAGATCGTATATGCATCAAAATCGTATACGATAATACGTATAAAATATTTTAAAATTGTATAAATTATTTTAAATCTTTCAAACGTATTTGAAATCCTTTTGTAATAGTAATATGTATTTTTCATAAAATATGGAAATACGTGTATTGATATATACGGGTCATTACATTCTACCCACCTGATAAAAATTCCGTCCTGGGAATTTCTTAGGATTTGAGTTCATTAAGATATGCCGATAATACTTATGCATCTCATCGTATTTCTACGAGGTAAACTATGATCTGAAATATTACAAGACGAAGTAATGAAAATTAGTCAGGAAGTGATACACGTGATGTGGTTAAGATTGAGTTTCAAGACGGGTTCGGATGACTATGCACCATCGATGGCCTTAACCATAAGTGGACAAGTAAATATGGCTATAGATGATTACTCATGAACTTGCACAAAAGGTACAAGGAAAAAGGTGGGTGAAAGAAAATATACTCATAACTGCAACATATAACCTCAATCAAGTGTTCCTAAAATAAATTATCACTACTCATCTCATCACTGAATAACGCTACAACTATAATCATATCCTCAAACTTAACTATAGATCAAACATTACCGTTTGAATTCTAATTCATAGTTCTCTTTTTAAAACAATCAATACTTTATACAAAATCTTTGAAAGAAACCATTAAATATCTTCCATCAACACCTTATGCAAATTTTCTCACTCCTTGACTTGTCATTTGTTATTAGGGCAGTAACATTTCCTGAGAAATCTCTAATGTATAATTCCTTTATAACCAAATTTTCCAAAACTATTTATTCTCATAAGTCGTCCTATCCATTATATGTCATCACATCGTCCATTGTACAACCTAACTTGTAGCACTACAATTGTGACATCCTCTAATTTTAATCTTATTTTTTTATATCAAGCAATCAATATAACGACGATATACCAATTACTAATATATGACGACAAGTACAAATCCACATAGTATACATCACCATTTATAATCAACAATCGTCCAGCTCCCAACACACTCTTCATCATACACTACGGGATTACTCACATCTTGCCATTTCCCATTATATCTTATTCTAAACAATTTTAGATCAATCTACATAACCAACCATTCGTAATAACATATCGTATCATTTCTAATATCTTCATCACCATACCTATATAATTAAGTCTTGTTACTTAAATACTCTACTCATTATCATTGTCTCCATAAAATCATGTTGTACCTTCATAGCTACCCTTAGCTGTTACTAATCTGAAGTTCAAATCTGCAATGTACTCATCCTCTTGTAAAATAGAATAATCTAAATTCTGTGTGTTCATAATCAACTAATCACAATTACACATTATATCATCTCAAACAACGCCTATCTATAAACATAATCATATAACAATAGCCATCATATCTAATATTTCAAAAATATAATGAATAACAAAAATTAACATCGCTGATGATGGAATGAAATAGAAGCGAACATTTAGGGGACTATAACGTATTTTTAAAATTAATCTCGCGAGAATTGTATTAAGTAATGACAAGCACTAATGTGATAACTAAGCAATAGTACTGTAGGATTCGGAGTTGAATGATGTAATGAATCAAGATTGCGATGAACAGTTTCAGACGAGGCATGGATAAGGATTTAGCTTGGATAATTAAGTAATTAAGGAGAATGAAAGATATGCGTAAAATGTACTAATATCATTATAACATATATAGAAATAGCGAGTAGATGGTATAAGTTAAAACATGAAATATAATTAGTCAAGTAATAGACGAAAAGAATAATATATAAATGAATATAATGATGTAGTGATTGTTTTGTGAATGCAAAAGGAGATAGATTTGTACAAAAAATTTGAAGTATAAATTCGATGAATACACAACTAACACACTGAAAAAGTTGGAGCTCTATTTAGCATAGACAGTATTTAAAAGTATGTATGATAGGTTGTTTTGAAATATGTTGGTAGTATAGTAAGAAAATAAAATGCCATATTGAATTAGTGAGGTAGAAGTAAGGTTTAAAAATGAAGTTTATTATATGAATAAAGTAAGGTAAATATATGAGTATGGATGATATAAGTTAGAAAATCGTTATGAGATAGTAACTAAAGATTATGTCAAGGAAAGTTTCATAATCAAAGAATGAATTTAAGTCAAATGAAGGGTAGGAGATCTAGGTATATACTAAAGGTTTTCAAAGAAATTAAACTGGGCGAGGAATTTAATGAAAGGAGTATCGAAGGTACTTTTTAGAGAATCAGGATTATAATGTCATCATTGTTGTTCTTAAAGTATTTTGCACAAGCACGACCTGCCTGAATCAAATTAGTATCAGGATATGCAAGGATGGGGAGAATTCAAAAGGATAATGATGGCCATCGTGAGGGGGATCACGTGAATCGAGAGCAATGAATAGAATAGGAGATCAAAATGTAAATACGACTAGAAATTGACTTTGTGAATCTGCTATGATGGATTTCTATGGTCAATAACATAGAAATATAATGTCGAAGATCTTCATGATCAAGGGAGGACTCATTGGGTTGCCTAAAGATTAAGAAACTTAAGACTAAACTAGACTGGGATAGGGAATTGAAGGAAAGGTATTGTTGAGAATCAAGATTGTAATCTTATTCATGCTGTCTTTAGAGTATTTTGCACGAGCATGACCTACATGGGCCACCACTAAAACCTGTTGCGCCTTGCTTCCCATTATACTTGGGAGCGAGGACGCGAGCCGGTCTGCATGTGCAAGCAATGATGAGGTACTTTTGTTATTTTTCTTTCATCCTTGCTTTAAACACAATAAGCGTCTGTGTAAAACCTCGCAAGTTTTTGCATGCATACTTAAAACAACACAAATAATTATTATTATAGTCTTAATCGTCTCAAAAATGGATTACAACAATAATGAAAGGAAGAGAGGCCTTATGGCCATTACAACACGGAGTTCATAAATCTGATACAATGGAACCTCAAGGAAAAGCAGCCTAAGAATATGCTCCTGGGAGAGTCCTGCCTCTAGGGTAGGATCCTCAAAAGCATAGTCTTCGATGTACTCTGTCTCTGAACCTAACATACATTTCATAAATTCATTTGAAATATATGTCAGCGATAGCTCGGCAAGATTTTTATAGTGATGAAAGCATTAAACTTGCAATTTAAGGAAACAAGGAATGTTAGAACACATAAGAGCAGGTGCATAGCCAAAAATGAGAACATGTGGAAAGTAAAGGCATGAGGTTCATCAACAATTAATATATATTTGCATTTTAAATGAGGTAAACGAAGTGCATAACTTAAAATATGAGCGTGCTACAACAATTAATATTTGATATGCTTTTTAAAGGAATTAAACACAGTTGCAAGTTGAGTACTTTCAGTTATTTGCGTGTGCTCGTGCGTAAATCCATGTTGGAGTAGGTAAAATGTTCTTGATGCACCCAATCATCGGGGGTTTACCGTGATGCTTCTTGCCATCCCTACCCTGAAAAATGGCTAAGATGCTTGCCTCCATTGATGTGGTTATGGAGGTAGCCATATAGTGCTCAAGACACACTTACAAACTCTACTACATGAACCAACCCCACCCAAAGTGTCTGTCTAGTCATCGACTAGGTTCCATCCCATCTGTATTCGATGGTTTCATCCCATCTGTATTCGATGGTTTCACATATATGCCCTGAGGGTTATGTAATACCCTCTGTCCAAATTAGTTCAACTTGATAGCAAGCAAATAATAAATATAGTTCAATTTGATAGCATGAAGATAGTGAATTGTTCCCAACAAGAAACATTAATATAGCGTGTCCATTTAATCAGAGAGCGACCAGTACAATGGGAACATACAATTCATTTCTAAAGTCGGAAAGCACACTAAAATGTGATTTTTGTACTAAAGTTTGAACAATTCGTTTTGCAATTCATTTACGATAAAATACTTGCCTGGTTGGTGATGTTGGTGTCCTTGTGTTCGTCTCGTCAAACGTGATATTATGGTGAGGTCGGTTTTCTGTGTTGTTAAACATGATCAAATGGTTAATATGTTACTTGACCAATAACATTAAGATTCTGATAATATAAAAATTACACAAGTACTAACTCATATAACTAACTTACATAATTGAAAATAAGTTATATAAAAACTAACTAAATATAACTTAATATAGGGCTGACTCTTTAAAACATATAACTTGAAATCCAATTAAAACATATAACTTGAAACGAAATTTAGATAGCTTAATATAACTATAAAACTTATAACTTAATAATTCAATTTAACTTAAATGAATTCCTAACTTAAAAATAATTTTAAACTCAATTAATTTACTAACTTACTAACTCATACCCAATAATTCAATAGCTCAAATAAACTCATACCCAATAACTTAATTAAACCAATAACCCAATTAACTTACCCAATTAAAGACACAATACCTGATAAGCTACTTAAACCCAATATGTTAATGGTTCAAATAAACCTAATATCCAAAACCTATAGTTCAAGCACCCAATGTAACGACCCGCTCTCGGGGGCCATTACTTATTTGATTTTATTTGCAGGTCTGCAGATTACCAGTGAAATCAATATATCCACAATCCAGAGATGTACCAATACTCAAACCAGCGTACATTATTACAGTCCATAATTAAGATACAACACCAAGTAGCACTCTCTCACCAAATACATGAAAGGAAGTACAGAAAGGAAATGCGTAACGAAAATACATAATAGCATATAATACGCACACCAACTCAAGCAACTAGAAAACAACAGTCTCTGGATCAGACTCTGGCTCCTCAAAACTCAGGGGCTGCTTCTCCGATCTGTTCGTCATCTGCCGGTACCATAAATGGAACCGTAGGTAAGTCACAATAATTCTAAACATAGAAAAGAAGCAGTGCACAAGTATGACAAAAAGTAACTATGTACGAGCAAACTAGAGCGAAAAGTAAAGTACTGAGCAACAATTGTACATAACTGAGTAGTGAAGGTAAACAAAACTGAAAGAAGACAATGAACTGTACTGTGGTAGTGCAAGTGTAAAGCAGGCTGAGCAAGTGAAACGTGCTATTGCCGTAGTTATAAGTGTGGCAAGTAAAGTACTGGTGACTGCACCGGTGTGGTAGGTAAGGTGCATGCAATGCATAAAGTAAAAGGTGGCAGTGCAAGTACAACGAGTAACGTATAAGAGCAACCATGGTGATAGCAATGGTAAGACTAGCAGGCATGAACTGTAACGATAATAAACATGCAAAGTACTGAATAAGACGTACAGTCAATGGTTACTTTGGTGTTGGCAGTAATTAACTAAACTATGTGATGTGACTCACGTATAAGAGTATGATATGCAACCATGGGTTACCTCGTTGCCACGGGGAGCAAATCCCGGGCGTCAACCACAACATACTTTTGAGAAATAACAAGACGAGACGAGATGAGAGAGGTGACTCCGGTCATAGCTCCCACACTTTATCTACAATGAGTTACCCCAAACCCCAGTGTCGTGTGTATCGATTACATGTTTCTTACAAGATGTTCCACAAGATATTCTACGAGATATTCCATTAGGCATTCCACAAGATATTCCACGAGATATTCCATACATATTCCACAAGATGTATCACATGATGTTATTAGTTCCTTGTTTACAATGATAGTTAAACCAGGACAACTAGTTGACTTTCTTATTGAAAACCAGAAAGTAAAGCAAGGTGGATGCTAAGAAATTTGAGGATAAAGACAAGTCCAACAAACATGGAATACAAAAATTGTTGGTTTAAGTGTGGTAGTTTCGTTAGCACACAATTTACCCAAGTTGATGGTTGTGTGTTACAACCACTAAAGTTGAAAGCTGGCAATGCAATTAGATAGTCATTCTGTAGTTGGTTATCTTTCTAGTTACTTAGGTCTCTAGTCCTTCGTTCGATCAATAGTGGTTCGGAGACTATTTATAAAATCCTGAGTTCGTGCTTGTACACTTATCTAATTTTCTAAATCTAGAATTCATTGTGACTTACTGATTTCGAGGTTGTTGTAGTGAGTCGGGACTAGATCTAGATCTTCCAAGGGAGTTGGTGCACGAGAATTGGTACCTGTAAACACAAGAAATAATCGGTTAAAGAACACATTATTTCTATCTATTTAACTTGGTCGTTTTGATTTTATAATCGATTGAAACGGTGTCGAAAAGCGTTCTAAATTTTTATATAGGCTAGATACAAGGAATATAATTTTACTTAAGGAGGAAATATTTTTCTGAAGCTTCTGGTAATTTTTATAATTTTTAAAAGCTCAAAAATGAATTTAAAAACTAATTTTAATTAGTTATCATATTTGTTCAAACATTTCTTCTGGGTGCAATATGCATCAGAAAGTTTCAAGTGAGCTGTCAAAACGACCGTATTGAAGAGTACTATAACATATATTTTTTCCATATATCAGTTTACGTGAAAATACCAAGTTATGAATTTTTTTAATGAAAACAACATATTTAAATTTTAGGCTTAAAATTTTTTTGTAGAAAATCTACTCGTCTGATTGAGATGAAACTAGCACCAATGGGTCCAGAACATCATTTCTGATTTTCTGGAGCTGGTCTTGTAATTTTCTGATCTGTATATAATTTATTATCAATTTTTCATCAAAAACCCCATATTCTATAATTATAGAAATACGTTTATACGCGTATTTATACAAAAATACGTTTGAAAATACGTTTTATCAAATACTCACCCTTCTCTTCGTATGTGCATGGGTTGAGGGCTTCGTGCGCTCTCGTCAACGGCGGCGACGACCGGAGCAGCGAATGTGGCCGGGACTGGAAGATGAGGGAGCAACGGCGGCGGCGCTAAAGGCAGAGCGCCAGCAATGGCAGAGCCACGACCGAGGGCTGGGGGGAGCTCGGTGCTGCGAAGCTCCTCGTTGGAGGGGCTGAAGGCGCCCGGAGCTACGTCGTGGCGGATCTGCTGGCGTCGTGAGGGGCGGCGAGGGCAGTCGGAGAACGGTGGGCTGAGGGTGAGAGGGTGCATGGAGAGTGAGGAGGAGGGTTTAGGGGCTTCAGTCGGGGGTCGCTTGGTTGTCGGAGAGTGGCAGAGCATCGAAGAGGTGGCGGGTGCTCCGGTGTGGTGCCACGACGTCGACGAGAGGGAGAGGGGTGTCGACGGTGGGGAGGGCTGGTAGCGGCGGCCACAAGGGAGGTGAACTTGGGGGTCGACGTTGGGGGGAGTTGGGTTGCGGGAAGCACCGAGGGGGCGGGGGCGGTCTGCGTGCAAAGTTGAGGGTGGTGGCGTTGGGGGTGGGCGCCTTGTCGGAGATGGGCCGCATGGTGGTGGAAGGGGGGGGTAACGAGAGATGAGGGGAGAGGCTGTGGGGGTTTGAGAGAGAAGATGGGTTCGGGGGGAAGAGAGAAGGGTGAGAGTGGGTTTCGGGCTGAGTCGAAGGTGATGGGAGGGGAGGGTCTTTTTGTTTGCCCTGGGGAAGAGATGAAACAAGGGAGGGGGTTGGGTTTGGTGAGTGAGGGAGAGAGTACTGTGTGGGTGTTCCGGGCTTGGGGATTTTGAATGAGAGCGGGGGAGAGTGAGTGCCTTTGTTTGGGTTGGGCTGAGTGAGGGAGATGAGCAGGGTATAGGGTAGTTTATATAGGTATTAAGGAATGATAAATTTATAACTATAATTACTATATGTGACACGGGGATTAAAGGGGATGGTTGGGATCCTGAAATTTTGGATCTCAACCAGCTCATTTTGTGGGTTAAAGGGGAGGTAGTTGGGGGATTAGGGTAGAAGTAAATAGTAATTGGATGATTAGTAAGAGTAAAAAGTCATTAGGGGATGTAATTAGTAAAAACAGAGGAATACAACCCCGTTTTTGCATACGACTCCGAAAAATTACGAAAACATAGCCACGGGATCGTATTGTTGCAAGGAACACGAATACGAGATCCATTTCAAGGTTTGAGCTAATGAGATACGAGTTTTGGGCCAAAACATTTAAGATGCAGGCTTGCAGGTTTTAGGTCGATTTGATTTCAGAAAATTACGAAATTAATATGGGGAGCCCTAAATGATCATAGAATCACACTGTAGAAGCTTGAAATCATTTTGATGATGTTTATATAGAAAATTAATTCATTCCGCTAAATCAGTAATAATTAAAAATGAATTATAATAAAAATTATTTAGAGGTATTTGATGAAACCTGAACTTACTGAAATATACCATAACTAGTTTGATGCTTCAAAATATTTTTATAAAGAATTCAAAATCATTTTTGATACGAAACTCCTGACCAACCATTATAAAATACTTTTGAAATGTGAAAATATGACAAAATACGTATTGAAAAATACTGGTCGTTACACCCAACAAAGCCCAATAAGCAAAACCAATAACTAATAAAACCCAATAAGCATAACTTTATACCAAAAACCCAATACTAACCAAATAACCAATAAAACCCAATAGCTTTATACCTGCCTTCTCTTTCTATCTTCTTTCTTTCTTTCTTTTTCTTTTTTTTCTTTCTCCTGCAGGGAGAAGAGGGCACAACAGCTGGGGGATGGCCGGCAGCGCGGCAAGGGGGCGGCGCACGACGCGACGGCTGGAAGCAGCGCACGGCTGGTGGTGGTCAGCGATGGCCGACAACCAGGTAGCGTGGCTGTATGAAGGGGCTACTGCCTTGTGGGGGACTTGGGACAGGGTTGCCTCAGATCTTCCCTTCTTAATTTCAGTGAAATTGGGTTTGATGATGGAGGAAATTGGGTGATCCCATCCGTGAGTGTTGAAGGGGGATACTGATCTGTGGGTTGAATGGAGGCCCCTTTAGTTTGTCTCTGAATGAAGATAGGACAGTTGGGTGGTTGGTTGTAACCAGAAGTAATTAGAGGGAAGAGTAAGTAATATTATTATTTTAACATTAAAATACCGATTTTCATAACCTACTCCGAAAATTACGAAAATGCCACGAGTTCGTATCTTCGCGAGAAGCACGAATACGATGTCTATTTTAAGATTTGAGTTATAAGAAAAATAGAAAAATCATGTACTCATTTCAAACTCGTTAGAAATCGTAAAATAATGGCGTTTATTTAAATAGATAATTATTAAAACTCTTTTAAATGATATTGATGAAGAAAAGTATTTAAAAACTATCTAAACTATTTAAATTGTTTTGACGGTACTTAAAAGTTTAAAAATATGATATACAATTTTTGGAAACAATTTTATAATAATATAGAACTAAAGATCGTATATGCATCAAAATCGTATACAATAATACGAATAAAATATTTTAAATTCATATTTTAAAATTGTATAAATTATTTTAAATCCTTCAAACGTATTTGAAATCCTTTTGTAATAGTAATATGTATTTTTCGTAAAAGTATGGAAATATGTGTATTGATGGATACAGGTCATTACATGTGTAGAGAAAGTTATCACCTTTTCAGATCAACGTCTACAAATCTCCTTTCTTCTTCCTTGAGCACTTGAAGCTTGGATCGATGGAAAATGTAGGCCGGTTAGCAAGGATGTTGATCTCAGGAGTTTTTGGCTAGATGCTTCAATCTCTTTTTCTCCAAGGGATGGCGATCTCTTTTATAGAATATGTGAAATTCTATTCAATTAGGGCACTTGATTATCAAATCTTCACTCAAATCTTCAATTAAATCTTCAAATAAATCTTCATTGATTGGATAGATCTTAATTATTTGGAAACTCCTCTTTAAATATGTCTTCAAATTGGATAGAAACTCCTCATAATTGATTGAAGTCAAATCTGTGCGTTTGACTGGTCAAACTGGTCAACTCTGCCTTGTACTGGGACTCTGCACACTTGACACAACCATGTGCCAATTTGGCACGGCCGTGTTGCTTGAGCTCTAGCCTCATCTTTAGTTTCACAATTGTGGTATGGCCGTGTGTTGATTCTGCATGACCATGTCAGCTAATCAATTCTTCCTTCATAAAATTTGCACTAATGACACGATCATGTGTGAACCCGCACGGCCATGTCGCCTCTTGCCCAGACTCAGCCATCATTTTGCAAATGTGACATGGTCGTGTGCAAGTCTGCACGGCCATGTCAGCCTTCTTCAGAAAATGATCTACCTTTCACAACAGTGACACGATCGTGCAGTAGTCTCACACTGCCGTGTCGCCCAGAATAGCCGAACGGTGTTCTGTCTTTACACTGGCAGGTCGTGAAGGTGGAGCCATACGAACGCTGGGTCATAGACACTTCATTTTTTGACATGCACGGCTGTGCAATTCATGTTTTGCACATATCATCGTGTTTGACTTCCGGATGACCGGCAACCGTGCACAAATTTTTACTCACCGTGCTCAACACGCAAACTTTTGTAATTTTGCATGGTGGGTATTTTCGGTAGTCCCGGTTGTGCACTGGTAAAAACTTAAATTATAATTTTTAATTCATATGTGCGATGTTAACAACAGGGTTCCGGTCAACAGTAATCGGGTCTAACGTGGACTCCTTCGAAGAGGTGGAGCCTCGCCAGCTGTTGATGTGGGACCCTCGATTGGTAGAACCAGGGTCGAAGAAAGCCGAGATTCGACCTTCAGGCTGGAGCTCAACCAATCTCACGGTCAAATATAACGACCGTTTGACCTTTCTGCTTGGTCGTTCCTCGAACAACCTGCACCACAGATAATCGTTAGGGGTGTCGGATCTGGTTTCGACCTAAATCCCATCTGATGCTTAAGTTAGTAACAACTTAAGGCTTGGGGCTGTCAAGATCGACCTAAGGGAGATCGTCTCGAATCGTCACCTCAAGGTTTTGGAAGAAGAAATGTAATAGTGGAAGAAATGAGTTTGTCAGAGTGCCTAGTATTCTGTACCTCTGGAGTCTGAACCTTTTTCCAATTTTCTTCTCCTTTTATAGATGAGGATTTCCTTCTCTGATGCGTAATGGTCCATCATTGATGATGGCAGGATCCTCTCCCGGAAATAAGGATAACGTTCACCCATTTATTCTTGTGTTTACTAATCAATCCCGTGGGATTAGTGGGATCCAACAGGCAAATGAGCTGGCACATTGACTGTGTATAGATTTATCTTCCTAGGCGGGTCTCGGGGCTATTGGGCTGGGGCATACCATTCTCAGTGGGCATTGCTCTTCAGGTAGAATTTATCTACCCGCTTCATGGGCCGGACCCGTGTATCAATAATGGCCCCTATCACTTGGACTCAAACCTAGCATTGATTGTGACTGAGTGATGTGAAATCTCATTAAATGGTCACGGCAGTCAAAGCGGTAATGTTTGATTTGAATCGCCCAAAACTTTGTTTCATTGCTTCGGTCTTTGCTCCGTTTCAAGGTTCAGAGCATCAACGATATCAGATATGTGCACATGTTTCCTCTTGAACGACCAATCTTGGTTCGGGCCCATCTTTCTGACATAAAAAGGGAGAGAGTAAAATGAAACAACAAATTCATCTCCCCTCCAAATCTCGGAAAGCTTGCTTCTTCTTCTGCTGTAGGTTCACTTCTCACTCATTGGATTTTTCAGAATCCTTATGTGTTCAAGGAAGTGACATTACCTCCTGACGAGATCAAAGTAGTCCAACATTCTGTCGAGTCGGCCATCCGGAGAGCGGTCGATCACCTTTTTATTAGATGATAATATGATGAATACCTTCTTGGGGAAGCTGGGTAACATATGTTATCTTGATGCTCCTCCTACGGCCACTTACGTTAATTACTTTTCTCCTTTGCAGAGATGGATGGCCAAGAATTTGTGGGTTTACCTCTCGAAGTATGGAGGCTTCGTCAAGAGCAGCGAATGAGAAGGAGGACCGAAAGTTCTACCATTCAGCCTCCACTTCTTACTAGCCAGAGTTCTTTCGAGGAAGGGGGGAAAATAGTGGGACCTCGGCATCTTTGTCCTAAGGTCCTTTGCTGGCAATTCCTACCCCTGTCATCCAGCACACAGGCCCGCCCTCAGCTCTGACCCCTGCTTCAGACGTTCCTACCGTTAACGCCCCCTCAATTGGTCACGGATCCAAAGCCTGCAGAACCCTTGCTCAGGAAGAAAAGTCTCCCCTTAACTGAAAGGGATGGCATCGAAAATAAAATTGAGGGAGAGGATATGGCTCTCCCAGTCCAGACCTTGACAAAGGGTGATGCATCCTCGACCCAAACCATCAAGGCTCCAACGACGATTCCCGATAGCTCTCATGGGATGATTACGCCACCTCCAAGCCATCCCAAGGATAAATGTCCATGGGGCGATATCAACCCTCCGACCCTCTTGGTTGGTCCAATCCCTTCGGAGTACGAGTAGACTTTAATGCTGAATCAACATTCCACATCCTCTCCGGAGGTCATTCGTAATGAACGTCACCGGCCTCCCTTTATTGTTTGGGAGGAAGGGTCGGCCTTCCTGGACTATGGGACGACCGCTCGACTCGGTGAAGAATTCTATCCTTCCCCGTGACTATGAAGTTCTTCAAGGGATGGACTTCGATAGGATAGCCAACTTCATAGCAGGTTGAGGCTATCAGGTCAGTCATTCGTGCTTTCATCTCCATTTTACGCCATTTATATGTCAGATCCATGCTTTGCACAGATGTCTTATTTTGGCATGGAGTTACACTGTCGAGTCGTTGACCTGGCTGATGTCAAGGCTTCAGCTCAATTTTGAGCGTCAACAAGAAGATGCCGCTGACCAAAGAGCTTCTGAACTCGAAGGTTAAGTAAAAACGCAAGAAGAAGACTTGGGAAAAGCATTGGAGGCCAAATCAACTGTCGAATGGGCAATGTCGAAAGCCAAGGACCACGTCAACTCTTTATCTGGTGCTAATAAGGCTACTGAAGCTCGATGAGAGAAAGAAAAGTCTGAACTTCAAACTAAGATTGCTGACTTGGAGCGCTCAGCGAAAGAAAAGTCCAAGCTTCAGGCTAGGATTGCTGGCTTGGAGCGTCTGGTAGTTTCAGCAGAGGCCTTAAGAACTGAGCTTTCAATAAGTTCTCCTAATGATGAAGGAATTTCTTGCGCCCTGGGGCAGTGGTTCTTCCTAAGGACATTAGCCTTTTATTTAGCATCGGCAAGATATTTTGTATAAAATAATCGTTGATTATCAAATTGTGTTGAAAAGATTGTGATTTTAATGAAAAGTTGAATCTTTGAGCTTATTCCACATGCTTATGGCCCCTCAACGATCCAGGTTTGACATTGGAAAAAATGAATATTTTTTATGTCCCCAACTTGGATCGTTGAATTAACAGGCACAATCATGCTTTGCGGGGTCCTTGTTGTCATAGTAGCCCTCAATCACATTGCCTAATGAGCATGTTTAAGATAGGCTTATTGAGGTAAAAAGTTTGGTGGCGAGTGGAGGGGTCCCTCGGCTTACGGTCAATGAAAAGGGTCGTTCGGTGCCAAGGGACGTGGCCCCTTGGCTCACGGCCAACAACAAAGGTCGTTCGGTGTGTAAGGATCACCTTACCATTGCAATACTAACAACAAACACTCTAGAGGGGGGTGAATAGAGTAATGACAATAAATTGTGCAATTAAAATTTAACTTGCAAATGCGGAATAATAAATGCAAGAGGAATTAATCGACACAATCAATCCAAACGCAAACACAAGATATTACCCTGGTTCCCCAAACTTGGGTATGTCCAGCCACACCAATATTCACTATATTTCCCATAAAGAGAAGTGAATACAAATCCCACAAAGAGATACCTCACACAGAGGATTTTGTCCTACACAAGAACCAAACCAACCCTACACAAGGGTCTAACTCCCATACAGAGAATTACTAACTCCCACACAGAGAATTAGGGTTAGCCCTACACTAGGACACCAAACTCCCACAAAGAGAGTGACTCCCACAAAGAGAGTATTTAATTCCCACAAAGAGAATTATGGTTTCAAAGAAACACAAAGTAAAACAAATACTCTTGCCTATGCCTTGAGATGCTTACTCATAGATGAATGCAAGGCATGGAAGAGGATCTCCAAGTGATGAGATTAGCTTGAAAGCACTTGGATGATTTCCTTGAGCTTGACTTCAATGCATGAAGGAGATTTAGAGCTCTAAGAGGGAAATGAGAGAGTTTGAGAGTGGCTTAATCAATCTCTAATGATTTGCAATAGATCCAAGAAGTTCTAATGAACTCAGCCCTCTCATATATATAGGAACCCTATAGGAACTCTCAAAAGCCAAGAAAACAGCCAAAAAACAAAAAGCTGCATCGGCTAGATTTTGGGCTGAAACGTCACAGACAGTCGACTGATGAACAAATGACAGTCGACTGTCTAACGGCTAAATAAATCCCAACGACTATAATCTGAGCCTCGACAGTCGACTGATGAAGACGATACAGTCGACTGAAAACAGGACATGCGCATGTAAAACCTTCAGCAGGCGACTGCTGCAGGGGATGGAATCAAACAGAGAGTTGCACTCTTACTCCCAGTATGCATACATGCGACTGATGAATAAATGACAGTCGACTGTAAAATAGACATGCGACTGTTTATCCTTCATCAGTCGACTGATGCAGGGGATGGAAATAAATAGAGAGTTTCAACTTTCGCACTTACGCCTTTCAGACGACTACTGACCATTTCACAGGCGACTGTAAATATACAGTCGACTGTAAATACTTCATCGGTCGACTGATGCGAAAAGCTCAAGTAGAGTCAATAAAAAGTTGACTTGAGCAGTGCACCACAGTCGACTGTAGAAGGCTCGACAGGCGACTAGAATCACCCAGTCGACTGTAAATCCTTCAGCAGGCGACTGATGGAAAGCTAGAGACTCCAAATGAGTCTTTGGGCAAGATGAACCTAGTGGGTTGGATTCTATGATAATCCTAAGGCTCACTAAGATGGTTAAATGCAAATGCATGAATGAGTAGACCATCTATCAAGGCATTACCTTAAACCTAGACTCAAAAAGGAGAAAAGCAATAAATGAAATATTACATGGATTACATTGCTTTCCTTAGAGTCTATGGCTTCAATCTGGATGCCTTGATGCTCCCCATCATCTCCAAGCTTTGGCACCCCTTGAGTCCAAGCTTTGGCCCTTCTCCACTTGATGTCCATCCTTGCACCAAGTGTTTAGTCTCCAAAAATGATATTCTTGAAATGTAACTAAGAGACTAAAACAAGAGAGTCATTAGCAACAACATAATGTTGTGATCATCATCAAAATAACATTGGTATGAAACACCAATACTCAACAATCTCCCCCTTTTTGATGATGACACACATTATGTAAAACATAAAGAAATAAAGCAAAATGCTAATGAGCTCCCCCTACTTATATGCATCACTTGAAAAATGAGAAACCATGGTGACATATAATAAATGTGGATTACATAAACCAATTGCAATAGAAAATAATCATGCACACATGAATGGTTTATATAATCCCACAAATCTCTCCCCATAGATATATCTCTCTCCCCATAGACATATCTCTCTCCCAATATGCATATGTATGAAATACAAGATTTACATAATGCATATATCTCTCTCCCTTGACATCGTCAAAAAGGTGGACAACAAAATTATCCCCATTGTCATCTTAATCAAAGATGTGACAATATGCAAGAGTAAAGAAATGTATGATACCAAATTGTAAAAATTTAGTGGGTATCAATCACTATCCCATGCCCCCTAGATCATAGAAATGGTCAAATTTTGACTTCTAGGATCTAATACCAATTGTAAAGTAGGAGATAAACAATCTCTAACAATTGAGATAATACCAATTGTTGAAAAAGAATCTTGGAAGATAATCCTCTTTACCAATTGTTAAACATATATTGGAGCCATGGGCCTAAAGTGTATCAAAGCAATAGATATGGAAAAATCAAGCTTCATTGATACACAATGACATTGCCAAAACAAAGTATAACATGAAACATGTTGGCAATATCCAAGGGGTTGAGTTTGAAACCAAAACTAACCAATTGAAACACGAATTGTGAAACAATGATCCTAAAGACAACTCGAAATGAAAGTCAAAATATGTTTTAAAATAATTTTAAACATACAACATATTAACTCCCCCATTGTCATACATATAGATCAATGAATGCATGCATGACAATGTATTCCACAAGGTCCACATTTTCATGAAAAATAAATTTGAAAATATTTTCAAAATCATGAAACACACACAAACAATGGGTATGCTAAAAATAAATATTTAAGCACAATACCCATGCAATATGCATATGTGTGAGGAACCTAAACATTAGGGAACCAAACCCAAGAGGAGTTTGATTTCTTAATATAATCACATGAGGTGATCACATCCCTACACCTAGTGGGAATCCATAAACTCAAGGATTTCCTAGGCAAGTGGTTTGCCTTTGCAAGAGGGGTGGATGTGGCATATTTAGGTGTAGAAAATATTTTCTTAGCATGCATAGAATAAGTATTTTGCTTCTTAGAAAAAAATGAAGGATTTTCATTCTTCATCATCACCTTGTGATTTACATGCTTCTTGTTGGTGTTATTATTATACAAGAAAGCATGGTGATTCTTCTTAGATGCTTTTGTAATATTTCTCGTATGTGCACCAAAAGAAGAATTAGAGATGGGTTTAGTAACCACCTTTGGAGTGTATCCCAAACCTCCTCTATGGCTTGCCGGATGTTGTTTTTCAAGGAAACCGTGGAGTGAATCCCTAGAATAAACAAAGCTTTTGAGCTTTTGGGATTTCTCTTTGCATTTCAACGTAAGTTGTTGAATGTGAGTTTCTAAGCTAAGGTTTTGAGCTACTAATTTTTCATTGGTTATGCTCAAATTCTTAACTTGAGAGAGAAGTGTGTCTCTCTCATTAGTGTCACATACATGCAAAGCATCATTATCATTTACACTAGTAGATTCTAAGGCATGCAAACTACTCATAGCATTTTTAAATTTAACTTTCAATTTAGCATATTAGTCGATGAACTTACTTGCCCCATTGGAGACCATATTGAAGCGGTATTCGAGCTCCTTGTATGATAGCTTCTCCTCCTCAACTTCCTCGTCGCTTTCCTCCTCGCTAGAGCTAGACGAAGACTCTTCCCCCTTTTCCATGAAGCACATTTCGTCGTTGGGGTTAAGCCAGGCCTCCACCTCTTCATCACTTGAACTCGATGAGATTGATGAAGACTCATCAAAAGCAGCGAAGCACATATGAGCTCGCTCCTTGTCATCCTCTTCTTCATCACTTGATGTGTCCTCATCGGAGTCATCAAATGTGCCGACAAGTCCCTTCTTTTGGTTCTTAAACTTGGACTTGCCTTTCCAATGCTTCTCCCCTTTACCCTAATAAGTCTCTTTGGTGGGTCCAGAAGGGCATTCGGTAGAGCGATGACCTTTGCCACTGCAAGTGTAACAAGTAGGAATCTTGTTAGAATTGGAGGCAAAGTTTGAAGAAGATTTACCTTGCTTGCTTTTGAGGAATGCTCTTAGTTGCGTGGCAAGCTCCACGATTTTATCTCCACTAGCCTCATCTTCTTCATCTTCTTCACTAAGAGCTTCTTGATGTAATTTCTTCCTCCATTTGATTGGCTCCTCTTTGGCAAGGAATGCAACCCCCTTTTGCTTCTCCAGCTTCTCGGGCTTAGTTGGTTGAATCGCATTCTTGTGTTGAAGCTTCACTTCGTAAGCCATGAGATTCCCAACGCACTCCTCAACAGTATATTTGGACGTATCGTCAGACTCCAAAATCCCGTTGGCCTTTGACCCCCATTTGGGTGTAAGAGAGTCAAGGATCTTTTCCACTCGATCCTCTTGGGAAATCACCTTCCCAAGTCCTTCCAAAGCGTTCACGATGTCTATGAACCTTGTGAACATTTCTGAGATGCTTTCTCCTTCCTGCATCTTAAACATTTCATATTTAGATCTAAACACACTTTGTTTAGATTTCTTTACCTTGGATGTCCCTTAAAAAGTAATCTCCAAGATATGCCAAATTTCGTTGGCCGATTTGCATATGGAGATGCGGTTGAACTCATTCGGAGTGAGGACGCAATGGAATGCATTCATAGCCCTTGCATTGACTCTGATCGAGTCCTTCTCTGCCTTAGTTATTGAAGCCACGGGTGAAGTAGGCTCCTTAAATGGCAACTCCGTGATGTCCCAAAGGTCTTGACCCTTCATGTAGATCATCATCCTGATCTTTCAACTTGGGTAGTTGGTTTTGCTGAAGAGCGGGGGTCGAACGGTAGAGTGACATTCTTTATGAGATGCGGATGTAGCGTTGAATGCCATCATTGCAGTATGCTATAACCTAGCTCTGATACCAATTGTAAGGATCGCCTTACCCTTTCAATACTAACAACAAACACTCTAGAGGAGGGTGAATAGAGTAATGGCAATAAATTGTGCAATTAAAATTTAACTTGCAAATACTGAATAATATATGCAAGAGAAATTAATCGACACAATCAATCCAAACGCAAACACAAGATATTACCCTGATGCCCCAAACTTGGGTATGTCCAGCCACACCAATATTCACTATATTTCCCACAAAGAGAAGTGAATACAAATCCCACAAAGAGATACCGCACACAGTGGATTTTGTCCTACACAAGAACCAAACCAACCCTACACAAGGGTCTAACTCCCACACAGAGAATTAGGGTTAGCCCTATACTAGGACACCAAACTCTCACAAAGAGAGTGACTCCCACAAAAAGAGTATCTAATTCCCACAAAGAGAATTAGGGTTTCAAGGAAACACAAAGTAAAACAAATACTCTTACCTATACCTTGAGATGCTTACTCATAGATGAATGCAATGCATGGAAGAGGATCTCCAAGTGATAAGATTAGCTTGAAAGCACTTGGATGATTTTCCTTGAGCTTAACTTCAATGCATGAAGGAAATGTAGAGCTCTAAGAGGGAAATGAGAGAGTTTTAGAGTGGCTTAATCAATCTATAATGATTTGCAATAGATCCAAGAAGTTCTAATGAACTCAGCCCTCTCATATATATAGGAACCCTATAGGAACTCTCAAAAGCCAAGAAAGGCAAAAACAAAAAGCTGCAACGGCTAGATTTTGGGCTAAAACATAACAGACAGTCGACTGATGAACAAATGACATTCGACTGTCCAACGGCTAAATAAATCCCACCGGCTATAATATGTGCCTCGACAGTCGACTGATGAAGACGCTACAGTGGACTGAAAACAGGACAGGTGCCTGTAAAACCTTCAGCAGACGACTGCTGTAGGGGATGGAATCAAACAGAGAGTTGCACTCTTACTCCTAGTATGCATACAGGCGACTGATGAACAAATGACAGTTGACTGTAAAATAGACAGGCGACTGTTTATCCTTCATCAGTCGAGTGATGCAGGGTATGGAAATAAACAGAGAGTTTCAACTTTCGCACTTACGCCTTTCAGACGACTGTTGACCATTTTGAAGGGGGTTTTAGGACCCTTAGGGCACAAAAACTCTATTCCCGTCCTAAGTCAGACGGAAAAAAGACATAAAATGTAATGGAAATAAAATTATGTTAATCTAATTAACATGCAGCCCTAAGGAACCATGCCCTATTAGCCAGGATCTCTGCCAACTTGGGGTGGATCTGACCACCCCAAGAGGGATCTAAACTACTGCGAATAATTAAAATGAAAGCTTCTAAAACATACACGGAATCTCAACCCTGGGGCGGGCAAGATGTTCCGCACCGTCTTCCGAGCCGCTCCCCGTCCCACGTCGAGTTGCTCCTCGAACCGCTCCGCATCCCGAGGTGAGCAATCGTTGTGTCTCCAAGCCAACCACTCACCGAAGAAAGTTTCACGTGAGTGAAAGACTTCGCCAAGATTTTGGATCCGAATCCAAACTCCTTCGTGGCTTTGCTAGAGCCCTCAGGAGTAAGGCAGAAATATAGGGAGAAGAAGAATATTAATTTAAGCCTAGATCTGAGTGTGCTCCAACATTTATCGGAGCCGCTCAGATCTGAAGCTTGGGACGAGTTTTGAGGAGGGGAGTAGACCCCTATTTATATAGGCGGCTGACTGCTCCCCTTTACTCAAAATCCGATGTGGGACTAAATTTGGAGTTAATCAATTCAATTTAGTTTGCCTTGCACAAAGGCTAAACTTTCGTGAATTTTAACTCCCTCACAACTGAGCTTCATGATTGATACAACCAATCAATACGAATGGCGTTCAATGGTGAACGCATAGGAAAAAACGGCAATTAATCGGTATCCGTTTGCCCCTCCAATTGATCGTCCAAAGTTCAGCCCAAAACCAGTTTTTTTATAATAACTGAGCCGTCAAAATTCTGCACAAGTCTAGGGTTCCGAACCCGCAATGGGACCCACCCAGTGGGCCCCCACTGTTGCCACGCGCACAGCCCAATGGAGCGCTGACAGCACGCGCCCCAACGGGCGCGTGCATGGCACGCGCCCGTTGGGGCGCGTGCGACAATATGCAGCGCCCAAATTAATTTGGGGCGCTGCTTTGCAGCGCCCTTTGGGCGTCAGCAAACGCCCATGTTTTTTTAAATTTGTTTCTCAAACAAATGTTTAACAAAAATGGGCTGCCACTTTATCTTCTTGAGCCTGATCTCTGGGCTTCTATTTAATCACTTTAAATAGACTCATTGGGCTTGTTTGGACTCCGTATTTGACGCGGTTTGAACATGCATTTAGAGCGGGATGAACCTGTCTTACCGGTGAATTTTTCCTTGCGTTTATTTTATTAAATATAGTCTTAAACAATTTAAGACACATTTAATCTTTTTTGCATCATATGCAAATTAGTCCCTTATCTTAGCTTAAATTGTCATTTGCATCAAAATGCAATTTCCTCTTCCTTTGCATCAAATGCAAATTATTTTCCATAACTAATTTCTACCTATTATTAGACGAAGGTCGCACTCTGTGTGAGACCTTACAGTCTGACCCTTACAACAGGTTGGGCTCGAAGCCCTATAAGGCAGTGACCACGAGTAGTGGTTGCTGTCCCTACTTCAGAATCATCATTTTGTGGTTGAGTCATCGAGATGAGTATTGTCGGGACCACCCTGACTGTGTCCGTGATGAATTCTGCAGTTATAGTCTCTTCGTCTTAACCATGTCGTGTAGATCAATTAGGGTGCGGTCAAACTGTCAACCCCAATAACTTGACTCCGGTTAGTTTCTAGCGATCTTTAGTCAACTAATATTGGACTTCTTCCAACATACTCTGATCAGAGATTTTACTAAAGACCGAACTAACTCTACGACACTAACTCCCATTGACCGGGAGAGACGAATCCTCTCTTGGTCAGTACTCTCCTCGTACGCTTCAAGTGACACCCGATCAAAGACCTTTCGACAGGCCTAGCCTCGAAGCTAGGTCAGTGATCTAAGTGGCACCGTTCACGCACATGTTCGTAAAATGACCTCAAGTCAAAGACCAACTAGCCTATCATCACTAAGAGTTATCATTGACAGATTGGTCAATATAACCATATGATAACTCTTGTGGATCGTTCAGTGAACTCATTCTCTAATGAGCACATGTGTCTCGTCTTCGACTTTGCCAAGTCAAACGATCATGAGATCATCGCCACCGCTAAACGGTGAAGACCAAGTCACAATGGTCTATCCGATGTTTCGATATCATTGTCTCAAAACATCTACGACCACGAACCCCTTTTAGGCTTATGCTACAGACGGTCAAACATTTCTCCATGATCGAGATACTCATCTTGATACGTGTTTGACCTTGCATAAAGTCTCAGGACTTTACCTAAGTTAATATCTAATGTTAACTACATTATAAAATAACTTAGATAAATTATTACCAAACAGCTTACTGTCATTTCGAACAAGATGTTTGTGCTATTCATACAGAGATAAATAGCCTCGAGGGCATCATATCTCTACATCTCCCACTTGCACTCAGGCCCATTTATCCCGGTATCTCATACCGTTTTACACATAAGTTTCCCCGACTTCATGTGGTAGAGCCTTTGTGAGTGGATCTGCTAAAACCATCTACAGTATAGACTTAAGGGGTTTCTATGTTCATGTTAGACCAACCATTTGAATCTCATTCAAATAATTCACTTGGTCTTTCGGAATCCATAATATTTTATTTTCTTGGATCTTATCCAGTTCATTGTACCTTACGATAATCATTTAAATTTGTTACTGGTCATTTCAAATGGCTCATATATATTTCTGATAAAGTATCAAACTCTTTGATTACTTTTGTCAAAATAAATGTTCCATCCCTTGATGCCTCGCATGTAATTTATACGCTCCCACTGACCTTGAAAACTTTCTGGCTAATTCATATAAGTTGGTTCGTCTAAATCATATTTAGAAAAACGAACTTATAAGTGAATGTTCCAGTTTTCATGGTCATTATGAGCATTCACATCGAGTTCGATCCGAGTAGATCCGTACACATCTGCTGGCGAGACGGTTTCGACATAATCCGTTTTATGGGAATTAGGATGAAAACCGTTTTCGACCAACATGATTGTACTTCACTATTTTCTTTCTGCACCATTCTTTCAACTTAAATATTTACTTGTAGAAAGTGAGGAAACATTTTCCTTAGGTACGTAAACTAAATTCCAAAATTTATTTACACACATGAACCTATTCTGATTGCATCAAGTTATAAATCGGAGTTACTACTCCAAATTTCATCCTAGAAGTTGACTAAGTCATCATCAATTATAATGTCTAACTCTACTCTTCGTCTCACGAGGTTCGAGTAATTATACAACTTCCCAATGATTGATTTAATGAATATCTTATTGATAATTTCCTCATAGAACATTATCAAAACCTAGGCATTACTATCTGGGACTTAATCCAGAGGGAGGATATAACTCAGAGTCACTTGAAATGGATCACACCAAGTCTAACTAAGTGTGATTCATACCTTTTAACACACCAATGTGCTAACAGACTTGACCTGAGAGAAAATCACATTTTCTTTTAATTACGCAAGATTTAATATAGCTAAGTATTTGACCATTCGATCTAATCGAATCAGTTTAAATACTTACGTTATTTCATTCTTTATTTTATGAGACTTGTGTTTCATCAAGAACACGTGTCTTAATAAAATATAAGAATAACTTATTTTGGTTAATCTAGACTCGGGTACATCAGTATGTACGAGAATGAGTTCGATAACTCATTCTCCCACTGCCTTACAAATGTGCTTCGGCCATTATATTTAAGAGGATAAGATTCACAAGTGTCTACAGACTTCATAATACGAGAGGTCAGACCCCTCTTTATGTGACTTATGAAGCTTAGTCTCTCGATACGACCTAGTCTATTTTGCCATATAAGTTTGCTACTATCTTGTGTATTTATATATTAACATTTAATATATTATAGTTATTACAAATTACTAATTCAGAACATTGCTTCAGAAGCAAGGTGACGTCATTCGTCAAAATGTGTTAGACATCGTTTGTATAACAATTATTCTGAAATCGTGACATCAAAATATGTCACATTTTCATTTCCTCCTACTTATGCCTTTACTAATGATAAATATAACTAACTTTCTCAATTGACTTTCTGGAATGCCTTCTTCCTTTTCTAAATCATATTTAGATATTAAATAGCCCAACATAAATGAATATCTATGCAAGCATCTCATGTATCCAAACGCTTGAGCTTTGCAACCTTGAGTGTAGCTCAACACGTTGCTTGTCTCAAGATCCGGTTGGGATGCATAGTCTTACATCGCTCATGCACTCGTATTCGACTCAAACAGTTTGATCGAACTCTCAAACTTTGAGGATCAAAATTTTTTTTCCATACAACCTTGAGTGTAGCTCGACAAGTTATATGGAGAAACATACTTCGAATATCATATATGTTCAAGCTGCCCCATATAGAGGTGAGTGACATGTAGCGTGAATTTTTTTGTTGGACCCAGAACTTAATGAAATCATATTTCTTAAGTCTGTTCTTTAGAAGGTCATTTTAATGTCAACGAGAAAGTAGTTTAATTCTATCAATTAGAATTTAACTTGATATTCAATTAATCAACCTATTTAACCAGTTAACTAATTCCATTAAAATATGTTGATTCCATTTGTAAACTTAGAAGTTACCCTAGTTTAGCATATGTTCAATATTAAATATAGGTAGAATGGCTTTTATTTATCTATACCCTCCCACTATTTTTACAATAATTTTAAGCCTTAACAATGAATGATTTAATCGAATTAAGTAAATGGGTAAGAGATCCAATCACCCTGAGCCTAACAACCTTGAGTGTAGCTCAACAAGTTGCTTGACTCTGTAATCGGAAGATGACTTTTCATCTATCATATCAGATATGACCCTCTTATCGGTTTTTACCCCTAGCCATTTGTGATCATGAGTGTGCTCATCCAAATCACAATGTCCAGTCTAGTCGGACCCTTATTTTCGTGTCTAGCCTGACTTGCCCCGTCGCTTGGTCTATTCATGACCCGTCGATTTGGGTCAGGTCTTAGACTACATCTAGCCAGACTACATCATTGACTTAACTTACACCGACGCTCGGTGTATTCACGACACGACGGTTTGGGTCAAGTCAAGATTTCATCTTATGTATTTAAGGAGTTGGTTTCTACAAGATTGCCATGTCACAGCTTAAGTGTAGCTCAACAACTGGAACACGGGTCCTATAGTTGCCCACCCCTAAAACAAGGAGGGCTACGGCTAATCTTGAAGAAGATTAATAACGTATTTGACTTAGATATAGTCCAGGGTGTCATATAGTCATGATTCGCGTCATTGCGGTCTAGTGGAACACAGCTAGGGAATTGACTAAGCCAGGATCACTATCCCTTATAGGGTGATCCAACAAACTTAGCCAAGCTTCATTGACTGGATCATGGTCCATTGAATGAAGCTTGTCATTTTTATATGCGTGTCATAGACTAAAAGGCTTTTATTAACAACTAATTAATCCTATCAACTAGTTGCATCCTTAAATTCAAAATTATAGGATTTGTTTCATAACTGTTATTAAATCCTTATCAACTATAAGGTTCACATGCTATCCTAATCGATATTAGGATTTTAATAAATTTATTAACAATGCAAACGCGAAGTCCTTTAATGAGAATAAATATCATAACAATTAGAATTAAAATTTCATTAAAGTGACTACCCTAATCAGAAATTAGGTCTTAAAGTGTTGTTAATGTTTTATTAAAACATAGCATGTCATTAGAATTTATCTCATAAAATTTAACGAATTCTTAATGGCTAACCTAAGAGGGTTGTGTTGTGTTATCAAATAAGGGACAAGATGACATAGCCATTAACTTAAAGTTACACTAATTTTATCGCATAAAAGAGTGTACAACTATTTAACAATTAAATAGAACAACGTTTATCAAATAAACAATTTTAGTATGCATACTTAAGTTTAACATTTAAATTTAAAATTATGATTTTTAAAACATTTTATTTTATCTCATAAAAACTTGTTTTAAAAGATCACAAATTTGCATGCTACTTAAAATATTTATCGAATAAAAATTTTAAACTTTTAAAATTAGTTTTAAAAATATCACATAAATTTAAAACATCATTTAAAAAATTCATGGTTAAAAATTTATCATATAAAATTTTTAAACATCTAAAATCATTTTAAATTTATCGCATAAAAGTTTAAAGTTTTAAAACCAGTTTTAAAATTATCACATAAATTTAAAACATTAGTTTAAAAAATTTCATGTTTAAAATTTATCATATAAAATTTTAAACATCTAAAATCATTTTTAAACTTATCCCATAAATTTAAAGAAAACACTTTTTGTATTTAAAAGCGTACAATTAATTATCGCAGTCCTAGATCAGCATACAGACATGGCTTTGATACCACTTAAGGGTTTTCTAGGACCCTTAGGGCACAAAAACTCTATTCCCGTCCTAAGTCGGACAGAAAAAAAGACAAAAATGCAGCAGAAATAAAATTATGTTAATCTAATTAACATGCAGCCTTAAGGAACCAGACCCTCTTAGCCAGGATCTCTGCCAACTTGGGGTGGATCTAACCACCCCAAGAGGGATCTAAACTACTGCGAATAATTAAAACGAAAACTTCTAAAACATACCCGGAATATCAACCCTGGGGCGGGCAAGATGTTCCGCACCGTCTTACGAGCCGCTCCCTGTCCCTCGCCGAGTCACTCCTCGAACCGCTCCTCGAACCGCTCCGCATCCCGAGGCGAGCAATCCTTGTGTCGCCGAGCCAACCACGCGCCGAAGAAAGTTTCACGCGAGTGAAAGCCTTCGCCAAGATTTCGAATCAGAATCCAAACTCTTTCGTGGCTTTGCTAGAGCCCTCAGGAGTAAGGCAGAAATATAGGGAGAAGAAGAATATTAATTTAAGCCTAGATCCGAGCGTGCTCCAACATTTACGGGAGCCGCTCAGATCGGGAGCTTGGGACGAGTTTTGAGGAGGGGACTGCTCCCTTTTACTCAAAATCCGTTGTGGGACTAAATTTGGAGTTAATCAATTCAATTTAGTTTGCCTTTCACAAAGGCTAAACTTCCATGAATTTTAACTCCCTCACCGCTGAGCTTCATTATAACAGTCTGTTTCCATTAGTACGATAATATGTGTGTTTAACCTATTAAACTATTTTTCGTGTGGATTTTTATGATTTCAAAATTTTCTTATAAAAATATTTTGAAGTATTAAAGTAGTTATGGGGTATTTTAGTAAGTTCGGGTTTCATCGAATACCTCTAAATAATCTGGTAAAAATTCATTTTCGATTATTATTGTTTTGGCTTAATGAATTAATTTTCTATACAAATATCATCAAAACGTTTTCAAACTTCTACGGTATCATCCTATAATCATTTAGGGCTTCCCACATTAATTTCGTAATTTTCTGACGACAAATCAGTAGAGAACACGTAAACCCGCTTCCTAAAGGTTTTGGCACACGACTCGTATTTTCGTAGCTCAAACCGTGAATCGGACTTCGTATTCACGATCCTCGTGATGATACGAACCGTGGGTATGTTTTCGTAATTTTTCGGACACGTTTACTAATAGGGGCAAAATCGTAATATCAAATTTTACTTTTACCATCGCTAATTACCTTGCCTAATTACTAATTACATTAACCTAATCACTAATTACCCTAACATGACTAACACATGTGGAGACAACGGTTCAAAATTTTCTAAAGACATTTTTAATGCAAATCTAATCCTAAATCTCCACTTTTGACTAAATATTAAACGCTTAGATTAAAAATTAGTTTGTTAAACCTATTTAAACCCCCCCTAATCCATCTCCTTCCTCACAAATCCCCTCCTATACGGTGAAAATTCTGTCCAAACTCCGGCCATCTTTTCCGGCGAACTCCTCCACCTCCGGTGAGCTTCTCCATCCACCTCCATTCTTCATCATCTTCATCCTCAATCTCTCCTTATCTTACTTTAAAAATCAAACACACCAAGAATCCATCAAGTTCAACCCATCAAATTTCATGGCTTCCTCCTCTCTCATTGATCTCCCTTCTCTCCATACAACTCCCTCTCACTTCCTCCATTGATTTCCAGCAAACAAACCCTCAAGGAAACCAACCATCAAGAAAACAATCAATCAATCAAAACAACAACAAAAAATCTGGGCTCTGTTTTTTTTGGCCAGCCAGTGGCCGACTCCCCACCCCTCTCCCCTTGGTCCTTGCTCCCATGGCTCATCCATTGTTCAACCTGCAAGAAGAAGAGGAAGAAGAAGTAAAAAAAACAGAGAGTTCACAGTTTGAAGCTGCCACTTTCTTTAAGGGAGTTTGCAAAAGAAAATGTGAAGGGAAGGGGAAATATGAAGGAAATTTGGAAGGAAATGAATTATGAAAGGATTTTTGGTAAAAAATTGCGTTGGGATTTTGAAATGAAATTTAGTAAAGGAGGAGATTTTTTTTGTTGAGAATTTAGTTAAGGTTTTTAGAGATTTAGAAATTGTTTTTGTATTTGTTTTTTCATACGTGTATACGTATATGTGCGTATGTGCACGTAGTACAGAACTTTGTAATCTTGGTTATTAATGAATAAATATGGGTGCGTACGTGTGGTGTTTGTAGGTAGACGTCCCGAGAAGACACCAACTCCCGGACATGTCATGGGACCCGCTCGAAGAACCGGACTACAACCGGTTACGACCACAGGCAAGTATTTACCGTGCAAATGTGTTTGTTGTACCCAAATGTTGTATGAATTTTTGTACATGTTGGATGTACAAAATGATGTGCCTATAAGGCCATACGGATACAGATACGGTTAATGTGATACGACATGGGTTTTGGGGTAGTCTTGAGCTACGAAGTGCGCGGGAGTGACCGGGTCCACCCTTATTTGGTAAGATGTACCATCACCCTGCAGGGGATGGTAGGTAGTATTCCACGGGTTGCTCCGTGGGATGGGTGCAATTCTGGTTTCATATCGTGCACTCGGGCTAAGGCTGATGAACTAGCTTGTTTGTTACTATGCTACTATTGCTGACTTGATACCACTATTCTACTGACTAAGTCGAGACTACTCGAACGTGGCAGAGCGGCGTAATAACAAGCGGTCTTAAATTACGACCGAATCAGAGTCTAGAAAGGAATGGGAAGGGGGTTGGTCAACCAAAGAACTTTTCCTGCAGTCATAGAAGTGACCTGTACCTTCAAGCCCTGACTGCCTGGCTGATTTGGAAGTTAAGTTAGACTTCTTATTATTAGGCATGCCTACACAATTAGATAGTCAAGCTATATTTGTTACCTCTTGTTCGTTCATTACATTGCTACCTTTACTTTCTGTTGGTTTTTACTTGCCGCTTAGCACTGACATGTGTTTCATTGTTTTCTCTGAAATGCATGTCAGACTACGAGCCGACGGAGTACGTGGAGTATTACACTTAGGACGATCCCGCAGACCAAGGATCAAAGGACGTTCCAGAGACTGTACCAGCAGAGGAGTAGGAGACTCCAACTCAACATAGCATCCTTCACCGTTAGTATGCTTCCCTTTACCGTCAATGTGTTTTCTTACCGCCAGTGTGCCATTTACATTTGAGTATTGTACTTTACTTTTCTGTCGAGTTGATGTAGGCCGTACTATGAGGCCCAGTCCTGTTCTACTTATCATCTATTGGATAATAAAGATGTTGTGTGTTGTCTCTCTGAGTTTGCATGACATGAACCTGCCTTCGATGGAATTACTACAGACGCTTATTGTGTATCGAACAAGAAAGAAGAAAAAATTTCCTCCTTGTTTTGTGCACATGGGGACCTTCGTCACGTCCTCGCTCCAGGGTATTTTGGGAAGCGGGGCGTGACAGGTTTCTGTGGTGGCCCATGCAGGTCATGCAAATACTCAGAACAATATACTCATCTTTACGATCCTAAGCTGACTGAGTACATATTGACTTAGGTTTATTGTTTTACAGTATGGCACGAAGACCAAACACCCGCAACGGAAACGACGCCAATGGAAATGGTGCCAATGCAAATGGTGCCACCAAGATATCTGCAGTCATTGGAGTAATAAAGGAAATGTTGGAAATACAACACCGGATGCTCCAGCGAGGACCACCAGCACAACCACCACTCGCTGAACATGGGGTTAAGCAATTCCAGGAGCTTCGTCTGAAGACTTTCTCTGGAAAGGAAGGGCCATTGGAAGCTGAAGAATATGCCCTAGCCACTGAAGACAAGTTGAGTGCTGCTCGCATCTCTCAAGCAGGATGGGTTGAAGTTACAAAACTGCAACTAACTGACAATGCTCGAAGCTGGTAGGATCATGAAGAACGACGTCTGGTTAAGCCTATCTCTTGGGGCATATTCTGAGAAAGGTTCAACACCCAATATTTTCCTCCCTCGACCAAGAGAGAACTCCAAAGTTGTTTTACTAATCTGAAACAAGGCAACTGGACTGTCGATGAGTATGAGACAGAGTTCTCAATGCTCAGTCGTTTCGCTCCGCATATGGTCGAAAATCTAGAAGACTGTGCCTATCAGTTTCGTCAAGGCCTAAACCCTTGTGTTCAAGCCTCGATGAGTTCAGTGAAGCTGACTATCCTTGAGGATGTTCTGGAAGCCGCACGAACTCATGAAACCGTTGCACTACTTGAAAGGGGAATTCAAGTTAATACAGGCAAATGCCCGATGGAACCTGCCAGGAACAATTTCCGTCCGACTCAGACAACCAATTTCAAGAAGCCAGCAGCTCCAGCCAACATCAAATCCACTATGGTGTGCCACTACTGCAATCGTGTTGGACACGTCAAGAAGGACTGCTGTGTGTTCTTGAACCTGTGCATAGTGTGTGGGGGCATCTGACCATCTTGCCAAGGACTGCCCTCGTTGCACTATCAAACCAGCCAACCCTATAATGGCTTCGGGATCAGCTCAACAAAAGCAACCCCTGCCTCCTCAACATTAAGCTTTTCAGAATGCCAAGCCAAATCCACCAAGGCGTCAGGCATTTACTATGACTGCTGCTGAAGCCGAGACCACTGATCAAGTGTTCTCAGGTAATCTCTAGACCTCGGTTTTTACAGCATTCTTATCATATGCTTGCTTGGTATCTCTTGCTAAGGCGTATTCTACCTTAACCTAGGTATTATCTTAGTATCTGCTTCACCGGCTCTAGTCTTGTTTGATTCAGGAGCTTCTCATAGCTTCTTGTCGCAAAAGTTTGCGACGGATCATTCTATTACTATCTTCGATCTACCGAGATGTTGGAATGTCAACACTGGAAATGGAATAGTAAAGGTGTCTACCGGATGCAAGTCATGCCCACTAGTGATCTGTGGACGTGAACTATTCGTTGATTTCATGATTATCAGCATAGCCAACTTTGATGCGATACTCGGCATGGATTGGTTAGGAACTTTCTAAGTTAACATCGACTATCACCAGAAGAGTGTAGTGTTTAAAATTCCTGAACATCCTGTGTTCGAATTCATGAATGGAAGTCATTCGCTTGGTCCTATCAAGTTTCAGGCCAAGCCAAATGAAGCAATAGTCACATCAATGCAGGTGAGCCTAAGAAACCCTTAGTAGTTCGAGACTTCGAAGACATTCCCTGAAGATATTTCAGGATTACCACCAGACCGAGATCTCGAATTCACTATTGACCTTATGCCAAACACTCAACCTATCTCCAAGGCTCCTTACCGCATGGCTCCTGCCGAATTGGAAGAACTTCGGGTCAGCTCGACGACCTGTTGCAGAAAGGATTGATACATCCCAGTGTCTCCTTGGGGTGCGCCTGTCTTATTGGTCAAGAAGAAGGATGGATCGAGAAGAATGTGCGTGGACTATCGAGAACTGAACAAGGTGACTGTAAAGAATAAATATACTTTGCCTCTCATCGACGATATTTTTGATCAACTCGGTGGATCACGAGTCTTCTCCAAGCTGGATCTTAGAAGTGATTATCATCAAGTGAAGGTCAGGAATGAAGATATTCCTAAGACAACTTTTCAAACCAAGTATGGACACTACGAATTTGTAGTCATGCCTTTCGGTGTGACTAACGCCCCAGTGGTATTCATGAATCTCATGAACCTTATATTCTATGAGGTCTTGGATAAATTCATAGTTATTTTTATCGATGACATCCTGGTCTACTTGAAGAGCGAAGAAGATCATGCCAATCATCTACAGATAGTTTTGGAGACTATGCGTTGTCATCAGCTCAATGCCAAGTATAGCAAGTGTGAATTCTGGCTGGATCGAGTCGCCTTTCTTGGACATATAGTTTCGGGAGATGGTATTTCCGTCGATCCTGAGAAAGTCGCATCTGTTAGAAACTGGCCGACCCCCCGATCAGTTTCTGACATCCGAAGTTTTCTCGGATTAGCTGGTTATTATCGCCGATTCATCCGGACTTCTCAAAGATTGCTGGGCCGATGACTCGATTGACCAGGAAGGTTGTTAAGTTTGTTTGGTCTGAAGCTTGTGAGCAAGCATTCAGAGGATTGAAGATGAGGCTGACAACCGCACCAGTTCTAACTATTCCAGATAGAACTGGAGGGTTCGAAGTTTACTGTGATGCATCTGGAAAAGGTCTTGGAAGTGTGCTGCATCAACATGCTCGCGTAGTTGCATATGCTTCTCGACAACTGAAGAATCATGAGAAGAATTATCCAACACACGACTTAGAGTTGGCGGCCGTCATCTTTGCTCTGAAGATTTGGAGACACTTTCTGTTAGGAGAGCAAGTAAAGGTATTCACTGACCATAAGATCTTGAAGTATATTTTCACATAGAATGAGCTCAACATGAGACAACGAAGATTGTTGGAACTCATGGCTGATTATGACATCGACCTCCAATATCATCCTGGGAAGGTGAATGTCGTGCCTGATGCATTGAGTCGACTACCAACAGTCATGACTCTGACGACTTAATGGAGACTTCAACAAGACCTGAAAGAGATGCGAATCGAAGTCGTCTTGCCATGAGCTACATCATCATTGATGAACATGCAGATTCAGTCTACCATCATTGATCGGATCAAAGCTGCTCAGTCTGGAGATGCAAAGCTGCAGAAGATCAAGCAACAAGTTGAATCTGGTCTACGAACAGAATTTCGTATTCATGAAGATGGATCTTTAAGGTATGAAGTTGCATCTGCGTACCTTCAGGAGAGATCAGGGAAGAGCTGCTGAATGAAGCACAAAGCTCTCCTTACTCCATACATCTAGGTGGTACCAAGATGTACCAAGATCTGCGACTGAACTTCTGGTGGATTGGAATGAAGAGAAGCGTGGCCCGAAGCGTCGCCAAATGCATCGTATGTCAGCAAGTGAAGGCTAAACAGCATCGAGTCGCTGGATTACTTCAACCTTTGCCTATTCTAGAGTGGAAATGGTAACACATCACTATTGACTTCGTGACTAGACTACCTCGGAACCCAAAGCAAAATGATGTCATCTGTGTGATCGTTGATCGATTAACCAAGTCGGCACATTTCATACCATTCCGAGTGGGAAAATCCACTTAAATACTTGCGAAGAAGTATATGGAGGTAATGATATATCTCATACCTTTAAACTCCTTACGGTATACATAGTGATATTTGATTATTATGCAGGAAATTGTGGGGCTACATGGAGTTCCAGTGAGCATCGTCTCCGACTGAGACACGAGGTTCACTTCACATTTCTGGAAGAGCCTACAATCGAATCTGGGTACATATCTCAAATTCAGCACTGCGTATCACCCGCAGACTGATGGTCAATCAGAGCATACCATCCAGATTCTTGAAGATATGCTGAGAGCATGCATGCTGGATTTCAAAGGATCATGGGAAGATCATCTGCACTTGGTAGAGTTTGCTTACAACATTAGCTACCAAGCCAGCATCGGTATAGCCCCTTTTGCGGCTCTCTATGGAAGGAAATGTCGATCTCCATTAAGTTGGGATGACATTGTGATCGAGAAATTTTAGATCCTGAGATGATTGTGGAAGCTGTTGATGTGGTGCGTACTATCGGAGACAAGCTGAGAATCGCAAAAGATCGCTACAAGCACTGGGTTGATGCCAAGCGTCGACATTTGAAATTTCAACCTGGAGACCATGTTTTTCTAAAGATATCACCAAACAGAGGAGTGATACGCTTTGTAAAACGAGGAAAGCTCAATCCGAGATTCATCGGACCGTTTGATGTGCTAGAACGAGTTGGAGAAGTAGCTTATCGTCTGGCCCAGCCACCATCATTGGAGGGAGTTCATGATGTCTTTGTAACACACAGATAGATCTTTACACAACGGAATTAAATGTATGCTCTTTGTAACATGCAAATGAACAAAGAATTACAAAGATATAATAATAACAAAGTAAATAAAAATTGCTCGCAGAGATAATCATAAGACACAGAAAAGCAATCGCAGACACAAGGATTTTTATCCTGGTTCCCCACAACTTTTGGGTACGTCCAGTCCCCGACCAATCTGGTACGAGATTTCCACTATCTGCCTTGGCAAATACAAATACCTAACTCCACTCGTTGGGATTTCCAACGACCTAGTCTTGACCAGGATTTCCAACCGTTACACCTAGACTTGTCTAGGGTTCCAACAACAACACAATAAAAATCGATATCCAATTCACCACAATAAATTCAAGGAGATTGGTTTTACACCCAGATTCTATAGCCAAATAGTAATAGACAAAATTACGTGTAGTGGCTTGATAGAATGAGATTCTAGATCACACAAAGATATGAATGAAGTCTTTGTGATCTAGATCTAATGTTTTTCAAAAATCCTTTAAAATAAAACTCAAGTGAAAGTAATACGGATTTGAAAAATAGTTAGCCAATAAACCGAGATTATGATCTTCAGAAAATAATAACATAATTGCAGGATCAAGAATAAAACAGAATTGGCTAAAGAGAGAATGAGAGCTTAGAACTTTAGAGCGTTTGCACGAGAGAATTTGAAATCGATAGTTGTTGTGTTTTTCTCAATGAAAATGATCCAATATTTATAGGAGAAATCTGAGAATTTGAAATTCAAATTGCTTTGACTTTTGTCCCGAAAATCATGGGAGAAAATCACTCAAAGATATTTCAAAATCAAGTCAAAAACGTCAAACTTCGACAGCTGGTAGTCGACTCATAGGAGTGGTAGTCGACTCCCAGTGTGTTTCAGGAATTCTCGATTCTCAGCTGGTAGTCGACTCCCTACCTTTGGTAGTCAACTCCCAGAGGAGTTTTTCCTGTAACACAACTAGTCAAACAAGTAGCTAACTCCAGGGTGTAGTGGAGTTTCACTACGGAATTACAAAACAACTAGCGAAAGCTCTCAAAATCCTTTTTGAAGATGATTTAAAAGATATTCAAAACGTTTAAAATCATTTGTGTGTGTGTGATTTGTCTATACGATTTGGCTTTAACAATACCCTAAGAAAGACACAACACACTCACTATAGACTAGGACACATCTTTGGAAGCTTGATCAATTGATGGAGTAGATGTGAGCTTCACTTGAGCTTCTTGTTCTATTTGAGCTTTGAGGTTCATCATTTGATCTCAGCAACGTTCGTCCTTGTCTTTGAGCGTAGATTGCGTTTCTTTGAGTATGAATAAGGCTTTTCATTTGTCGCATATCCTGCACACTTAATTGTAGTGTAGTTAGTACACTAAGCTTCATTTGGTGTGCTCATCATCAAAATCACTTGGGGTGGAATTCAATTTCCATCACTCTCCCCCTTTTTGATGATGCCACCCAAATGAAAAAAATGAAGTAAGTTGAAATATAAAAATATATGAAAGTACACTTACTCCCCCTGCTTTGATGCGGTTCTCCCCCTACATCGAAGCCGTTAGCAAAAACAATACAATACATAACATATATGATATAAATATGATATATTCATTTTTGCATTTCATATTTTTCTCCCCCTTGTCATCAATAAAAAATAATTCAATGACAAAGTATTATAACATATGAATCATAGTATAATTCTTAGGAGGGGAATTCAATTACCATATCTGCAAAAGAAGTGTTAGCATAAGATCAACCAATATTTTGCATAATAGATATGTCACGCCCCGCTTCCCAAAATGGACGGAGGCGAAGCGTGACAATGCCCGCTTAGGCCAGAGCTTGAGAAGCTCGGACCCAATAAGCGTCTGTATGGGTACCATTTTAAACGATTTCCAGGTTCTTGCATTATTATAGTTCGAAACAACAGAAAGTACGGAAAGGAAGTTGCATTCATTAAATAGAGATATAATATCCAACAAGTACAAAGTCTAAAAGAAAGCCTAAGCATGGCAACAACCTAGCTAAAAGCAAACTAAAAGTAGTAACCTCTGAAAGTGGCGACTAAAAGACCTCAAGGTCTGGTCCTTGTCAGGTACGTACTCTGATGACGACGTCCTCGGCTCCACGTTGTCACGACCCGCTTCCCTAAAATGGAGGCGAGACGTGAAAAGGTCCGCACAAGAGTGGAGCTGTGAAGCCCCAAACCCGATAAGCGTCCACAATACATAAACAGGTCCCTGTAACCACAACAGAATAGCAATAATAACACAAGGAGAGACTGAAATAAAATTCACATCTCACAAATATTGTCCAACATCACAAATATGTTCAACATCCAGAAAAGCCACCAGGCTAAAAGAAAAGAGTCTAAAGGCCCAGAACAAGGCCAACAAAAGCAACGACATAACAAAGTATGGGTGCCACGCACCAATAACAAACAACTGCCTAACAAAAATAAAACGCAACGGAGACACTAGGACTGGTCCCCAGTGTCCACGTACTCCCCGTCGAACACAAGCTCGGGCTCGGCGTCAGCAAACACCTCGTCCTCAACAAGGTACTCAGGCTCAGGATCTAACATGTGTCACCCAAAAGAGTAAAGGGGCACATGTCAGCAAGTCTAAAAGACTTGGGCAAGGAAACTGAAAGTGAGGCATCTAGCAACCTAGCAGTTATAGTATTAAGTAATGACATGGCAGTTAAGCATGATGCAACAGTTTAAAAAGAGAAGCAAGCATGCACAATGTAGCAAAAGCTACCAAATCACTAATCACTTATCATTTAACACTTATCACTTATCACTTATCACTTATCACTTATCACTTAGTGCATAGAGAGTCCACCTGCTGGCCAGCTCGTGGCTCAGGCCGCTTATCTCTACCACTATTAATCACTTGTCACTGGTAAACACTTAGTGCATAGAGAGTCCACCTGCTGGCCAGCTCGTGGCTCAGGCCGCTTATCTCTATCACTATTAATCACTTGTGCACTAGAGAGTCCACCTGCTGGCCGGAGTGGCGGATCAGGCCAACTCGGGGCTCAGGCCGCTTATCTCTTACCCCACCCATATGTGTCGAGCGTTGGGGTTTCCAACTCACTACGCTCGCTTCTGGAACATGAGCCAGGAATATAATATTGTAGCGTGCGCTACGCAATCACGATGAATAATCACTATGCAAAGACATGAACAGATATTTGCGTACCGTTAATTTAAATTAAACGTGACAGGCAAAATGCAATGACATGAACATATTCGCGTACCGTTAATTGAAAGTAAACATGACATGGTAATTGTGCAACATGCTAAAAGTCGGAATTAGCTTCGTTGTCAAGCTAATTCCCCAATTTGCGCCTAGGCGAGTTTCATATCTTCGCCTAGCCTCTTTTACGCCTACAACATGCAAATGGCCTAAAACATGGCCTAAACCCTAAGTGGCAAGTTTCACTTGCCTAGCACCGGGGATGACGTTCAACTTTGTCACACGGATGCTATCTACGAGGAAATCGCTGTTTAGGGGGAAACAAACACCAAACACATGAAATTAATTAGGGTTTCACCAAAATTATAAATAAGTTATAAAAACAACGGTAGATCGATTTCTTACCGAGAGGAGACGGAAGGAACACTCCGGGGAACCCTAGGATCAAATCTGGAGAAGATTGGAGAAGATTGGGGAAACTAGGGTTTTGGGGGATTTGGGGATTTGATGGGTTTTGGTGAGATTTTGGGGAAGATGAGAGGTAGATAGGGTAGATGGATGGTTTGGATGATGGATTTAGGGCTTGGAATGAAGCAATGGAGCTTGGAGGAAGGTGGGGGATCAATGGGGGCGATTTTAGGGTTTAGGGTCGAGTTGGAGGGGAAGAAAACGTTTGGGTTGGGTATTTATAGGCTAGGCTGGCGGCTAGGGCAAAACTAGGGTTTACAGCACTAGTTAGTCGGTCAAAGAACAACCACTGACCGACTAGTTTGACAACTAGTCGGTCGGTCGACCAACGCAGACCGACTAAGTGTAAACAGTAACTGATACAAAAATAAGATGATGAGTTAGTCGGTTCAAGAAGCATTGCTGACCGACTAGTTTACAACCTAGTCGGTCAACCAACGTTCTTAGACCGACTAACGATAAACAGTAACTCCTGAGAAATTTAGAAAGCTAACTAGTCGGTCCAAGAAGGATTGCCGACCGACTGGATCGTCATCTAGTCGGTCGGTGGCCCTTCTTACACCGGCTAATGAGCACAGAAAAGTACCGATACGGAGCGCGGGGCCCCGGGATCGATTCCTAAGACTCCTAGGCTTGATCTAATAGTTAGATACGACCGTTATGAAGCCCGTCACGAGTGACAAACTTCGAAATCGACAATCCTAAGAAAGAAGCGAGAAAATACGACGAATCGATCGAAAATGAAAACTACGGAGACGAAAACCACACAAGAGGAGAAAATCCACCAAAACATATATTATAATATATAAAATCCAGATACATGAAAAGCAGTCGTTACACACGTACTCCAGCGAGTCTGCCTCGTCCACGATCTCTGGCTGAACACCTGACGTACAGCACCAAAAGAAGGAACTGTACGTCAGGTCAGGTCTACAAAAAGGGTTAGACCAAACTGCAAGTGTACTGAACTATTAAACAATGTTTTACTGGTTGATTAGCATGCTGAGGTTACAACAAGGTAGCAAAAGAAGTACGTAGCAGGAAATTAAAGCGTAGCAGGCAGTAGCCGTAGCGTGTGCTACCGACTATGGGACTAACCTAAAGGTGTCAGGACAAGATGAAGACAGACAAGACAGGTAAGACACGACACGACACGGCACGACACGACACGACACGAAGGGTTCACGCCTTACGGGTTGAGGGGGATCAGACCCTCTCCCCGTGCGCACGCTCAACCCTACCCCAAACCCCAGAACTCAGGACAGGAAGCACGGAGATCACTTTCGCAAGGAAAGCACCTGAAACACCCGAAGGCTTTTTGTAACACGGAGATCACTTCCGCTCGGGAAGCATCTGAAACGCCCGAAGGCTTTTTGTAACACGGAGATCACTTCCGCTCGGGAAGCATCTGAAACGCCCGAAGGCTTTTTGTAACACGGAGATCACTTCCGCTCGGGAAGCATCTGAAACGCCCGAAGGCTTTTTGTAACACAGTGACAAGACACAACCAGTGTGTATAACAGTGACAAGACACGACCAGTGTACGGGAGAGTTATTCTAGGGTGTCCACACACACGCACACACATGACAGCCCTACAGCATCAAAGTTGTTGTTGTCAGGCTCAGACTTCGTCGTCAAGTCTGAGTCGTCAGTGGCGTCCCGGACGCTATCATTTCACGTCCGGTTCTATACATTCACAGTCTAACAGTTCTAGCAATCTAAGACCAAAGCACGGTCAAAAACACAAGTGGGTACACTTGCCTGAACCGGCGAGTGCGTCGTCCTCTCGAAGCGTCTCGTCCAAGCGTCTCGTCCACAGAAGTCCGTCTGAAATATCGCCACGGCGACGATGTCAGGTCTCAATTTCATCAAATCCTATTAGGTTTCGTTTCTAGGTTTTCGGGACTATCATATTTGTCAAAAGTCACTTTTTGATGTTTCAGCCTAATCGACGATCTATCCTATGTGCACAGTCAACAAAGTCCGTTCGTCGATTTTCTATGTTCGCACAACGTTTTACAGGAGCTGGAAAGTAAATTTAGTTCAAGTTGACGGTTTTTAGTTTAGGGTTCAGTCAGCTATTGTGGGGGTTTCTACGAGTTTCGGGGAACCAACCTGAACCGGAGTTTGTCGTAGAATGGATGTCGTGTCTGATCAGAGAACTCCTCAGCTTCAGATCTGGTCCTCGCACGATTCTCCAAAAGTCTGAACTTGCGACGAAGGCCTACGACGTGTCGCAACGTCGTAGATGGCAAATCCACGAAGTAGCACGTCCAAGTGGGGCCCACAACAGTGCTAGGGGTCCAAGGGGCCCACAACACCTCAGGAGCACTTGGGGGGCCCACCACAGAAGTTGGTGTGGGAGAAACAATGTTGCGACGAAGTTCTGTCGGTCGGTGCGGGGGTTCCTCTCGGTCAGACCGAGAGGTGGCTTCGGTCGGGCGTGTAGCAGCGCAGCGGAGGCGGGGGCGTGGTGCGGTGCGAGGGATTCCCTCGGTCAGACCGAGGGATCCCGTCGGTCGCAGCGGGGCGGGCCAAGTTGCAACGTTGCAACTTGCAACGAAGCGGAGCAGCGCGGGTGCGGGGCGGCCTCTCGGTCGTTGCGGGCGAACCGATCGGTCAAGCGCTAGCGGGTGCGGAGCGGATGCGGAGCGGTGGCAACGAAGCGGGTGCGGGATGTTCTCTCGGTCAGACCGAGCGACGGCCTCGGTCGGAGCGGGGCGACAGCGGGGGGGGCGATGCAGCGGAGCGATGCAGCGGCGATGCGGAGCGGAGCGCCGGTCGTGCACTAGGATGTGCGGGGGCGGCCGTCGGTCGTGCACTGGGCGATCGTCGCAACGTTGCGACGAACGTCGGGAAGGTGTTTTTGACGGCTAGGGTTTGTGTAATGCGAAAATAATTTATCCTAGGGCTAATATAAATAGGTTAGAGCTAGGGTTAGGGTTAGGGTTTAGAAAAACGTAATTAAATAATTAAAAATATTTATTTTAGTTTAAAATTACTCTCCTCTCCCTCACGCAAAAAGGGTGCGGCCAAAAATTCTAAAATTTGGCCTAAAAATTCTCCAATACGTTATTACAATATAGTAATTTTATTGTAATTAAAACTCTTATAAAAATAGCTTTTAAAATTATTTAAAACTTTCAAAAAATGGAAAATAGGTCAAATTAAGTGCAAAAATTGTAAAATAATTCTGGGGTGTTCGGGACGACTAAAGAAAGAGGGTGGAGAAGACGGATCTAAATTTCGACATCGAGAGACGAAACTAAAAATAGAAATGTCTCACGTCAAAACAAAAAGTCGCGACGTTACATCAAATAAGTTAGTATCGCGGAAGAACGACTCGAGATATGTCGTTCCCAAGTTGATCCACAATCTAATACTTTCAGAGACGATCACGATGACATATCACACAAAAACGTTCAAAAACAAATAAAGTCTAAAATAAACACGTGCACGATCAAAAGCACGTGCACAAAGAAGGCACGATAGAAACAGGCCGTTACAAGATACGTTTATAGATATAAGGAGGTAGCAAGCATCACACGATATTAAAGTTATTACAGACCATAAGTTTTAAAGTCATAGTATTAAGAACTATTGTTTGAAAACCATTGTTTTGAAAAATTAAGGATGACCGCCGTTCTTCTTCAATTCCTTGATCTCATCAAGGATCATGATAAGTGTTTCCTCTGTCATTTTGTTGCTTTTGACCACAAATTCTTTGAGGTCGTCCACCTTTTTGTTGAGGTCATCGAAGCCTTTCTCTTGTGATATCTTTAGCTTCCCATTTTTCTTCAAAAGCATCTCTTGAAGTTCAAGGATATATGCTTCAAAAGAATCTCTTGAAGTTCAAGGATATATGCCGGTGCTTCTTCTTCTTTTTCTTCTTCTTCTTCTTTTTCTTCTTCTTCTTCTTCTTCTTCTTCTTCTTCTTCTTCTTCTTCTTCTTCAGAATCTGAAACAACAATTTTCTTACCTCTCCTGGAGGATGATGATCCTCCTTCAGCTGCAAGTTTCTCTTCGGGGATGTTTCCATCAAGATCATGATGTAGGTTCATTCTTCCAAGAGCATGAACATCAAAAACTCGAGCCGGTTCTAGAATTGTGGTTTCATGATCCAAAGGCACATTATAGCTAATAAACAAGATTGTGAGTTAATGTCCATGAGCTAAGGTGGATGAGGGTCTATCTGAAGAGGCTGAAGCAAGAATGGAATCCATGATGACTTTGGCCCAATTGATGCGGATGTTCCCTAACATAGCATAGATACATTTGTCCTGCTGCTCAGATCAGATAGAATGACTTCCAGATTTTTGAGTAATATTATAGGATAATATATTTGCCAGAATTCTTGCTAGATAGCAAAGATCGCTACATGGAAGTTTAGTCTGAAAATGCCTTCCTGGTAAATACATTCTCTCTAAAACACTTCCTTCAGTCATTTCTATTTTATCAAGCAACATACCAGTATATGGAATGCCTAGGGCTTCTCCAAGAGATTTAACGGTAATGGCAAGTTTCGTATCAAGAACTTTGGTGATAAATCGGCTTTTCGCAAGATAGTAATCCATATTAGCATAAAATAGGTGTATAAGCCTGGGATAGCTGAGATAAGTGTTTTCAGAGGAAAATAGGTTGGCCAAGTTCTGAAATTCTAGTATGCTATCAATCCCATAGTTTACAACATCATTAAGTTTGACAAATCTTTCATGGAGGATGTGTTTCTTAGAGATTTTGACGAAGTGTTCATATGTGGTGTTCTTAAACAGGTTGGGTAAGATAGTTTCTTTCTCAGAATCAAGTTCAGTTGAGGTTTTTCTCTTCTTGAGAGGCATCTAGATAGAGTAAAAAAAGAATTTTACAATACTAGATAAGCAAGTAAATCAAGAAGTAAAATGATGAAGTAAAAATCCTGAAGTAAAAAAATGATGAGAAAAGTTTTTACCTTGAGTAAACTTGAGAAGGAGATGAAGTTGGAAGAGCTGCAAGCAACCCAAGCACCAAAAAAAATTTCAAGAGAAAGAGGGGAATGGGGTAGTCGGCTACCCTTGGGTTTCTCTTTTGGGGGTTTTAACAAAAGGTTGAAGGATGGTGAAGAATAAGAGGCATTGGATCAAGGAGTGAAGGGTTAGGATGGAGTTTAGCTTATTGGGTATAAGTTGCCTTTGAGGGTATGAACCCATTAACTCCATAGAACCCAATAGGAGTTAGCCAAAAAAACCAGAAATCCGCATACGCACTGGTAGTCGACTCCCTTATATAGGTAGTCGACTCCCTACTAGGTTGAATCGTTTTCTCATCCAGAGGGGTTTTTGATCCAAGTTTGAGAGCATTTTCTGAACACAAAATGTTTTAAGAGTATAATGTAAACATATAAAAGTCATATAAAGAAAAAAATATTAACTTATTTAAATAAATTTAAGCATATATATATATATATATATATATGTAAATTAAGTTGCACAAGAAAGCTTTTGATGTTGACCTTTTACAAGTGTTGGATCAAGTTTTCTTCCTTTCATTTCTTTAGAGTACCTAAAAAAATAAACGTTTATGGTACTCTTTGGCTTTTGAGTCCGAAGAGTTAGTCTTTAGGAAGCCAAACCTAGTATGGTTTAGTTCCTTCATGAACAACATATTTATAATTTTTGTTTAAATGAATTTGTTGAACAAAGTCAGCGGCGTACCTTTTCTTTCGTTGATCGGACAATTTCTTTGGTATCCAGATGCTCAAAAAATTATCGTTAGAATGATGCATCCTAGTATGCTTAACCCGTTTCTTGGTATGATGTGAATCATAACCGAGTCCGGTTTTGCTAGATGAGGCTTTTTGATCATTTATTATACTATCTAGCTTCCCTTTTCCTTTGTTGAAATTCTCAATAATTTTCATCGTAGTGTCGTATTTATCTTCGACAGATACGAGAAGATTATTCAGATTCTCAACCTTTTCATTTACCAATGAAATATCTTTTTGCAGAGAATCATTCTTCTCTTTAAGGCGACTATTTTCTTTAATGATTTCTTCTTTTTCTTTAGTATCCGTTTTAATATTTCTAAGTGTTCTTCTATGTTCTTTTATGAGCTTTTCTTGCATTTTGCATAGCTCCTTATATGCTCCCCTATAATCCATGTCTTCATCATCACTTGATGACGAATCATTGTCACTAGATGAGTCATGATGCGGGCTTACCTTAGAGGATGTGGATGCCATGAAGCACATGTGTGCTGTTTCTCTTCTTTCATCGTTATCTTCTGCTGAAGATTCATCGGATGAGGAATCGTCGCTCTGGTCAAAGGCTGCGTAAGCTTCCTTCTTTGGTCATCGGAATTTGTTTCTTCCATTGTTTCTCTTTTCATTAGTGTCTCTGTTCTTCCCACGATCTCTGGAATCACGATTGTTTCTTTCCAATGGACAGTCTCTCTTGACGTGCCCTGGTTTATTGCAACCAAAACAGATGATACCGTTAGTAGGTCTAAAAGAGCGTTTACCATACTTACTTGTGATGAACTCTTTAAAGTTCTTTGAGATGAAGGCGATATGGTCTTCTTTGTCAGTGTAATCGGAATCTTCTTCTTGGGCTTTAAACGCGAGAGTTTTCTTCTTCGGTTTTTCTTCAATCTTCTTATCTTCTTCAAGCTCAATCTCATATGCCATGAGATTCACATTAGTTCTTCGATGGTAAGGTCCTTTACGTTATGAGCTTCTCGAATGGCAGTTGTCTTTTCCTTCCACTCGGGTCGGAGGGATCTTAGTATCTTCATTACCGGTTCGTATTCGGAAAGTTTCTTTCCTAATCATGCAAGCTAATTTGTAATATTAGTTAAACGAGTATTCACATCAGTGATACTCTCTCCTTCTTCCATTTTAAAAGATTCGAATTTTGAATGTAAAACATTTATACGGGATTCCTTTACCTTTTCAGTTCCTTCATAACTTACCTGAAGAGTGTGCCATATTTGGTGTGCTGTCACACATTGGGAGACTCGATTGAACTCATTTCCTATTACGCCGCAAAATAGTGCATTCATTGCTTTTGCATTGAGATTAGCTCTCTTCTCGTCGTCGCTGACCATTTCCCAAATTCAACATTGGTAGATGCGATGTACGGGACTTTAGTAACTGTCCAAGCTTCAATGTCCAATGACTCTAGGCGAGTCTTCATTCGGATCTTCCAGCTAGCATAGTCGGTTCCATTGAATAGTGGTGCTCGCATGGTATTCAGTCATTCAGAATGGAAAGATGTTGACGCCATCACTTTTGTAGCCTTGCTCTGATACCAAGTGTTGGATCCTGTGGATATCAAACAGCACTAGAAGGGGGGTTGAATAGTGTTGTGCAAATAATAAATCTTTTTCGATCGTTAATTAAATTCCTCCGAATGTTGCCTAAGAAACCAAGTAGAGCGATCTACGCTTGGTTCTTAATCAACACGTTAATCTTATAAAAGATAAACAATTATAATTACAATAAGATAAGAGATCTTTACACACAGATAGATCTTTACACAGCGGAATTAAATGTATGCTCTTTGTAACATGCAAATGAACAAAGAATTACAAAGATATAATAATAACAAAGTAAATAAAAATTTCTCGCAGAGATAAATAATAAGACACAAAAAAGTAATCGCAGACACAAGAATTTTTATCCTGGTTCCCCACAACTTTTGGGTACGTCCAGTCCCCGACCAATCTGGTACGAGATTTCTATTATCTGCCTTGGCAAATACAAATGCCTAACTCCACTCGTAAGGATTTCCAACGACCTAGTCTTGACCAGGATTTCCAACCGTAACACATAGACCTGTCTAGGGTTCCAACAAGAACACAATAAAAATCGATATCCAATTCACCACAATAAATTGATGGAGATTGGTTTTACACCCAAATTCTATAGCCAAATAGTAATAGACAAATTTACGTGTAGTGGCTTGATAGAATGAGATTCTAGATCACACAAAGATATGAATGAAGTCTTTGTGATCTAGATCAATGTTTTTCAAAAATCCTTTAAAATAAAACTCAAGAGAAAGTAATACGGATTTGAAAAATAGTTAGCCAATAAAACGAGATTATGATCTTCAGAAAGTAATAACAAAATTGCAAGATCAAGAATAAAACAGAATTGGCTAAAGAGATAATGAGAGCTTAGAACTTTAGAGCGTTTGCACGAGAGAATTTGAATTCGATAGTTGTTGTGTTTTTCTCAATGAAAATGATCCACTATTTATAGGAGAAATCTGAGAATTTGAAATTCAAATTGCTTTGAATTTTGTCCCGAAAATCATGGGAGAAAATCACTCAAAGATATTTCAAAATCAAGTCAAAAACGTCAAACTTCGACAACTGGTAGTCGACTCCCTAGGAGGGGTAGTCGACTCCCAGTGTGTTTCAGGAATTCTCGATTCTCAGCTGGTAGTCGACTCCCTACCTTTGGTAGTCGACTCCTAGAGGTGTTTTTCCTGCAACACAACTAGTCAAACAAATAGCTAACTCCAGGGTGTAGTGGAGTTTCACTACAGAATTACAAAACAACTAGCGAAAGCTCTCAAAATCCTTTTTGAAGATGATTTAAAAGATATTCAAAACGTTTAAAATCATTTGTTTGTGTGATTTGTCTATACGATTTAGCTTTAACAATACCCTAAGAAAGACACAACACACTCACTATAGACTAGGACACATCTTTGGAAGCTTGATCAATTGATGGAGTAGATGTGAGCTTCACTTGAGCTTCTTGTTCTATTTGAGCTTTGAGGTTCATCATTTGATCTCAGCAACGTTCGTCCTTGTCTTTGAGCGTAGATTGCGCTTCTTTGAGTATGAATAAAGCTTTTCATTTGTTGCATATCATGTACACTTAATTGTAGTGTAGTTAGTACACTAAGCTTCATTTGGTGTGCTCATCATCAAAATCACTTGGGGGTGGAATTCAATTTCCATCACAAAGTGATTGAGCTAGTGAGAGTTATGTGGCATCACGATTCACCTGGTGAATCCACCTGGGAACATGAAGAGGAAATACGCGAGCGTTATCCTTACCTCTTTCCTTAAATTCTGTGGACGGAATTTTTATAAGGAGGGTATGATGTAACGGTCTGTTTCCATCAGCGCGATAATTTGTGTGTTTAACCTATTAAACTATTTTTCGTTTGGAGTTTTATGATTTCAAAAATTCCTTATAAAAATATTTTGAACTATTAAAGTAGTTATGGGGAATTTTAGTAAGTTCGGGTTTCATCGAATACCTCTAAATAATCTGGTAAAAATTCATTTTTGATTATTACCATTTTGGCTTAATGAGTTAATTTTCTATACAAACATCATCAAAACGTTTTCAAACTTCTACGGTATCATCCTATAATCATTTAGGGCTTCCCACATTAATTTCGTAATTTTCTGACGACAAATCAGTAGAGAACCCGTAAACCCGCTTTCTAAAAATTTTGGCCCACGGCTCGTATTTTCGTAGCTCAAACCGTGAATTGGACTTCGTATTCACGACCCTCGTGACGATACAGACCTGTGGGTATGTTTTCGTAATTTTTCGGATACGTTTACTAATAGGGGCAAAATCGTAATTTCAAATTTTACTTTTACCATCGCTAATTTTACTAATAGGGGCAAAACCTGTGGGTATGTTTTCGTAATTACTAATTACAATAACCTAATCACTAATTACAATAACCTAATCACTAATTACCCTAACATGACTAACACATGTGGAGACAACGGTTCAAAATTTTCTAAAGACATTTTTAATGCAAATCTAATCCTAAATCTCCACTTTTTGACTAAATATTAAATTAAAAATTAGTTTGTTAAACATATTTAAACCCCCTAATCCATCTCCTTCCTCACAAATCCCCTCCTCTATGGTGAAAATTCTGTCTAAACTCCGGACATCTTTTCCGGCGTACTCCTCCACCTCAAGTGAGCTTCTCCATCCACCTCCATTCTTCATCATCTTCATCCTCAATCTCTCCTTATCTCACTTTAAAAATTAAGCACACCAAGAATCCATCAAGTTCAACCCATCAAACTCCATGGCTTCCTCCTCTCTCATTGATCTCCCTTCTCTCCATACAACTCCCTCTCACTTCCTCCATTGATTTCCAACAAACAAACCCTCAAGGAAACCAACCATCAAGAAAACAAACAATCAATCAAAACAAAAACAAAACAAAAAAAATCTGGGCTCTGTTTTTTTCGGCCGGCCAGTGGCCGACTCCCAACCCTCTCCCCTTGGTCCTTGCTCCCATGGCTCATCCATTGTTCAACCTGCAAGAAGAAGAGGAAGAAGAAGTTAAAAAAACAGAGAGTTCACAGTTTGAAGCTGCCACTTTCTTTAAGGGAGTTTGTAAAAGAAAATGTAAAGGGAAGGGGGAAATATAAAGGAAATTTGGAATGAAATGAATTATGAAAGTATTTTTGGTAAAAAAATTGTTGGTATTTTGAAATGAAATTTAGTAAGGGGGAGATTTTTTTGTTGATATTTTAGTTAAGGTTTTTAGAGATTTAGAAATTATTTTTGTATTTGTTTTTTCATATGCGTATGCGTAAACGTGCGTATGTGCATGTAGTATGGAACTTTGTAATCTTGGTTATTAATGAATAAATATGGGTGTGTGCGTGTGGTGTTTGTAGGTAGACGTCCCGGGAAGACACCAACTCCCGGACACGGCACGTGACCCGCTCGAAGAACCGGACTACAACCGATTACGACCACAGGCAAGTATTTACCATGCAAATGTGTTTGTTGTACCCAAATGTTGTATGAATTGTTGTACATGTTGGATGTACAAAATGATGTGCCTATAAGGCCATACGGATACTGATACGGTTAATGTGATACGACACGGGTTTTGGGGTTGTCTTGGGCTACGAAGTGCGCGTGAGTGACCGGTTCCACCCTTATTTGGTAAGCTGTACCATCACCCTGCAGGGGATGGTAGGTAGATATTCCACGGGTTGCTCTGTGGGATGGGTGCAATTCTGGTTTCATATCGTGCACTCGGGCTAAGGTTGATGCACTAGCTTGTTTATTACTATGCTACTATTGCTGACTTGATACCACTATTCTACTGACTAAGTCGAGACTACTCGAATGTGGCAGAGCGGCGTAATAACAAGCGGTCTTAAATTACGACCGAATCAGTGTCTAGAAAGGAATGGGAAGGGGGTTGGTCAACCAAAGGACTTGTCCTACGGTCATAGAAGTGACTTGTGCCTTCAAGCCCTGACTGCCTGGCTGATTTGGAAGTTAAGTTAGACTTCTTATTATTAAGCCTACCTACACTATTAGATAGTCAAGCGATGTTTGTTACCTCTTGTTCGTTCATTACATTGCTACCTTTACTTTCTGTTGGTTTTTTACTTGCCGCTTAGCAGTGACATGTGTTTCATTGTTTTCTCTTAAATGCATGTCAGACTACGAGCCGACGGAGTACGTGGAGTATTACACTGAGGACGATCCCGTAGACCAAGGATCAAAGGACATTCCAGAGACTGTACAAGCAGAGGAGTAGGAGACACCAACTCAACACAGCATCCTTCACCGTTAGTATGCTTCCCTTTACCGGCAGTGTGTTTTCTTACCGCCAGTGTGCCATTTACATTCGAGTGTTGTACTTTACTTTTCTGTCGAGTTGATGTAGGCCGTACTATAAGGCCCAGTCCAGTACTACTTATCATCTATTGGATAATAAAGATGTTGTGTGTTGTCTCTCTGAGTTTGCATGACATGAATCTGCCTTCGATGGAATTACTACATACGCTTATTGTGTATCGAACAAGGAAGAAGAAAAAATTTCCTCCTTGTTTTGTGCACATGCGGACCTTCGTCACGTCCTCGCTCCCGGGTATTTTGGGAAGCGGGACGTGACAGGTTTCTGTGGTGGCCCATGTAGGTCATGCAAATACTCAGAACAATATACTCATCTTTATGATCCTAAGCTGACTGAGTACATATTGACTCAGGTTTATTGTTTTGCAGCATGGCACGAAGACCAAACACCCGACACCGAGATATCTGCAGTCATTGGAGTAATAAGAGAAATGTTGGAAATAAAACACCAGATGCTCCAGTGAGGACCATCGGCAGCACCACCACTCTCTAAACCAGGGGTTAAGCAATTCCAGGAGCTTCATCCGAAGACTTTCTCTGGAAAGGAAGGACCATTCGAAGCAGAAGAATATGCCCTAGCCACTGAAGACAAGTTGAGCGCTGCTCGCATCTCTCAAGCAGGATGGGTTGAAGTTGCAAAACTGCAACTGACTGACAATGCTCGAAGCTGGTAGGATCGTGAAGAACGACGTCTGGTTAAGCCTATCTCTTGGGGCATGTTCCGAGAAAGGTTCAACACCCAATATTTTCCTCCCTCGACCAAGAGAGAACTCCAAAGTTGTTTTACTAATCTGAAACAAGGCAACTGGACTGTCGATGAGTATGAGACGGAGTTCTCAATGCTCAGTCGTTTTGCTCCGCACATGGTCGAAAATCCAGAAGACTGTGCCTATCAGTTTCGTTAAGGCCTAAACCCTCGTGTTCAAGCCTCGATGAGTTCAGTGAAGCTGACTATCCTTGAGGATGTTCTGGAAGCTGCACGAACTCATGAAACTGTTGCACTACTTGAAAGGGGAATTCAAGTTAATACAGGCAAATGCCCGATGGAACCTGCCAGGAACAATTTCTGTCCGACTCAGACCACCAATTTCAAGAAGCCAGCAGCTCCAGCCAACATCAAATTCACTATGGTGTGCCACTACTGCAACCGTGTTGGACACGTCAAGAAGGACTGCCGTGTGTTCTTGAACCTGTGCATAGTGTGTGGGGACATCTGACCATCTTGCCAAGGACTGCCCTCGTTGGACTATCAAACCAGCCAACCCTATAATGGCTTCAAGATCAGCTCAATAAAAGCAACCCCTGCCTCCTCAACATCAAGCTTTTCAGAATGCCAAGCCAAATCCACCATGGTGTCAGGCATTTACTATGACTGCTGCTGAAGCCGAGACCACTGATCAAGTGTTCTCAGGTAATCTCTAGACCTCAGTTTTTTACAGCATTCTTATCATATGCTTGCTTGGTATCTCTTGCTAAGGCGTATTCTACCGTAACCTAAGTATTATCTTAGTATCTGCATCACCGGCTCTAGTCTTGTTTGATTCAGGAGCTTCTCATAGCTTCTTGTCGCAAAAGTTTGCGACGGATCATTCTATTACTACATGCGATGTACCGAGATGTTGGAATGTCAACATTGGAAATGGCATAGTTAAGGTCTCTACCGGATGCAAGTCATGCCCACTAGTGATCTGTGGACGTGAACTATTCACTGATTTCATGATTATCAGTATAGCCAACTTTGATGCGATACTCGGCATGGATTGGTTAGGAACTTTCTAAGTTAACATCGACTGTCACCAGTGATGGGAATCTAGTCCCACCCCAAGTGGTTTGTTTTGTTGATGATCACACCAAATGTAATTAAATTACTAATCATACAACTTAAGGGTGTAGGTTGTGCAATAAGCTAATTGAAGCTCGAAACATACTCCGAGAAGAAGAACTTCAACCACACACATAGAAGATGAAGATGGATTTAGCTTGCAACTCCAAAGCTCAAATAATGTGATCGAGCTAAAGCTAAAGAGGAGCTCAACTTCACGCGAAGCATATGCAACTAGCTCAAGTTCATTCTGGGCTTCACGTTCTTCATAGAGTCTAGTGTGTGAGTTGTTTTTCATTTTCCTAGGAATTATGTCAAAGCCAAGAAGAATTTGCACACACACAAAATGATTTTCTAAAATGTTTTTAAAACTCATTTTAAACTTATTTGAGAGCATTCTTTTCATAGAAGCTAAGTTTCAATTTGTAGTCAACTACAAACACCATGTAGTTCACTACACTAATTTCTGTCTTCTACGAGAAAAGATAGTCTGGTAGTCGACTACCTAAGTTAGGGAGTCGACTACCAGTAGTAGCAGATTTTCTCTGAGACACTCTGGGAGTCGACTACCAAAGTTAGGGAGTCGACTACCAGCTGTGCGACCAGAATTCCTTGATTCACTCTCTCATTTATTCATTGCTTGATTTTTGGGCTGAAGTCAAACTTGATTTGAATTATTTTGAATTCTCCTTTGGCTCTATAAATAGAGACCCTTTGAGAACATTTTTCTCACCAATTTACTCTTGAGCAAAATTCTTATTCTCTCAAAAGATCTCATCGTTCTCATCGCTCTCAAAGTTCTTCATAGCCAAATCGGTTTTTCAATTTCTGATCTTATTGCTTATATTCTTTTACAATTTTTTTTAAGATCATTATTATTATTTGGCTATTGCAAATTGGTTTTCAAAATCCTTCTCTTTGATTTTTTATATTCTCAAAGGATTTTTGAAACATCTAGATTCTAGATCACATCGAATAATTTCATATTCTTTGTGTGATCTAAGAACACATCTAGATTCTAGATCACAGTGAATAAACTCATATTCTTTGTGTGATCTACGGACGATTTAAAATTCTTTTAGCCACGTTAAGCACAATTTCATATTTAATCTTGGCTATAGAATTATTGGGTGTAAAAACCAATCTCCACTAATTCATTGTGGTGTATTGGATTTGATTTTACTTGTAGTCCCTTTGTGATAAGGGTGGTTGTAAATCCTTGTTGTAGGCAAGGTGTTTGTGAAAAGTCCTCGGATTGTGAGGCAAGGTAAAGTCCTTGGGTTGTGAGGCAAGGGTAAAATCCTAGACAAGTCTAGGTGGTTGGAAATCCTAGTGAAGGCTAGGTGTTTGTATTGCTAAGGCAATAGTGGAAATCTCATACCGGATTGGTCGGGGACTGGACGTACCCAGGGTTGTGGGGAACCAGGATAAAAATCCTTGTGTTTGCGTTTGATTCTCTCTGTGATTGTTTATCTCTACTTTGTTTATCTTGATTCATTGAATATTACATTTGTAACTCATTCATAATATATTGCAAGATCAATTTCTGTAACTACTTCTCTATTGTACTTCCGTGTAATCATTTATATCTTCATTAAGTATTCGCTTAACTGAGCTGTGCATAATATCCCTCTGGGAGTCGACTACTGTTCTTAGGGAGTCGACTACTAGAAGAGTTTTATCTCTGACTTGTTTTGAAGATTAATTAAGTTGATTAAGAACCAAGCGTAGATCACTCTACTTGGTTTCTTAGGCAACATTAGAAGGTTTTGTTTTGTGTTGATTGATTAAAGAACGAAAAAGTTTTATCTTTATACAACACTATTCAACCCCCCCTTCTAGTGTTGTTTGCCATCCACAGGATCCAACAACCAGAAGAGCGTATTGTTTAAAATTCCTGAACATACTGTGTTCGAGTTCATGAATGGAAGTCATTTGCTTGGTCCTATCAAGTTTCAGGCCAAGCCAAATGAAGCAATAGTCACATCAATGCAGGTGAGCCTAAGAAACCCTTAGTAGTTCGAGACTTCGAAGACATTCCCTGAAGACATTTCGGGATTACCACTAGACCGAGATCTCGAATTCACTATTGACCTTATGCCAAACACTCAACCTATCTCCAAGGCTCCTTACCGCATGGCTCCTGCTGAATTGGAAGAACTTCGGAGTCAGCTCGACGACCTGTTGCAGAAAGGATTGATACATCCCAGTGTCTCCTTGGGGTGCGCCTGTCTTATTGGTCAAGAAGAAGGATGGATCGAGAAGAATGTGCGTGGACTATCGAGAACTGAACAATGTGACTGTAAAGAATAAATATACTTTGCCTCGCATCGACGATATTTTTGATCAACTCGGTGGATCACGAGTCTTCTCCAAGCTGGATCTTAGAAGTGGTTATCATCAAGTGAAGGTCAGGAATGAAGATATTCCTAAGACAGCTTTTCAAACCAAGTATGGACACTACGAATTCGTAGTCATGCCTTTCGGTGTGACTAACGCCCCAACGGTATTCATGAATCTCATGAACCTTATATTCTATGAGGTCTTGGATAAATTCGTAGTTATTTTCATCGATGACATCCTGGTCTACTCGAAGAGCGAAGAAGATCATGCCAATCATCTACAGATAGTTTTGGAGACTATGCGTTGTCATCAGCTCAATGCCAAGTATAGCAAGTGTGAATTCTGGCTGGATCGAGTCGCCTTTCTTGGACATATAGTTTCGGGAGATGGTATTTCTGTCGATCCTGAGAAAGTCACATCTATTAGAAACTGGCCGACCTCCGATCAGTTTCTGACATCTGAAGTTTTCTCGGATTAGCTGGTTATTATCGACGATTCATCCGAACTTCTCAAAGATTGCTGAGCAGATGACTCGATTGACCAGGAAGGTTGTTAAGTTTGTTTGGTCTGAAGCTTGTGAGCAAGCATTCAGAGGATTGAAGATGAGGCTGACAACCGCACCAGTTCTAACTATTCCAGATAGAACTGGAGGGTTCGAAGTTTACTGTGATGCATCTGGAAAAGGTCTTGAAAGCGTGCTGCATCAATATGCTCGCATAGTTGCATATGCTTCTCGGCAACTAAAGAATCAAGAGAAGAATTATCCAACACACGACTTAGAGTTGGCGGCCGGCATCTTTGCTCTGAAGATTTGGAGACACTTTTTGTTAGGAGAGCAAGTAAAGGTATTCACTGACCACAAGATCTTGAAGTATATTTTCACATAGAATGAGCTCAACATAAGACAACGAAGATTGTTGGAACTCATGGCTGATTATGACATCGACCTCCAATATCATCCTGGGAAGGTGAATGTCGTGCATGATGCATTGAGTCGACTACCAACAGTCATGACTCTGACGACTTAATGGAGACTTCAACAAGACCTGAAAGAGATGCAAATCGAAGTCGTCTTGCCATGAGCTACATCATCATTGATGAACATGCAGATTCAGTCTACCATCATTGATCGGATCAAAGCTGCTCAGTTTGGAGACGCAAAGCTGCAGAAGATCAAGCAACAAGTTGAAGCTGGTCTACGAACAGAATTTCGTATTCATGAAGATGGATCTTTAAGGTATGAAGTTGCATCTATGTACCTTCAGGAGAGATCAGGGAAGAGCTGCTGAATGAAGCACAAAGCTCTCCTTACTCCATACATCTAGGTGGTACCAAGATGTACCAAGATCTGCGACTGAACTTCTGGTGGATTGGAATGAAGAGAAGCGTGGCCCGAAGCGTCGCCAAATGCATCGTATGTCAGCAAGTGAAGGCTAAACAGCATCGAGTCGCTGGATTACTTCAACCTTTGCCTATTCTAGAGTGGAAATGGTAACACATCACTATTGACTTCGTGACTGGACTACCTCGGAACCCAAAGCAAAATGATGTCATCTGGGTGATCGTTGATCGATTAACCAAGTCGGCACATTTCATACCATTCCGAGTAGGAAAATCCACTTAAATACTTGCGAAGAAGTATATGGAGGTAATGATATATCTCATACCTTTAAACTCCTTACGGTATACATAGTGATATTTGATTATCATGCAGGAAATTATGGGGCTACATGGAGTTCCAGTGAGCATCGTCTCCGACTGAGACACGAGGTTCACTTTACATTTCTGGAAGAGCCTGCAATCGAATCTGGGTACATATCTCAAATTCAGCACTGCGTATCACCCGCAGACTGATGGTCAATCAGAGCATACCATCCAGATTCTTGAAGATATGCTGAGAGCATGCATGCTGGATTTCAAAGGATCATGGGAAGATCATCTGCACTTGATAGAGTTTGCTTACAACAATAGCTACCAAGCCAGCATCGGTATAGCCCCTTTTACGACTCTCTATGGAAGGAAAATGTCGATCTCCATTAAGTTGGGATGACATTGTGATCAAGAACTTTTAGATCCTGAGATGATTGTGGAAGCTGTTGATGTGGTGCGTACTATCGGAGACAAGCTGAGAATCGCAAAAGATCGCTACAAGCACTGGGTTGACGCCAAGCGTCGACATTTGGAATTTCAACCTGGAGACCATGTTTTTCTAAAGATATCACCAAACATAGGAGTGATACGCTTTGTAAAACGAGGAAAGCTCAATCCGAGATTCATCGGACCGTTTTATGTGCTAGAGCGAGTTGGAGAAGTAGCTTATCGTCTGGCCCAGCCACCATCATTGGAGGGAGTTCATGATGTCTTTCATATCTCCCAGCTGCGCTGTTACATCAGTGACCCCAAGCATGTAGTCGACCACTGGGAGATTACTGTTCGTTCGGATCTCACCTATGAGCAACAACCGGTGCAGATCATAGATCATCGACAGAAGACTCTTGGCAACAAAGTGTTGGATCCTGTGAATGGCAAACAACACTAGAAGGGGGGTTGAATAGTGTTGTGCAAATAATAAATCCTTTTTGATCGTTAATTAAAGTACTTCTAATGTTGCCTAAGAAACAAAGTAGAGCGATCTATGATTGGTTCTTAATCAACAAGTTAATCTTATAAAAGATAAACAATTATAATTACAATCAGATAAGAGATCTTTACACACAGATAGATCTTTACACACAGATAGATCTTTACACAGCGGAATTAAATGTATGATCTTTGTAACATGCAAATGAACAAAGAATTACAAAGATATAATAATAACAAAGTAAATAAAAATTGCTCACAGAGATAAATAATAAGACACAGAAAAGCAATCGCAGACATAAGGATTTTTATCCTGGTTTCCCATAACTTTTGGGTACGTCCAGTCCCCGACCAATCTGGTACGAGATTTCCACTATCTGCCTTGGCAAATACAAATACCTAACTCCACTCGTTATGATTTCCAACGACCTAGTCTTGACCAGGATTTCCAACCGTAACACTTAGACTTGTCTAGGGTTCCAACAACAACACAATAAAAATCGATATCCAATTCACCACAATAAATTGATGGAGATTGGTTTTACACCCAGATTCTATAGCCAAATAGTAATAGACAAAATTACGTGTAGTGGCTTGATAGAATGAGATTCTAGATCATACAAAGATATGAATGAAGTCTTTGTGATCTAGATCTAATGTTTTTAAAAAATCCTTTAAAATAAAACTCAAGCGAAAGTAATACGGATTTGAAAAATAGTTAGCCAATAAAACGAGATTATGATCTTCAAAAAATAATAACAAAATTGCAGGATCAAGAATAAAACAGAATTGGCTAAAGAGAGAATGAGAGCTTAGAACTTTAGAGCGTTTGCACGAGAGAATTTGAATTCGATAGTTGTTGTGTTTTTCTCAATGAAAATGATCCAATATTTATAGGAGAAATCTGAGAATTTGAAATTCAAATTGCTTTGACTTTTGTCCCGAAAATCATGGGAGAAAATCACTCAAAGATATTTCAAAATCAAGTCAAAAACGTCAAACTTCGACAGCTGGTAGTCGACTCATAGGAGTGGTAGTCGACTCCCAGTGTGTTTCAGGAATTCTCGATTCTCAGCTGGTAGTCGACTCCCTACCTTTGGTAGTCAACTCCCAGAGGAGTTTTTCTTGCCACACAACTAGTCAAACAAGTAGCTAACTCCAGGGTGTAGTGGAGTTTCACTACGGAATTATAAAACAACTAGCGAAAGCTCTCAAAATCCTTTTTGAAGATGATTTAAAAGATATTCAAAACGTTTAAAATCATTTGTGTGTGTGAGATTTGTCTATACGATTTGGGTTTAACAATACCCTAAGAAATACACAACACACTCACTATAGACTAGGACACATCTTCGGAAGCTTGATCAATTGATGGAGTAGATGTGAGCTTCACTTGAGCTTCTTGTTCTATTTGAGCTTTGAGGTTCATCATTTGATCTCAGCAACGTTCGTCCTTGTCTTTGAGCGTAGATTTTGTTTCTTTGAGTATGAATAAGGCTTTTCATTTGTCGCATATCCTGCACACTTAATTGTAGTGTAGTTTGTACACTAAGCTTCATTTGGTGTGCTCATCATCAAAATCACTTGGGGGTGGAATTCAATTTCCATCACTCTCCCGCTTTTTGATGATGCCACCCAAATGAAAAAAATGAAGTAAGTTGAAATATGAAAATATATGAAAGTACACTTACTCCCCCTGCTTTGATGCAGTTCTCCCCCTACATCGAATCCTTTAGCAAAAACAATACAATACATAATATATATGATATACATATGATATATTCATTTTTGCATTTCATATTTTTCTCCCCTTTGTCATCAACAAAAAATAATTCAATGACAAAGTATTATAACATATGAATCATAGTATAAATCTTAGGAGTAGAATTCAATTACCATATCTGCAAAAGAAGTGTTAGCATAAGATCAACCAATATTTTGCATAATAGATACGTTTATAGATATAAGGAGGTAGCAAGCATCACACGATATTAAAGTAATTACAGACCATAAGTTTTAAAGTCATAGTATTTAGAACTATTGTTTGAAAACCATTGTTTTTAAAAACTAAGGATGACTGTCGTTCTTCTTCAATTCCTTGATCTCATCAAGGATCATGATAAGCGTTTCCTCTGTCATTTTGTTGCTTTTGACCACAAATTCTTTGAGGTCGTCCACCTTTTTATTGAGGTCATCGAAGCCTTTCTCTTGTGATATCTTTAGCTTCCCAATTTTCTTCAAAAGCATCTCTTGAAGTTCAAGGATATATGCCGGTGCTTCTTCTTCTTCTTCTTCGCTTCCTTTTTCTTCTTTTTCTTCTTCTTTAGAATCTGAAACAACAATTTTCTTACCTCTCCTGGAGGATGATGATCCTCCTTTAGCTGCAAGTTTCTCTTCGGGGATGTTTTCATCAAGATCATGATGTAGGTTCATTCTTCCAAGGCATGAACATCAAAAACTCGAGCCAGTTCTAGAATTATGGTTTCATGATCCAAAGGCACATTATAGCTAATAAACAAGATTGTGAGGTAATGTTCATGAGCTAAGGTGGATGAGGGTCTATCTGAAGAGGCTGAAGCAAGAATGGAATCCATGATGACTTTGGCCCAATTGATGCGGATGTTCCCTAACATCGCATAGATACATTTGGCCTGCTGCTCAGATAAGATAGAATGACTTCCAGATTTTTGAGTAATATTATAGGATAATATATTTGCCAGAATTCTTGCCGGATAGCGAAGCTCGCTACATGGAAGTTTAGTCTGAAAATGCCTTCCTGGCAAATACATTCTCTCTAAAACACTTCCTTCAGTCATTTCTATTTTATCAAGCAACATACCAGTATATGGAACGCCTAGGGCTTCTCCAAGAGATTTAACGGTAATGGCAAGTTTCGTATCAAGAACTTTGGTGATAAATCGGCTTTTAGCAAGATCGTAATCCATATTAGCATAAAATTGGTGTACAAGCCTGGGATAGCTGAGATAAGTGTTTTCAGAGGAAAATAGGTTGGCCAAGTTCTGAAATTCTAGTTTGCTATCAATCACATAGTTTACTACATCATCAAGTTTGACAAATCTTTCATGGAGGATGGGTTTCTTAGAGATTTTGACGAAGTGTTCATATGTGGTGTTATTTAAACAGGTAGGGTAAGATAGTTTCTTTCTCAGAATCAAGTTCAGTTGAGGTTTTTCTCTTCTTGAGAGGCATCTAGATAGAGTAAAAAACAAAAGAATTTTACAATACTAGATAAGCAAGTAAATCAAGAAGTAAAATGATGAAGTAAAAATCATGAAGTAAAAAAATGATGAGAAAAGTTTTTACCTTGAGTAAACTTGAGAAAGAGATGAAGTTGGAAGAGCTCCAAGCAACCCAAGCACCAAAAAAAATTTCAAGAGAAAGAGGGGAATGGGGTAGTCGGCTACCCTTGGGTTTCTCTTTTGGGGGTTTTAACAAAAGGTTGAAGGATGGTGAAGAATAAGAGGCATTGGATTTAGGAGTGAAGGGTTAGGATGGAGTTTAGCTTATTGGGTATAAGTTGCCTTTTAGGATATGAACCCATTAACTCCATAGAACCCAATAGGAGTTAGCCAAAAAAACAAACCCAGAAATCCGCATACGCACTGGTAGTCGACTCCCTCATATAGGTAGTCGACTCCCTACTATGTTGAATCGTTTTCTCATCCCGAGGGGTTTTTGATCCAAGTTTGAGAGCATTTTCTGAACACGAAATGTTTTAAGAGTATAATGTAAACATATAAAAGTCAGATAAAGAAAAAAATATTAACTTATTTAAATAAATTTAAGCACACACTCTCTCATTTCTAGAGAGAGAAGCTCTGGCGTTGTGAGATTTTGGAGCGAGGTCTCTCGCCGGCCGCATCCGCGGCTGGCCTCGGCGGAAGCGGTCCACCCTCGCTTCTTTGTCGTCGCTGGTGGATCTGTGAGGGTTGATCGATCGTGTATCATCGGCGAGGCGCTGCTTGCTTTGAGTCGAAGATTTGGGGAGCGGCGTTTTGATTCTAGATCTGAGCTCTCGGCGCAGATCTGAGTCTCGATACTCGCTTCTTTGTCGTCGCAGGTGGATCTGTGAGGGTTGATCGATTGTGTATCTTCGACGAGGCTCTTCTTGCTTTGAGTCGAAGATTTGGGGAGCGGTGTTTTGATTCTAGATCTGAGCTCTCGACGCAGATCTGAGTCTCGATACGGTGCTTGCTGCTGATTCCAGATCCGATTCATGCTTGGTCCAGAGCTGGCCTGATCTGATCGCCGATCGGTGTCGTCTTCTGATCCTTTGGCGTGTTCTTGACCTGAGGGAGGATTCTTGCTCCGCTCTGATCCGGATCGGGATCTTGCCCTAGATCCTGATCCGGCGGTGAGTTCCAATCATTCCTCCCTGTTCTTCGTTTCATGATTAGATTTCTTCCTGATCTAATACTTGTGCTGCTTTGGCTGTGGATCGAGTGGGGAGTCGTTGTCTCAGGTTGAATTGGTGGAGATCTGAGCCCCGAATTGAGCTAGGTCCGGAGTTGGTACCTGATCTGATCGTCGATCGGAGTTGTCGTGGTCTCAGGTTGAACTTGCTGAGTCTGGATTTCTAGGTGGCGATCTGGACCAGGTGAAGACGACATTATCGAACGGATCGAGAACTCAGGCGGAGTCCTCGATCCGGCGGTGAGTGTCTACCCTAGGAGCTCCCCTCTCATATTCCAGATCTGTTATTAATACTCTGCTTGTTATTTGTTCCTGGCATGGCTGAGCCTAAGCCCGATGGTGATGCGGATGACAATTCGGGAGACTGGAAAATGGTGATGAACAAGAGAAGGCCAAACATTGCAATGTCCAAGGGGAGGGATGCTAGAGGTGATTACAGATCTCGTGCGCAGGGTGGTTCGAGACATGATGAAGCTCGATTTCCTGGGAGCAGGAAAGTGTTTGAGAGGCGAATGGCAAGGCCCTCGGTTGATATCAAGATCAACCCTCTGGCGACTAAGCATTCATGGCTGGATGTCTGTACAAGCAAACGAAAGATAGCAGATGCTCTGGAAATGAGCTATGTTCCGCCTTCGCTTGACGATGAGGGGCAGTCCATCGCTGTTCTTCCCCAAGAGATCATTGATGAGGCTGCTAAGAATTGGGAGAATACCCTGGTTGTCTACATCCTCGGCGATGTACCTTTCTATAGCCAACTGAAAGCGTGGGCCATCAGAACATGGAGGAAGCAAGGTATGATGATCTTCTCTCGAGATAACGGGTTCTTCTTCTTCCGCTTCAGAGATAGAGTCGACAGTGATGCTGTGTTGTTCGGGGGCCCATGGATGTTTGATGGCCGCCTCGTCGTGATCCAACGATGGGCGCCGGACATGGTGTACGACAGAGACATGCTTTCATCTGTGCCACTGTGGATCCAGCTTCCCAATCTGCCACTGAAATTCTGGTCTCTCAAAATTCTAAACGTCATCGCCAGTGTTCTTGGTGCACCGATATGCTTGGACAGAGCTACGGCAACAATGGAGAGAATGAGCTATGCTCGATGTCTGGTTGAAATCTCAGCTGAACATGAACCTCCTCAGACGGTGGCGGTCCAAGTTGAAGATGGAGATCTATTTGAGGTTGCGGTCAGATATGAAGGATCCCCCCCAAGATGTGTAAAATGCAAATGTTTCGGTCACCTCGTACAGCAATGCACGGCTAAGAGGGGAGAAGCAAAAGAAGCTGTTAAGGAGGCGAATCTGAAGGAAGCTCTGGTAAGTGTCCTCAATTCTTCTTCTCCTTCAGTTCCTACTTCAGAAGTGCTGGGGGGTTGTGGGGATGAAATTGGAAATAAATGTAACAGGGGGGTATTAGTAATGATAAAGCTGTTAGGGGCACAGAGGAGTGTAAGGCTGGTGTTGCAGCTACGAAACCTATAGAGGTTTGTAAGGGGAATACCGGGTGTTATCCCGCTGCGGATGGGGGTGATGAGAGGATGAGAAGCTCTGATGTTTCGGGGAGGGATAGCTCTGTAATTAGTAGTGTGCATCCGACCTTGTGTAGCGCGGAAGATGGAACGGGTCAATGTAGTGTGACTCCGAGCTTTTGTGACTCGGGAAGTAAGGCTGATGTCGCAGCCATGAAACCTGTAGAGGTTTGTAAGGGGAATATTGGGTGCTACCCCGATGCGGATGGGGGTGACGAGCGGATGAAAAACTCTGATGTATCGGGGGGATAGATCTGTTGATAGTAGAGTGCATCTGACGATGGGCGCCGGACATGGCTCGGGCCAATGTAGTGTGACTCCGAGCTTGTGTGACTCGGGAAGTAGACAGTATGTTAGGCAACTGGCTGTGCCCAGTAGTTCGAAGAACTGTAAAGAAAGCGATGTAAAAATTACTGATGCTTCAGGTAGCCGTCACAGCGGGGAGAACAGCGGGAGCAAGAGGGCCAAAGCTGCAAGTGGGGGCGGGAGCACGGGTGGCTCAGGAGCTGATAGCTCTTCAGGCGGCAACAAATCTGAGAGGCTTGTTACAAGTAACAGGCTAACTGCGCCATGCATTGGAGGGGAGGATGCCCCATGTACTAAAAATACTAATGAAATAGGGGGGGAAGGGATGGGGATCCTAGCATCTTTGGGGCTCTCGGCGCTCGCCAAGCCCCAATCGCAATTGGGCTCTACGATTGACCCCTGCGATATCATCAAGCCTGTCCTATGCAGCAGCAACCCTTTCAATGTCCTAGGACATAGCAGCGATTCTCGATTAGGAGCCTCCTTAATTAATGACTCGTCCATAGAGTCCGAAGATGAGCCTGAGGACATGACTATTACCAACGATGCTTGGTATGAGGAGCAAGAAGAAATGAAACAAAAAAGAAAAGAAAAGAAAAAGCAAACGAGTAAAGGGGGGTCCGGGAAGGGCACTCGCAAAAGTGCGAGAATCAATAGGGATACCGAGCATCCACCATTTCCATGACCTTGCTAATATGGAATACTCGGGGGCTCAATAACGTCTCTAGGCGTAATGAGCTCATATTTCGAGTTCGAAAGCATACCCCTTCTATTGTCGGGCTTCTTGAAACTAAGGTGGTTAGCCATAATGCTCATAGAATCCTCAAATGCTTTCCTAAAAACTGGGTTTCTATAGACAATCGTTCCGCTCACAAAAATGGTCGTATTATCATTATGTATAACCCTGAGATCTGGAAATGCAGATTTGATGAGTTGACGGCTCAATACATTTCAATAGAATGTAACAACATCGGTGGGTTTACTATGATGGCTACCATTGTCTACGCTTCCAACTCTTATCTTGAGCTTAGATCCCTTTGGAAGGATATTATGAATGCTGCAAACAAATATAGAGGTACCCCTTGGATCATAGGGGGAGACTTTAACTGTGTCAGGTATTCTAAAGACAAAATGGGTGGTAGAAAGGTTGATGGGCACATGGTCGATGATTTTAACAATTGCATTGATTCCAGCGCTCTCCTGGAGCTTAAAACGGTTGGTAACACTCTTAGCTGGACCAATCGTAGTATTGGACAAAAACGAATTACGGCTGCCCTGGATCGCTCGTTCTGCAATAGCTCTTGGATGAATGTTCTCACGGCCTCCTACTGTGAATATTGTGCTGGCGGTACTAGTGATCATTCTATTCTCGTTATTCATACTCATCAAGTTGGAGGGACCGATCCTAAACCCTTTAAATTTTTTAATGTGTGGCAAAAAAGTCCTAAGTTCATGAATGTGTTGAAGGAAAGTTGGAGCACCAGGGTTAATGGTTGCCCGATGATTAGGCTGGTGAATAAGCTTAAAACTTTGAAAATTAAGCTCAAAAAGGTTGGGGCGGATTTTAGAGAGGATAATGATGTGGTGAAAATCCGTGATGAGCTTGAAAACGTTCAGAATGATTCTAAGATAAGCTTTTGTGATGATCTTCAAAGAAGAGAGCGTAGCCTTACCAGTAAGCTTGCTGAAGCTATTGATAACGAAGAGTCCATTCTTAAGCAAAAAATCAGACAGGAGTGGTTGCACCTTGGAGATTGTAACTCCAGATTCTTTTATACTGCCATGAGAGCCAGGCAAAGTCACAATAACCTTGGGCACCTTATCTCTTCTGATGGGTCTCATAACAGTTCCATCGAGTTACTTAAAGTTGAAGCTCCCAAGTTCTACTCTTGCTTGTATAATCAGAATGACTACTGGAGAGTCTTCCCTCGTCTCCTCACAAAAAGGGTTCTTACTATTGATGCTGCCAATTGGGTTGAAAGACCTGTGAGCGCTGAGGAAGTCAAAAAAGCCGTTTTTCAGATTGGAGCTGACAAATCTCCGGGGCCTGATGGTTTTAATGGGTTCTTTTTTCAAAATAATTGGGAAGTCATTAGCCATGATGTTGTCACCGCGGTCCTCAATTTTTTTAAATCAGGGAAGATCTTTAGGCCGATTAATCATACCTTCCTCACTCTCATTCCTAAAAATGCCAACGCGTCTGGGCTTGGAGATTACAGACCTATATCATGCTGCAATGTTGTTTATAAGATCATAAGCAAAATCCTTTGTAATCGTCTGAGTAGGGCGGTTATCGAGCTCATTTCCCCTAACCAAGCGGCATTCCTCCAAGATCGTTTGCTTGCTGATTGTGCTTTACTTGCCCATGATTATATAAGGGGCTTCACTAACCCTATGGGGGCTAGGGCTTGCCTCAAGCTGGATTTACGTAAATCCTTTGATAGTGTTAACAGGGAATTTGTCTATTACATGATGCATCAGATGGGTTTCAAACACAAATTTATAAGTTGGATATGCGAGTGTATTTCCACCCCTTCCTTTTCTGTCATGATCAATGGTTCCCCTTATGGCATGTTCCAGTCTAATAGGGGGCTGAGGCAGGGAGACCCTTTATCCCCGTATCTTTTTGTGATTGTTATGGAGGCTTTCTCCCTGCTCATGGACAGGGCCAATGCTATGAATAACATCATGCCCATGCATAGAGTGGGAGCTGTCACTCACTTGCTCTTTGCTGATGATTTGTTGGTCATTTGTCGGGCTAATTCTAAATCTTTCGAGGGGCTTAAGAATATTCTCATTGAGTTCAAGGCTTTCACTGGCCTTGAGGTTAACTGGACTAAAAGTGCTGGCATTTTTAGTAAGGGGGCCAAGGGGCCTGGCAGCCTTGCTGATATTCTGGGTATTCGTCGTGTTCAGTCTTTATCCACGTAGCTGGGTCTACCTCTGACTCCTAAGTATCCTAATGCTTCCATGTATGGGCGCCTGATTGATAAATGCAAGAGTATATTACAGGGGTGGTCATCATCGTTATTATCCATAGCCGGCCGTATTGAGCTTGTCAGATCTGTTATATATGGCATGATTAGTTTTTGGATGCAGGCCTTTCGAATGCCCCAGTCTGTTCTTCGCTCTCTTAATTCCATATGCAGAAAGTTTATTTGGGGGAAGAACCATCTCTGGGCTTGGGATGATGTTTGTGTCCCCAAACAGGAAGGGGGAGTGGGGATCAGAAATCTCTCTGAGCTCAATATTGCATACGAGGTTAAACTATCATGGCGCATGCTCACGCATAAAGGTATATGGGCCTCTCATATGAGGAATCGGTATCTCAGCAATTCTGGATTGATGCAAGTCAAAGCTCATCCTATGCACTCTGGAACTTGGAAATTTATCCTTCAATGTCGTGAGCACACCAAAAAACTTATTAAACGTAATGTTCGAGACGGCACCTCCACATTTTTTTGGTATGATAATTGGCTCCCCTGTGGTCCCCTCTGTGATACCTATAATATCCCGGAGGGGGAGGAAAGGAGATTGATCAGTGATTACTGGACTTCTGAGGGATGGGTTGATAACAGCTCCCTTCTTCCTGTCCGACGGCTTATTGATATGGTGATCTTGACTACTGGCAGCGATTCTTGGTCTTGGGTTACTAAGTCTCCTACACTACAAAATGCTTGGGATGGTTCGCGGGTTATAAAACCCCTCTTTCCCTACTACAAGGTGGTCTGGTTCCAGGGACATGTCCCCAAGATGGCTATTACTCTGCTACGGGCTTTTCACGGGAAACTTCTCACCCGGGACAAGCTCGTACAATGGGGAGTGCCTACTTCACCTTCTTGTGTTTTATGTGATGATAATGCGCATGAAAATATGGATCACCTATTTTTTGAATGCAGCTATACTAACTATCTCCTTCACAGGAGCTTCCTTAAAATGGGGGTTAATTCTTCTTTGCCGTCTACCATATCCGGTGTGGGTGATCTGATTATTTCCCAGTTCAAAAAGGGCAACGTGGGAAGGTTGGCTAGGACTGTGTTGGCTGTGATGACTTGGAACATTTGGAGAGAGCGGAATAGGAGAATCTTTGAGAACAGTGGCCAGAGGAAGACGCTTCTTTTTGAAAATATTGCTGATGATGTCAGAATTGTCCTGAGGAATGTGAGCTGGGATCGTGAGGATGATCAGGGCCATCCTTCAAATTGGGGGCTGCTTGTGTGAGGATGCTTTTGGCATATCATGTATTCATGTATTCTTTGTTATTCTTTGACTCTGGTTGGATAGCGGAAGGTGCTTGATTGGGTTGGGGGTGATGGCGCCTGTGCTCTCACCTCACCTCTCGAGCATCCTTCTTCCTCCACAGAGCCCTGTACATTTTTCTTAGAATCAATAAAGATGCAAAGCATATTCTCCATATATATATATATATATATATATATATATATATATATATATATATATATAAAAGTTGCATAAGAAAGCTTTTGATGTTGATCCTTTACAAGTGTTGAATCAAGTTTTCTTCCTTTCATTTCTTTAGAGTACCTGAAAAAAATAAACGTTTATGGTACTCTTTGGATTTTGAGTCCGAAGAGTTAGTCTTTAGGAAGCCAAACCCAGTATGGTTTAGTTCCTTTATGAACAACATATTTATAATTTTTATTTAAATGAATTTGTTGAACAAAGTCAGTAGCGTACCTTTTCTTTCATTGATCGAACAATTTCTTTGGTATCCAGATGCTCAAAAAATTATCGTTAGAATGATGCATCCCAGTATGCTTAACCCGTTTCTTGGTATGATGTGAATCATAACCGAGTCCGATTTTGCTAGATGAGGCTTTTTGATCATTTATTATACTATCTAGCTTCCCTTTTCCTTTGTTGAAATTCTCAATAATTTTCATTGTAGCGTCGTATTTATCTTCGACAGATACGAGAAGATTATTCAGATTCTCAACCTTTTCATTTACCAATGAAATATCTTTTTGCAGAGAATCATTCTTCTCTTTAAGGAGACTATTTTCTTTAATGATTTCTTATTTTTCTTTAGTATCCTTTTTAATATTTCTAAGTGTTCTTCTTTGTTCTTTTATGGGCTTTTCTTGCATTTTGCATAGCTCCTTATATGCTCCCCTATAATCCATGTCTTCATCATCACTTGATGACGAATCATTGTCACTAGATAAGTCATGATGCGGGCTTACCTTAGAGGATGTGGATGCCATGAAGCACATGTGTGATGTTTCTCTTCTTTCATCGTTATCTTCTGCTGAGGATTCATCGGACGAGGAATCGTCGCTCTGGTCGAAGGCTGCGTAAGCTTCCTTCTTTGGTCGTCGGAATTTGTTTCTTCCATTGTTTCTCTTTTCATTAGTGTCTCTGTTCTTTCCACGATCTCTGGAATCATGATTGTTTCTTTCCAATGGACAGTCTCTCTTGACGTGCCCTGGTTTATTGCAACCAAAACAGATGATACCGTTAGTAGGTCTAAAAGACCGTTTACCATACTTACTTGTGATGAACTCTTTAAAGTTATTTGAGATGAAGGCGATATGGTCTTCTTTGTCCGTGTAATCAGAATCTTCTTCTTGGGCTTTAAACGCGAGAGTTTTCTTCTTCGGTTTTTCTTCAATCTTCTTATCTTCTTCAAGCTCAATCTCATATGCCATAAGATTTCCCATTAGTTCTTTGATGGTAAGGTCCTTTACGTTATGAGCTTCTCGAATGGCAGTTGTCTTTTCCTTCCACTCGGTCGGAGGGATCTTAATATCTTCATTACCGGTTCGTATTCGGAAAGTTTCTTTCCAATCCTGCAAGCTCATTTGTAATATTAGTTAAACAAGTATTCACATCGGTGATACTCTCTCCTTCTTCCATTTTAAAAGATTCGAATTTTGAATGTAAAACATTTATGCGGGATTCCTTTACCTTTTAAGTGCCTTCGTGACTTACCTAAAGAGTGTGCCATATTTGGTGTGCTGTCACACATTGGGAGACTCGATTGAACTCATTTCCTATTACTGTGCAAAATAGTGCATTCTTTGCTTTTGCATTGAGATTAGCTCTCTTCTCGTCGTCGCTGACCATTTCCCAAATTCAACATCGGTAGATGCGATGTACGGGACTTTAGTAACTGTCCAAGCTTCAATGTCCAATGACTCTAGGTGAGTCTTCATTCGGATCTTCCAGTTAGCATAGTTGGTTCCGTTGAATAATGGTGCTCACATGGTATTCAGTCATTCAGAATGGAAAGATGTTGACGCTATCAATTTTGTAGCCTTGCTCTGATACCAAGTGTTGGATCATGTGGATGTCAAACAACACTAGAAGGGGGGTTGAATAGTGTTGTGAAAATAATAAATCTTTTTTGATCGTTAATTAAAGTCCTCCTAATGTTGCCTAAGAAACCAAGTAGAGCGATCTACGCTTGGTTCTTAATCAACAAGTTTATCTTATAAAAGATAAACTATTATAATTACAATCAGATAAGAGATCTTTACACACAGATAGATCTTTACACACAGATAGATCTTTACACAGCGGAATTAAATGTATGCTCTTTGTAACATGCAAATGAACAAAGAATTACAAAGATATAATAATAACAAAGTAAATAAAAATTGCTCGCAGAGATAAATAATAAGACACAAAAAAGCAATCACGGACACAAGGATTTTTATCCTGGTTCCCCACAACTTTTGGGTACGTCCAGTCCCCGACCAATCTGGTACGAGATTTCTACTATCTGCCTTGGCAAATACAAATACCTAACTCCACTCGTTAGGATTTCCAACGACCTAGTATTGACCAGGATTTTCAACCGTAACACCTAGACTTGTCTAGGGTTCCAACAACAACACAATAAAAATCGATATCCAATTCACCACAATAAATTGATGGAGATTGGTTTTACACCCAGATTCTATAGCCAAATAGTAATAGAGAAAATTCCGTGTAGTGGCTTGATAGAATGAGATTCTAGATCACACAAAGATATGAATGAAGTCTTTGTGATCTATATCAATGGTTTTCAAAAATCCTTTAAAAATAAAACTCAAGAGAAAGTAGTACAGATTTGAAAAACAGTTAGCCAATAAAACGAGATTATGACCTTCATAAAATAATAACAAAATTGCAAGATCAAGAATAAAACAGAATTGGCTAAAGAGAGAATGAGAGCTTAGAACTTTAGAGCGTTTGCACAAGAGAATTTGAATTCGATAGTTGTTGTGTTTTTCTCAATGAAAATGATCCACTATTTATAGGAGAAATCTGAGAATTTGAAATTCAAATTACTTTGACTTTTGTCCCGAAAATCATGGGAGAAAATCACTCAAAGATATTTCAAAATCAAGTCAAAAACGTCAAACTTCGACAGCTGGTAGTCGACTCCCTAGGAGGGGTAGTCGACTCCCAGTGTGTTTCAGGAATTCTCGATTCTCATCTGGTAGTCGACTCCCTACCTTTGGTAGTCGACTCCCAGAGGAGTTTTTCCTGCAACACAACTAGTCAAACAAATAGCTAACTCCAGGGTGTAGTGGAGTTTCACTACAGAATTACAAAACAACTAGCGAAAGCTCTCAAAATCCTTTTTGAAGATGATTTAAAAGATATTCAAAACGTTTAAAATCATTTGTGTGTGTGATTTGTCTATACGATTTGGCTTTAACAATACCCTAAGAAAGACACAACACACTCACTATAGACTAGGACACATCTTCGGAAGCTTGATCAATTGATGGAGTAGATGTGAGCTTCACTTGAGCTTCTTGTTCTATTTGAGCTTTGAGGTTCATCATTTGATCTCAGCAATGTTCGTCCTTGTCTTTGAGCGTAGATTGCGCTTCTTTGAGTATGAATTTAGATTTTCATTTGTTGCATATCCTGCACACTTAATTGTAGTGTAGTTAGTACACTAAGCTTCATTTGGTGTGCTCATCATCAAAATCACTTGGGGTGGAATGCAATTTCCCTCACAAAGTGATTGAGCTAGTGAGAGTTATGTGGCATCACGATTCACCTGGTGAATCCACCTGGGAACATGAAGAGGAAATAAGCGAGCGTTATCCTTACCTCTTTCCTTAAATTCGGAGGATGGAATTTTTATAAGGAGGGTATGATGTAACTGTCTGTTTCCATCAGCGCGATAATTTGTGTGTTTAACCTATTAAACTATTTTTCGTCTGGAGTTTTATGATTTCAAAAATTCCTTATAAAAATATTTTGAACTATTAAAGTAGTTATGGGGAATTTTAGTAAGTTCGGGTTTCATCGAATACCTCTAAATAATCTGGTAAAAATTCATTTTCGATTATTACCATTTTGGCTTAATGAGTTAATTTTATATACAAACATCATCAAAACGTTTTCAAACTTCTATGGTATCATCCTATAATCATTTAGGGCTTCCCACATTAATTTCGTAATTTTCTGACGACAAATCAGTAGAGAACCCATAAACCCACTTTCTAAACATTTTGGCCCACGGCTCGTATTTTCGTAGCTCAAACCATGAATCGGACTTCGTATTCACGACCCTCGTGACGATATGAACCTGTGGGTATGTTTTCGTAATTTTTCGGATACGTTTACTAATATGGGCAAAATCGTAATTTCAAATTTTACTTTTACCATCGCTAATTACTTTGCCTAATTACTAATTACATTAACCTAATCACTAATTACCCTAACATGACTAACACATGTGGAGACAATGGTTCAAAATTTTCTAAAGACATTTTTAATGCAAATCTAATCCTAAATCTCCACTTTTTGACTAAATATTAAATGCTTAGATTAAAAATTAGTTTGTTAAACCTATTTAAACCCCCCTAATCCATCTCCTTCCTCACAAATCCCCTCCTCTATGGTGAAAATTCTGTCTAAACTCCGGACATCTTTTCCGACGTACTACTCCACCTCCAGTGAGCTTCTCCATCCACCTCCATTCTTCATCAACTTCATCCTCAATCTCTCCTTATCTCACTTTAAAAATTAAGCACACCAAGAATCCATCAAGTTCAACCCATCAAACTCCATGGCTTCCTCCTCTCTCATTGATCTCCCTTCTCTCCATACAACTCCCTCTCACTTCCTCCATTGATTTCCAGCAAACAAACCCTTAAGGAAAACAACCATCAAGAAAACAAACAATCAATCAAAACAAAAACAAAACAAAACAAAATCCGGGCTCTGTTTTTTCGGCCGGCCAGTGGCCGCCTCCCCACCCCTCTCCCCTTGGTCCTTGCTCCCATGGCTCATCCATTGTTCAACTTGCAAGAAGAAGAGGAAGAAGAAGTAAAAAAAACAGAGAGTTCACAGTTTGAAGCTGCCGCTTTCTTTAAGGGAGTTTGTAAAAGAAAATGTAAAGGGAAGGGGGAAATATGAAGGAAATTTGGAATGAAATGAATTATGAAAGGATTTTTGGTAAAAAAATTGTGTTGGGATTTTGAAATGAAATTTAGTAAAGGGGGGAGATTTTTTTTGTTGAGATTTTAGTTAAGGTTTTTAGAGATTTAGAAATTATTTTTGTATTTGTTTTTTTCATGCGCGTATACGTAAACGTGCGTATGTGCATGTAGTATGGAACTTTGTAATCTTGGTTATTAATTAATAAATATGGGTGCGTGCGTGTGGTGTTTGTAGGTAGACGTCCCGGGAAGACACCAACTCCCGGACACGGCACGTGACCCGCTCGAAGAACCGGACTACAACCGATTACGACCACAGGCAAGTATTTACCGTGCAAATGTGTTTGTTGTACCCAAATGTTATATGAATTGTTGTACATGTTGGATGTACAAAATTATGTTCCTATAAGGCCATACGGATACAGATACGGTTAATGTGATACGACACAGGTTTTGGGGTAGTCTTGGGCTACGAAGTGCACGGGAGTGACCGGGTCCACCCTTATTTGGTAAGCTGTACCATCACCCTGCAGGGGATGGTAGGTAGATATTCCATGGGTTGCTTCGTGGGATGGGTGCAATTCTGGTTTCATATCTTGCACTCGGGCTAAGGCTGATGCACTAGCTTGTTTGTTACTATGCTACTACTGCTGACTTGATACCAATATTCTACTGACTAAGTCGAGACTACTCGAATGTGGAAGAGCGGCGTAATAACAAGCGGTCTTAAATTACGACCGAATCATTGTCTAGAAAGGAATGGGAAGGGGGTTGGTCAACCAAAGGACTTGTCCTGCGGTCATAGAAGTGACCTGTGCCTTCAAGCCCTGATTGCCTGGCTGATTTGGAAGTTAAGTTAGACTTCTTATTATTAGGCATGCCTACACTATTAGATAGTCAAGCGACATTTGTTACCTCTTGTTCGTTTATTACATTGCTACATTTACTTTCTGTTGGTTTTTACTTGCCGCTTAGCGCTGACATGTGTTTCATTGTTTTCTCCAAAATCCATGTCAGACTACGAGCCGACGGAGTACGTGGAGTATTACACTGAGGACGATCCCACAGACCAGGGATCAAAGGACGTTCCAGAGACTCTACCAGTAGAGGAGTAGGAGACTCCAACTCAACACAGCATCCTTCACAGTTAGTGTGCTTCCCTTTATCGTTAGTGTGTTTTCTTACCGCCAGTGTGCCATTTACCATCGAGCGTTGTACTTTACTTTTCTGTCGATTCGATGTAGGCCATACAATAAGGCCCAGTCCTGTACTACTTATCATCTATTGGATAATAAAGATATTGTGTGTTGTCTCTCTGAGTTTGCATGCCAAGAACCTGCCTTCGATGGAATTACTACAGACGCTTATTGTGCATCGAACAAGGAAGAAGAAAAACAATTTCTCCTTGTTTTGTGCACATGCGGACATTCGCCTCGTCCTCGCTCCTGGGTATTTTGGGAAGCGGGGCGTGACATTCATGATTGATACAACCTATCAATACGAAGGTCGTTCAACGGTGAACGCATAGGAAAAACGGCGAGTCAATTGGAGTTCGTTTGACCCTCCAATTGATCGTCCAAAGTTCAACCCAAAACCAGTTTTTCATAAAAACTGAGCCGTCAAAATTCTGCACAAGTCTAGGGTTCCAAACCCGTAGTGGGACCCACCCAGTGGGCCCCCACTGTTGCCAGCGCGTACAGCCCAATGGGGCACTAACATCACGCGCCCCAGAGATTGACGCATGTTTTTTAATTTTGTTTCTCAAACAAATGTTTAACATAAATGGGCTGCCACTTTATCTGCTTGGGCCTGATCTTTGGGCTTCTATTTAAACACTTTAAATAGACTCATTGGGCTTATTTAGACTCCGTTTTTGACGCGGTTTGAACCTGCATTTAGAGCGGGACGAACCCGTCTTACCAGTGAACTTTTTCTTGCATTTATTTTATTAAATATAGTCTTAAAAAATTTAAGACACATTTAATCTTTTTTTGCATCATATGCAAATTAGTCCCCTATCTTAGCTTAAATTGTCATTTGCATCAAAATGCAATTTCCTCTTCCTTTGCATCAAATGCAAATTATTCTCCCTAACTAATTTCTACTTATTACTAGACGAAGGTCGTACTCTGTGTGCGACGCTACAGCCTGACCCTTACAACAGGTTGGGCTCGAAGCCCAATACGGCAGTGACCACGAGCAGTGGTTGCCGTCCCTACTTCAGAATCATCATTTTGTGGTTGACTCATCGACATGAGTATTATCGGGCCCCCCTGACTGTGTCCATGCTGAATTCTGTAGTTATAGTCTCTTCGTCTTAACTATGTCGTGTAGATCAAGTTTAGGGTACGGTCAAACTGTCAACCCCAATAACTTGACTCCGATTAGTTTCTATCGATCTTTAGTCAACTAATGTTAGACTTCTTCCAACATACTCTGATCAGAGATTTTACTAAAGACTGAACTAACTCTACAACACTAACTCCCATTGACCGGGAGAGACGAATCCTCTCTTGGTCATTACTCTCCTCTTATGCTTCAAGTGACACCCGATCAAAGATCTTTCGACAGGCCTAGCCTCGAAGCTAGGTCAGTGATCTAAGTGGCACCGTTCATGCACAGGTTCGTAAAATGACCTCAAGTCAAAAGACTAACTAGCCTATCATCACTAAGAGTTATCATTGACAGATTGGTCAATATAACCATATGATAACTCTTGTGGATGTTCAGTGAACTCATTCTCTTATGAGCACATGTGTCTTGTCTTCGACTTCGCCAAGTCCAACGATCATGAGATCATCGCCACTGCTAAACGTTGAGGACCAAGACACAATGGTCTATACGATGTTTCGATATCCTTGTCTCGAAACATCTACGACCACGAACCCCTTTTAGACTTATGCTACAGACCGTTAAACATTTCTCCATGATCGAGATACTCATCTGATACCTGTTTGACCTTGCATAAAGTCTCAGGACTTTACCTAAGTTAATATCTAATGTTAACTACATTATAAAATAACTTAGATAAATTATTACCAAACAGCTTACTGTCATTTCGAACAAGATGTTTGTGCTATTAATACAGAGATAAATAGCCTCGACGGCATCATCTCTCTACACATTTCACAGGCGACTATAAATATACAGTCGACTGTAAATACTTCATCAGTTGACTGATGCGAAAAGCTCAAGTAGAGTCAATAAATAGTTGACTTGAGCAGTGCATCACAATCGACTATAGAAGGCTCGACAGGCGACTAGAATCACCCAGTCGACTGTAAATCCTTTAGCAGGCGACTGATGGAAAGCCAGATACTCCAAATGAGTCTTTGGGAAAGATGAACCTATTGGGTTGGATTCTATGATAATCCTAAGTCTCACTAAGATGGTTAAATGTAAATGCATGAATGAGTAGACCATCTATCAAGGCATTACCTTAAACCTAGACTCAAAAAGGAGAAAATAAATAAATGAAATATTACATGTATTACATTGATTTCCTTAGAGTCTATGGCTTCAATCTGGATGCCTTGATGCTCCCCATCATCTCCAAGCTTTGGCACCCCTTGAGTCCAAGCTTTGGCCCTTCTGTACTTGATGTCCATCCTTGTACCAAGTGTTTAGTCTCCAAAAATGATATTCTTAAATGTAACTAAGAGACTAAAACAAGAGAGTCATTAGCAACAACATAATGTTTTGATCATCATCAAAATAACATTGGTATGAAACACCAATACTCAACATGGTGGGGAGGGACGTAACCCATCAGCTCACGGTCGACGACAAGGATCAATAGGTGGCTGTTCATGGCCCCTCGGCTTACAACCAATGACAAGGTTCGTTCGGTGGCAAAGGGAATTGCCCCTCAGCTTACGACAGACAACAAGAGTCGTTCGGTGGCAAGGGACGTGGCCCCTCAGCTTACGGTTGACAACAACAATCTTCGATCGCATCACATATTAGCGATAGAGATATGATGCTCGAGGCAAAACTCAGTCGACAAATGTATTTTGAATATTGTACAAGGCAAGACGTAGTCGACCTTGTACTTGTGATGCATTCATTAACTCAACAAAATACAAAGGGAAATAAGAACTTGTACAACCATTTTCTTCACATGTATGCGTATTGATAATACTTTTGCAAATGCTCCACATTCCAGGGTCGAGTAAGCTCTTTATCTTCCATGGTCAATAGTCGATAATTTACTGGGCCAAGGACATCGGTCACCTTATGGGGGCCTTTCGATTTTGTAGCAAGCTTTCCTTGTCGAGTGATCTCTGGAGAAAAAACTACTTTTCGCAACGCAAGTTCGCCCATGTGGAAACTTCGCCCTCGTACTTTGGAGTTGTAATTGCAAGCTAAACATCCCTTCTATATGACTAGGGCAGTAAGGACTCAATCTCTTACCTTGTTGATCAATTGCAAGTTGAGTTCGAGTTCTTTTGAGTTTCTTTCTTCATCGAAGTATTTGAGGAAAAGCAATTCCTCGCCTACTTCAACAGGTATGACTGCTTCACACCCATAAGCAAGCATGAAAGGGGTTTCTCTCGTCAAGTCCTTCCGTATCATCCTGTGCGACCACAATATACCAGGGAGCTCCCCTGGCCATGCCTCTTTAACTTCTCTGACCTTCTTTCATAACAGCTCCAGGATACACTTGTTAGCTGCTTCTGCCAGACCATTAGACTGAGGATGGGCCACCGAAGCAAAGTGTAGATTGATCTTCAGATTAAAAAAAATTCCTTGAACCCAGTACTGTCGAATTGCATTCCATTATCGGTTACGATGGAGCGAAGGATGTTGAATCGACAAACGATATATTTCCGTACGAAACTTTTGACATCTTTCCAGGTGATGTGAACCAAAGGTTCTGCTTCGATCCACTTGGTCAAGTAGTCCACTGCTATGATCAAGAACTTTCGTTGTCTGCTCGTCGGTGTGAATGGCCCAAGGATGTCTAATCCCCACTTGGCAAAGGAAATTGGACTGACAATGGGGATCTAATCCGTTGGAGGGGCCGAGTTGTGTTTTGTGAACTTTTGGCATGCTGGGCATTTTCGCACATACTCTGTCGCCTCCTCGAACATCGCCGGCCAATAATAACCCTGTCTCAGGGCTTTCAAGGCTAGTGCCTCCCTTTTAATGATTTCTACAGATGCCTTCGTGGATCTCTCGGATCACATAATCTGCTTCCTGTGGATTCAAGCATTTAAGATAGGGAAGTGCATCATACCAGGTCCATCGTCTTTTATACAGTGACCCCGTGTGTAAGACAAACTGAAAAGCTCTCCTTTCCAACTTTCGTGCATCTGCTGGGTCGGTCGACCTCTCACCTGCCTTTAGATACTTGATTATGGGATCCATCTAAGTATGTCCTTGGTCGATGCACATCAATTCCTCCTCCAGCACACTTAGGCATTGGAGACGTTGCATGTACATGGCTCTTCCTAACCCTACCAGTGAAGACAACACAAGTTTAAATAAGGCATCAACTCGAAGATTCTTCGATCTCGGAACATGATGAACCTCCACTTGTTCAAATTTGGATAGCTCAGCTTTCGCAATTTGCAGGTAATTCTGTATTGTCTCCTCTCTGGACTCATAACTTCCATTCAATTAGTTGACAATTAATTTAGAGTCATTATGGAGGTGAACTACTTGTGCCCCCAATGCTCGAGTCAATCTGAGTCCGTTGATAGCATCTTCATACTCTACCCTATTGTTCGTGGTTTGGAAGTTAAAGCAAAGAGCGTACTCGAGTGTATTGCCCTCTGATGTTTTGACGATTAGACCTGCTTCATTCCCAGGCCTGGTAGATGACCCATTTACTTGCACGACCCATGTTCCTCCCTCTCTCCACGTGGTTGTCGATGAGCCGATACATGTCGAGGAAGTAGAAAGACGGTTGGGAATTAAATTAGTAATGTGTACCTTTGCTGGTTTATTGTCATCGTATGTGAGTTCGACGATGAAGTCAGCTAAGGCATGTCTTTTGATTGCAGTCCTTGTCTTGTAATGTATGTCAAATTCACTCAGTTCGACCCCCCATTTGATATCCTTCCTGACCGATCTATCCTCTACAGGATCTGCTCTAAAGGGGTGTCAATGATGACTAGGATGGTATGTGCTTGAAAATAAGGTCGTAGCCAACTCGCTGACTAGATCAGAGCGAACGCCAGCTTCTCTATTCTACTGTAGTTGACTTCAACTCCTCGGAGAACCTGACTTACATAGTAAATTAGTCGTTGTACTCCCAAGTCTTCCTTGATGAGGGCTAAGCTTACAGCCTCCATGGTGGCGACTAAGTAGATGATTAGCTAGTCACCTTTGTCGGGCTTAGTCTGAAGCGGTGGACTATGGAGGTATTCCTTTAGCTTAGAGAAGGCCTTCTTGCAGTCTGCATCCTAGTCGATGGCCTTCTTGTCATCTGTAGAGGATGTAATTGCTTTCCTTAAAACTTTGAAGAAAGGAAGCAAACGTTCTACCGATTTGGACAGAAAACGACTAAGAGCGGCTATCCTTCCATTCAATCTACAGAGCTCTCTGATGGTGGTGGGCTCCTTCATGCAAAGGATCACCGTGACCTTGTCAGGGTTGGCATCAGTTCCTCGGTTCGTCGACATCGTCGACATTAACCTGAGGAATTTTCCAAATCGAACCCCAAAAGTACATTTGGTGGGGTTTAATCGGAGGTTATACCTGCGAATCTCTGCAAAAATTTCCCAGAGGTCCAAGATATAATCCGTAGGGCTCCTAGATTTGACCAACATATCATCGACTTAGACCTCCAAGTTTCTCCCAATCTGAGCCTTGAAGACCTTGTTCATCATCCGTTGATAAGTCGCCATAGCATTCTTCAAACCAAACGGCATATTTCTTAACAGAAAATCCATCGATTGGTAATGAAATAAGTCTTTTCTATATCCTCAGGTGCCATTTGGATCTGATTGTAGCCCGAGAACGCGTCTATGAAACTCAGGAGCTCATAGCCGGAGGCATTATCAATGAGATGGTCGATCCGAGGTAAAGGGTAGCTGTCCTTCGGGCATGCTTTGTTGAGATTAGTGAAGTCGACACACATCCTCCATATGCCATTTGCCTTCTTCACCATTACCATATTGGATAGACACTCAGGATAGTGAACTTCCCGAATGAAACCAACTTCTAGAAGTCGATCTACTTCTTCAATATCTGCCTTCATCTTATCGCCCCTAATATTCCTCTTCTTTTGTTTCACGGGTTTGAAATTTGGGTCGACATTCAACTCGTGAGAGATTACTTAAGGGTCAATGCCAAGCATGTCATTTGGGGACCAGGCAAACACGTCGACATTTTCCCTTAGGAGAGTAATTAACTGTTCCCTTAGGTCGAATGGGAGCATCGACCCAATGGAAACAGTTCTTCCTTCTCCTTCGAAAACTCGGATGCTCTCTGTCTCCTCGACTGATGTGGATCGTCGTTCTTCCTGACTACCCTTATCGCAGTGGAGACCATCTGAGTCTACTTGTTCTGCCTTCCTCAGTAAGGTGGATAAGAGGTAGTACGATGGGTATTTCATCTGGTACCATTTCACCTTTCCGGCTCCATGGGAAGTCTGAAACTTGATCATCTGGTGGAAAGTTGAGACCACCGCCTCCACCGAATTGAAAAGTGGTCTGTCGATGATTCCGTTATAAGCAAAATTGATCTTTACCATAATGAAGTTGATCAAGTGGGTGACGTGTCATGGTGACGTTCTGAGGGTCACTGGTAGCATACTCATGCCCACGAATGGAGCAGAGTGTCTCGTAAAACTGACAAGTGGGCCTGCACACTCCCTCAACTCGGATGAAGCCAATCCCATCCTTTTTAACATAGTGAAGAAAAGCACATCGCACGAACTCCGTGTGTCAATGAGTAATCTCTTCACTGTTATCGTTTCGATGATGGCACTGATGACAATGGCATCGTCATGTGGCATCTCCACACCTTACAAATCTTCATCAAAAAAGATATTGGGGGTGTTGAGTCCCTCGGGTGCTTCTTTCCCATCGTGATGGTCATCACCCTCCCAACGTATGAATTCTAAAGAGAGGTAGATAACTCCAAAGGTGGTGACCCCACAGTATCCTGTCAAGGACACCGGTACTGGGAAAAGCCAAGATGTTCTCATCAGGGGGACTTGCCTATCTGTCCCCCTACTTGTTTGGCGAGTCGACATCGTTAGAGTGAGTAGATGATGGGGATGTTGACTCCTTCTTTGCCACAGACAGCGCCAACTGTTGACAACTGGGTTCTGATCAATAGTAATAGGGGCTGACGTGGACTCCTTCGAGGAGGTGGAGCCTCGCCAGCTATTGATGTGGGAGCCTAAGTTGGTAGAACCAGTGTCGAAGAAGGATGAGCTGTAGGATCTGAAACCATAGGGAGAAACGCTAGGGGTGAATACTGTTTTATAACAATAATAAATAAATTACACCAAATTATAAAACCCCTTATGAAACCTTAGTGCGGAATAGAAAAGAGAGAGCAACAACACAAGAATGCCAACGCAAACACAAGATTTACCCTGGTTCTGATTCACCGAGTCTCCCCGACTCCCTTAAATCTTACTCTTGCAGCCCACTAGCCAACTCGCTATTGATTAGTGTTCCATAAATACCCACTTGCCAAAACCTAGCAAGAGTAAAAATAATACACATTTTTCTTCCACTTTCCACAACCTGGGAATGGATCACTCTCACAACCTGGAAGAATATATCAAATATCAAAGAGAAAAGAGAACCAAAATATGAAACAACTTTACATAACCTATGCATTGAATAATACCTTTAAGAATGAGGCAAGAAGATGTGTGTCATGTGCTCAAAATGATGTGAGTATGAGCGCTTACTATTTTTCTCAAGATGATTAGGAATGAATGATAGAAGCTTGATATTGAAAGCTTTGGAGACAATTTGAAACTTAGAGCTTGAGCTAGAATGGCTTTGAATGCTCTTGAATGCTCTAGAGAAGAATTAATTACTTGTATTCACTTTGGAATGTATTCAATGGTGTCTAACAGATCCTCAAGTCAAGACATTAAAGCACTATAAATAAGCCACCGAACTTTGTCCAAATTCAAATAAAAACCCAAGCATTTAATGCTGGAAACGACTATTAACTGGAAAAAAATTCCTAGTCACCAGGCACCTGAAGTAAACAGACTAAATGCATGCGGACTGTTCTGACGGGTTCATAAATGCAGTTTCACGGACACTTGGCAGACGTCTGAAGAAGACTTCCCAGACACCTGGTCCATTATCTAAACGTCTGGCTCAAAGGCATCACGCGCCTAATCAAACTTGACAGTGGGGAACTGAGATACTGGAAATTTTGGTCCGAATACCCTGATGTCTGATGTTCATCATCCAGACGTTTGGTCCACTATACAGACGTCTGGTAACACACCTTCAGACGGCTTATCGTGACTGGCTACAGAGTTTGAGTTACTGAAGATTCTACTCAAAAATAACCCGGTATCTGATGTATTTCATCCAGGTGCCTGACACATTATACAAACGTCCGGAAGAATAACATCAGACATCTGATTTCAGTCAGACAACAGAGGCCTAGATACTAGAAGTTCGGCTATAATTATTCAAACATCTGGAGTTCATCACCTAGGCATCTGACACACTTGTACAGACGTCTGGGGTTAGAACTTCAGGCATCTATACATGGTAGGGTTTAGGAGAACTGACTATGCATGAACATCAGGCATCTGGAGACCAACCACAAGGCGCCTAGGTAGGCTGAAAAAGATTTTCTTTAAGCTATAAGACTCAATTATATATGATCTAAAGTGTTGTAAGTGTTATGAATGATATTCTAACAAGTCTATTGAAGGCTTAACATGCTAATTCAACAATGATGTAAAGAAAGAGAAAGCTATACATATTTATCCTCTTCACTTCCTATTGAATTCCTTGAAGACTTCCATTGTGCTTGTTGAGTCCAACACTTTGATTTCATTGCATTCATTTATTGATTTCCATGCTTCAGTGATTGATGTCTTACATCAATGATCCGAGTCATCACCTTCATTTGATACGACTTTATCTATATTGACGATGCTTTCATTAACTACAAAATATGGGTATTAGGCAAAATTGATTATGTTTGTTTATCATCAAAACCACATTGGGGGATCCAATATTCACCATTCTCTCCCTTTTTAATGATGACAAACAACCATGATCATAAATAATAATTGTGCATGAAATTAAGAATACTTACACCCACTGTATTGATGCTAAACATTTTAGTTCAAGCAATCATATGAAAGTGCATCATCAATGCAAGTCTATGATATGTGTATCACATGAATTGTGTATTATATTTATTAAAGCCATCAACATACATGGATACACGAGGCATGAAGCATATGGTGATACACATAAATAAAGTTAAAGCATGAATAAGGATATCAAGTCAATCAAGTTTATTGAAACCAGCTTTAAGAATAAAGTGAAAGATAAATTTCAAAGCTCCCCCAAAATCAAACAAAAGTTTCAAAACTAGATTAGACAAGATATGATTCATGGAGTGAGAGAAATTACATGAATTTCACCTATGGTTATTCTCTCTCCCCCTTATGATTCATGGAGTTATGATAATTTCAAAAATTCAAAAATTCACACTCTTCACACCCTATGGTTATTTCTCCCCCTTTGTCATGATCTAAAAAGAGTGGGAGGAAGAGAACAACAACAATTAGTGCTAAGATAGATGAAAATAATGAATGATCAAAATGATACCAAAATAACTAAGTGAAGGTTTTCTCATTCAACCATTTATCTAAGGCTGTTGCATCAAATCATAAATGGAGATATAAGTATTCAACATTCATATTGGAAGTGCAAAAAAAGAATATTTTAAGAACACAATGGCACATTTCCAATAAGCGCTAAGCTTCCATTAAAATATATTGATGGCGATAGTACAAAGTATAACTTCATCTAAACGCATACATATAACCATGCCATATAGTCTAGTACATAATCAAAGACAAATAACTAAAGATACATCAGGGATGTGGTGGTGGTGGACAAGAAGTGGGAGATCCAGAAGACTCTGTAGGGGCTTGCGCAGAAATAGGCACCAAGCCAAGAGGTGTGGGTACCAGACCCGTAAGCTTAATAGCTATCTTCCAAATAATGAGAGTCAAAACCTCAATCGTCTTCTCCTGAATTTCTGTCCTCTTCAATTGATTCTTTAAACTATCTTTTTCTTGATGCATGATCTCAATGTGGGTCCTCAGAATTTTGTGACTATCCTGAAGCTTGGCCATTCGACTCCTGGCTTGATGAGACGAAGAAGTAAGATCTTTCAGCTAATCGCTAAATGAATCAAACCTTGATGTCAGCATAAAGAGCCATTCTCCAAGGCAATGAATTTGAGCCTTGAGGATATCTAGAGATTCCTCTGGTGAGTAAGGGTGAGTAGATGAGGATGGGAAATCGGTAGATGTAGGGTGAGGAGGAAGTGAAGTAGGAGGGGGATCAGTAGCCGTAAAGGGACCAACAGAAATGGAAACACCAGTAGCTTTAGATGCTGCAACTTTCAAATCTGCCTTGGATTTCTTCTCAAGAGTAGCAATGATAGGAGCCCCTGGACAAGTACGCTCACTGGGAAGAAGAGAAATCCGAAAGTGAGTGAAACATGGGTCAACATGGTGGGGTAGATGAGCTGGGATGAAGCCAACATCCGGTCAATTATGACTCGTTCCCAGTACACCTGGATTCCTCCAAGAAGAGCATAGAAAGCTTTGTGAAACTCCTCTGAGATATAATCGGATGAGCCAGTCTTTGGGAGTAAATTTGATTTGAGAATGAGATTGGTAATCCAAATAAGATACCAGAGGTCACTGGGCTAAAGGGAAGGTGAGAGCCGTTTAGGAACTACTTCGTATATTTGAGACAGAATATCATGGTTTGACATGTCAATGACGATGTCTTTGAGGTGTTGGTCAGAGGATGAGATATGAAGAATTGCCCCAATAATTCAACCGTGAGCACAATAGGAACACCCTAAACCACAATGTCGAGACGATTGACTTCGTCCCTGACACGATTCCCATAGAACAACCGAATATGATTTGGATAGTAGAATGTTGTTTTGGTGTCTCGCCAAATTTCCAACAACCCAGCGTGCCCAAAGACTGCTGCTAGACCAGAGAAGTGGAAGAAAGTGATGTATCTCTTTGGGATAAATTTAGCAGAGATGAGATTAACGAACTGAGTCTGACATTCTTGGTTACAGCAGATCAGAAGAGGAAGTGACGTCTGATCAGTGTGTTGAGGAGGATATTGATTGTTGAGTCTTGGACTTCTCCCTACTTGGTTTTGATGATGAGCAAACATAAATACTTGTGACTAATCCCCTACTTGTAGTTCATCCATTGCCTAAGCATATCATGAAGTTCAATTAGCAATGGATGTCACTCAAGGATCAATCAAAGCATGTAAAGTGGATTGGATGATCGAAGATGATGATTGAAGCTCTTAGAAGGACTTCAAGCTCATTCTATAGAAAGAAGAGAGGAAAAAACAAGATGTAATCTTTTTATTCTCTTCTAGTATGTAGCTTAGAAGTATAATTATGTTGGAGCACACACACATCCTTCTTTCTGTCCAAGAAAATCATTAGAACTCATTTCATTGGCCTCCAATTCATTATTTTCTAGCATGTGCATTGTAGAATTTCAACAGGTGACTGCTGAACATTTTACATGCGCATGTCTCCAAACAGTCGCCTGTGATTTGTTCTACAGTTGTTTGTTTTGCACATACTTTGACACTTGGTTTTTGGGCTTTCTGCTATTACTTTCATCAGGCGACTGATGTACAAAGTACAGGCTCCTGTGACTTGTTAGTCCGCCTTTCTATTTCTTGCCCAAAGATTCCTAGTTTGTCATCTTTCGGTTAGACGACTAATGCTTCTTTCACAGTCGCCTACCCATGGCACATGCGTCTGTTAATGCTTCTACAGTCGCCTGTCGATCCTTGTCCTGACACTTTGTGTTTGGAAAGTTACGCAAGTTTCGGCCAGAGGACTGATGTTGGTTTCACAGTCGCATGCCCATGGCACAGGCGCCTATGGATTCCACATCAGTCGCATGCCCTGTCTTCCCAAACTTCCTGAGTTTTCATCACTTACTCATCTTTCGCTCAGTCGCCTGTATAAGGTTTCTCAGTCGACTGTTTGTTTACAGACACCTGTCCGACCTTCATCAATTGACTGTCCTATGTGGTAAGTTACCATTTGAATTCTCACATACCCTCTGACACAGTGCAGCAGGCGACTGTACGTTCTTTATCAGTCGCCTGTCCTGGCTGTAAAATTAATCCGTTGGTATTTTTCACAAGGATTTCAAAGGGGGGTTTGGGTATTTTGCTTGAGGCTTTGAGAGAACCTATAAGAGTGGCTTCTACTGTTTCATTGAGCTACTCTTGATCAACTCTTGAAAACCCTAAGCTCTCATCTTCATGTTATCAAGCTCTCAACTTTTTCAAGCCCTAAATCTCAATCTCATCTTGTCTTCCAAGTAGAACCAATTTCTTATCCTCTAGTTTTGGTGAAGACAAGTATAAGGGCTTTCTCTCTTCTTTGAAGAGACATCAACACACAGCACACTTGCTCCTTTAAGTTCTACTTCAAGGCATAGGTGATTGTAAGTGTTGCAACTTCATTTAGAATTTCATAACTTTCGTAATTTGTTTTATTCTCGGTTTGTGAGAGTGGTTTGCTTGATCCCAAGTTATAGGAGTCAAGGACATCGATTGTGATTCGATCACACTTGTAAGGTTGCTATAAGTGGCTTTAAAGCCGCAAGTTAGGGTTCTAACTTGAGTATCCGGAGGTATACAGGTGGAAGGGACGTATGATTACCGGGAACAAGTCCGGATTGGACTTGGGTAATCCGAACCCTTGAAACATCCTTTGTGTTAGCTTGTTTTATTATGGGTTTATTTATAATTTCGCATTTATTGTTGGTTAGGAATTAAAATTTGTATAACTATCGTTTAAATTTTATAAACATATTCAACCCCCACTTCTAGTGTTTTTCTCATAGCCAGGGTCCATACATTGATCAGAAATTTGTGGATGTGAGGAAGACGAAGGTTGATCTCGAGATAGATCCGTGTAAAGTATTACTTGATGCTACACAGCAAGAGGGATGGTCCTTTTGGTACGATTTCTCATGGATATAGTCCGATGATGTACGGATGGAGGAGATGGAGAATGAGCTTTTTGTTTGCATAGGAGCTTCTTAGGAGCCATCGGAGATAGAGCAAACTCTAAGGAAAACTACGAATGATAGACAATTTGATAAAGTCAGACGGAGGGACAGACGAAAGAATTAGATTGCTTAAGCTCTAATCAAGCAAATCAGGACTTATAACGATCATCCAAGAAATCTCAGCCGTTGGATCAAAAATTGATCTGACTTAAAATCCTTCGACATGTGTTTGGAGTGAAGTATCCAGGCATTTGGAGAATTAAAGAGATGAATGTGATTATACCGAGCCAATCATCTAGATCAAGAGCATCAGATGTCTGGTCAAAAGAATATAGTAGATTTAAATCATATGATATGATGATCAGACGTCTATTGCAGACCAAACAGGCACCTGACAAACTATCCAGACGTCTGATATGTCAGCATCATACGTCTGATTTTATGAAATCAGAAGAAGATTTCTCTCGGGAAAAATTTGACAGACTGACATTCCCATTACTATGCATATGTAGTTCAATGTACATGCATCTGAATAACGGTTCAGGCATCTGGTAAGACAGCATCAGATGTCTGGTCAGATGAAAAAATTTGAGAGACAGATATATATATATATATATATGATACGTTAAACGCCTAGTTCGACCACACTAGGCGTCTAACTTATATAAGAAAGCTTGGGTTGAACCTAAAAGAATTTCTATAAGAGTTATTAAGCTAAACGATAGATGCAATCATCTTACATACGTATTTATTAATGCTAATCAAATATATAATCATCGCATATGATATCTATTCAAATCAAATACATAATGCTCAAAATAAGCATACGAGACTTATATATATATCTCATGAGGAAAATACCTAAAAAAGAAGGTGAGATATATATCTTTAAAGAAATTGATAAAAAACATGAGCATATCATTGCATGAGATGAAATATACTAGTCATAAGAAAATGATCTTCTAGTGTTCAGATTCACCCATAATACCTAATTCTCTCATAAGCCTCACAACGGAATCTTCTTTGAGTGGGTTGGTGAAAATATCGACAATTTGGTTTTGGGTGTCGATGTACTCTAGACAAACATCCTTCTTGAGAATATTATCATTAATGAAATGATGTCTAATATCAATGTGTTTGGTACGGGAGTGTTGTATCGGGTTCTTGGAAAGACAAATAGCACTTCGGTTATCAACCATGATTGGACATGTACCACAATCAGTACCATAGTCTTAAGTGTTTGTCTCATCCATAGGACTTGTGCACAACCTAATCCTGAGGAAATGTATTCTGCTTCGGTTGTAGAAAAAGATATCGAGTTTTGTTTCTTGGAGAACCAAGACATAAGAGAATTTCCTAAGAAATGACAACTGCAACTAGTACTTTTCTTATTGGATTTACTTCCGGCAAAATCGGCATCACTAAATGAAACAAGTGACATGGCCTGTTTTGCCGTATACGGTATAGTGTACATAGTGGAGTGCTACGTGCAATATTGTGTGTATTTGTTTGCATATATGTGGATGATATCAGTGGGTGAGGTGTATATTGGATGCAGTATTGGTTGAGGTATTGGTTGTACTATTTGTAGTAGTGGATATTATTGTTTGTAGTCCTGATGATGAGACGTGTGATATATGGTTGCATTTATATGGGGTGAGACTCCTATAGTAGTGGTGGTGGTTATATTATATTTGAAGGATATGTATATGTGTGTGCATGGTTGTAGTGAGTGTGCACGGGAGTGTCACACTTTTAATTAGTAATAGTGTGGTGTAATTGTATTGGAATGTATTGATATTTGAATGAGCACGAATGTATGGCTATGAGTGTATGTTGGCTTATTTGGGGGTGACCCTTGAAGGGGACTAGTGTGAAAGAGTTAGAGTAGTTGCATTTTCATAATCTTATATAGAGATGTGTGTAGAGTAAAACAAGGGTGTGTGTTTAGAAGGGGTGTGTGTGCAAGGGAGAAGTGGTGGATGGCATGGCATGGTAATTATAGTCCAAATTTGGAGGGCAACTTATAGGGCTTGGTGTGTGTGCTTAGAAAGTGGGCTTAGGAGTGTGTGTGTGCGTGTGTGCGCGCGCGCGCAAAGAAAACTCCACACACTTCTACATAACTCTCTCCTTCTTTCTACACACATCTTCCCTTTTCTTTCTTTTATTTTTCATTTTGTTTTTCTCTCTTCCCACTCACGTAACCAGCAAAGAAAAGAAAAAAGGGGGAAGAAAGGAAAGAAAGAAAGAAAGAGAAAGAAAGAAAGAAAGAAAGAAAGAAAGAGAAAGAGAAAGAGAGGGAAAGGGAATGATCAAAGGAAACCAATGAAATGAGAAGAAGAGGAAGAAGAAGGAGGAGAAGAGAGGAAGCTTTCATGGAGGTAGGATTCCTATCTCCACCTTGTATTTCATTTGCATGCATGTTTACTTGTGAATTCACTTAACTTTTATGTTCATGAAGCTGTTCTGAGAATTCCAGCAGTTTAAGCCTCTGTTAAAATGCGTATATCTCCTAAACTAGATCACAATGGAATCTGAAAAAATATATTCATGTAGTTCACGAAATACTACACCAAAATCATATAAAATGTGATATATGTTCAATTCGGTAATTAGTACTAAAAATTCCACCTTTGCAACATGTCTGTGTTTCATCCAGTCTGGATACATTGTAGCAAAACTTAGCTCAGTCTCTGCACACTTCATGAAATTTTGTATTCTTAGTCTCGTTGTAAATTTAACAACCTATCCTACAACCTTGTCTCAGTGCAAATTTCATGATTCGAACTGCAATATAACTTAAAACAGAAATCTTTACAGCCCTCAGAATCTGTCTGAAAAACAGATTTGACAGTTTTCACCAAAAAAACTCACCATAAATAATATATTTCATGTATTTGCATGAAATTTTATATGTGAATCCAACACTACTGGATCTACAACTTTCATTTAGGAAATTTTGTCCAATTCTCAATGAAAACTGATGATATATGGCCAATTGTTGTGACTGTCTCCAATTTCCAGCAAGCTGAAATGTTTAAGAGATGTTATAACTATGAGTTGATGCTAAATTTTCCTCTATTATGCATGTTCATTGTTGTTACTTGAAGTATGAGTTCATTGTGATATTTTCTCTTGGATTTTCTCATGTTATCATGGCCATGTTAATGACTCTGTCATGGGTTCGATGAAATGCCTCAATGAAAGAAATTTATGAAAATGGAAGATGTGGCCTTGTGTATGTTCGTCGAATGAGTTATAATATGGATGCATGATGTCGGGGGACATGTATGGCATGGCTTTAGCTATGATGTATTGATGAATTGTTGTGACTGGGATGAAGGGCATGACACTTCAGTGTGTGACCCATTTTGATTTGAGAATTTGGGAAGCCATGCATACATGACTCCCACATTGTTGATATGATGTTAAAATAAATTCGTTAAATGACTCAGTCCTCTTAAAGGAGGGTGACATGGGTTTGGGGGAACCAAAGTAGTAGGTGGACATGAGAGATGGACCTGTTGTGGATTTCACTCCTGACGTAGCCCATGAGGCGGTGAGTGGTGGATATATGGAGGATTGTGGAAAAGGGCTCCTTTGTTAACAGCTTTGCACACTTGGCTCAGTCCATAGCATGTCCGTAGGAGTTCCAGTCCCACCCCAACTGGGGGAGGGAGGTCCAGTCCCAAAAGGGTCCTACCCACTAACTAGGTTCCAAAACGCAAACCAACGATTTAATTGATAACCCTCATTATTTTGCAGCATTAGTAAATGTTGTTTACTTGTGTAATTCCTTTTTGGTGGCACCTTGTGTATTTCCTTCTTGGCCCATGCCGTGACTCTTTTACTTTATATATGATTTGTAGTACTAACTCTCTTTTGTAGCAACACACCAGTGTAGCAGGTACGTTTTCCGACTATTACTTTAATATTATGTAGCTATGTCTTCCCTTACATGCTATGATACTGTACGTCATATTCCATGCATAATAGCTCATGCATATAGATGATATACTATGTGGAGTTGTGATATCCTACTGGGACACGTGTTGACGTGCCCCTGTTGACTTTTCAGGTGTTGACTCTTCGAGTTTGTAGCAGGTGGAGCAGGGGGGTTTATTGGCAGAGTTGAGAGTGTGGGGTGGGGAGAGGTGATGAGATAGAGAGTTGTTGTACTTGGGGTCTACTTGCGGGGTAGAACTGCGATGGTGTATCAGCTATTGTAGTATGTATATGTGGAGGATGTACTTTTAGTATTGTGCACTGGTCGGTGTTGTTGTTATTCTGTGTTGTTCTTTGGTTATTTGTTGTCTGTGTTTGGGAACATTACAGGTGCTACCCCAGCAGTGCGTAGTGGACCTGCTTGTCTTTTGTATTTCCTTTCGCAACACTCGCTCTTCAGGTATCTCGGGTAGCGGGGCGTTACATTTGGTGGCCCATGCAGGTCACCGTACTGCAGCTGTGTAAGGGTAATGCGTGTAGTGTTCCTAGGGTAGTTTAGTCTTAAGGTGGGTAAGAGTCCTGCCTCAAGATAGAGTTCTGATGTTAGAAGCCGAGATGTGGAGTCCCTGAGGATAGACATGGGTAGTTGGTTAGATGTGTGTGTGTGTGTGTGTGTGTGTGTGTGTGTGTGTGTGTGTGTGTGTGTGTGTGTGTGTGTGTGTGTGTGTGTGTGTGTGTGTGTGTGTGTGGGCGCGTGTGTGTGTGTGTGTGTGTGTGTGTGTGTGTGTGTGTGTTTGTTTGTTTGCATGGATATACAAGTAATGTATGCCAGTTGTCGAGTATATCTGTGAGCCATACTCATGTGTGTATCTGTAGTTATACATATATGTATATGCTGCTACCTTAGTTACTCGTGTGACTATATGTCGGTATGTGATATTATAAGTATATGTGTTAGTATATGGTTGCACTATCAGATGTATCAGATGTAGGTGCAGTAGAGTGATTGTATTGATTGAGATGTATGTAGTAAGTGTGTGTGTGTATATAGTGTGATATATATATGTAATAGTCATTACCCGTGCCGGCTGGCACGGTTCATTTAAGATTTTCCCCCGCAAAATCTTTGTTCCTCAAAAAATTATGTTTACAGCCAAAATTGCATGGAACAACAAATTTACGTAAAAATATTTAGCGGCACGGGCGCCTTCAGCACGGAATAACAAATTCAGCGTAGGCGCCTTCAGCACGGAACAACAAATTTGGTGAGGGCGCCTTCAGAGCGGAACAACAAATTCGTGTAAAGAAATTTAGCGGGCACCTTCAGTGCGGAAAATTATTCTCATCTTGTTGCCCCATGCGTCGAAGAGACGGTGGGCGTCGCGTTGAGGGAGAGTTCATTCGATCTGTAGTATTAAGTGCAAGTTAACGTTTTTTCCAAATGCATTAATTGCATGTACTCTCCTATTCCCCAGAAACTTTTATTCCCCATAAAGTTTCATTTCCCCAGAAACTTTCTTTTTCCAAGAAATGTTTTTCCCTCCAAAACTTTCTACGAAATCCCATCTCAACCATTCAATCCTCAAGATTAAATCCAAGCCGTCTTTCTATCAACCTGTTTGTCCTAGTCAGCTTGTCCTAGTCAACCCTAGAATTCAAAAACAGTTGTGTTTTAATATATATAGATATATGCTTGTCTATCCCTTTATGTGTGTATGTGTGGTCCTAGTACATAGGGATATGTGTGATTGTACATGCTTTTATGTTTGTGTTGGTAACTATACGATTGGATGGATATATGTGCATATGGGTGTTGGTGTTTAGCCATCTACTATGGATATACTTGTTTATGTTGGTATTCGTATATTAGGAAAATTATGGATAGAGGATGTTATGTATATAGTGATATGTGTGTTTATAGTTAAGCGTACGTGTAAGGTGGTATAATTTGTATATTAGCGTGTATGGGTATGTGCCCATGCATGAGTAGATATGTGCTTAGTTATATATATCTGCTTACATAGTATGGATACGGTGCCTTATCTTTAGTAGTAGGGGTATAGTATTGTATTGTGTTGCATGTCCCTATGTGGTGATGTATAAATCTGTATGGTTGGATGTAACCTAGGAGACCTACATGGTTGTATGTCTACGTCTATGTATAGATGTGTATATGTAGTAGTGTATTAGTCTTGTGTGGAGAATCATGTTTGTGTATGCTTGTGTGTATGTACATACGGTACGTGTGGTTATGTTTGCATAGATATGAGGATGGTGTGTAATAATGTTAGCATGGACATGCGTGTAAATGTGTATACATGTATGAGTATTTGTATGTGTATAACGATTTGATATGTGTAAGTGTATGCATATGGGTATGCCTTGCTTTTGTTATAGTGTATGTATGCCTGGGGTATAGTGACCTTAATGTCTAAGTCTGTTCATCCTTAAGTTGCCCCTTCGTTTGGGAAGTCCAAGGACGGACTTTATATTAAGGTGGGTAGAGTGTCATGGCATGTTTCGCCATATACGGTATAGTGTACATAGTGGAGTGCTACGTGCAATATTGTGTGTATTTGTTTGCATATATGTGGATGATATCAGTGGGTGATGTGTATATTGGATGCAGTATTGGTTGAGGTAGTGGTTGTACTATTTGTAGTAGCAGATGTTATTGTTTGTAATCGTGATGATGAGACGTGTGATACATGGTTGCATTTATATCGGGTGAGACTCCTATAGTAGTGGTGGTGGTGGTTATTATATTTGAAGGATATGTATATGTGTGTGCATGGTTGTAGTGAGTGTGCACGGGAGTGGCACACTTGTAATTAGTAATAGTTGTTGGATCTGGATCTAAGCCTAGAGGGGAGGTGAATAGACTTATGAAAATTCACTCGCAACCCATGAGAAATCACACACAGTTAAAATCACAGGCATGGTAAATAATAGACAATCATATATGCACAGCAGATTTACCCTGGTTCGGTCGTCCCAACGACCTACGTCCAGCCCCAAAAGAAATACTAGATTATTAAATTTAACAGGTACAACCTGTAGCTAGAGCACCAACTCTACACTCACCTGGCTTTCAGTACCTGCACTCACCAAAGTGCCCAAACAATAACAATCCAAGTAAAGCTCTCTATTGGCTAGTCACAACTAGCCAAATCCCCAAACAAATAATAAAATAGTTCTACAAAGATCACAACACCACAATCACAAATAAAATAAAGTTTAGAGTTTAGAATCGCTCAGTTGTGTCGGCATTGATGTCTCTGTCGTTCAGCGCATGGTCAAATCAATCTGACGGGTAGTAGTCTCTAGTCCTCAAGTGGCTCAGCCTCTTCGGTTAATGGAGAAGGAACGTTACGGCATGGAAGGGGAAACTTGCGGCATGTGGTTTCTGAACATATCAATCTTCAATGTTGTTGCATGGTCATCAATGTTGCGACTTCAATCTGTTGGGAATTGACTTGGAACGTGTGTGCGCCCCTGGGAATCTTCAAAGGGTATTGAGAATTGCTTGGTGACCGCAAGTTTTTGTGCACAGCACTTTGGGGATTTGTTTTTTGCAGTTGAAAAAAAGGGAAGCAGCCTTTTTAAATTTTTCAAGGAAGTATGTGGCTGGTGTTTTCAACGAAAGGCTCTTGGGGATTCAAGGGAAGATTTTTAAAGGGGGGAAATGCTCCCTTCGAAATTCTCTTGGAGAGTGAGGCTCTTCTTGATTGGATGCACAAACTATGCGGCTGCTACTTTAGGTTTTCAAAGGGGAGGGGGTATTTGAATTAAAGAGCTCTGTTGACTTTTCAAACCCCAAACACAATTAGCGACTGGGGTTTTAATTTGAATGCATTAATTTGAATGCATGATGCGGCTTAGGCTTTGGAATTGATGAGGAATAAATTTTCAGCTCCCTTTCAAACTTTGGGGAATTGAGAGGTATATTACGACTTCAAGGGGGTTTTTGCCAGAGTTCTTAATCAATCAATTTTGGCCTTTTGTTACCTCAAAAACGGTTGCGCACGTGACCTCTTAGGGCATCTTTTTGAAAGAGTACGTTTTCTCCTCTTTTTAAAATTGCGTCTGCTTCTTTTTTTTACTAGGGTATTTTTCGGAGTCCGTTATCACACCAAAAAACAAACTTGCGGCTTAGACCTTGTATCTCAATTATTTCACCCTTTTCTCTTTGTTTGTCATTCCTGAAACACTTAACACACACGTTAAAAACTTTCACACACGTTTGTTATCATCAAACACGAAGTTCATAGATCCAACAATCTCCCCCTTTTGATGATGACAAACTAAGTATAAGATTTGAGCTTTAAATTTCCAAATAGTATGTGTGAAAGTGTGACGATAGTGGGTGACATGCAATGAGATATAATGATGTGCAAACAATGATGTATAAAGTGAACAATATGCATGCTCCCCCGATTTTTGTGCTTCCCCAAAATCCACTAATGCTCCCCCTTAATCAAACAATCATATTTTCACGAGCATTACAAAGATAGTACTAAATGTCAAATACCAAATCTTCCCAAATTTTTCTCACCCTTTGTTATCATCAAAAGTTATAACACGAAGTCAAAATCATATAACATGCAAAAAGAGAGTATTATTAACCATATACCAACAATTGCATTGCATAGAATAATCAGGTCAAAATCCAATGAAATTAAACAACTAAGACTTCAACACCAATGTGTATGTGAGATGATTAAAATTGAAGCACATAGGGAGAATCATTCAGAAAGCAACCAAAACCAATCCACATTTTCCATATAACGTTCTATCACCTAGGATTGATTTTTCCCATCTCATTAAAAATGAGCTCAAGGTATCACACCCCAAAACATAGCCTATAAGGACTCTTAGATGTGGGGGTGGCATTGCTTGACGAGTAAATACATCAACGCTAAAGTTTACACATGAAGCTTATGTTGGATACTCGTGGGTAATACCGTTACCAAGGATTGTACCTATTTTTCATATGGAGCAATTAACCTTCTTTTTCATTCTTATACTTGTAGTATCAATTTTTCAATGCTCAATTTTTATCCATGGCAAGGTATATCATATCCCTTAGATTTTCAGTTAAGTTTTCCTCATACATGCACTTTCCATATTTTATAAACGATATCTCCAAATATGCAACAATAATAATACATGTGGACGTGAAATAGGAGGTGTAGAATTCAAATTATTTTCAATCATTGAACATGCCATGAATATTTAGAAAGATGAACATGCGCATGTAGCAAAGGAAATAATACATCAATTTCTACATAGATATGAAAATCATTCATGAATACCTTTTTAATGAATCAAAGAGACAGATACACATTTAAGCACCATTTTTCTTTATTTATATTTTTCAGGTTCTTTTTTGTTTTTGTTTTTATGCATGAAGTACTAAAGCAAACATGAGATGCAATCACACAAACAAAAAAAATCATGCACTCATAACAATGCAACTACTAGCACACACAAAAAACAAGCACATGAGATAGCATGGAATCTCGTACTAAGTTTTATCAATAATACCAAGCTCAAGACGAAGACGACAAAAGCGAGCCTCAACCAAAGGTTTGGTGAATATGTCTGCAAGTTGTAATTCCGTAGGAACGAACTCAACAGACACATTGATCACTCCATATTTTATACCTTTTTTCTGCATGTTTTCATGACGTTTTGATCGCCCATATTGCGTTTTTCACGATTATTCGATGATATTGCGAGGCTTTTCACTATTTCTTGTTTTTGTCGTATTTCAGGAAATATGGAGCGATTTGGAGCGAAAATGAGATCAAAGGAGTTTCATGCACTTCGGAGTGTCACCCACGGCTTATTTGATGACTTATCAGTAATGGAGGATGAGCAAGAGAAGAAGGAATTCGATAGGATCGACGAGGAGGCGAAAAGGAGAAGAAAGAAGCTCAGGAGCACCTCACTCGGCCGAGCAAGATTGCTCATTCGGCCGAGTGAAAGATCACACTCGCCCGAGTGAAACGGATACGCACTACAAATTTCAGATGTTTCCTAAGCCGAGCAAGGAAGTCCACTCGACCGAGTGAGAAAGCTCACTGGCCCGAGTCAGTTAGAGAAATCAGACAAAAAAGAGCCCAAGTTACTGGAAAATCTGAGGAAGCTCACTCGGCCGAGCATGATTGCTACTCGACCGAATGAAGAAGACTGCTCGGCCGAGTCACCCCAGGAGACGGACCCCTGAGAACCCCGAAGTTACTGTTTTTTATAGGGTTTGTCACTTGGACGAGTGAAAAGGGTCACTCGGTCGAGTGACCCTCTCCGACTGCTGCTAGGAATGCGAATTATGGGCTGCGCAGGGGCAGTTTTGTCACGATTTTTTGGAAGATTTTGGCTTGTATTTAAACCTAGTTTTAGACCTAGTTTTAGGGGAGACTTGAATTAATTTTTAGAGACTTCTATTAGGTTTTTGACGGATATTCTTTGGAGAAATCTCAGCTGGAGATCATTGGCTACATTATTGGTTTGTTCTTTCTTGTTAAAAAACTCATTTTTATGAATTGTTTCTCATTTGCAATGAATTGTGCCATAATTATAGTTGTTATTTCTGAGATTTTCACGACGATTAGTGAGTAGTTCCGTCGTTCTAGGGCATAGGGATGAACCCTATGGACCCGATCTTTTGAATTATGATGAATTTGTAGATTTGTTGCTAGAATTGATAATGGTTAGGTTGTGATCGATTTATTACGAGTGGCTAGGAATTCATAGCATCGAAGCCCCCATCGTAGCGTGGAAGTGCTTTAAAGATCTCCAACATCAATGCCCCCATCATAGCATCGAAGCATAGGAGCTAGTACACAGCTTTTACAATGGACTCCAACCGGGCACCAAGCAAATTGTAGATGCAACAGCCAATAGAGCCATTCTATCGAAGACATCGGATGAAGCTACAGCCCTACTAGAGGAGATGGCCTCTAATAACCAACAATAGGGCGATGAGCGAGGACTTTCTACATCCTCCTTGAAGCCGACAAGCATATACGAGGCCAAGGCCGTAGCGGAGCTTTCTACAAAGTTTGACTCTCTCCACAAGGTCGTGGAGAGATTGGAGAAGTTGATTACTGAGCCACATGGAACCCCCGCCACATCTACACCGGGAGGTAATATGAGTGATTGGCAAGACCAATCTCAAGTTATGTTCATTGGAGGAGAGCATGGAGAAGAAGCCATAGAGCAAGTGCAATATGTTGCGGGGAACACCGGTTATTGGGCCAACCCGGCTACGAAAAATCATCCGGGATTTTCATATGAAAATAATGATGGAGCTTTGAACCCGCTACCGCAACAACCTCAAGCTTGGCCTCCACCTCCATAACCTCAATATCAACTGAGAGGGTCACCACAACAAAGCTACCCGCCTAGGCAACAAGCGGGACCCTATAGGCCACCGGGCTATAATCAAGGGTGGAGAGCTCCAAACCCACCACAAGAACAACCACGATCAGATCATGAAGCTAGGATGGAAGAATTCATGATGGAGCAAAAGAAGATAAACGCTAGATTGATTGCTCAACAAGACTCTCTCAATACCGTCGTGGGTCAACTAGCGGAGCAACTTACGTTGCTCAATAAAAATACTCAACAATTTTCGAATCAACTGGAGTCCAATCCGGAGAGCAATACCGACCACATAATTGCGGTGGTGGCGGTTATTACAAGGGGCAGGAAGGACACTACTCCCGCCATGGTTCAAACCAAGGAGCCCGTGGAAGAAATTTTAGATGACAAGGAGCCGGCTATTGAGGAGGAGTGCCCAAAAGAGCTGCATGAAGGTGGAAATTTTGAAATTAAGAAGCCAAATGAGGAGCGAACCTACATGTCACCAGTGTCCTTTCCACAAAGATTGGCAAGAGCAAAGATTGAGAAGAGGCTCACCAAATTCCTTGCGAGGAGTAAGCCTCAATATACCTTTCTTGGATGCTATTGTAGAGATCCCGTCATATGCCAAGTTCTTGAAGGACTTAATTTCGAGAAAGAAAAGAAAGGAGAAGATAATGTTTGCCGATCAAGGAACTTGGTTCACCCGGAAGGAGAAGGAGCCGACAAAATTCAAAGATCCCGGAAGCTTTCGCATCCCATGCACAATTGGAGGAATCTCGCTACAAAAGGCTTTGGTAGACTTGGGAGCAAGTGTGAGCCTAATGCCCCTAAGCATATTTAAGAAATTGAATACGGGGACCGACTTGAAGCCGACAGATATGAGAATACAACTTGCGGATGGTCGGGTTACTAGGCCGGTGGGAATTGCAGAGAACATACTGCTCCAAGTATCGGGAGGAATATGCTTGCCATGCGACTTTGTCATTATGGACATCAAGGAGGAGGGCGATACATCACTAATACTTGGACACCCCTTCTTAGCCACCGTCGACGTGATAGTTGACATGAGAGAGGAAACCTTGTCTTTAAATGTCAGAAACATCGAGGTGGAGCTCCACACCCCTAAAGCGATGAATCATATGCCCTACCAAGAAGATGTCGACTACGTGGACCTCCTTGATGAGGTGATCGATGAAGTTATTCCACATTCTATTGGTGCCTTGCACGATGATGGATTCGAAGAAGGCAAATCTTCTAGTGATGGAGAAAAGATTGAGGACCCGCCGGACTATCCCATGGTTGATGACAAAGACGACGCTGATGTTGCAAGAATTAGGGAGCTATGCAAGCTCTCCAGTACCAACAATTTGAAGAAAGCTCCACCGGATAAGAGATCGGCATCACCGGTGAAGAAAAAGAATGGTACAAGCTCAAGCTTGGGGGACTTATCCTCCAACACTACCCATGATGAGGGAGAGCCGAGGAAAGCCCACGAGCATCAACAATTAAATCCAAGTGGTCTTCCTAGCAAATTTGACAGGTGCATCTCACATGCGCCGAATATCACGCACCAAACGATTATCTTAAGGGGTCAAGCTCAAGACCTTAAACGAGTGCTTGTCGGGAGGCAACCCGACGGTTTTTATATTATTTCTAGTTGAACTTTATTTTTGTTTTAGATCTTTCTTAGTGTTTCAAGTCTAGCGTCAATAAAACCGTGACAACGGGCTCTATTTTTCATGACAGGAGATGGAGAACGAGAAATCATTCATAGGGAGGATGACCATGGTAAGGGAGAGCGCTCCAGAAATGTGCTCAGGCCTCAAAAGAAGAAAGAAACTGATGGGGATGAGAAAAACAGAGAATGGGGCAAAAACAGAGAGCCAAGGATGAAAACAGCAAGCCACTCGGCCGAGTGTACATGTCACTCGACCGAATGAAGACTCTACTCGGCCGAGTAGAGTACCGATCAGGGAAGATCCTACAGACTCACTCTCTGTTATTTTCTGTAGTTTACAGTATTTATTGCCATTCGGTCGAGTGACTATGTTACTCGGCCAAGTGAATCTGATACCCTACACGCTTCATAATCGCTGAGTGGCCTCGTCATTCGGCCAAGTGGAACTTGTCCATTCGACCGAGTGGGAAAAGCTACTCGGCCGAGTCGTAAGTATTGGGAGATTTTGGAAAAAAATTTTACGCTGAGTCATTGGCCGAGTGAACGCATCACTCGGATGAGTAACCAAACTTTATAAACCCCAGCAGGCGCTGCATGAATTTCAAAAACCCAAAATTCCCAAATCCTATCTGCAGCGCCCGAGCCGTTTCGTCTCCCCTCGCCCGAATCCCTTCCTCCTCGCCCGGCGCCGGCCGACCTCACCCCACGCCGGTCACCGATGACGGTCCACCGCCTGCACCCACCGGCGCCGCCTCTCCCGCTGCCCCAATCCCCCCAATTTGCCCCAAAACTCCTATTTCTTTTCCATTCTCCCAATCCGTAAGCCCATTGCGCCCAAAATTCAAATTAATTCATATATATATCAATTATTCCTAATCTTCCCCATGTATATTGATTATTCATCGCTGATTTGATTGTTTGTTTTTCAGGATAGCTTGGGGGAGCTTGGAGGACATTCAGGACGCATTAGAGCTCCGCGGAGGAGGCGATTCTTCGCACACTTCACATTTTTTCTCTCGCGTCGTGCTCAGGTATACTCGTTCCAATTTATAGCACTTCGCATTACATTTGGGTGGGCACGACTCACAGGCTTGATGCCCCCACGTCTTAGGCCACGCACTCGGGAGCCCGCTTCCAAGCGGAAGAGGTCAGGTGATCCTGGTCCCTCTTCCTCTAGGGCAGAGTCCCCGCCACCTAGCCCGCCACCACCCACACAGCCGCCTCCTACCACACCCATTCCACCACCAGCACAGCATGCCCCTGCGTTCGATGCGATGGGGATCACATTCAGAGATGACGCTCAGAGCACCAGATTTGAGCGTATCTCCCATCGATTGATCGTACCCACTAGGTTCACACACATGGCTGACCTTGAGCGCCTAGGGGTACTAGAGGGGCTACTCCAGTTGTATGATAACATGGGGTGGCATGATTTTTTGTTGGTGTCGACGGACACTTATATCCGCCTGACACTAGAGGTCCTTAGTTATATTGCCAGGACCTCTGGGGGATGCTCCTTTCGCCTGATGGATCAGGAGTGCGAGGTCACTCTTGACATGCTCCAAGCATTCTTCCAGTGGCCACCTGTTTCGGACCCAGACCGAGCTTATAGCCCCACGCACATCCCACCCCCGTCATTCGACACCCACGCCTTTTGGACACGGATCACGGGATCATCCCTTGCCTTTGACCCTAGTCGGGCCAAGCCCTCTGCCATCCTCCACATGTGCCTCCGCATTGCACAGCGCCTTATGGCAACCACTTTTCTTGTGAGGTACGAGCCCGGGACGTTGTCGATGCCAGAGCTCTACATGCTCTATGCGATGACACGATCTAGGGTCTTTGATGAAGGAGACGTTTTGGTCCCCGCCATAGAGATTGATATTGCCAGTTGGTACATCGACCACATCATTATTTCTGTTGGTGCTCGGACACCGATCTATTGTGGCAGTCTGATTACCCTCTTGGCCCTTTTGTGTGGAGTTGACCTCCCAGCTGGTTTGCTGAGACCCCCAGGCCCCACTTCTCTTTCCATAGATGTTATGGCTCGGATGAGGATGCTGCGTCCTCAAGGTCAGCACCACTGGGTCTGGCTGCATGGTCCCTACGGTGCTGATTATATGATTCTTCCGAGCCCTGCTCAGACACATATTGGACCCGCGGGCGGGGAGTGGATTCTAGCATGGATCTCCTCATCCCTGCCGTGTACGTGCTAGAGCCTGAGGGTGCTCAGCAGGAGCCCCCTCCTTCCACCACTTGACCCCGTGATACCTTAGCCTGCACATGATCTGTCTGCACCTCCCGACATCTCTGTCCACACTTCTGTCAGTGTCGGGAGCACTTTAGCTGAGTCCACCCATACCACCACCACCACTGTGCCCATGTCCATAGATCCCATTTCTGCGGATAGCCCCAAGCGTCCCCCCACCATAGTTGAGAGCAGTGAGCATTCTTTTGCCTCAGCAGTTGAGACCCTTTCCTCATTTTTGTTCTCTACCCCTGGGGAGTCATTTCCTTTGCACTTCATGACCTCCCCAGTCGTCGACCTTACTATCTCCGCTGTCGCTGTATACTCAGAGAGTGTCGTGACGTCTGTCCACACGTCTGTGTCACTGACCTCTCTGCCCGCCTCGTTGTCTGTCTCCACCACCGCTTCTGCTGCTGCTCCATCCTCTTCGACCATTCCTATGTCTCAGCCTCCTACAGAGGCTGAGCGTCACTTAGTGAGCACAGCACCACAGCACCACCCTACAGTTGCACCTATCCTTTACAGTAGCCGAGCGAGACAGCCCCGTTCTTCACCCATTCGACCTGTTCAACCCTCTGCTCCACCTCCCCCTGATACCCTAGTTCAGCACCTCTGTGCTCTAAAGGGGGCAGTTAGTGGACTTAGAGGAGATTTTAGGGCTCTATCCACTACTGTCAGTGCTGTGCAGATGATGTCGCTTTACTGCCTGGATTCAGGCCTGCCTGAGCCAGATTCTTGCACGACTGCCTCCGCCACCCAGCAGCCACCACGCCCACCACCACCACTACCACCACATGATGGTGCTAGTGCACCACCACCCACCTAGGCACACACTGGATGCCTTCTATACTTTTGCTGTTGTTACACTAGATATTTTGGATCTGCTGATCTTGCACCCCTCCTCCACACACTTTTTGTTCACTTTTTGGTCATACATGTCGATATCTTTTTGGAGTAAGGGAGTATTTTTGGGGACACCTATCTGGCACTATTTTGATCTCTGCATGCATCGCATCACGCTTTTTATTTTTTATTTTATTTTCATCATGCATGCATCCTCACCCACCCCACCCATATTTTGTCTCTCAGTGTGCCACACTTTGCACATTGAGAACACTGCACTTTAGCTTGATGGAGTGAGTTCTCACGTACTTTTTATTTTTGTCGTCTTTTATTTTCATTTTCACACTTTTCTTTGTTTCTACACTTATTTTCACCCACTTTTTCATTTTTTTTCATGCATCACGTTTTTTTCTTACTTTTTGAGTGTGCTGCATTGTACAGTAGTTTTTATTTTCTTTTATCCTTATTTCTTTTATCCTTTTTGCTAGAGATGAATTTTTTGTTATGATGATGACGTGGTATTAGCTTATCTCTATATGCATATTATCTTGTCATGTCATAGTTTTTATTTCAGATATCATATGCTATGTCTTGCTATGCATTTGAGATAGTAACCCGCCTCTTCATGTATGAATATGGATGAAACTCTTTTATTAGCTGAGTCTGATGATTTTTACCGTATACTCTTCATAGAAAACACACCAAGCTTCACGCATTGATTGCTTATATCTGGAGTACTGCTTTCTTGTCTTATATCACTTCTTATTGCATGAAAATTGTATGCTTTACTTTCAGGCTGATTGAATGTATGCTATGTTGATATAACTGGACTAGTTCACTTTCTGATATTAAACTGAGTAGATTACACTACTCTGCTGAAAGTTGTCGTGCACATTCTATAGAGTGAACCGAGTGTTACATATATTTCTTTCTCCACATATCTTGAGCATTATTTCTATACTTGGAATCATTGGTGAATCTCCCTTTAGCAATTCTTGTATTGGCATATTCCCCCGCTATAAAGATCCATGCTCCTATACCCCAAAATCAAAAAGAAAAAAATACATGTCTATCTTTCTATCTTTTGATTTGGGATTACAGTTGTATATAAAAAAGAAAAGAGAAAAGAAGTTTATACATGATCCCATCTCATACTCTTTCTCTCTTTCTCCCCCTCTTTTATTTTTATTTTTTTTTAGTTTCAAAAATGGGGAATGTTCTTATTGCTAGATTTAATGCCACCACGCTTATAGATATGCTTGAGGGAGAGGATCAAATGATGTGTGAGAGAGTGACTACTTGATTGTGCATGAAAACCTAAGCTAGGTAATTTTCTATACTCGTCGAGATTACTAAAAGTTTTACGAAATCCAAGAATTGAAACTTAGCATGCATCTCATGAAAACCATTCCTTTCTATTCTTATTGCTTCATATTGTGTGATACTTCTTATACTCCAAATAGAAAGCGATCAATTGAAAAGTGTGTGGTCTATGATTATGTATACCGCTTTAAATGCTTCAGACGATGTTAATTCTAGAATGATTCCATATTTCATACTATTTTGATATTCTTGGGTTTCTATATTGAATGCATCCTTATATCATGGTATCGAGATAAAAATCTTTGGCATGTGTTTTATATTTGATGTATGCTATTGGAGTAAGCAAGTCCTGTAAGGATCACCTTACCCATGCAATACTAGCAACACACACTAGAGGGGGGTGAATAGTGTAATGGCAATAAAATTGTCCAATTAAAATTTAACTTGCAAATGCGGAATTATAAATGCAAGAGGAATTAAAAGGCACAATCAATCCAAACGCAAACACAAAGTTTTACCCTGGTCCCCCAAACTTGGGTACATCCAGCCACACCAATATTCAATATATTCCCACACAGAGAAGTGAATACAAATCTCACAAGGAGATACCCCACAAAGAGGATTTACGTCCTACACAAGGACCCAACCAATCCTACACGAGGATCAAGACTCCCACACAGAGAATCACTAACTCCCACTCAGAGAATTAGGGTTAGCCCTACATTAGGATACTAAACTCCCACAAAGAGAGTTATTCCCACAAAGGAGAATATCCTAAGTCCCACAAAGAGACAACCTCCCACAAAGAGAGAAAGTTCTAATTCCCACAAAGGGAATTAGAGACACAAATTCACCAAGTAAAATAAATACTCTTACATATGCCTTGAGATGCTTACTCATGAATGGATGCAAGGTATGGAAGAGGATCTCCAAGTGTTGAGATATGCTTGAGAGCACTTGGATGAATTCCCTTGAGCTGAACTTCAATGCTTGAAGATGAATGAGAGCTCTTGAGAGGGAATTGAAGGAGTTTGTGAGTTGCTTATGGATCTCTTGAGATATTCAATAGTATCAAGAATCAATCAAGAAGTTTAAGAGATGGCAGCACACTCATATATATAGGAACCCCATATCAAACCCCAAAACCCAAGAAAACAGCCAAAGAATCAATTCTGAAACGGCTAGAAACTGGGCAAAAACGACAGGAACAGTCGACTGATGATCAAAAGACAGTCAACTGATCAACGGCTATAAAATATCCAACGGCTATATTCTGAGCCAGGACAGTCGACTAATGAAGTCGATACAGTCGACTAAGAACAGGACAGACGCCTGTAATTCCTTCAGCAGACGACTGCTGCTGGGGATGGATTGAAATAGAGAGCTGCACTTTTTCTCCAGTTAAGCACACAGGCGACTGATGTCAATAATACAGTCGACTGGCTATTAGTCAGGCGACTGTAAAACCTTAAACAGTCGTCTGCTGTATAAGATGGAGAAACAACAGAGAGATGCAGAGAATGCACTTACGCTATACAGGCGACTGGTGACCAATCTACAGGTGACTGTAAATATACAGGCGACTGTAAACTGACAAGTAGTCGACTGTGCGTAAAGCTCAACTTTGAGTCAATTGAAATGTTGACTTGAGCTGTGCATATCAGGCGACTGTAGAAGGATCTACAGGCGACTGGAAATCACCCAGTCGACTGTGTTTCCTTCAGCAGGCGACTGATGGAAAGCCAGCGACTCCAAATGAGTCTTTGGACAGAGTGAACCTATTGGGTTGGATTCTATGATAATCCTAAGGCTCACTAAGATGGTTAGATGCATAAGCATGAATGAGTAAACCATCTATCAAGGCATTACATTAATCCTAGACTCAAAAGAGAGAGAAAGCAATAAAGTAAATTACATGGATTACAATGCTTTCCTTAGAGTCTAAGTCTTCAATCTTGATGCCTTGATTGCTCTCCATCATCTCCAAGCTTTGGCACTCCTTGAGTCCAAGCTTTGGCTCTTCTCCACTTGATGTCCATCCTTGCACCAAGTGATTAGTCTCCAAGAAAGATATTCTTGGAATAAAACTAAGAGACTAAAACAGGAGAGTCATTAGCAACAACATAATGTTGTGATCATCATCAAAATAATATTGGTATGAAACACCAATACTCAACAATCTCCCCCTTTTTGATGATGACACACATTATGTAAAATACAAAGTATTAAAGCACAATGCTAATGAGCTCCCCTACTTATATGCACCAAGTAAACAATGATCTACACAATAGTAAATACGCATTCTACCAAATAAGATCATCGTGACATATAATAGGCATGGATTACATAAACCTATTGTACACCAATTGTAAAATACAATATCATGCAAACATGCAAGGTTTATCTAATCCCATATATATCTCCCCATAGATATATCTCTCCCCATATGCATATGAATATATCTCCACATATATATTTACATAATGCATATATCTCTCTCACTTGACATCGTCAAAAAGGTGGACATCAAAAATATCCCCCTTTGTCATCTTAACCAAGATGTGACAATATGCAAGAAAAGAAAGATATGTATGATACAAAATTTAAAATTTTAGTTGGTATCAATTCACTATCCCATGCTCCCCCTAGATCATAGAAATGGTCAACTTTTGACTTCTAGGATCTAATACCAATTATAAAAATAATGGAGCCATGGGCCGGACATGTATCAAAGCAATAGATATGGAAAAATCAAGCTTTAATGATACACAAAGAATATTTCCAAAACAAATATAACATGGAGTATGTTGGCAATAAACAAGAGGTTTAGTTTGAGATCAAAAACAACCAAATGTGAATAATGATCTCAAATAACCTCCGAAATGAGAGTTAAAATATGTCTTAAAATACTTTAAACATATAACATATTAACTCTCACATTGACATACACATGGATCAAAAATGCATGCATGTCAATAAACCCCAAGGTCCCCATTTTCATGAAAAATAAGTTTGAAAATATTTTCAAAATCATGAAACACACAAAAACAATGGGTATGCTAAAAATAAACATTCAAGCACAATACACATGCAATATGCATATGTGTGAGGAACCTAAATATTAGGCAACCAAACCCAAGAGGAGTTTGATTTCCTAATGTAATCACATGAGGTGATCATATCCCTAACTAGAGAGTTGATGTAGCTATCCCTCTCTTGCACACTAACCTTAGTGAGAATCCATAATCTCAAGGATTTTCTAGGCAAGGGTTTTGCTTTTGCAAGAGGGGTAGATGTGGCATGCTTAGGTATAGAAACGAATTTCTTGGCATGCAAAGAATGAGGATTTTGTTTCTTAGCAAAAAATGAAGATTTTTCATTCTTCATTATTACCTCGTGATCTACATGCTTCTTGTTGATGTTATTGTTCTACAAGAAAGCATGGTGATTCTTCTTAGGTGCTTTAGCAATATTTCTTGTATTTGCACCATAAGAAGAATTAGAGGTGGGTTTGGCTACCACATTTTGAATATAACCCAAACCTCCTCTATGATTTGTCGGATGTTGTTTTTCCAAGAAATCGTGGAGTGAATCCCTAGAATACACAGCTTATAAGCTTACGGGATTTCTCTTTACATTTCAACGTAAGTTGTTGAATGTGAGACTCTAAGCTAAGGTTTTGAGCAACAAGTTTTTCATTTGTAAGGCTCAATTTCTTAACTTGAGAGAGAAGTGTGTCTCTCTCACTAGTGTCATAAGCATATCTTTCATCATGAATTACACTAGTAATATCTAGTTCATGCAATCTACTCTTAGCAATCTTATATTTTGCTTTTAATCTATTGTAAGAGTTGATGCACTTACTAGCCTTTTCGGAGACCAAGTCGAAATTGTTCTTGAGCTCCTCATATGACATCTTTTCTTCCTCGATCTAAACCTCCTCATCATCCTTGCAAGAGCTTGATGATGACTTCTCCTCTATTTCCATGAGGCACGAATCCTCATAGGAGTTGTAGGCGTCGAGCCAAGTATCCAACTCTTCTTCATTTAACCCGGAGGGGATTGGAGTAGGACCATCAATGGCTACAAAGCATGCGTGAGAATCCTCCTTTGCAACCTCTTCTTCGTTACTCGAAGTGTCCTCACTCAAATCATCAAAGGTCCCGACACGTCCCTTCTTGTGATTTTTGGACTTGGACTTTCCTTTCCAATGCTTCTTCCCTTTACCCTTGTAAGTTTCTTTGTTGGTTTGGAAGGGCATTCGGTGGACAAGTGACCTTTTCCACTGCAAGTGTAACAAGTAGGAACCTTGTTAGAATTGGAGGCAAACTTTGACAAAGACTTACATTGCTTGCATTTGAGGAATTATTTGAATTGCTTAGCAAGCTACTCAATTTTTTCTCCACTTGCATCTTCTTGCTCATCTTCTTCACTAGGAGCTTCTCGATGGAATTTCCTCCTCCACTTGATTGGCTCCTCCTTGGCATGGAATGCAACCCCCTTTTGCTTCTTCGGCTTCTCCGGCTTCGATGGTTGAATCTCCTTCTTGTGTTGAAGCTTCACTTCATACGCCATGAGATTACCAATGCACTCCTCAACGGTGTATTTGGACGTGTCATATGACTCCAAAATTCCGTTGGCCTTTAACTCCATACGAGGTGTGAGAGAGTCAAGGATCTTCTCTACACGATCCTCTTGGAAAATCATCTTCCTGAGTCCCTCCAAAGCATTCACGATATCAGTGAACCTTGTGAACATCTCTGAAATGCTTTCGCCTTCCTGCATCTTAAACATTTCATATTTAGATATATACACAGTTTATTTAGATTTCTTTACCTTCGTAGTGTTGAGTATTGGACTTCTTCCTACTTGGTGTTAATGATGAGCAAACATAAATACTTGTGACTAATCCCCTATTTTACAGTTAATCCATTGTCTAAGCTTTTTATGAAGATCTACTAGCAATGGATGACTCACAAACTTCATTGAAGGCAAATGACATGAATTGGATGATCGTAGATTATGATTGAAGCTCCGTGAAGACTTCAAGCTCATACGATGGAAAGAAGAGATTATTCGTCAATGTAATTTTTCTTTTATCTCTTCTAGTATGTAGCTTAGAAGTAGACTTTGATGGAGCACTCACACACATCTACATTCAATCATAGGACTTCATTAGATCAATTGTCCTTTGATCCCAATTCATTTCTTTATTGATTGTGCTAGGATTGTTTATAACAGCCTTCTGCTGAACAGTTTACAGTCGCCTGCCTTAAAAACAGTCGACTGTGTTTTGTTCTACAGTCGCCTGTTATGCACAGACTATTACAATATAGTTTTGGGCCTTCTCTGATTATTTCGCACAGGCTACTGATGAACGGTTCCCAGGCGCCTGTCCAAGTGACAGTCGACTGTGTTTTGTAAACCAGTCGCATGTCTATCCTTTGCCCAAACTCTGTTTGATCTGACTTTTACGGACAGTCGACTAATGCTGTATATACAGTCGACTGTCTCTTGGATCAGTCGACTGTCTATGCTGCAACAGTCGTCTGTCTGTAAGTCATTTCTTTGACTCAGCTCCTTGGAAATTTCTCAGGCTTTTGACAGTCGTCTGTTTAAGGATTAACAATCGCCTGTTCTGATTAACAGTCGACTGTATTCCTTGCATCAGTCGTCTGTCCTGTTACTTGTGAGATTTCCAATATTTGTGTAACTTACCCATCTCTCGGCCAGTCGCCTGTCGAATAAATTACAGTCACCTGTTGGTTTTACATTCGACTGTCTTTGCTTCATCAGTCGACTGTCCACATGGTAAGTTACCGTTATGAATTCTCATCTACCCTTGCTGACTGTGCAACAGTCGACTGTGGATTGTTCAACAGTCGACTGTCGCGAGTTTAGATTCTATCCGTTGAGATTTTTCTCACGGATTCCAATTGGGTTTTTGCCTAAACTATTTTGTGGATTTGAGAAAACTATAAATAGAGCTTCTACTGTTCCATTGGAAGGTTACTCATTCATTGCAAAATCTCTCAAGCTTTCATTTCCAAAGATCAAAGCTCTCAAATCCAAAGCCCTAAGTATTTCCAAATCTTGTTCTCTTGATCTCCAACCTAGAACCAAAGAGTGATCTTCTAGGCAATTGGTGCAGTCAAGAGAAAGGGCTTCTCCTCTCTTCCAAGAGAGTTCTTCAACACACATCACACTCCACCTTCAAGTTCTACTTCAAGGCATAGGTGATTGTAAGTGTTGTTTTCATTATTTCATAACTTTCGTTATTTGAGTTGTGCTCTCGGTTGTGAGAGTGGTTTGCTTGCTCCCAAGTTGTGGGAGTCAAGGACATCGATTGTATTCGATTGCACTTATAGGGTTTCTACAAGTGGACTTTAAGGAAACCTCAAGTTAGGGTTCTAACTTGAGTATCCGGTGGTATCCGGGTGGTAGGGACGTAGGATTACCGGGAACAAGTCAGGAGTTGACTTGGGTAATCCGAACCCTTGAAACATATTTGTGTTTGCAATTATTTCTTATTTGGGTTTAATTCTATTTCCGCATTATTTGTTGGATTGAATTTTATTTGGCGTAAATTCCCATTAAATTTGCATAAACACTATTCAACCCCCCTTCTAATGTTTTCCCCATAGACAGGTTCTTTACAATTAGTATCAGAGCACAAGGTTATATCTATGGCATCCAACAACAACAACGTTTCTCCGCCGCCTTCGTACAACAATCACGATCGTGATGGAGTGTCCACACTTTTCGAAGGTCAATCTATGGTACGTCCTCCACGTTTCAATGGTACTAATTTTGGCTATTGAAAGTGTAGGCTGGAGACATTCCTTAGGAGTTCTTCACTTTGGAGAACTCTCCACAAGGAGTACGTCGAACCCACCGAAGAGGATTTCAAGAAATGGACGACTTTCGAGAAGTCCGTCGAAGTCAACAACACTAAAGCAATGAACGCTCTTCATTGTGCGTTGGACCCGAATGAGTTCAACAAGATACGCACATGTAATAGTGCATATCAAATTTGGAACCATCTCATCGTTACCCATGAGGGAATGAACAAGGTAAAGCTTTCAAAGTTATATGTTGACGTGCAAAACTTCGATTTGTTTCATATGCAGGATAATGAGAGCATTGCATCGATGTACGAATGCTTTACCGACATAACGAATGAATTGGAAGCCCTTGGCCAAATCTACACCGAACCTGAAAAGGTAAGGAAGATCATCATGGGGATGACCTCCAAATGGGAAAGAAGAGCAATCTCCATCGAGGAGGTCAATGACTTGAAGAACTACACCGTGGTGAATCTTATCGGGACTCTCATGTCTTATGAGGTAAGACGAGAGAACCGATTAAAGATTAGAGCAATGATGAATCCTTCGGAGGCCAAGAAGAAAGCCTTGGCATTCAATGCCAATTCATCATCCTCCGATAGTGTGGAATCCGAGAACGAGATGGATTTGGGTGAAATGGCCCAAATGGCGATGAAGTCCAACGCTTCTTCCGCAAAGGTAAATTTCCCTCAAACAAACGTTTTGAGTCTACTAATGCTACTTCCTCTCTTTGCTATAAGTGTAATAAGCCAGGGCACATCAAGAGGGATTGCCCAATGCTAAACAACAAAGAGAAGTGAAAGGCACCGAAGTACCACAAGTCCGATAAGAACAAGAGAGACAAGAAGAAAGGACTCGTAGGTACCTTCGACGACTCAAGTGATGACTCATCAAGCGATTCCGATGATGAGAATGGTGAGAGCGCCCACATGTGTTTCACGGCACTAGAAGACCCACTCTCCGATGAGAGTGATTCCGACATGGACGACACCGAGATAACAATGGATGAACTTTGCATATCTAATAAAGAGCTATTTGCTAAATACCAATCTGTAATGCTTAGATACACTAGCTTAAAGAAATCTAATGTTAGCAAGTCATCCATTCCATGCATTATCAACAATGACACCATTGTTGATACTTTAACTCTTGAGAAAGCAAACTTAGCTTCTCAAAATGTCACTTTGAGAGATGAGGTGAATTCCCTCAAATCTCAACTAGATCAAACACATCCTAAGGATAATAGTGATCTAGTTACACGACACACATAATTAAGTTTAGAGAATGACTCTCTTAAAACTCAAGTGCACGAGCTCAAAGCACGGGTGTCCACCTTGGATACCAACATTTCTTCTTTAAAGGTGAAATATGAGCTCATGTTCTCCCGTATTGTGAGATTCAATAAGGGAAAAGGATAATTGGATGATTTGCTTGCAAACCAATTTCTGGCCACACATCGTGTTGGTCTTGGATTTGTAAAATCGAATGAATCAAATGATCGCACCTCCGATAGTGGTGTCACTATAGATTTTGTGAGGCCTTCCTCCGGTGCATCCACAAGTGGCGTCAAAGACACTATAGGTAGCAAACCTACCAAGAAATTCACCACTTCACCTTCTCTTCCTTTTGGCAAGAAACCCACTAAGGGTGGAAACCAAAATTAAGGACATGCTTATATGTACACTAACACTCATCCACGTAGGAAATCTCCTACTTCACAAGTGGATAATCATGATACATTTTATGCTCCGCACTCACGGACACGTACACAACCACACATAAGAAAAACTCATGTACGTGCTCCTATACACCTGTATGCTCATACACATCATTCTTTCATGTATGCTCATCCTCCACATGTCATGCATGATCCATATGCTTCATATAATATGCATGTTCCCAAGCATACATATCATCCTAGAATGTACAATGCATATCCTCCACCACATCTCTATACTAGAAATCATGTTCCTACGGAGCATGCACCTCATAGAAATCCAACACATATGCATGCAACTAGGAAGAGGACTCCCAAGATTTACACTATTTGGGGTCCTAAGAACACTAGTCTTAATAATAGGAATGCTTATGTTGATTCCTGTTTTCATGATGTGATTAGAAATAGTAATTATGTTGGGAAGCGGAAGTCCACTTGGACTTGGCTTCCAAAGGGCTAATCCCCTTGGACCCAACAAACATTGGGTACCATAAGCTTACGGTATATGATATAGGTACACAAGAGAAAGAAGAAGAGCAATAAAGGTCAAACTTGCTCTAAAGGGAAAGGATGAATTCTCGATAATGATTGCTCCAAACATATGACGAGAGATCCCTCATTGCTCTCCGAAGTGATTAACATCAAGGATGGTGCAACGGTCACTTTTGGAGGTAATCAAAAGGGAACCATCATAGGAGTAGGTATCGTTGGTAATCTTTCCAAACCCTTAATTACTAATGTTTTTCTAGTTAGTGGTTTGTGTCACAATCTCATTTCCATTAGTCAAATTTGTAACAAATGTTACAAGGTTAACTTTGGAGAAAGATTGTGTTCTATTATTGATTGTGATTCAAATGTTTTATTTTTCGGTATTAGACGTAAAAATATTTATTATTTGAGCTTGCCTAAAACCGTAGAACATTGCTTAGTTATTAACACAAGTGAACAATTATTATGGCATCGACGTTTTGGTCATGTTCACTTCAAGCACTTATATAAGTTAGCTAAGCATCATCTAGTCAAAGGTTTTCCTAAGATTGCTTTTAATAAGAAAAACTTTTTGTGATTCATGTCAAAGAGGTAAACTAAGTAAATCTTCATTTAAGCTTAAAGAATGGATTCCTTCTAAAAGGCCCCTAGAACTTCTTCATCTAGATTTATTTGGGCCAACTAGAACCGCTTCTTTAGGTAATGCTCATTATGGATTAGTTGTCGTCGACGACTTTTCTAGATTTACTTGGGTTTCATTCTTAACTAATAAGAATGAAGCTTATGAAGAGTTTACCAAATTTGCAAAGAAGATTCAAAATTTCTTAGGATCCACCATTATCACTATCCGTAGTGATTATGGAGGAGAATTTGAGAATGAATCTTTTACTAAATTTTGTAATGACACCGGGATAACTCATAATTTTTCCTTCCCTCGGGCACCACCACAAAATGGTGCTGTAAAGAGTAAGAATAGGACTCTTATTGAGTGTGCACGCACTATGCTCCATGATAGTCATCTTGGACTACAATTTTGGGCAGAAGCGGTGCACACGGCATGTAATGTGCTCAATAAGATCCTAGTGAGACCCCGAACGAACAAAACTTGTTTTGAGTTGTTTTATAATAAAAATCCACAGGTAAAATATTTTCATGTTTTTGGTTCAAAATGTTTTATAAAGAACACAGTTGGCAATTTAGACAAATTTGAGCCAAGATCCGATGAAGGAATTTTTTGTTGGTGATGATAATGTAGATACTCTTTGTGATTCTATTAATAATGTTAAGATTAATGATTCTATTGTTGAGACTAACACTTCTAATGAAATTGTTGAAGTTGTTCCTAGTGATACAGGTTTACCCAAAGCTTACCCGACCGTTCGCAATCATCCCCAAAACCAAATTATTGGAGATATTGGTGTGTGTGTTCGAACGAGATCGAGAATTGAAGAATTCTCTCATTGCGCATTTGTCTCTACCATTGAGCCAAAGAACATCCAAGAAGCTTGTGAGGATAGCTCTTGGATAGTGGCAATGGAAGAAGAACTATTCGACAGAAACAAAATTTGGAAACTCGTACCTCTTCCAAGTGGTCACCAAGTCATTGGAACCAACTGGATCTTCAAGAACAAGATGAATGAAAACGAGGTAATCACACGGAACAAAGCAAGGTTAGTAGCTCAAGGCTACCGGCAAGAGGAAGGTATTGATTTCGAAGAATCTTTTGCCCCCGTAGCTAGATTAGAAGTTATTAGGTTGCTTTTATCTTTTGCATCCCATAAGAATTTTAAACTATTTCAAATGGATGTTAAAAGTGTATTTTTAAATGGGTTTGTCAATGAAGAAGTTTATGTTTCTCAACCTCCCGGTTTTATTCATGAAAAATTTCCAAACCATGTTTTCAAACTTAAGAAAGCATTGTATGGGTTGAGACAAGCTCCTAGAGCTTGGTATGATCGACTTAAGAACTTTCTTTTGAATTTAGGTTTTAAAATGGGAGAAGTTGATTCTACACTCTTCATTAAAGATTATGAAAATGACATTCTTTTGATTCAAGTTTATGTAGACGATATTATTTTCGGTTCTACTAACTTTAATCTTTGTCAAGAATTTTCCAAGTCTATGAAGGATGAGTTTAAGATGAGCCACATGGGAGAGCTCACCTACTTTCTTGGATTGCAAATTCGACAAATGGAGAATGGCACATTCATACATCAGACAAAGTACACATGGGAGCTTATTAAGCGATTCGGGATGGAATCATCTTCGAGCAAAAGGACTCCCATGAGTACTACTACTCATTTACACAAGGATGAAAGCGGAAAAGATGAAGACATTCGTCTATATCGAGGTATGATCGGTAGCTTACTTTACTTAACCACTAGTAGGCCCGATATCATGTTTTCCGTTTGCCTTTGTGCTAGATATCAAGCTAGACCTAAGGAGTCACACTTGATTGCGGTTAAACGAATATTTTGTTATATCAATCAATCTCTAGACTATGGGTTACTTTACCCTAAATCTAGCACATATGAGTTAATCTCATATAGTGATGCCGACTTTGCCAGATGCAAGTCCGACAGGAAAAGTACTAGTGGCACTTGCCATTTCTTAGGGAATTCCTTAGTTTCTTGGTTTTCTAAGAAACAGAATTCGGTGTCATTGTCCAAGACTGAAACGAAATATATTGCTGCGGGTCTTGCATGTGCACAAGTTCTTTGGATGAGACACATTCTTATGGACTATGGTGTCAACTGTGATACTTGCCCGATCATGTTTGATAACCAAAGTGCCATATGTCTTTCCAAGAATCCGATACACCACTCCCGTACCAAACACATAGACGTGAGACACCATTTTATAAATGATCATGTAGCTAAGAAGGACATCATCTTAGAGTACATTGAAACCCAAAACCAAATTGCTGATATCTTCACTAAACCTCTTAAAGAAGATTCATTTGTGAGGTTGCGTGGAGAATTGGGAATTATGGGTGAATCTGAAATCTAGAAGCTCAAACATTCATGTTATAACTCTTTTTGAGCTCATATCATTTTGTTGCCTATCTTCATGTGCTTTATTATATATGTGTGTTTAAGAAAGGCAATTGTGATTTAATTGATTTCATGAGTTTTTAAGATTGATTGTAATGATTTGTGTTTCAATGGAGTTATTGTTTTTACATTGTTTTTACGATGTAATTATGATTAGAGTATAGTTCCTAGGGTGAGTGTTCTTATTTTATGGAATTCTATCTCACTGTGCATTTTTGGACCAGGACAGACGACTGTCTTTCCTTTGACAGTCGACTGTCCTACTCTATCTCCTCAGTTTGAGAATCTGTATCTTTCGCACATCCGACTGATGACTGTTTTCCAGTCGACTGTTATTTTAACAGGCGACTGTACTGTAGTCATCAGGCGACTGTTCTCTCTGTCAACTTTTCTTCAAAGCTCTCTGTATTTTTGATGAACTGTATGGTTTCTCGGCCAGTCAATTGTTGCATAACTTACAGTCGACTGTCCAACGGACAGGCGACTGCATGTTACTTGCCAGTCGACTGCCCATCTTTCTGAGCTTTATTGTTTTCACTTCATCCAGTCGACTGACTTTTGTTCATCAGTCGACTATCAAATGTTCGTGACGGTTCATGTGCTTTGATCTGAGCCGTTGATTCATTGATCCAACGGCCCAGATTATTTCCCCAACATTTATATTCGACGAATCGGTTCATTTCCCCACGTCGACTCTCTCTCTCCTCCAATTGAACCGCTTCATCTTCCCGCTCGTTTTCTCAGCTGTTGCCGTCGATCTCTGCATCCCCGCTCGTCGATTGCTTCGTCGTTGAGTCTTCGCATTCATTTTTCTTGTGGTTAGACTCTCTCTCTCTAGCCTTTCGTTCGATTTGTGTCTTTTGATTACTTCGACTATCGGTTTTCTCTCTCTCTCTCTCGATTCCATGGCACCCAGGGGTAAGGGAAAAGAGAAAATTGTTGCTCCTAAACAATCTAGGGCACCCAAGAAACCTATATCCAAGAAGAAGAAACCCTACAAAGCCTGAACCAAGCATGTCGAGTCTCATGTGCTTTCTTTTTCACAGGGATATTCTCCCTCTGCTTCGTCTTCCAATGCTCAGCCACTGATTCGCCGTCAGCGGAAGCCCATAGGTGTTAACATCAATGAGCCTACTACTGCCGCTTCCCATCAGTCTGCTTCGAGCTCTGGAGAAGAGCCTCCTGTCGTACTCCCCTCTGATCCCGTAGTTCCTGTTTGCCGAGACGATCTCTGCTTGGCAAAATTTCACTCTCTTCTAGGGATCAATCTTCTTAGTGAGCGGTACATTGCTTTCCCCGCCTTCACTGCTGAGAGGCTTTCTGACATTCTTTCTGCTACTCACCTAGCCGACCTTTTTCGCTTCTCTCAGAGCGAGTCCCCCAGAGCCTATCCATTTCTGGTGAAGCTCTTCTATGTGAACCGCGTTCACGGTGAGTATTCCTTTACCGGCATCCTCGATACCGTCGTTCAGGAAACCCACATTCAGATCTCTCCATCACTTTTAGGGACTATTCTTAGGATTCCCTCTGTTGGTTCCCTTCCCTCTGATATTTTCATCTCCGATATTGACGACCTTGACCAGTCTGTCCTCCGGGATATGTTTCGAGAGGTACCTTTTGCTCTTGATTCGGGTATCAGATCATCTATGTTTTCTGCGAGAGGTTGGGCAGTTCACCTAGTGGTGAAGTCCAACATCCTGCCGAGGTATGGATCATCTAACCAGCCATCTCAGGATATCCTGAAGTGTATGTATGCTATCTTCTCTGGCATGCCCATGAACTGGGCCGGTGTCCTCCTTGATAGGATGGACAAGGTTGAGTTCACGACCTCCTCGTCTCACATTACTTACAGTGGTCTTCTAACTCTTGTCTTCCGTCATTTTGGTGTTTATTTGACTCGTTACGAGCCATGCCCTTTGGTCCTCTCCTCGATGCATAAGCAAAGTCGAAATCTTCTTCGGCTCTGCAGACTGTCTCGAAGAAGAGGAAATCTACTTCAGCTCCGTCCTCATCCACTGTTCCTCCAGCTGACCTGCCGTCCTCCTCTGCTCCACTATCTCGTGACATTCTTTTGGAGATGGTCTCTGGACTTTACAGATTGTTGTCTCTCTCTTTCCTTCATCAGGGAATACCCTTCCCTGAGGATCTGAGACAGTTTGTTCCCCAGCTTCATGTGCCTCCTCAGCCCACTGATGTCGTTGTGCATCCTGGTGTAGCTTCTACTCAGGATGTTACTGCAGTTGCTGTTGCTCCTTCTGACCCTCCTCCAGAGGATACACCTGCTGTCACAAAGCCTGCTTCTTCTTTTACAGCCCCTGGTGACGCTCACTCTTAGATAGGTGTTTGAGTGGTGTTAGTTTGGTGATGGTTGTATTTTGATGTATGATGGATGATGTTGATATTGAATCTATATTTGTATGGTGATATACTTTGATGTTGTCATGATGATATATTTTTTGTCTTGATCATGATGTATCTTTTTGTTATGGACATGTAGAAGTCCATCCGTTGATGTACTCATCTTCTATATATCTATATATGATGTTCCTGTTTATCTTGTGTCACACTATGCTATACTGCTTATCTTATCTGTGTGATGAATGTTATGTTGTCTCCATATAAGCTATACTCTTTCTGATGTGCTTTTGAGACAATATATGAATTTGATATTCGATTTTCCATGCTATCTCTGGTATGATGCATTTGTGAAATCATTTTTGAATCTATTTTTGTGTGTACATCTAAAATGTTGATATTGGACTTTAATTCCATTACTCACATGTGTATATGATGTGATTTTATGAGTTTTGATTCTATATATCTTTATACTCCTTGATTGTTGTTAGTTCGTATTTAGCACTGTTATTGGTGTTGTGATTTGCTCCCACCTTTTTGGATAATGCCATAGGGGGAGAGAAATAAACATAAAAGATTCATGATGAATGTGCTAAGTATGTTCTAACACTTGAATCTAAGATTGAAGTTGCCTTAGATTCAAGGGGAGTAAGATTACAATAAATAGGGATTTTAATTCCTAGATTTTTTGAATCTATATTCATGCATTTCTTACTCATTTGCTTCAATTAATATGTAGATGCCCAAATATTTGTTGACTAACTTGATTGGCATCTATGTTGGGGGAGTAAGTTTTTCATTGCACACAATTATTTATCTTTTTGTTTATGTTTGTTTGTCATCATCAAAAAGGGGGAGAATGTTGAGTATTGGACTTCTCCCAACTTGGTGTTAATGATGAGCAAACATAAATACTTGTGACTAATCCCCTATTTTGCAGTTAATCCATTGCCTAAGCTTTTTATGAAGATCTACTAGCAATGGATGACTCACAAACTTCATTGAAGGCAAATGACATGAATTGGATGATCGTAGATTATGATTGAAGCTCCGTGAATACTTCAAGCTCATACGATGGAAAGAAGAGATTATTCGTCAATGTAATTTTTCTTTTATCTCTTCTAGTATGTAGTTTAGAAGTAGAACTTTGATGGAGCACTCACACACATTTACATTCAGTCATAGGACTTCATTAGATCAATTGTCCATTGATCCCAATTCATTTCTTTATTGATTGTGCTAGGATTGTTTATAACAGCCGACTGCTAAACAGTTTACAGTCGCCTACCTCAAAAACAGTCGACTATGTTTTATTCTACAGTCGCCTGTTATGCACAGACTATTACAATATAGTTTTGGGCCTTCTCTGATTATTTCGCACAGGCTACTGATGAACGATTCCCAGGCGCCTGTCCAAGTGACAGTCGCTGTGTTTTGTAAACCAGTCGCATGTCTATCGTTTGCCCAAACTCTGTTTCATCTGACTTTTACGGACAGTCGACTAATGTTGTATATACAGTCGACTGTCTCTTGGATCAGTCGAATGTCTATGCTGTAACAGTCGTCTGTCTGTAAGTCATTTCTTTGACTCAGCTCTCTGGAAATTTCTCAGGCTTTTGACAGTCGTCTGTTTAAGGATTAACAGCCGCCTGTTCTGATTAACAGTCGACTGTATTCCTTGCATCAGTCGTATGTCCTGTTACTTGTGAGATTTCCAGTATTTGTGTAACTTACCCATCTCTCGGCCAGTCGCCTGTCGAATAAATTACAGGCGCCTGTTGGTTTTACAGTCGCATGTCTTTGCTTCATCAGTCGACTGTCCACGTGGTAAGTTACCGTTATAAATTCTCACCTACCCTTGCTGACTGTGCAACAGTCGACTGTGGATTGTTCAACAGTCAACTGTCACGAGTTCAGATTCTATACGTTGAGATTTTTCTCACGGATTTCAATTGGGTTTTTGCCTAAACTATTTTGTGGATTTGAGAAAACTATAAATAGAGCTTCTACTGTTCCATTGGAAGGTTACTCATTCATTGCAAAATCTCTCAAGCTTTCATTTCCAAAGATCAAAGCTCTCAAATCCAAAGCCCTAAGTATTTCCAAATCTTGTTCTCTTGATCTCCAACCTAGAACCAAAGAGTGATCTTCTAGGCAATTGGTGCAGTCAAGAGAAAGGGCTTCTCCTCTCTTCCAAGAGAGTTCTTCAACACACATCACACTCCACCTTCAAGTTCTACTTCAAGGCATAGGTGATTGTAAGTGTTGTTTTCATTATTTCATAACTTTCGTTATTTGAGTTGTGCTCTCGGTTGTGAGAGTGGTTTGCTTGCTCCCAAGTTGTGGGAGTCAAGGACATCGATTGTATTCGATTGCACTTGCAGGGTTGCTACAAGTGGGCTTTAAGGAAACCTCAAGTTAGGGTTCTAACTTGAGTATCCGGTGGTATCCGGGTGGTAGGGACGTAGGATTACCGGGAACAAGTCGGGAGTTGACTTGGGTAATCCAAACCCTTGAAACATATTTGTGTTTGCAATTGTTTCTTATTTGAGTTTAATTCTATTTCCGTATTATTTGTTGGATTGCATTTTATTTTGCGTAAATTCCCTTTAAATTTGCATAAACACTATTCAACCCCCCTTCTAGTGTTTTCCCCATAGACAGGGTCCTTACACGTAGTCCCTTCATAACAAATCTCCAAGGTATGCCAAATATCGTTGGCCATTTTGCACATGGAGATGCGGTTGAACTCATTTGCTGAGAGAGTGCAATGTAATGCGTTCATAGCTCTCGCATTGAACTTGATCGAGTCCTTCTCCACCTTTGTCCTAGAAGCCGCAAGAGTAGTGGGCTTCTCAAATGGCACCTTCGTAATGTCACATAGGTCTTGATCCCCCATGTAGATCATCATTCTGATCTTCCAACTTGGGTAGTTGGTTCCGTTGTAGAGCGGGGGTCGAACGGTTGAGTGACCTTCTTCATGGCACGCGGATGTAGCGTTGAATGTCATTATTGCAGTATGCTTTAACCTCGCTCTGATACCAATTGTAAGGATCGCCTTACCCTTGCAATACTAACGACACACACTAGAGGGGGGTGAATAGTGTAATGGCAATAAAGTTGTCCAATTAAAATTTAACTTTCAATGCGGAATTATAAATGCAAGAGGAATTAAAAGGCATAATCAATCCAAACGCAAATACAAAGTTTTACCTTGGTTCCCCAAACTTGGTACATCCAGCCACACCAATATTCACTATATTTCCTGTGGGATCCTGTCCAAAACAGAGTTAGGATCGATAACATGAAGTTTAGACTTACGCTTGCGTATGCGGCACGGTAGTCTACGAACTTCGCCTTCGGATTCGCCACGACGGATCGAGTCTTCTCACGAACGGAGTAAGGCTACTAATCCACAATCTAAATCTCTACTTTAGATTAAGAACTTGGATAAGAGGGAGAGAAAGGATTTCTGCAGAGCTTCGCTAGGATGAAGATGCATGCATGAATTTCATGCAAATGGTGTAAGAAATGGCTTACCCTTGGGTCTTATTTATAGCCCCCAAGGTAGTTATTTTAGGGTAAGTTGTTCCTTTGGAACAACTTAATTAAGGTGTACCATGATACATGGCACATTATAAGCTTAAGTTGTACCATATGCATGGTACAACATAAGCTTAAGATATTCCCCCTTTATTAGCCATATGTCGCATGCACTTATGCATATATAATGCGACTTTCCCACTCATCCAGAGATCCTCTCCGCAAGGGAACAGATTCCCTTTGTACACGACTTCGTGTACGCGACGTTCGAGGTCCGTATTCCCTCGTACATCCCCCACAAGGGTGTACAAACGTCTTCCATATCCAACATCTCCCACTCACACTTGAGGGGATTGTAAGAGAACGTCTTTCCCTTAGTTCTTTCATCTATCATACCGAGAAATAGACCGTGCGACCGTCATGCGCGTAGAGTCTGTTGTTGTGCACTTGTTAGAGATACACAACGACCTCGAAGGTGCAAAGTTGAGTAGTTCAACGCATGCTTTACCCTAGATTATTTCTTCACATTTCTTATACTTTATATTCAACAATTGAATCCCATCTGGATTACAATTGGCTGGCCAGCTTTGAATCATTAAAGTCCAAATGCGAATATGAAATCAATCTTCCTCTTCTTGCGAACCTTCTGATCTTGACTAGACTCGCTTTTCTAACGTGCCCCGCCGAGCCGAATTATCATAGCTCATAAGTAACACGCTAAGATAGCGATCATTTCGTCAAATCTAAAGGAACCAATTGGAGTCCTTGAGGGTAAGAGTAAAGACCCATATGGCCTTTGAGTCTCACATAATAGCAAACACTATTGCTACTAACTCAGTGGTCGAAATGCATACGTGGTATGAACACGTATTACAACATCACTCCTTTCCCAGGGAGAGTATGTCTTAATGATGTTGTACGGATGAAAAGATCAGACACCACAGTGACTATCTTTTTGAGTCCCCTTACTACTCGTGAAATATTCACGGACTCTCATCCTGCATAAGACAGATAGGAAAAAATCATATGAGATCTCTTTCAAATATCCTTGTGATACAGATCTCAGATCTTTTGTAAGCATCCATATGATGCAGATCTTTCATTCGACTATCTTGTTTAAGTCATGACTCTAAATCATTCGTCTAATGATTTTGACTTTAAACTAGTCTCATCTCTATCTTATCCATCTGATAAGATAAGGCGGTTGCTCATGTGAGAGAGCCAACCTTAATCTGTCCGACATACACACAATTCAGCTGAGATTTCAAAAATGTACACAAACATTTCTTAAGAAATTCATATGCAATGTTTGAAAAAGAACTTATTCTTTTATTAATTTTGATCATTTACAGACATGGGAATTTACATTGGTACAACTCAGCTCTTACGCAATCCTTGAGATGATAAGTGTTTGTAAAACACATCTCTGGGGATCGCCTTTGTAAGCGGATCCGCTATCATCTCATGCGTAGATATGTACCTTATGTCTACCTTCTTGGTCTTATCATAGTCTTTTGCAAATTTGTAGCGGATATCTATGTGTTTGGTCTTACAATGGAATTTCGGATCTTTGACATAGGCTATAGATGCTTGACTGTCGCTGTGTATAGGTACAGCACCTGAGTCACTTGCATTAATTAGCCTGTCTAAGAACTTCCTAAGCCAAACAGCCTCTTGAACTGCCATGCTAAATGCTACAAACTCGGCTTCCATGGTTGAAAGTGCGATGCAGGATTGTTTCTTGCTACTCCAGGATATTGCACCAGATCCGAGTAGAAAAACATATCCTGAGGTCGATCGTCGTTCATCGAGATCACCCGCCCAATCAGCATCAGTGTAGCCTTCGAGCCTCAAGGCATCTCCTTGATAGCATAAAGCAAAGTCTGCAGTTCCTTTGAGATACCGCATTATCCTCTTAACCGCTTTCCAGTGTACTTGCCCTGGGTTGGATTGGTAACGACTTACCATTCCAACGGCAAAACAGATGTCCGGTCTTGTACACATCATAGCGTACATTAGACTACCAACTGCACTGGAATATGGAACTTTTTCCATAATCTCCTTCTCTTTTTGGTTCTTCGGACATGATTTCAGACATAAATTGTCGCACTTGCTTATTGGAGTATCAATGGACTTGCAGTCCTGCATATTAAAACGTTCTAGAACCTTCTTTATATAAGTCTCCTGTGAAAGAGAAAGAAGTTTCTTCGAACGATTCCTTGAAATCTTAACTCCAAGGATATATGCGGCTTCTCCCATGTCTTTCATCTCAAAAACTGATGAAAGCCAAGCCTTGATATCCATCACAAAGCCCTTGTCATTTCCGGCTATTAAGATGTCATCTACATATAGAGACATAATAACATACTTGTTCTTATTCCTCTTGATATATACACAGTTATCTTCATCAAGCATGGAAAATCCATTTGATAAGACAACCTCTTGAAATCGTATATACCACTGCCTCGAGGATTGTTTAAGACCATATATGGATTTAAGAAGTTTACAAACCTTATGTTCGTTTCCTTCTTTTACAAACCCTGTTGGTTGTTCCATATAGATCTCCTCGTCCAATTCTCCATTGAGAAAAGCAGTCTTTACATCCATTTGATGTAATTCGAGGTCTAAGCAAGCTACCATTGCCAGAATCAGGCGAATTGAGGTAAAACGAACAACAGGTGAGAAGGTCTCTTCGTAGTCTATCCCTTCCTGTTGCGTAAAACCTTTCGTGACAAGGCGAGCTTTATATCTGTCAATAGAGCCATCAGCCTTATGCTTGATCTTGAGAACCCATTTGTTCCCAATAGCTCTACGTCCTCTGGGTAAGTCAACTAAGTCCCAGACTTGGTTAACTTTCATGGATTCTAATTCCTCTTGCATCGCTTCCATCCATTTGTCTTTAGCAGGGCAAGATACGGCCTGTTTGAAAGTAGCAGGCTCGTCATCTTCTTGTAGTAAAGTCATAAAGGTTTGCGGAAATTCATCCTCAAATCTTAGAGGAGCCAACCTTGTACGACTACTACGTCGTATTTGAGATTCTTCAAGTCCTTGTTGACTTGAATTTAGATCAATTCTAATATCACTCCCACTTGGAATGTCGTTAGAATTGCTCCCACTTGGATCATTATTCCCGTATGGAATAGGATAATCGTCATTCGTATAATCCATTGGTGAAGGTTGAAACGTATTTTCATTTTCACCAAAAATTCTCCCACTCGAATGAGGTAATCCTTCTTGATCATAAATCTCAAATAGAGATAAGTCCTGACTTATCTCGCCCTGTCTTGGAAACTCGTTTTCCAAGAAAGTGACATCCCTCGACTCAAACTCAATTAGCCCACCATTGTCTTCCTGACTAACAAAAACATAACCTTTGGAGTTTTCTGCGTATCGTATAAAGATACATTTCCTTCCCCTTGGCCCAAGTTTGCCATACTTATGGGAGGAAATATGTGCGTAGGATGCACAACCCCAAGGTTTCAAAATGTTTAAGTCAGGAGACCTTTGGTTCCACAACTCATAAGGAGTGGAGCTAACTGATTTCGAGGGTACACGGTTTAAAATGAAAGTGGCCGTCAATAATGCATCTCCCCAAAAGGTGATTGGCAAGTTAGCTTGCGCCATCATTGAACGGACCATTTCCATTAAAGTCCTATTTCTCCTTTCTGCAACACCGTTTTGTTGAGGAGTATAAGGCATAGTTACCTGATGTACTATGCCTTTTTCATCACAGAGTTCCTTAAAACTTATTGATTGATATTCACCGCCCCTATCGGTTCGCAAGACCTTAATCTTGCGATCTAATTGATTCTCCACTAAACTCATATAGTTTTTAAAGCAAGCCAAAGCTTCACTTTTGTGGGATATCAAATAGATATGTCCGAATCGGGTAAAATCATCAATAAAAGTGATGAAATAGGACTTTCCGCGTCTTGTCTTGACATTCATCGGACCACATATGTCCGAATGGATAAGCTGTAATGGAACCTCGGCCCTTGTGCCGGTTCCAAACGGCTTGCGACAAGATTTCCCCACAAGGCAATGTTCGCAGGTCGACATTTCAACCTTTGAAACATTGGATAGAAGACCACGTTTGGCGAGTCTATCCATACGCGTTGGTCCAATATGACCAAGCCTTGCGTGCCAACAATTCACATCAGACTCATAAGTCTTAGAATTTGCAATAAGGAAATTTTCATTACATGAGGAATCATACATTGTACTCATTACAATAAATCCTTTAAATACAAACCCAGTACCAATAAGAGTATTATTACAACTTAAGTCCACATTACAATCATGAAAAAACCAGTTATAGCCAAGACCCATTAATACAACCACAGAAATTATATTCCTTCGAATATCTGGAGCGAAGAGGACATCATGAAGTAGGAGAGTGCGGCCGTTGTCCAAGACTAGCTTGCAAGTCCCAACGCCTTTCACTTCAACACGTGTGTTGTTTCCTACATAGATCCACTTCGTTCCTTGGGGTATCCGGTGATACTCCACGAAGGACCGTCTGTCCCTTGCTATGTGGTCGGTGGCACCTGAATCAATTATCCAAAATGGATTAGATTCCACAAGAAATATTGAACTAGAAACACATATGTAACTAGTATATTTACAAGTTACCTCGTCGCCTCCACTCGTACACGAACGAGCATAGTGACCGAGCTTGTTGCACTTGAAGCACTTGATCCTCTTCAAGTCTTTCTTCTTGTGCCATTTCTTGTGCCCACCCTTATGTTTGGGTTTCTTGGTAGACTCAGGTTGCTTATTACGTTCATTAGTGAACTTCGAACGATTTTTCCTTTTCTTTCCCCCGTGTGAGGAACTAGCAACCATGTGCACTTCTGCACTTGGCTTGGCAGCCGCAAGCCGCTCTTCCTCTAATTCGAGGTGCTTGGAAACATCGCTGAAGGTCTTGATGCTCTCATTGTGAGTGAGATGCATCTTCATTTGGTCCCACCCATTTGGTAGGGAACGTATGACTGCTTGGATTTGTTGCTCATCTGTGAGCACATGACCTGCGTCCTTTAACTCTGATATAAGGTTCGCCATATGTCGCAGATGTTTCCCCATGGAATGATCTGGACGTTTCTTATATGTATCGAACTTTATAGTTAAGGCGCGAAGTTTGGACACCGATGTGCCACCGAACTTCTCCTCTAGCTTGGACCATATGTCCATGGCTAGGTCATGTTCTCGGAAGATGCGCATTATGTCATCAGCCATACTGCTTAATAACGTAATGCGCGCTATCTTGTTCTTCCGAGACCAAGCATCAAAAGCTTCCTTGTCTCGTCGGTGTTGGGCCGTAGTGCCCAACTCAGGTTCAATCATAACGTTCTTTAGAGTTTCGAGCACTTCTTGCTCCTCTAGAACGTATTGTATCTTGATGGACCAAAGTTTGTAATTATCGCCGTTGAGTTTTTCACCTTTGTTTAACTCAGCGACGATATTCTTTGAAGCGGAAGACATTTTACTTTTAAAATGCTGCAAAAGACATAAAAACCGAAGGTTCGATCAAAAACATATTGCATAAAATTCTTAAAATATAACTCCCACTTGAAATTATATTATATTTGATAAGTTACTTTCGAAAAATATTGAAGATGTTGTTCTAGAATCGAAAAGGTCTCTTTGATTCCAATCACCATCTAGAACAACCTTCAATATTCCCCCATCACTTATCAAACAATAGTACTATTATAGTACTAGCAGCGGAAAAAAAAAAAAAACGAGTTTGAAAACGTATTTTTCAAATATAATTCCCACTTGAAATGATAATAGAATATCCCATATGGATAGTTCTAAAATCAACTCCCACTTGGAATGATATTCATAATTTGATAAGTTACTTTCGAAAAATATTGAAGATGTTACTCTAGAGTCGGAAAGGTCACTACGTTTTCGATCACCATCTAGAGTAACTTTCAATATTTCTCCCTCACTTTATCAAATGTTAGTACTCTTATAGTACTTTGCAGCGGAAAAGCGTTTTTGAAAACTTATTTTTCAAAACGTATGAAAACGTATTTTTCAAATAAAATATATTTCAACTTAGTACCCTTATGATACTAGTGAAATATTCGGCACTTCCTGACCATTTGTCGGGAATGAGCCGTAGCCGTGCCTAAGTCGGATCCCCCTTTTTTGGGGATTTTTCTGCAAATTATCGTCGCCGGCTCCCGTATGGATCCAGGCGTTTCCCCCCGTATGAGAGAAATTTGATGCAGACGACTGTCGTTTGGCCCCGTATGGGCTAGTTCGACCAAGGCCTTTGCCGAATTGGTCTGAAACTTCCCCCGTCCAGTGCCGATCAGTCCGACAACCGGCCAAGGACGGCCTGAGGCCAGGGCGCTGCCCTGGCCTCTGCCAGGGCGGCAGGGCCCTGGCCGGGGCCAGGGCTCCTGCCCTGGCCTCGGCCAGGCCCTGGCCGGGGCCAGGGCCCCTGCCCTGGCCTCGGCCAGGGAGGCCAGGCCCTGGCCTGGCCGCGGCCAGGGCCTTCTGCCCCTGGCCGTGGCCGGCCAGCGCCGGCCGGCCATGGCCATGGCCGGCCAAGGCCGGCCGGCCATGGCCCGGCCATGGCATTTTTTTGCCTTGACCAGTCATGTCCCTTTGGCCATGGCCGGTTTCCCCTTTCATGGGAGGCCGCACACCCCCGCCGGAGGGGTTTGCCGCGGTGGTTATTGGCCATAGCCAACCCCCTCCGCATGGGGAGGGGGGTGCATGGCCTTCATAACCCATTTGGTCATGGTGCACATGCACAAAAAAAATTCATCTTCCCCGATGGGAATAACCACCATCTTCTTCTCCGGTGAAGCACCCGTTCGTCGAGGAAGTAGTTGTCCTCCAATGGCCGTGTGCCAAAAAAATGAACCCACTTCAAAAATTCGTAAACTACGCGCTCCACATGAAGAGAGCGCCCATTCCCTATGAATGGAGACTCAGCATCCATGAAGAGAGCGAGTTTGACGATATGAACGGTCGGTTCTTCCCGTCACGGAGAGTCCCTGCCATATCCGTAATGACAGAAGACCCTAACGTGAAAAGAACAACCGCTGCGTTCTCTCCGTCACGAAGCGTTCCTACCATATCCGTAATGGTAGGATACCCATCCGTGAAAAAGACAACGACTCGTTCATAGTTTCTCCGGGGCGAACCCGTATGGCTCTGATACCAATGTAGGATCCTGTCCAAAACAGAGTTAGGATCGATAACATGAAGTTTAGACTTACGCTTGCGTATGCGGCACGGTAGTCTACGAACTTCGCCTTCGGATTCGCCACGACGGATCGAGTCTTCTCACGAACGGAGTAAGGCTACTAATCCACAATCTAAATCTCTACTTTAGATTAAGAACTTGGATAAGAGGGAGAGAAAGGATTTCTGCAGAGCTTCGCTAGGATGAAGATGCATGCATGAATTTCATGCAAATGGTGTAAGAAATGGCTTACCCTTGGGTCTTATTTATAGCCCCCAAGGTAGTTATTTTAGGGTAAGTTGTTCCTTTGGAACAACTTAATTAAGGTGTACCATGATACATGGCACATTATAAGCTTAAGTTGTACCATATGCATGGTACAACATAAGCTTAAGATATTCCCCCTTTATTAGCCATATGTCGCATGCACTTATGCATATATAATGCGACTTTCCCACTCATCCAGAGATCCTCTCCGCAAGGGAACAGATTCCCTTTGTACACGACTTCGTGTACGCGACGTTCGAGGTCCGTATTCCCTCGTACATCCCCCACAAGGGTGTACAAACGTCTTCCATATCCAACATTTCCACATAGAGAAGTGAATACAAATCTCACAAGGAGATATCCCACAAAGAGGATTTATGCCCTACACAAGGACCCAACCAATCCTACACGAGGATCAAGACTCCCACATAGAGAATCACTAACTCCCACTCAGAGAATTAGGGTTAGCCCTACACTAGGAGACTAAACTCCCACAAAGAGAGTTACTCCCACAAAGAGAGTTATTCCCACAAAGGAGAATATCCTAAGTCCCACAAAGAGACAACCTCCCACAAAGAGAGAAAGTTCTAATCCCCACAAAGAGAATTAGAGACACGAATTCACCAAGTAAAATAAATACTCTTACATATGCCTTGAGATGCTTACTCATGAATGGATGCAAGGCATGGAAGAGGATCTCCAAGTGTTGAGATATGCTTGAGAGCACTTGGATGAATTCCCTTAAGCTGGACTTCAATGCATGAAGATGAATGAGAGCTCTTGAGAGGGAATTGAAGGAGTTTGGGAGTTGCTTATGGATCTCTTGAGATATTCAATAGTAACAAGAATCAATCAAGAAGTTTAAGATATGGCAGCACACTCATATATATATATATATATATATATATATATATATATATATATATATATATATATATATATATATATATATATATATATATATATATATATATACTAGTCATTACCCGTGCCCATAGGGCACGGTTTATTTAATGGCTGAGTTTCCCCCCCAACAAATTTCAAGTTGTCCCACAAAATTTCAAGTTTCCCCCCAAATTGAAGTTCCCCCCAAAATTGAAGTTTCCTCAAAATTGTCATTGCCACCTAGGGCAAACTTGTCACGTAGTACAAAGCTTTGTCCTAGTAGGATAAGATTCAAAATCTTCAACGTAATAGAAAAAAATGTTCGAAAGGGAGGGGAGAATATCTTCCCTCTTTTATATAATATATATCAAAATTCTCTTATCCAATTTCTCATGTCCAAATTCTCTTATCCAATTTCTCTTGATAACATCCCTCTTTTATATAATAGATATCCAAATTCTCTTATCCAATTTCTCATGTCCAAATTCTCTTATCCAATTTCTCTTGATAACATCCCTCTTTTATATAATAGATATCTCTTATCCAATTTCTCTTGTCCAATATCTCTTATCCAATTTCTCTTGATAACATCTCTCGTTTGTAATATAGTTATCTCTTATCCAATTTCTCTTGATAACATCACTCTTATCCATTTTCTATTTTCCAATTTCTCTTGTCCAATATCTCTTATCCAATTTTCTCTTGATAACATCCCTCTTTTATAATATAGATATCTCTTATCCAATTTCTCTAGTCCAATATCTCTTATCCAGTTTCTCTTGATAACATCCCTCTTTTATAATATAGATATCTCTTATCCAATTTCTCTTGATAACATCCCTCTCTTATAATATAGATATCTCTTATCCAATTTCTCTTGTCCAATATCTCTTATCCAATTTCTCTTGATAACATCCCTCTTTTATAATATAGATATCTCTTATCCAATTTCTCTTGATAACATCCATCTCTTATAATATAGATATCTCTTATCCAATTTCTCTTTTCCAATATCTCTTATCCAATTTCTCTTGATAACATCCCTCTTTTATAATATAGATATCTTTTATCCAATTTCTCTTATCCAATTTCTCTTGATAACATCCCTCTCTTATAATATAGATATCTCTTAACCAATTTTTCTTATCCAATATCTCTTATCCAATTTCTCTTGATAACATCCCTCTTTTATAATATAGATATCTCTTATCCAATTTCTCTTGTCCAATATCTCCTATCCAATTTCTCTTGATAACATCCCTCTTTTATATTATAGATATCTCTTATCCAATTTCTCTTTTCCAATATCTCTTATCCAATTTCTCTTAATAACATCCCTCTTTTATAATATAGATATCTCTTATCCAATTTCTCTTTTCCAATATCTCTTATCAAATTTCTCTTGATAACATCCCTCTTTTATAATATAGATATCTTTTATCCAATTTCTCTTATCCAATTTCTCTTGATAACATTCCTCTTTTATAATATAGATATCTCTTATCCAATTTCTCTAGTCCAATATCTCTTATCCAATTTCTCTTGATAACATCCCTCTTTTATAATATAGATATCTCTTATCCAATTTCTCTTGATAACATCCCTCTCTTATAATATAGATAACACTTATCCAATTTCTCTTTTCCAATATCTCTTATCAAATTTCTCTTGATACCATCCCTCTTTTATAATATAGATATCCCTTATCCAATTTCTCTTGTCCAATATCTCTTATCCAATTTCTCTTGATAACATCCCTCTTTTATTATATATATATATATATATATATATATATATATATATATATATATATATATATATATATATATATATGAACCCCATATCAAACCCCAAAACCTAAGAAAACAGCCAAAGAATCAATTCTGCAACGGCTAGAAACTGGGCGAAAACGACAGGAACAGTCGACTGATGATCAAAAGACAGTCGACTGATCAACGGCTAGAAAATATCCAACGGCTATATTCTGAGCCAGGACAGTCGACTGATGAAGTCGATACAGTCGACTGAGAACAGGACAGGAGCCTGTAATTCCTTCAGCAGACGACTGATGCAGAGGATGGATTGAAACAGAGAGCTGCACTCTTTCTCCAGTTAAGCACACAGGCGACTGATGTCAATAATACAGTCGACTGGTTATTATTCAGGTGACTGTAAAACCTTAATCAGTCGTCTGCTGTATAAGATGGAGAAACAATAGAGAGATGCAGAGAATGCACTTACGCTATACAGGTGACTGGTGACCAATCTACAGGTGACTGTAAATATACAGGCGACTGTAAACTGACCAGTAGTCGACTGTGCATAAAGCTCAAGTTTGAGTCAATTGAAATGTTGACTTGAGCTGTGCATATCAGGCGACTGGAAATCACCCAGTCGACTGTGTTTCCTTCAGCAGGCGACTGATGGAAAGCCAGAGACTCCAAATGAGTCTTTGGACAGAGTGAACCTATTTGGTTGGATTCTATGATAATCCTAAGGCTCACTAAGATGGTTAGATGCATAAGCATGAATGAGTAACCCATCTATCAAGGCATTACATTAATCCTAGACTCAAAAGAGAGAAAAAGCAATAAAGTAAATTACATGGATTACAGTGCTTTCCTTAGAGTCTAAGTCTTCAATCTTGATGCCTTGATTGATCTCCATCATCTCCAAGCTTTGGCACTCCTTGAGTCCAAGCTTTGGCTCTTCTCCACTTAATGACCATCCTTGCACCAAGTGATTAGTCTCCAAGAAAGATATTCTTGAAATAAAACTGAGAGACTAAAACATGAGAGTCATTACCAACAACATAATGTTGTGATCATCATCAAAATAAGATTAGTATGAAACACCAATACTCAACAAGTCCGCGTCCTGAGGAAATGATCTAGCACCTCCCTCTTTGTTTTCTTTCCTTTCTTCTATTTCTTTTTTTTCCTTTTCCTTATTTTTACCCATCGGGTTCGCCTTTTACTCATCTTCCTCGAGGACGAATAAGAGGTAAGCTTCGGGGATTTTGATCACTACATATTTTACACCTTTTTTCTGCATGTTTTCATGACGTTTTGATCGCCCATATTGCATTTTTCACGATTATTCGACGATATTGCGATGCTTTTCACTATTTCTTGTTTTTCTCGTATTTCAGAAAATATGGAGCGATTTGGAGTGAAAATGAGATCAAAGGAGTTTCACGCACTTCGGAGTGTCACACACGGCTTATTTGAGGACTTATCAGTGATGGAGGATGAGCGGGAGAAGAAGGAATTAGATAGGATCGACGAGGAGGCGAAAAGGAGAAGAAAGGAAATCAGGAGCACCTCACTCGGCCGAGCAAGATTGCTCATTCGGCCGAGTGAGATCACACTCGCCCGAGTGAAACGGATATGCACTGCAAATTTCAAACATTTCCTCGGCCGAGCAAGGAAGTCCACTCGGCCGACTGAGAAAGCTCACTCGCCCGAGTCAATTAGAGAAATCAGACAGAAAAGAGCCCAAGTTACTGGAAAATATGAGGAAGTTCACTCGGCCGAGCATGATTGCTACTCAGCCGAATGAAGAAGACTGCTCGGCCGAGTCACCCCGAGAGACGGACCCCTGAGAACCCCGAAGTTACTGTTTTTTTACAGGGTTTGTCACTCAAGTGAGTGACAAGGGTCACTCGGTCGAGTGACCCTCTCCAACTGCTACTAGGAATGCAAATTCTGGGCTGCGCAGGGGCAGTTTTGTCACGATTTTTTGGATGATTTTGGCTTGTATTTAAACCTAGTTTTAGACCTAGTTTTAGGGGAGACTTGAATTAATTTTTAGAGACTTCTATTAGGTTTTTTATGGCTATTCTTTGGAGAAATCTCAGCTGGAGATCATTGGCTACATTATTGGTTTGTTTTTTCTTGTTAAAAACACATTTTTATGAATTGTTTCTCATTTGCAATGAATTGTGCCATGATTATAGTTGTTATTTCTGAGACTTTCACGATGATTAGTGAGTAGTTCCATCGTTCTAGGGCATAGGGATGAACCCTATGGACCCGATCTTTTGAATTGTGATGAATTTCTAGATTTGTTGCTAGAATTGATAATGGTTAGGTTGTGATCGATTTATTATGAGTGGCTAGGAATTCATATCGATTGGGATTTGCAAGAGGTTGGATCCCAATTGATAGGAAGGCATAGATACTCGATTCAGATTAATAATCGAAATTTTCTAGATTTGGTTTGCAAGAGATTGGACCAAAGCTAGGATTTTTAATTATAAATCTATGCTAATATTCGTTTGCAAGAGATTGGACTAATAAGATCTACCATAACCTAGATCGTAGCTCGAGTTTTCACGAGTGTGGGCTCGAGATGCGATTGGACAATGATGTCGTTCTTCACGCTAACGGCTTAGGCTAGGGTTTGCACAAGAGTGGGCCCTAACCTAGGTTTGCTATAGACCGGTAATAGCGCGAGAGCGTGAGCTTGGTTCTACATTAAGTTGCAACTAGTTCACCTATATTCAAGCTTGGTCACAATGAAATTTATGATTCACAAGGATGAGAGATGGTCCGTAGTGGGGATTTCCTATCCATAGACGTTTTATTATATTGATATGTCTTGCTATTTGAACGATTGTGACCATTACATCAAAACTATTCTTGTTCTCTTGATAGCTAGGTAATTAAAGTGAGATACTGTCAATTGTCCTCCCTGTGTTCGATACCCACTCGCCGCTACACCGTGCGCTTGCGGTAAAACTACAAGTCGTTTTTCGAGTGTATATCCAGACGCGATCACACATCCTCTTTAGTGAGGTGATCTCAAAGAAAATGGTGTCTTACGTCAATATGTTTAGTACAAGAGTGGTGTACGGGATTATTAGAAAGATCTATGGCACGCTTGTTGTCACATATAAGAGGAACTCTTTTAAGAGCTAGTCCGTAGTCAGATAATATTTGCATCATCCACAATACTTGAGCACAACAGCTACCGAGGGCAATATACTCAGCTTCAGTAGTGGATAATACAACACTATTTTGCTTACGGCTAGACCATGAAACTAAAGAGTGTCCTAGCATAAAACAAGTGCCACTAGTGCTCTTTCTATCAGTTAGACTACCTACATAGTAAGCATCAAAATAACCCACCAAATCAAAATTACCACTAAAAGGATACCAACGACCTAAAGAAGGTGTACTAATTAGGTACCTAAAGATCCTTTTAATGGCTTTTAAATGGGACTCTTTTGGGTTTGATTGAAAGCGTCCACACAAGCATACATCAAACATTAAATCAGGTCTAGAAGCGGTCAAGTACAACAAGAAACCAATCATACCTCGATATAGCTTTGGTCCACTGCAATTCCTTGTTCATCCTTATCCAATTTTGTGTTGGGGCACATCGACATTTCAATTCCTTTAGACTTCTCCATCCCAAACTTTTTCAAAATCTCATTGATGTATTTGGTTTGAGATAGAAAGATGTCTTCCTTTCCTTGCTTTACTTGCAACCCCAAAAAATATTTCAGCTCTCCCACAAAGCTCATCTCAAACTGATCCTGCATGACTTTCTCAAACTTTTGACATAGAAGATCGTTAGTAGCACCATAAATAATATCATCAACATATATTTGCACAATGAGAAAATCATCAGATTCATACATCAAAAATAATATATTGTCAGCACTCCCCTTTTTAAAATTATTTTCCAACAAATAAGTGCTTAGAAGATCATACCAAGCTCGTGGAGCTTGCTTAAGACCATACAAAGATTTTTCTAATTTATAAACATGGTTTGGAAAATTATGGCTTTCAAAACCTGGGGGTTGCTCAACAAATACCTCTTCTTTCGGGTAGCCATTAAGAAAAGCGCTTTTACATCCATTTGTTTCAGTTTGAGCCCTTTATAACTTGTAAAAGCTAGCAAGATTCTAATGGACTTAAGCCAAGCAACTGGTGCAAAAGTCTCATCCACATCAATTCCTTCAATTTGATTATAACCTTTAGCTACCAACTTAGCCTTGTTTCTAATAACATTGCCAGATTCATCATGCTTATTTTTAAACACCCATTTAGTACCAACTACAGGATAATCAGTCGATCTAGGCACTAGTTTCCAGACATTATTCCTAACAAATTGATTTAATTCCTCTGGCATGGCCAAAACCCAACTTTCCTCTTCTAAAGCTATATCTATAGTCTTAGGCTCTATTACAGAAATATAATCACCATAAATACATAGAGCACAAAGATCTCTAAAAGAGGAGTGTGTGCGAATACCTGTCGTAGGCTCTCCTATAATTAAGTCTGATGGGTGGTTTGGGTTGAACCTCAGCTCTCTTCTGGTAACTACTTCTTCTTGAATTTCTGCCATGTTAGTTTCAGCTTCCTTTTGTATTTCAGGTTGCTCCTCATTATTCTTTGGAATGATTTGTTGTCTACATTTTTCCTCTTCATTGTTCTGCCTGCAATCCAAGGAATTTATATCAGTTTCATCAAATTTTACATTTATAGATTCAACAATAGAAAGGGTACGTTTATTATAAATCTTGTATGCTCTGCTCCTTGCTGAATATCCCACGAACACTCCCTCATTTGATTTTGATTCAAAGGTGCCAAGCTGATCTGCAATATTTAATATGTAGCACCTGCATCCAAAAACTCTAAAGTGAGAAACTATAGGAGTGTGGCCATGCCATATTTTATGAGAAGTTTTATTTAGTATAGGTCTAATCATAACTCTGTTGCATACATGGCATGCAGTATTAATGGCCTCGGCCCAAAAAGACATAGGCGAGCTATATTCATGTAACATACTCCGAGCCATCTCTTTTAATGTGCGATTCTTTCTTTCGACCACCCCATTTTGTTGAGGTGTTCTAGGAGAAGAGAATTCATGTAAAATTCCTTTTTCAAAACAAAATTTTTCAAAAATAGCATTTTCAAACGCACCTCCATGATAGCTTCTAATTTTTACAATGGAAGAATTTCTCTCATTAGAAACTTGTATGCAAAAGTTTTGAAAATGGTCAAATGAGTCTGATTTTTTGGCTAGGAAGTATACCCATGTATATCTATAGAAATCATCAACCAATACTAAACAATAATTTTTACCTCCTAGGCTAGCAATGTCTGTTGGACCAAATAAGTCCATGTGCACTAATTCCAATCTGCGTGTGGTGGCAACTTCATTAATAAGTAGATCTAGTTTGCTTACCTTTGGTGCATGCCACGCACAACTTACCATTCTCATATGTCTGATGTGGTAGTCCTCTTACCAAATTTTTGTTTTCCAGCTTCTTTATCAATCCCATGCTTGTATGTGCTAATCGTCTATGCCATAGTGTGGCCTCTTCTTCACCTACAAGCAAGCATTTAGAAACAGTTAGTTCTTCAATCATAAGAGTATAAACGTTATTCTTTCTATTTGTAGTAATAATAGTGTCACCTGTGGAGCTATCAATGATTCTACAAAGCTTTGCATCAAATTCAACTTTCATACCTTTGTCGCATAGCTGACTGATAGAAATGAGGTTATGTTTCAACTTTTCAACCAATCGGACATCTGTAAGCTGAAAGGTGTCGTTACCTACAACAAATTTACCAATTACCTTGTATTTTCCATTGTCCCCTAAAGTAACACTTCCTCCTTCATGCTTTGCAAGGCTAAGGAACTTTTCTCTTTCACCTCTCATGTGTCTTGAGCAGCCAGAGTCTAAGTACCACTCACACTTTTGTCCCTTAGTCATGCCATATACCTACACATAAGAAGAGCATGATATGTGTGACCTAGGAATCCAAATAGATCCATCAGTGTTAGTCACTTTACTTTTTGGAAACCAAATTTGCTTAAATTTGATGTTGGTATTCCTATACTTGCAATTGTAATAAGCATGACCAACACCACCACATGTATAACATTTAGTTAACATGCTTCTTTCTACACCAGTTTCTTTTTGATGTTTTCTATTAATTCTAGGCCTCTCATCAATTTTATTTCCGTGGCCTAAACCATGCCTGTTATTTCCAAGTATCTGATTACCTAGAATAATGTCTAATGAATGCTTTCCAACACCAAATTTTTTAATAGACAATTCAAGATCAGATATTTAGATTTTAAAAACATGTTCTCATTAACAAGCATGGTACATTTACTAATGAAGGCCATTTTGTTCTCTTTCTCACTCTTTTTCAGATTAGCCATCTTCTTTTCTAGCTCTTTGTTTTCATTTGTTAGCATGCAAATCTTCTCATTTAGCAATTCATTTTCAACTTCTAGCTTAACCATATTTTGTTTAAACATGCTAATATCTTTAAGCAAAGTAGAGAAATTCAGACATTCAGTTTCAGTAGGCATGCAAGATTTTCCCTTTTTCAAAGAGCTAATAGTAGAATTACATGCAACAAGCTTCTCTTTAATTTCATCAACTTCTAATGACATATTATAATTGTCTTGTTGCAATTCAAAATTAGCATTTTTAAACTTCTTTACATGGGATTCAAGTAACTCAACAGTTGATTCTAAACGTTGAATTTCATCTTGCATTTCTTTAAAAGTAGTCACAAGTTGAGCTTTAGTTAGTGATTTTACCTCATCTAGTTCTCCCATCAGACAAAGTGAGGAGTGTGCAACTTCCTCTTGAGATTCATCCTCGTTGTCCATATCACATGTGAGCACCATAGATGTCCCCTTTTGCTCTGCAGCGTTGTTCTTTCCTTGAGGGCATTACTTTATAAAATGTCCCTGTTTTTTGCATTTAAAACATATAACTGGATCAGTAGTAATCTGCTCAAAAGATTTATTATTAGAATTAGATTTAGAGCGATTAAACCTTTTCAGCATCTCTGATCTCCCATTTCCTGTTCTGATATATCTCTTGAAGTTTCTCACCAAAAAAGCCTCCTCTTCATCTACATCTTCATCCTCCTTAGCCTGAAGGGCTAGTGCCTTTGAAGTCTTGATCTCATCTTTCTCTCTGATTTCAACGCTCAGTAGCTCGAGCTCATGGGACATCAGGTTCCCTATCAGGTCTTTCGCTTTCATCTGTGCTAAATCCTTAGCTTCCTGAATAGCTGTAATTTTGGGGCGGAAGCAGCTAGGCAGCGCTCTCAAGATCTTTCCGATTTGTTCTAGGCTTGAGTACGGCTTTCCAAGAGAAGTAGATTTGTAGACGATGTCTGTGAACCTCGTAAACATCTCCTTAATTGACTCTAATGGAAGCATGTGAAAGCTTTCATACTCAGTGCTGAGCAGCGCAAGTCTGGACTCCTTAACCTGCGATGTACCCTCGTGAGTCACCTCCAGAGTATGCCAAATTTCATGCGCAGTTTGACATTGAGATATACGGTTAAACTCAACTTTATCTAAAGAGCAAATCAGAGCATTCAAAGCTTTATTATTTAAAGAAAAATGTTTCTTATCATGATCATCCCACTTATCTTCTAGTTTTAGCATTTCATTATCTTCAATTTTAATAGTGCGATGTTTATAGCCTTTTTCCACAATTCTCCACACATCATAATCAACAGTAGCTAAATATATCCTCATCCTATTTTTCCAATAAGCAAAATCAACACCGTTAATCTTAGGGGGACGAGAAATAGACTGACCCTCAGCAAAAGCAGAATCAGACATATTCATAGACATGATCAACTAGGCTAGATCCTCTAAACTGGCTCTGATACCACTTGTTAGATCTGGATCTAAGCCTAGAGGGGGATGAATAGGCTTATGAAAATTCTCGTGCAACCCACGAGAAATCACACGCAGTTAAAATCATAGGAAGGGTAAATAATAGACAATCACAGATGCACAACAGATTTACCCGGGTTCAGTCATCCCAACGACCTACGTCCAGCCCCAAAAGCAATACAAGATTATTAAAGTTAACTGGTACAACCTGTAGCTAGAGCACTAACTCTACACTCACCTGGCTCTCAGTACCTGCACTCACCAAAGTGCCCAAACAATAACAATCCTAGTAAAGCTCTCTCTTGGCTTGTCCCAACTAGCCAAGTCCCCAAAAAAATAATAAAATAGTTCTACAAAGATCACAACGTCACAATCACAAATAAGATAAAGTTCAGAATCGCTCAGTTGTGACGGCATTAATGTCTCAGTCGTTCAGTGCGTGGTCAAATCAATCTGACAGGTAGTAGTCTCTAGTCCTCAAGTGGCTCGGCCTCTTCGGTTGATGGAGAAGGAAGGTTACGGCATGGAAGGGGCAACTTGCGGCATGTGGTTTCTGAACATATCAATCTTCAATGTTGTTGCATGGTCATCAATGTTGCGGCTTCAATCTGTTGGGAATTGCCTTGGAACGTGCGTGCGCCCTAGGAATCTTCAAAGGGTATTGAGAATTTCTTGGTGACCGCAAGTTTTTGTGCACATCTCTTTGGGGATTTGTTTTTGGCACTTGAAAAAAAGGGGGAAGCAGCCTTTTTAAATTTTTCAAGGAAGTATGTGGCTAGTGTTTTCAACAAAAGGCTCTTAGGGATTCAAGGGAAGATTTTTAGGGGGAAATGCTGCCTTCGAAATTCTCTTGGAGAGTGCGGCTCTTCTTGATTGAATGCACAAACTATGCGGCTGCTAGTATAGGTTTTCAAAGGGAGGAGGTATTTGAATTAAAGAGCTCTGTTGACTTTTCAAACCCCAAACACAATTAGCAACTATGGTTTTAATTTGAATGCATGATGCGGCTTAGGCTTGGGAATTGATGAGGAATAAATTTTCGGCTCCCTTTCAAACTTTGGGGAATTGAGAGGTATATTACGGCTTCAAGGGGTTTTTTACCAGAGCTCTTAATCAATCAATTTTGACCTTTTGTTCCCTCAAAAACGGTTGCGCACGTGACCTCTTAGGGCATCTTTTTCAAAGAGTATGTCTTCTCCTCTTTTTAAAATTGCGTCTGCTTCTTTTTTTTACTAGGGTATTTTTCGGAGTCCGTTATCACACCAAAAAACAAACTTGTGGCTTAGCCCTTGTATCTCAATTATTTCACCTTTTACTATTTGTTCGCCATCCCTGAAACACTTAACACACACGTTAAAAACGTTCACACACGTTTGTTATCATCAAACACGAAGTTCATAGATCGTTGCTACCAACAATAGTGTGGTGTAATTGTATTGGAATATATTGATATTTGAATGAGCACGAATGTATGGCTATGGGTGTATGTTGGCTTGTATGGGGGTGACCCTTGAAGGAGACTAGTATGAAAGAGTTAGAGTAGTCGCATTTTCGTAATCTTAGATAGAGATGTGTGTAGAGTAAAACAAGTGTGTGTGTGTTTAGAAGGGGTGTGTGTACAAGGGAGAAGTGGTGGATGGCATGGCATGGTAATTATAGACCAAATTTGGAGGGCAACTTATAGGGCTTGGTGTGTGTGCTTAGAAAGTGGGCTTATGTGTGTGTGTGGGCATGGCATGGTAATTATAGACCAAATTTGGAGGGCAACTTATAGGGCTTGGTGTGTGTGCTTAGAAAGTGGGCTTAGGTGTGTGTGTGTGTGTGTGTGTGTGTGTGTGTGTGTGTGTGTGTGTGTGTGTGTGTGTGCAAAGCAAACTCCACACACTTCTACATAACTCTCTCCTTCTTTCTACACACATCTTCCCTTTTCTTTCTTTTATTTTTCATTTTGTTTTTCTCTCTTCCCACTCACGTAACTAGCAAAAAAAAAAGAAAAAAAGGGGCAAGAAAGGAAAGAATGAATGAATGAAAAAGAAAGAAAGAAAGGAGAAAGAGAAAGAGAAAGGGAAAGGGAAAGGGAAAGATCAAAGGAAACCAATGAAATGAGAAGAAGAGGAAGGAGGATGAGGAGAAGAGAGAAAGCTTTCATGAAGGTAGGATTCCCATCTCCACCTTGTATTTCATTTGCATGCATGTTTCCTTGTGAATTCACTTAACTTTTATGTTCATGAAGCTGTTTTGAGAATTCCAGCAGTTTAAGCCTCTGTTAAAATGTGTATATCTCCTAAACTGATCACAATGGAATCTGAAAAGAAAAATATTCATATAGTTCATGAAATCCTACCCCAAATTCATACAAAATATGATATATGTTCAATTCAGTAATTAGTAGTAATAATTCCACCTTTGCAACATGTCTGTGTTTCATCCAGTCTGGATACACTTTAGCAAAACTTTGTTCAGTCTCTGCACACTTCATGGAATTTTGTATTCTTGGTCTCATTGTAAATTTAACAAATTTTCCTACAGCCTTGTCTCAGTGCAAAATTTCATGATTCGAACTGCAATATAACTTAAAACAGAAATCTTTACAACCCTCAGAATCTGTCTGAAAAACAGATTTGATAGGTTTCACCAAAAAATTCACCATAAATCATATATTTCATGTATTTTCATGAAATTTTATATCTGAATCCAACACTACTAGATCTACAACTTTCATTTAGGAAATTTTGTCCACTTCGCAACTAAAACTAATGATATATGGCCAATTGTTGTGACTGTCTCCAATTTCCAGCAAGCTGAAATGTTTAAGAGATGCTATAACTATGAGTTGATGCTAAATTTTCCTCTATTATGCATGTGCATTGTTGTTACTTGAAGTATGAGTTCATTGTGATATTTTCTCTTGGATTTGCTCTTGTTATCATGGCCATGTTAATGACTCCGTCATGCGTTCGATGAAATGCCTCAATGAAATAAATTCATGGAAATGGAAGATGTGGCCTTGTGTATGTTCGTAGAATGAGTTATAATATGGATGCATGATGTCGGGGGACATGTATGGCATGGCTTCAGTAATGATGTGTTGATGAATTGTTGTGACTGGGATGAAGGGCATGACACTTCAGTGCGTGACCCATTTTGATATGAGAATTTGAGAAGCCATGCATACATGACTCCCACATTGTTGATATGATGTTAAAATAAATTCATTAAATGACTCAGTCCTCTTAAAGGAGAGTAACTTGGGGTTTGGGGAAACCAAAGTAGTAGGTGGACATAAGAGATGGACCGGTTGTCGTTTGCACTCCTGACGTAGCCCATGAGGCGGGGAGTGGCGGATATAAGGATGATTGTGGAAAGGGCTCCTTTGTTAACAGAATTGCACGCTTGGCTCAGTCCATAGCATGTCTGGGGGGAGTTCCAGTCCAACCCTAGGGGAGGGAGGTCCAGTCCCAAAAGGGTCATACCCACTAACTAGGTTCCAAAACGCAAACCAACGATTTAATTGATAACCCTCATTATTTTGTAGCATTAGTAAATGTTGTTTACTTGTGTAATTCCTTTTTGGTGGCACCTTGTGTATTTCCTTCTTTGCCCATGCTGTGACTCTTTTACTTTATATATGATTTGTAGTACTAACTCTCTTTTGTAGCAACACACCAGTGTAGCAGGTACGTTTTCCGACTAATACTTTAATATTATGTAGCTACGTCTTCCCTTGCATGTTATGGTACTGTACGTCATATTACATGCATAGTAGCTCATGCATGTAGATGATATACTACGTGGAGTTGGGATATCCTACTGGGACACGCGTTGACGTGCCCCCGTTGACTTTTCAGGTGTTGACTCTTGGAGTTGGTAGCAGGTGGAGCAGGGGAGTCTAGTGGCAGAGTTGAGAGTGTGGGGTGGGGAGAGGTGATGAGATAGAGAGTTGTTGTACCTGAGGTCTACTTGCGGGGTAGAACTGAGATGGTATATCAGCTATTGTAGTATGTATATGTGGATGATGTACTTTTAGTGTTGTGCACTGGTTGGTGTTGGTGTTATTTTGTGTTGTTCTTTGGTTATTTGTTGTCTGTGTTTGGGAACATTACAGGTGCTACCCCAGTAGTACGCAGTGGACCTGCTTGTCTTTCGTATTTCATTTCGTAACACTCGCTCTTCGGGTATCCCGTGGAGCAGGGCGTTACAACTAGCTCATAAGAGCATGACTTAAGATAAAAGAATCTATAGTCAAGTGATTGGTTTAAGTAACGGAAAATCCGTTTGACCGTAACCAAATGTAATTGTTTTGGTCGATTGATAACGTGCATATAAGCATACCAAAAACATAATATCGGGTCTACTTGCGGTAAGATAGAGTAAGCTACATATCATACCTCGATATTGACGAATGTCAACATCTGTTCCATGTTCATCTTTATCAAGATGTGTTGTTGTGCTCATTGGAGTACGCTTGGATGAAGAGGATCCCATCCCAAAGCGCTTGATCAATTACACCGTGTACTTTATTTGGTGGATGAAGATCCATTCCTCCAATTGATGGATTTGAAGTTCTAGAAAGTAGATGAGCTCTTCCATGTGGCTCATCTCAAATTTGTTTTGCATGGACTTAGCAAAATCTTAACAAAGTGAAGAGTTAGTAGAACCAAATATAATGTCGTCAACATATAATTGAATTTACACAATGTCATGATCGAAATACTTAGTGAAAAGTGTTGAATCAACCTCACCCATTTTGAAACCCAAATCAACAAGAAAATTCTTTAGTCGATCATACCATGCTTGAGGAGCTTGTCTCAACACATAATGAGCTTTCTTGAGTCTAAAAACATGATTTGGTGATTTTTCATTTATGAAACCGGGTGGTTGTGAAACATAAAATTCCTCAACAACATGTCCATTAAAAAATTCACTTATCACATCCATTTGAAAAAGTTTAAAATTCTTGAATGAAGCAAATGATAACAATAGCCGAATAGATTCTAATCTAGATACTGGGGCAAAGGATTCTTCAAAATATATACCTTCTTCTTGCCGGTAACTTTGCCTTATTTCGGACGACGACTTCGTTTTCATCCGTCTTGTTTTTGAAGATCCACTTTGGTCTAATGACATTGTGGTCTTTTGGAGGAGGAACTAATTCCCAAACATCATTACTTTCAAATTGGATGAGTTATTCTTCCCTAGCCATGATCCATGAGCCATATTCACATGCTTCGTCGATGTTATTTGGTTCTATTGTTGAGACGAAAGTACAATGTGTGAATCGCTCTACCCTTGATCTTGTACGGACTCCATGTTCAATTTTACTTATCACTTGATCATGTGGATGGTTTGGAACTGTAGCAAATGTCTTGGATTTAGAACAACCTCAACTACATCATTAGTAAGGTTAGTTGCAATAGAATCATCTAATTTAACATTATTCAAGGAATCACATAGAATTTCAACATTCTCATCAAAGTGAGATAATGAAACATCAAAATCCTCATAAAATAAAACATGAAGTGATTCTTCAACCGTTAAGATTCTTTTATTGAATATTCGTTATGCCTTGCTACGATTGAAGTATCCTATAAATATTCCTTCATCGGAACGTGAATCAAACTTATCCAAATTACCGTGTGTTCTTAATAAAATATTTTGAACCAAAGACACAAAAATAACGTACTTGAGAGATTTTGTTATAAAATAATTCATAACAAGTTTTGTTTGTATGGGGTCTCACAAGAATCCTATGTAGTACATAGCACGCGGTATGAATAGCTTTCGTCCAAAATTGTAAACCAATGCAGCTATCACTAAGCATAGTGTGTGCACACTCAATGAGAGTTCCATTTTTACTTTCTACGACACCATTTTGTGATGGTGCACGAGGGAAGGAAAATGTGTGAGTTATCTCGTTCTCATCATAAAAATTAGAAAATAGTTCATTATCAAATTCACCTCCATGATCACTACGAATGGTGATAATGGACGTGCCTTGAATCTTTTGAATTTTCTTAGATAAAATAATAAAATTTTCAAATGCCTCGTTTTTCCTATTTAAAAACTTTACCCAAGTATTCCTAGAGAAGTCAACAACTACAAGTCCATAAAATACATTTCCTAAGGATGCAACTCTAGTAGCCCAAATAAATATTGATGTTAAAGCTCTAGAGGCCTAGAAGTAGATGTTACATCTTAAGCTTAAATGACGATTTATGAAGCTTGCCCCGTTGGCATGAATCGCAAAAACTTTTCTTATTAAAAGAAAGTTTCGGAAATCTCTAACTAGATTATGCTTGGACAATTTATGAAGGTGCTTGAAGTGTACATGACCAAAGCGGTGATACCACAACAGTTGTTCATTAGAGTGGGCAACCAAGCATTGGTCTTGTGTGTGGCATATTCAAAACGTAATTGTCTTTTTGACGTGTGCCATTCAACAAAACACTATCATTAGTATTATCAAAAATACTACACAATCCATCACCAAAGTCAACTTTGTAACCCTTGTCACAAGTTGACTTATAGAGATAAGGGTGTGATTTAAACCATCTACAAGATAAACATTATCTATAAGAGGTTTAGAGGGGTTACCAACTTTTTCAATTCCTATGATGGAGCCCTTCTCATTGCCTCCGAATGTGACCGTTCTGCTATTCTTGATACGGATAATTTCGGAGAGCAAACTTCAGTATCCCGTCATATGTTTGGAACACCCGCTAACGAGTATCCAACCCTTTCTTTTGCATTTAGAGCAATCTTTTCCCATATTTCCCTTTTTTGTCTTCTTGGGTACATATAGAATATACCATAAGCACATGGTACCCAAGCATGTTGGGTCCAAGGGGATTAACCCTTTGGAAACCAAGTTCAAGTGGACTTTGGCTTCCCAACATAATTCACATTATTTACCACATCCTAAAATATGATTGATATACATGCCTTTGTCATACATGCTAGTGTTTTTAGGCCCCCAAATCAAATGATGTTCGGGAGTCCTATGCCTTATGGGTGCATGCATTGAAGATGGGTTTCTAATAAAAGCATGCGACATGTGGGCATGTGAATGTGTATAGTCATTAGGGTGAACATACGCAAGTGGGTAAGTATGTGTTGGTGCATACCCATAGTGTGATGCATGTGGGTAATAGATGTGAAGGTGTGCATGATACATACCATGTGATCATGCACGATGCGTGCATGCTTTGTGAGCATTCATATGATTTTTCACATTATGTGAATAAGCATTAGTTGCATAAGAATGTGAAGCATGATAAGCATGAGAAACATGTGGATAAGCATGTGCATGTGGTGTTTGTAAATAACCATGCACATGAGTGTGTGTGCGGTCATGTGGTTGTCTTACATGTGTGTTTTCACGTGCACGAGGATGTGGTGCATAAACTCATCATAAGTAGGAGCAAGATGTGAAGGTGCTCTCCTAAGTGGTTGAGTACGTGTGTACATGTAAATACGTCCCTTCTTTGTTTGTCCACCCTCGGTGGATTTCTTTCAAAAAGAAGGTGCCATCGGAATAGAGCATGTCTTGGTAGTTAAACTATTCAAGAAGTTAGATCTCCACTTGTGGATGCACCGGAGGATGGCCTCACAAACTCTATAGTGGCTCCAACATAGGATGTGCGATGGGTGGAAGCATTATTTTTAGAGTAGCCAAGTCCACCATGGTAATTTGCGGGAAGTTGGTTAACCAACAAAGTGTTCAATTTGTCCTTACCTATGTTTAATCTATCAACATTTGAGGACATGCGCTCATATTTTTTTAGAGTAGAGATATTAGTATCTAAAGTGGATACTTGTGTAGTAAGCTCTTGAATTTGGGATTTGAGAACTATATTCTCATTTTCCACATGTGTGTTTTGAGATTGAAGTATTTCAATATCAACATCGTCACATTCACTAATTTGGACTTTGTCCAATTGTGACTTGAGGGATATAACCTCATTTTTCAAACAATCATTTTGAGAAGCCAAAGTGGCTTTCTCTTTAATTAGTGCATTATGTGAAGTGCTAACATTCATATCAAAATTCATGGATGAAGTAGCTATTCTAGCAAGTTTATCCTTAGCAATCATATAAGAGTTGAACAAATTTTGATACATCTCACATAGTTGCTCATTTGCTAATTTAACATCATCCATGGTTATCTCATCGGTGTCACTATCACTATTACTAGATGAGTCCTTTGGATAGCTTTCCTTAGCCATGAAGCATGTGTGTGCTACTTCTCCATTTTTCTCATCTGAGTCTTCGCTATTAGTATCCTCGCTTGAATCACCCCATGTTCCAACTAGTCCTTTCTTCTTTTTTGTTTTCCTTGTACAAATCTCCCTTTTTGCACTTGGGAGCTTTCCATTTTTCCTTGTTCTTAAGTAAGGGGCAATCCATCTTGATGTGCCCTGACTTATTACAATTAAAACACAAAGACGAGTTATTAGTAGAAACAAATTTGTTCCTAGGTTTAAAGTTACCTTTTCGGTAAAACCAATGTAGCTTCCTTGCCAAAAGTGACATGGACTCCATGTCCATTTCTTCATCAGAGTCTTCATTCTCCGAATCGGCTTTGAAACCAATTGTTTTCTTCTTAAGTTCGGATAGAGCTCTTAGAGAATCCTTTCTTCTCTATCAGCCTTCCTAACCTTATAAGCCATGAGGTTTCCTATGAAGGCATCAACCATGTATGTGGCCATGTTATTGTCTTCCTCAATGACCATTTCTTCTTTTCCCATTCTGGGGTAACGTCCATAATGAGTTTCCTTACCTTTTCTACTTAGGTATATCCTTCCTAAGAGCTTCAATCTCATTCAAGATATCCGTGAATCTTGCATACATGCCAGAGATGGTTTTCTTAACCTGCATTTGAAACATCTCAAATCATTGTACAAAAACATGAAGCTTTGATAACTTTACATGGATTGTCCCTTCATGAGTAATCTTGCATACATGTAAGAGATGGTTTTCTTAACCTGCATTTGAAACATCTCAAATCATTGTACAAAAACATGAAGCTTTGACAACTTTACCTGGATTGTCTCATCATGAGTAACTTGGAGATGTTTCCAAATTATATGTGCAGTTATGCAATTCGACACTTTGTTGAATTAAGTTGCATTCAATGCACATATAAGAAATTCATCGCTTTTGCATTGTTTGTCTCCACAAGTACTTGAGCCGGTGTTCATTTTGAGTAGTCTTACTCAAGCGGATCAACATGCTCCTTTTCTACTGCACGCCAAAGAGAAGCGTTCTTTAGAAAGATGACCATTTGGGCTTTCCAATACCTATACTTTGACATGTTGAAGTGTGGAGGTCGAATTATGGATTGACCTTCGATGATAGAAGATGCACAATCACGATTGTTGTTGCAGCTTGTGATTTCCATAGTTTGAAACCCTTGCTCTGATACCAATTGTAGGATCTGAAACTATAGGAAGAAACACTAGAGGGGGAAAGAATAGTGTTTTTATAAGGATAATACGGAAATTACGCTAAATTATAAAACCCTTATGAAACCTTAGTGCAGAATAGAAAAGAGAGAGCAACAACACAAGAATGCAAATGCAAACACAAGATTTACACTGGTTAGGATTCATTGGTCGGATTCATCGAGTCTCCCTAACTCCCTTGAATCCTACTCCAGCAATCCACTAACCAACCTGCTAGTGCTTAGTGTTCCATTAATACCCACTTGCAAAAACCTAGCTAGTGTAAAAACAGTACACCTTTTTATTCCACTTCTCACAACCTGTAAAAAGATCACTCTCACAACCCGAGAGAATATTTCAAATATCAAAGAGAAAAAAGAACCGAAATATGAAACAACTTTACACAACCTCTGCTTTGAATAATACCTTTAAGAATGAGGCAAGAAGGTGTGTGTGATGTGATGGGTTTTGGCGGAGCCTTAGGGCACAAATCGGTTCCCGTCCTAAGTCGGACTGACAACAGAGGGATAAAAACATAGCGAAAAACATATAGCTAAACAATTTAGCTAAGGCCTTAAGATAAGCCAGAAACTTAGCCAGGATCTACGCCGACTTGGGATGGATCTGACCACCCCAAGAAGGATCTATACTACTGCGACATTATTAAAATTATTCTAAAAAGCTACTAAATCACATACCTGGAACCTTGCCTTGGTACATGCAGGGTGTACCGCACCGTCTTTCGAACCGCTCCCCGTCCCACGCCGAACCGCTCCTCAAACCGTTTCACGTCCTGAGGCAAGCAATCCCCTTGTTGCCGAGCCAACCACGTGCCGAAGCAAGTTTCACCTGAGTGTGAACCTTCGCCAAGACTCCGGATCAGATTCGAACCCCTTCATGGCTTTGCTAGAGCCCTTCAGGAGCAAGGAAGAATTTTATAGAGAAGCGAATATTAATTTTAAGCTTAGATCCGAGCATGCCCTAACATTTTTGGGAGCCTTCAGATCTAGAGCTTGGGACAAGTTTAGAGGAAGGGGGCAGGCCCTTAATTATATAGGCAGCTGACCCCTCCCCTTTACTCGACAACCGATGTGGGACAAAAGTTTGGAGTTAAATAAATCAAGTTAGTTTGCTTTTCATAAAGGTCAAACTTCCATGAATTTTAACACCCTCACTGGTGAGCTTCAATCTTGATACAACCTATCAAATCGAAGAGCACTGAATGGTGAACGTGTAGGAAAAAACAACCCGTCAATCCGAGTCCATTTGGACCTTTAATCATATGTCCAAAGTTGAGCCCAAGACTGCATTTTCGTTCAAAACCAGCCGCCGGCACTAGAAAATATTCTAGGTTTCAGAACCCAACCGTGGGGCCCGCTATATGGGCCCCACGTGCTCCTGCACGTGCCAGCCCAGAGGGGCACGTGCCCGCAGGCGCATGCCAAGCACGCGCCTGGTAGGGCACTGCAAAATTTCAGGCGCCCCTAAAATAAGGTTGGGGCCCGGCCCCATTTTGGGTCGGGTCCCACCCAATTTCTAAAAAAGCCTTTTTTTGATTGTTTTCTTTCTCAAACAAAAACTCTTGGGCTCCTATCTATTGGGCCTTTGGTGGCTCTCTATTTAAAACACTTTTAAATAGACTTATTGGGCTCGTTTGGACTCCGTTTTTGACGTGGTTTGAATCTGTGTTTAGACCGGGACGATCCCGTCACACAGGTAGTCTTTTCAATGCGTTTATTATATTTAAATATTATCTTAAACAATTTAAGACATATTTAACTCCTTTTGCATCACATGCAAAATAGTCCACTATCAAAGCTTAAAATATTATTTGCAATAAATACAAATGATCTGAGGGCATACATCCGCCAACATCTCCCACTTACACTCAGGATCATTTATCCCGAATGCAGGAGCTAACTGCAAACTCTTTGTGGTTTTTAATCCCTTGTATCAAATGCATATTCTCCCTAATGTTTCTACATATTACTAGATGAAGGTTGCACTCTGTGTGAGACCCTACAGCCTGACCCTACTACAGGTTGGGCTTGAAGCCCCAGACGGCAGTGACTGCAAGCAGAAGTTGTCGTTCCTATTTCAGTATCATACTTATGTGGTTAACTCATCGAAATACGTATTTCCAGGACCACCCTGACTATGTCTGTGATGAATTCTGTAGTTTTAGTCTCTTCGTCAAAACTATGTCGTTTGACCCAAGCCTAGGGTACGGTCAAACTGTCAACCCAATAGCTTGAAGCCGATTAGTTTACATCGGTCTTTAGTTAAATAATGTTGGACATCTTTCAACATACTCTGGCCATAGTTTTCGCTAAAGACAGAACTAACACTATGACACTAACTCCCATTGACCGGAAGAGACGAATCCTATCTTGGTCATTACTCTCCTCGCACGCTTCAAATGTCACCCAACCAAAGACCTTTTGACAGGCCTAGCCTCGAAGCTAGGTCAGAGATCTAAGTGATACCGTTCACATACAGGTTCGTACAATGACTTCAAGCCAAAGACCAACTTGCTTATCATCACTAAGAGTTACATTAACAGATTGGTCAATCATAACCATATGATAACTCTTGTAGGTCGTTCAGTGAACTCATTCTCCAATGAGTACATGTGTCTCATCTTCGACTTCGCCAAGTCAAACGATCATGAGATCATCGTCACCGCTATCTGGTGAAGACTAAGACATAATGGTCTATCCGATGTTTCGATATCCTTTTCTTGAAACATCTACGACCATGAACCTTTTTAGACTTATGCTATAGACGGTCAAGCATTTCTCCATGATCGAGATGCTCATCTCGATACATGTTTGACCTTGCATTAAGTCTCAGGACTTTACCTAAGTTAATTTCTAATGATTACTACATTATTGTTAACTTTGATAAATTCTTACCAAACAGCTTACTGTTATTTCGAACAAGATATTTGTATAGATACACAGTGATGAATTTGCCTCGAGGGCATACCCATCTTTCAACATCTCCCACTTGCACTTGGGCCCATTTATCCTGTTATCTAATACCGCATTTACGCATAAGTCTTTCCAGACTTCATGTGGTAGAGCCTTTGTGAGTGGATCTGCTAAAACATCTACTGTATAGACTTAAGGGGGTTCTATGTTCATATTAGACCAACCATTTGAATCTCATTCAAATAATTCCTTTGGTCCTATGGAATCCATTTAATTATCCTGGATCTCATCCTACTCATCGTACATTACGATAATAATTTAAATAGAGTTACTGGTTATTCTAGACGGTTCATATTCAAAAGTGTCAAACTCTTTTGACCACTTTGTCAAAAAATATGTCACAGCCCTTTGATGCCTCGCATGTATTTTATTTGCTCCCATTGACCTTGAAAACTCTCTGGCTAATTCATACAAGTTCGTCCTTCTAAATCATATTTAGAAAACGAACTACAAATGAATGCTCCAGTTTTCATGGTTATCATGAGCGTTTACATCGAGTTCGTTCCGAATAGATTTGTACACATCTGCTGGGGAGACGGTTTCATCATAATCCGTTTATAGAAATTAGGATGAAAACGTTCTCAACCAATGTAATTGTACTTCACTATTTTCCTTTCTGCACTAATCTTCTAACTTGAAGGTTTACTTGCAGACATTACGAAACAATTCCTTTTGGGCACGTAAACAAAAGTCCATACTTTATTTATGTGCACAGACATATTCATCAAGTTGTTAATCAGCGTCTCTACTCTGAATTTCTTCTGGAAGTTATCTTAGACCATCATCGACTATAATGTCTAACTCGACTCTTTGTCTCACGAGACTCGAGTAATCCTTTAACTTCCTAACGATTGATTTAATGAATATCTTACTGATAAGGTCCTCATAGAACCTTATCAAAACCTAGGCATTTCTATATGGGACTTAACCCAGAGGGAGGATTGTTACTCAATCACTTTGCCATGAGTCGCACTATGTCTAACAAAGTGCGATTCATGCTCTCTAACACATCCAATATGTTAAGATACTTGCCCTGAGATAAAATCACATTTTCTTTTATTTATGCAAGATTTATATAGCTAAGTATTTGAATTTTTGATCTAATCGAATCATTTCAAATACTTCTGTCATTTTGTTCTCTATTTTATCAGACTTGTGTTTCATCAAGAACACGTGTCGTAATAATAATAAGAACGACTTATCCTGGCTAACTTAGACTTGGGTCCGGGTAAATCAGCATGTACGAGACTGTGAGTTCAACAACTCATTCTCCCATTGTCTTACAGAAGGAGTTTCGACCATTGTACCTTTAAGAATAAGGTTCACAAGTGTCCATAGACTTCGTAATACGAGAGGTCAGCCCCCTCTTTATGTGGCTTGTGAAGCTTAGTCTCTTTGGTACGGCCTAGTTTATTTTGTCATATAAGTTTATTACTATCTTGCGTATTCATATATTAACATTTAATATATTATAGTTATTACAAATTACTAACACAAAACATTGCTTTAGAAGCAAGGTGACGATATTCGTCAAAAATGTGTTAGACGTCTTTTGTATAACAATTATTCTGAAATCGTGACATCAAATATGTCACATTTTCAGTTCCTCCTACTTATGCATTTACTAATGATAAATAAAACTATCTTTCTCAATTGACTTTCCTGAGTGCCTTCTTCCTTTTCTAAATCTCATTTAGATATTAAATGTCATAACAAAATTACTAGTTGTACAAACACCTAATGTGTCCAAACACTTGAGCTTCACAACCTTGAGTTGACTCAACAAGTTGCTTGACTCAAGATCTAATTTGGATACATGGTTTTGTACCGCTCATGCACTCATCTTCGAATCAAACATTTTGATTGCAGTTTCGAACCTTGCGGATCGAAACCGTTTTCCATACAACCTTGAGTTGACTCAACAAATTGTACGGAGAAACTTGCTTTTGAACATCAATATGTTCCAGCTGCCCCAGATAGAGGTGAGTTGACATGTAGCGTGCATTTATTTTGTTGGACTCAGAACCTAATGAAATCATATTCTTAAGTCCGTCCTTAAGAAGGTCATTTTAATGTCAACGAGAATATAGTTTATTCTATCAATTAGAATTTAACTTGATATTCCATTAAACAATCTATTTGACCATTTAACTTATTCTATTAGAATATTATATTTTGATTCCATTGGTAAACTTAGAACTTACCCTAGTTTAGCATATGTTGAATATTAAATATAGATAGAGTGGCTTTTATCTAACTATATCCTCCCACTATTTTCGCGATCATTTTAAGCCAATCAATAAACAATTTAATTAAAATTAAATTAATGGAAGAAATCCAACCACCAAGAGTCTTACAACATTGAGTGTATCTCTACAAATTGCTTGACTCTGCGATCGGTAGATGACTCTTCATCAATCATATCATATATGATTCTCTTATCGATTTTTACCCCTAGCCATTTGTGATCATGAGTGTGATCATCCAAATCACAATGACTAGTCTAGTCGGACCCTTATTTTCTTGTCTAGCCTATCTTACCGGCACTTGGTGTATTCACGACATGACGGTTTGGGTCAAGTCTAGACTACATCATTAGATTAGCTTAGGTCGGCGCTCGGTGTATTCACGACACGACGGTTTGGGTCAAATCAAGATTACATCATATGTATTTAAGAAGTTGGTTTCTACAAGGTTGCCATGTCACAGCTTAAGTGTAGCTCAACAACTAAAACATGGGTCCTATAGTTTCCAACCTCTAAAACAAGGAGGGCTACAGCTAATCTTGAAGAAGATTATTAACGTATTTGACTTAGATATAGTCCATTGTGTCATATAATCATGATTCGCGTCATTGCGGTCCAGCAGAACACAGCCAGGAAATTGACTAAGCCATGATCACTTATTCCTTAAACTAGCTAGGGTGATCCAACAAATTTAGCCAAGCACATTGACCGGATCATGGTCCATTGAATGAAGCTTGTCATTTTTATATGCATGCCATAGACTAGAAGGCTTTTATTAACAACTAATTAATCTTATCAACTAGTTGAATCCTTAAAATTCAAAATTTTAGGATTTGTTAATAACTTTTATTAAATCCTTATCAACTACAAGGTTCACGTGCTATTCTAATCGTTATTAGGATTTTAATAAATCATTTACAACACTTAAAGTGTAGTCTTTTAATGAGAATTATTATTGAAACGATTAAAATAATAATCTTCATTAAAGAGGACTACCCTAATCAGGAATTAGGTTTTTAAAAGTTGTAATGATTATTAAAACATAGCATGTCAAAAATTTATCTTATAAATCTTAAAGATTCTTAATGGCTAACCTATAAGGGTTTTCTTGTGTTTTCAAATAAGGGACAAGAATAACATAGCCATTAACACTAACATCTTAATTAAATCATATGAAATTAAGTGTCAGCAATAAACAATAATTATCACTTAAGTATTTTATGTTTCAACTAAACATAATATGCAACATAATTTTAAAACATAAAAAATTTATCTAATAAAATTTAACGCTTCATGTTCAAAATTATCTCATAATTTTATTACATGAACATATGTTAAAATTATCAAATTTAAATTTGCTTGCAGAAAATTTTATCACATAAAATTTTTAAAGCATTTAAAATCATTTTTAAAATTATCGCATAAAGTTAAAAACATTTTAAATGCATTTAGAAGGCATTCTCTTAAAAATTCCATGCTTTTAAAACAATTTCAAAATATTTTACAAGAAGGGGTGCATTCTAACGATATTACATAAAGTCAAAATCTTTTATGTGCATTTAGTAAGCAATCAATAATTTTAAAATTGTCGCAGTCCTAGATCATCATGCAGACGAGGCTCTGATACCACTGATGGGTTTTGGCGGACCCTTAGGGCACAGATCTGTTTTCGTCCTAAGTCGGACTGACAACAGAGGGATAAAAACACAGCAGAAAACATATAGCTAAACAATTTAGCTAAGGCCCTAAGGTAAGCCAGAACCTTAGTTAGGATCTATGCCGACTTGGGATGGATCTGATCACCACAAGAGGGATCTATACTACTGCAACATTATTAAAATTATTCTAGAAAGCTACTAAATCACATACCTGAAACCTTGCCTTGGTATAGGCAAGGTGTACTGCACCGTCTTCCGAGCCGCTCCCCGTCCCATGTCGAACCGCTCCTCGAACCGCGCCGCGTCCCGAGACAAGCAATCCCCTTGTCACCGAGCCAACCACGCACCGAAGAAAGTTTCACCTAAGAGTGAACCTTTGCCAAGACTCCGGATCAGATCTGAACCCCTTCGTGGCTTAGCTAGAGCCCTTCAGGAGCAAGGCAGAATTTTAGGGAGAAGAGAATATTAATTTTAAGCTTAGATCTGAGCGTGCTCCAACATTTTTGGGAGCCGCTCAGATCTAAAGCTTGAGACGAGTTTAGAGGAAGGGGCATGCCCATATTTATATAGGCGGCTGACCCCTCCACTTACTCCACAACTGATGTGGGACTAAAGTTTGGTGTTAAATAAATCAAGTTAGGTTTCCTTTCATAAAGGCCAAACTTCCATGAATATTAACTCCCTCACCGTTGAGCTTCAAACTTGATACAACCTATCAAATTGAAGAGCACTGAACGATGAACATGTAGGAAAAAAACGGCGCGTCAATCCGAGTCCGTTTGGACCTTTAATCGTATGTCCAAAGTTGAGCCCATGACTGCATTTTCGTTCAAAACCAGCCGTCAGCTCTAGAAAATATTCTAGGTTTCAGAACCCAACCGTGGGGCCCACCATGTGGGCCCCACGTGCTTCTGCGTGTGCCAGCCCAGAGGGGCACATACCAAGCACGTGCCTGGCAGGGCGCTGCAAAATTTCAGGTGCCCCTTTTAGGGGGGCCTGTTAAGCTAGGGGCCCGGCCCCATTTTGGGCCGGATCCCACCCAATTTTAAAAAAAACCTTTTTGGTTGGTTTTCTTTCTCAAACAAAAACTCTTGGGCTGCTATCTCTTGGGCCTTTGGTGGCTCTCTATTTAAAACACTTTTAAATAGACTTATTGGGCTCGTTTGGACTCCGTTTTTGACGTGGTTTGAATCTGTGTTTAGATCGGGACGATTTCGTCACATAGGTAACCTTTTCAACGTATTTATTATATTTAAATATTGTCTTAAACAATTTAAGACATATTTAACTCCTTTTGCATCACATGCAAAATAGTCCACTATCTAAGCTTAAAATATCATTTGCAACAAATACAAATGATCTGAGGGCATACATCCCCCAACATCTTCCACTTGCACTCAGGATCATTTATCCCGAATGCAGGAGTTAACTGTAAACTCTTTGCAGTTTTCAATCCCTTGCATCAAATGCATATTCTCCCTAATGTTTCTACCTATTACTAGACGAAGGTCGCACTCTGTGTGAGACCCTACAGCCTGACCCTCCTACAGGTTGGGCTCGAAGCCCCAGATGGCAGAGACCACGAGTAGTAGTTAATGTCCCTGTTTTAGTATCATACTTATGTGGTTAACTCATTGACATGAGTATTGTCGAGACCACCCTGGCTGTGTCCGTGATGAATTCCGCAGTTATAGTCTCTTCGTCAAAACTATGTCGTTTGACTCAAGCCTAGGGTACAGTCAAAGTGTCAACCCCAATAGCTTGAAGCCGGTTAGTTTCCATCGTCAAATAATGTTGGACATCTTCCAACTTACTCTGGCCAAAGTTTTTGCTAAAGACCGAACTAACATTACTACACTAACTCCCATTGACCGGAAGAGACGAATCATATCTTGGTCATTACTCTCCTCGCATGCTTCAAATGTCACCCAATCAAAGACCTTTCGACGGGCCTAGCCTCGAAGCTAGGTCAAAGATCTAAGTAACACCGGTCACGTACAGGTTCGTACAATGACCTCAAGTCAAAGACCAACTTACCTATCATCACTAAGAGTTATCATTGACAGATTGGTCAATCATAACCATATGATAACTCTTGTGGGTCGTTCAATGAACTCATTCTTTAATGAACACCTGTGTCTCATCTTCGACTTCACCAAGTCAAATGATCATGAGATCATCGTCACTGCTATACGGTGAAGACTAAGACACAATGGTCTATCCGATGTTTCGATATCCTTTTCTCGAAACATCTACGACCATGAACCTTTTTAGACTTATGCTACAGACGGTAAAGCATGTCTCCATGATCGAGATACTCATCTTGATACATGTATGACCTTACATTAAGTCTCAGGACTTTACCTAAGTTAATTTCTAATGCTAACTACATTATTGTTAACTTTGATAAATTCTTACCAAACAGCTTACTGTTATTTCGAACAACATGTTTGTATAGATACACATGGATGAATTTGCCTCGAGGGCATACCCATCTCTTAACATGATGTGCTCTAAATGATGAGAGTATGAACACTTACTACTTGTCTCAAGATGATTAGCAATGAATGCTAGAAGCTTGATCTTGAAAGCTTTGGAGACAAGTTGAAACTTAGAGCTTGAGCTAGAATGGCTTTGAATGCTCTTGAATGCTCTAAAGAAGAATTAATGACTTGTATTCACTTTGGAATGTATTCAATGGTGTTTACAAGATCCTCAAGTCAAGACATTAAAGCCCTATAAATAAGCCACCGAACTCTGTCCAAAATGAGATAAAAATCCCAAGCATTTAATGCTGGAAACTGCTATTAATGGGCAGAAATCCTAGTCACCAGGCGCCTGAAGTAAACAGACCAGACACCAGATGTACTATTCTGACTGGGTCATAAATGCAGTTTAACGGACACTTGGCAGACAACTGAAAAAGACTTCCTAAATGCATGGTCCATTATCTAGACGTCTGGCAAAAAGGCATCAGGTGACTGATCAAATTTAACAGTGAGGAACTGAGATACTGAAAATTTTGGTCCGAATACCCAGACGTCTGATGTTCATCATCCAGACGTGTAGTCAACTTTACAGACATCAGGTAACACACCTTCAGACGCCTTATCGTGACTAACCGCAGAGTTTGAGCTACTGGAAATTCTGCTCACAAATAACTAGATGTCTGATGTATATCATCCAGGTGCCTGACACATTGTGCAGACATCTGGAAGCTTAACATCAGATGTCGGATTTTAGTCAGACAACAGAGGCTGAGATATTGGAAGTTCGGCTAGAATTATTCAGACGTCTGGAGTTCATCACCGGACGCACTTTTGTAGACGTCTGGGATGAGAATTTCAGGCGTCTGTACATGGTAGGGTTTTGGAAAACTGACTATGCATGAACACAAGGCGTTTGGAGACCAACCACCCAGCGCTTGTGTCGGCTGAAAAAGATTTTCTTTAAGCTTATGAAAGTTCTAACCCTATGAGACTCAATGATATATGATCTAAAGTGTTGTGAGTGTTATGAATGATATTCTAACAAGTCTATTCAAGGCTCAACATGCTAATTCAACAATGAAGTAAAAAAAGAGAAATATATACATATTTATCATCTTCACTTTTTCACTTCATATTGAATTCCTTGAAGACTTCCATTGAGCTTGTTGAGTCCAACACTTTTATTTCCTTGCATTCATTCCTTGATTTCCATGCTTCAGTGATTGATGTCTTTGCATCAATGATCAGAGTCATCGTCTTCATTTGATATGACTTTATCTATATTGACGATACTTCCATTAACTACATAATGTGGATTAGTCATAATTGATTATATTTGTTTATCATCAAAACCACATTGGGGGATCCAATATTCAATACGCTTTGACCTTCGGGCTGGAGCTCAACCATTCTCACGATCAAATACGATGACCGTTCGACCTTTCTGCTGGGTCGTTCCTCGAACGACCTGCACCACGATAATCGTTAGGAGTGTTGAATCTGGGTTCCGATCCAAATCCCATCCGATGCTTAAGTTAGTAACGATTTAAGAAATGCTTGTGGCTGTCAAGATCGACCTAAGGAATATCGTCTTGAATCAGTCACCTCAAGTTTTTGGAGAAAGAAATATAAGAGTGGAAGGAATAAGTTTGTCAAAATACATAGTATCTCTGGAGTCTGAACCATTTTCCAAGTGTCCTCTTCTCCTTTTATAGATAAGGATTTCCTTCTCTGATGCATAACGGTCCATAATTGGTGATGGCGGGATCCTCCCCCTGAAATAAGGATAACATTCGTCCATTTATTCTTTTATTTACTAACTAATCCGGTGGTATTAGCGGGATCCAACGGGCAAATGAGCTAGCACATTGACTGTGTATAGATTTATGGTCCTAGGTGGGCCTCGGAGCTATTGGGCCGATGCATACCATTCTCAGTGGGCCTTGTTCTTCAGGTAGAATTTATATACCCGCTTCGTGGGCCGAACCCTTGTATCAACATGCACGGATGGAAAATTTGACCGGTCATGCGCAGAATAAAATGGTAGGTGCACGTAGCAACTCCTAATAAACAAATCAGACTCCTGAGAAGGTGGAAAACTACACTTATAAAAACCTAGATGAGCACTCAAAGGCCCAACTAAAGACATCCATGAACACATCCAAAAGTGGGAATGTTGGGGCAATGCACCCCTCTCCTTCAATTTCTTTTTTTCCAAAAAAATAAATGTGTGTTTATAGTGAAAATTTCTTATCTTTAAAATTTTATTTGCATGCACATCCTAATTAAGCCGCCAGATCCATCCTGATACAAGGACAAGAAAACATCCATTTTGGGCAAATACAAAGACAACTAGAGGAACCGACACAAAAGTGGAACAAAGAAATAGAATACAAACTGGCTTCAAGTGGATTAAGGTGGCTGCATGAGATGATCAATCACGATGTGATCACAACTGTAGCAACTCCATGTTAAATAAGACAACTGCAACTAAAAAGAGACCCAAATCAAGGAGTGACACAATATGGATTTATGTCTTTACCATACTTTTATTTACAAGTTTGCCATTGCTTTAGTGTAATCATAAAATTACACTTTTACCACCTTTAGAATTTTAATGAGTTCACCACAGCACAGCTCTATTGTCCTACAGCTGTCGTAGCCTGAGCTCAGCCTTGCTACCATCCCCACTGCCACAAATATCACCCTTGGGAAATTCCTGCTTGCATCCTCTACCTCCCGTGCCAGCATGCTCGCCTTGTCCCAGTAATACAAGTTCCAAAACATCGAATTGAAGTACCATCTTCATTCCACAGCCCTGAAATCAATCTGGGTCCATCAAATTGGCCAGATCTTCGCTACGTCCAGCAGAGACACTACAACAAACAGGGGGAGAGAGAAGGCAGTGAGGAGCACTGCGAAGAATCTGACGATGTGGATGTTGCGATAGTTCAAGAAGGTGAGTGCAGCCATGATTATCGTTAGTAATGATATTCATGTGGATGGATATGAGATGAGAGGGATGGAGTATTTTAAGTAGTCGAGGAAGAGGACGTGTTAGAGGGCGTTGTCGAGAGCATCAGACACCCACTTCCAAATTCCCAACTGGAAGGCCCAGAAGGGGGAGAAGAAGGCAGTGGAGATCCAGAGGATGTATCTGTTGTTGTTGGGGAAGAGGGAGGAGAGCTCGGCGGTGACGAGGGCTTCGGGGAAAGACCAGAGTATAGGGAAGAGGAGGAAGCCCATGAGGGAGAGGAGTAGGCCGCTGCTGCAGCGGACGGATCCCTCGACGTCGAATGGGCCACCGGAGATGTCGAAGAAGATGAGGGCAATTAAGGGGGGAATACCGATAGTGTGGGCTGAGCCCGAGGGCTGGCTGGTGGCTGCCGATCCGCGGTGTTCTTTGCTTCCATTAGAGCTTTGTTAGTTGCACCATGAAAAAAATTTGAGTCTCTGGTGAGAGGACTTTAATTAGAGGGTTGGAAGGAGTAAAAATAATGGAAATAAAAGAAGTGAATGAATATAACAATTTAGTGGTGAATTTATAAATGTGGTGCATTCATAAATCTTGGGGGTATGACTAACAACACTCCAAATCAAAACTTGTATCTATGTCCCGCTGCAGTTTTTTTACAATGTTCTTCCACTTTTTGTTTGGTTAATGACTTGGGTGGATTTTGTTTATTTTCATTTGTGATTATACCATAGCTCCACAAAAAAATATCTCGATGTGTTGAATTTTTTTAATGAAAATAGATAGATGTGATCTAATATATATATAAACTATCTAAAAACAAAATTTAGATGATTTGGATATGCTTTGTCTATGCATCAATTGGTTGTAAAATCAATGTTTTAGGATAGTCATAAAATCGATTAATTTTGCAATCACTTGGTGCATGTGCAAAACATGTTCGAATTAACTGAAATTTTTTAGTTTAGACATGTTAGATCGCATCCAACGGAACATATTTTTCATTCATGTTACTCAATTTTAAATTTAACTCAAATGGATTTGCATGTTTGATCCATCTGAATGGATCCTAGCCTGTGTGTGTGTGTGTGTGTGTGTGTGTGTGTGTGGTGTGTGTGTGTGTGTGTGTGTGTGTGTGTGTGTGTGTGTGTGTGTATGGGTGGGTGGGGGTGTTAAGTGTTACTAGGGTGACTCCTTGGATTTCATTTAAGGAGTCACACATGTGGCATCATCTCAGCCCCCTCATCTAAGAGGGTAGATGAAAAGCAAATTTGGCATTCATTTACTTTGTTTGTCTCCAACTAATGATCTGTCCTTCGATAACTGGGGCTCCTCGAAAAAAGGGACGAGACCTGCTCCGTGCAAAAAAACTCATTCTCCTTGTTTGGCAAATCTCCCGTACCCCAAAATTTGGCAATTCACATGTCCCCAAAATCACACAGCTCATCCTTCCCCAAATAAATCGACGCAACTCACATATTCTTAGTTAAAAAATTCATTCATCTTCTTCAAAAATCCATGCAGCTAACCCTTCCCCAAAGAAATCGATGCTGCTCCTTCCCCCCCCCCCCCCCACTCAACCCCTCAACCCTTCTACTACTTCTTCTTATAAAAATTGCCTCTTTCTTCTTCAAAAAAATCCCCGCAGCTAACTCTTTCCCAAAGAAATCGACTCTGCTTCCTCCCCCCATGCGACCCCCTCACCCTTTATACTTCTTCTTTAAAACCCCGCCTAACCATTCCCCAAAGAAATCGACGCTACTCTCTCCCCCCACTCGGCCCCCCCCCCCCCCCCCCCGCCAAAAAAACACGCCTCGCCCCTCGTATCGCACTTCCCTCAATCTCTCCCCCCTTCTACATAAATCCCTCCCCAAGCCGCAAAAGTACATCCCCCTTCTATAAAAATCTAATCCCCTCACCCAGAAATTGCGGCCCATCATCTCGGGTGACTCTTATAGCCTTCAATCGAGACTGTGTCTCTGACCTCCAAAAATGACTGCGACGTCGATTTGGCCGCCTCTGACCACGATCGTCAACTTCAGAGTGAAGCGCTAAATTTCTAATATTTAGCATTTAAGGAGCAATAGCATTTGGACAATCTTCCTTCAAGTGTTCCATATGAACACTGTAATTCAGTACTTAGATATTCATCATGTAAATAAGCATGCAAATACGCAAAACTCAAAACGACACATAACATTTGGTAGCGCAGTTTGGTGCACACACCTACATGTGCGGGACCACACCCAGAAAATCAGATTACTTCACTAAATCAATAAACGATTACAATCACTAATATTGGATTTCTATTAGGAGGAACACACTCTCCCTCCATACAAACCGCAATGGGTGATCCCAATCAAACCCATGAAGTAATCTTCGCAAGCTCCCTTTGCGTGCAAGATCCCCTTGCTCAACCGACTAAATCAAGCTCCCCTCGATCCCTACCTCAGTAGCAGTCGGCCTCCATCCCCAGATGTAGATCCATAATCTTTCGAAAGAGATAAAACCCTAGTATAATCCGCATCGACCTTATATACGCCGGCCTCCAACAATCTAGGAACTGTTATGGATAACAGTTCAAAATAGATCTTCTGCAGATTATTCCGCCACATATATAGGAACTACTTCGGGCAAGTAATCCCCCATATCTCGGAGCCCATCAACAATTATGGTTAAACAGATTCAGCAAATCTGGAGTGGATGACTTCCCAATAATAACCAGACAGCAATATATCTCGAGAGAATCTAGAATAATATCAGTAGATCTGAAGCCATCAATAATAACCGATCTAAAATACCAGAAGTCTGAAATCCTCCTTACGAAGTCAAAACATTATGTTGCAAACAATGTTGCAACATGACTTACAACATGAACCCCAGAACTCGCAAGTTGTGGCTATGTTGTGACATGACATACAACATGGTTCACAACATGAACATATACACCAAGATTAACCAAGATCCCAATGAGGAAACCAAGTGCCACTAATGACATTAATAAAACGCACCACGTGTGACCCAACAAACTACCCCTTTGACATTTAGCGGCACAATCAGCATAAATAGAAATATATAAGTAGCACAGCTGTAATGAGAGATTAGAAGGACCACCAGCACAGTCTTAAGATATCAGATACCAAATTCTCTAGCAGATAGTAGATAGAAATTGTTTCCACAACAATTTGAGACCCATACAAAAGCATAATCATCCATGTCACAACATAACTGCGTCAACAAAAACACCAGCACATATTACTCTCCCCCTTTCGGCCACAAAATCCAAAGTATTTACCTCAAGAAGACACACCAGCAGCAGCATCCTTAGGATCAACAGAAGAAGTAGAGGGTAGTTTGCTCTTTAGAAACATAATCCTGCTTTCAAACTTGGCTCTCTGAGACTGTAGGAGGCCTATTTGAGTGTCAATATCCTTCACAGCAGCCTCATATAAGGCTATATCACCAAGAGTGAGAGAATCTGATCCAACAACAGATACTGCTTCTGAAGTAGTAGGGGCAGGAGAAGATTGTGCAGATTGGAGTAGAGTATGGGCAGGAGCAGCTCCATCAGCAAGAGGAGAGGCACGCACAGATGAGATATCATCTGTTTTGCCAGCAATGGTTCTTACCGTGAACCCAATACTCTCTGAAGAGATGGTCAACTAATGAGCTGTGGGCAGAACTTTCTGAGACTGCAGCAGTAAAGTAATCAGACATGGATGGGGCAAGGAAGTAGAGACAACTGATGATTCTGCCTGAGCCAGAATGGATTCAAAAATAATTCTTCCCAGATTAAAGGATTTCTTGGTCTCAGCACATAACATCAATTTGCACATGTCCTTTGTAACCACAGAAACATTGGAAGTAGGAAGCCAATTTCTAGTGGCAATACGATATAGCAGGAAATATTTGGCAGACAGTGAGGACGAAGGGAATGAGGTGGCCTTTGGCCAGTGTAGCAACTTGTCAGCATTAACACCTCTAATGAAGGTGTCATGATCATCACCTACAGAATCAACAAAAGATGACTGGGAAGCATGACAAGACCATTTCAGGTGCTTGTTTATTACTGATGGGAAGAATGACACAATTTTCCCTCTAACAAGTGAATGAAAGGACCATCTGGAATGAGAGTCTCCAGCAAATTTGGAGAGATTGCAGTAAAACTCCCTAACAAGGGCAGGATTATAGGATCTGAAGCAGGTAGCTAAATGAAACAGTTTAACATCCTTCAACACAGATAAAAACTTGGTCTTGGAGAAGGCTTCTTCAGGTAAGTGCTTCTCAGCAATAATAGCATTGTCAGAATAAAGAGCCCATCTTTTCTTGCAAGCTTAATCAAAAAAATTTTCTCATAGCATCTGATACAGTTTATGCATGTGGAGAGGGAGTAGATGTATCTGTGTTAACTCGAGCCCTTTTTGATGAAGATGGAGAAGGAGATGGACTGGTAGAGCTTGTGGGGACTTCTCTTCTCTTAGAAGAACTGCGACGTTGACGACAGGATAGAGAGACCCCCAGATCGGGCATAGTCTGAGCATGATCAGGCGCAAGTGTAGAGTCACCAAGTGTGGAGGAAGTGCATGTTGTGTCTTGTGTTGCAACATCAGCCATGACATCCGGTTCAACATGAGTCGATGTTGCAACATCAACCACAACATTAGAAGCAACATGACATTGTGTTGCAATTTCGAAAGCAACACCAGACGCAACATCAGATCCAACTTTAGGTGCAGCATCAGATCTAGCTTCAGGAGCAGCGTCAATAATGATATTGTGGTCATCAGGGGAAATATGATCGTCCATGCGATAATCAGATACTAAATCAGCCAGAATTTCTGGCCCATGCCCCTAATCTTGATCAGTGGAATTGTCGGGGACAGATGATTCTTCAGCACCAGCTTCACATCCCCAAGTCTCAGCAGAAATAGACATTGACGAGTCTGAGTCTTCCAGTACTACAATTTCAATTAATCGTACAGAGGAGCGAAGTCGAGATCTAGATGTGACCAAATATAGGGTGTCCCCATCTACAACACTGACACTTTTCATAATCCCACCAAGCCGATCAAGGCAAATGTCACCAACCCGTACTCTAGTAAAATCTAATTTAGACAAATCAAATTTTTCTCTCGTCTCTCTTATATGACAAAACCAACCATACACAATTTCAGGAACAGAGGGCTTCTAGAAAGAAGGGGGTACCTCATGCTGAATTGAAATTGGGGAAATGGAACAATGTCCAAATTCGGCGTGGCATTGGGTTGCATATGAACATAGGTCATTGGAACAGGCGAGGATGAAGAGGAATGTCGAGGAGACGCTCGGGCGAATCGAGACACCACGCCTTTCTTTTTCATAGGAGGAGGAGAGGATGAAGACGTCGTCGCCTTTGCTGCAGCAAAATGACGAGAGAAGCGACGGGACTATTGGGCAGACTGATTATCTTGATCGTGGGCCATTGAGATGGAGAAGATTGATCCTTTTGCAGAGAAGAACAAGGACACCCTAGAAACAGAAATCCTCTTTTTAGAATATTTAAAGAACTTAAATGGTCGTGCAGGTTCCAAAAACAAAATAAATAACCTCTTAATTACATATCGTCCTCGATGTTGTAACCTGCAATATAATTCTTTGAAAAATTAAATGCGGCAAAGCCCAAGGGCTTGCCGTAACTCCTCAAATCGGCCTGAATCAAGTGGCTTAGTGAAGATATCGACCAACTGACTTGATTTTGCAACATAGTCCATGACAAGAACTTTCTTCTCAACCAATTCTCTAATAAAATTGTGACGTATATCAATGTGCTTTATTCTAGAGTGTTGCACGGTTTTCTTAGAAATATTGATTGCACTTTCATTATCATACAGTACTGCTAACACAGCTAATCACTCCATATTTTACACCTTTTTTCCGCATGTTTTCACGCCATTTTGATTGCTCATATTGCGTTTTTCAAGATTATTCGACAATATTGCGATGCTTTTCACTATTTCTTGTTTTTGTCGGATTTCAGGAAATATGGAGCGATTGGGAGTAAAAATGAGCTTAAAGGATTTGCACCCACTCTGGAGTGTCAACCATGGCCCTTTTGAGGGTTATTCTGTAATGGAAGACGAGTGGAAGAAGAAAGAACGTCGTAGGAGCAACGAGGAAGCGAAAAGATGGAGATTGGGCATTTTCAGCATGCCACTCAGCCGAGTGAAGGAGTCACTCGGCCGAGCATTGAGACCCCGCTCGGCCGACCAGATCGGACATGCAACAGAGATGTATCAGCGTGCACTCGGCCGAGCATCGCACGCCCACACGGCCGAGTGCGGAGACTCCGTCCGCCCGAGTGGCACCCAGACGACGGCAAGCCAAAATGTCCAACTCTCTGTAATCCGTCAGTCAACTACGAGCTCCGACTCGGTCGAGTTCCAAAAGCCCCTCGGCCGAGTGACATTTGCCACTCGGCCGAGTGATGCCGAGGACACGAAGCGCCCAGATTTTCAGACCGCCTCCCACTCTTTTAAAATATACTATCATTCCAGCTATCAAAACATTTTTCTCATATTTTTTATGGATAGTAGACTTCATGAATATTCCAACACCACCAAGAACGCATCAATCGGAGGTCGGATGAAATCTAGGGAATTTCTACAAGTCGATGCTGCAGTGCTGAAATTTGCATGTCAGTGTCACTCGGCCGAGTGACATTTCCACTCGGTCGAGTGACCAGTTTTTGACAGTTTTTGACAGTTTTGACAGAGTGCTGTTTTCTGGAGTTTCTGCAGGAAAGCTCACTCGACCGAGTGAGATTTCCACTCGACCGAGTGAGCTGTCCACTCGACCGAGTGAGATTTTCACTCGACCGAGTGAGATTTTCACTCGACCGAGTGAGATTTCCACTCGGCCGAGTCATAACTGGCGCAGATTTCTGGGCACGTGCAGATTCAGTTTTGGGCCCGAATTTCAGGGGCTTTTTAGGCAGTTTTGCTAGGGTTTTGGGAGAGTATTTAAGGGTTTTGTAGCCACCATTAGAGGGGGATCCCCCATTATGTTTTCTTAGCCCCATATGTTTTTCTTAGGATTATTTTAGAGGTTAGGCCATGCCCTAGGCCCCCTCTTGGATCTAAAAGCTTGTATTTTGGATTGAAGATCTTCATCAAGCTAAGTATTTTCTTCTTTTTATTTGAATCTTTGTTTTTCTATCTTTTTGTATGCAAGCAATGATTTCTATTGATTCTCATATCCTTATTGCTATGCTAGAGTAGATTTGTTGTTCTAGGGTTTGGGGATGAACCCTATGGATCTAATTTCATATTTGTGATGAATGAATTTCTAAATTGCTAGAATTGCTAGGAGGTTAGGTTGTGATTGATTTACTACGGATAGCTAGGGATTTCCATCGATTTGGGATTTGCAAGAGATTGGATTCTAATCGATGGGAAAGGCCTAGATATTCGATTTAGATTTACAATTGGATTTCTCTAGATTTGGTTTGCAAGAGATTGGACCAAAGATAGGATTTTTAATTGTAAATCTATACCCATATTCGTTTGCAAGAGATTGGACGAATACGAACTATCACAACCTAGATCGTAACTCGAGTTTGCACGAGAGTGGGCTCGAGGAGCGATTGGACGATGATGTCGATCTTCATGCTAGCGGCTTAGGTTAGGGTTTGCAAGAGATTGGGCCCTAATCTAAGTTGCTATAGACCGGCAATAGCGCGAGAGCGTGAGCTTGGTTCTATATTCAGTTACGACTAGTTCACCTCAACACAAGCCTAGTAATATTGAGATTCACTATTCACAATGACGAATGATGATCCGTAGTGGGGATTCCCTAGCCCTAGACATCTTTTATTATATTGTATTTGAATCGATACTTGACCAACATTTGTATCACCGACACCAACATCCACCACCATTGCCATTACATCATACCATAGCCATCTCCACCAATAAAACATTCGTAGTCAAACCAACCTAGGATAGATTGGAGCCAACACCACCTCCTCGTGTTCGATACCCACTCGCCACTTTGCCGTGCGCTTGCGGTAAAACTACAATCGTCGCTCCGGGACGTGTATCCGGGGCGCGATCAAGTTTTTGGCGCCGTTGCCGGGGAGGTGTTTCCTGTTGGGTGCCAATTTGTCACAATTAGGTTGATTAGATTACATTAAAAAAAATCAAAAAAAAAATCAAAAAAAAACTTTGATAGAGATTTTTTGCCACCACCTGCTATTATTATCTTTATCTCTCTTTGTACCACTGACGTCTTTTCCAGATTGTTTACTTTGATTGATCAGGTGCAGTTGTTGCAGCGATGGTGCTTCCAAAGAAAATGCGAGCGGGCTCTATACAATCCTACATATATCTCGCTGCATTCTATCAGGCTGATGGAGAATCCTTCGGGGAAGCCTTGTCTAGGTTTGAAGGAATGTTAGAAATGTTCCAGACGGAGTCAGACCATGAGTGGAATGACTCCACGCTATTTGATATCTTCACTAGAAGGCTAAAGGGACCCTCACGTGAGTTTTTGAAGAGGATGCAAGTGGGGAAGTTCAGTGATCTACAGTTGGCAGCAGCCTTGGAGCAAATGATAGATGATGCTCGATCTACCGGTTCACTAACCGTTACGGTAAGTAAACCATACGACCAAGTATTCATTGATTTTGTTATGGCTAATGTCTCTAGTGCAGGTACTATCATAGATGGAGTGTATGCTTCACTTGAAGGTGATCATATCCACCTTTATTCCATCAACACTCCACAAATAGAGACATCTGAGTTGCCAAAGGAGGACACGTACACGGACCTATTGAGAAACATTGTCGACATAGTTCGAAATTCCGGTCCATTGACAATAACGGCAGGTGATCCTTTTGAGTTTGAATTTCAAAACTTCATTACTCATTGTATCTCTTCCACAGGCACCATTGATGATGGAGTCTATGCTCTAGTTGAGGGGCACAAGACCCACTTTTATACCGCGGTCAAGATACATGAGCCCATAGAGCCACCTGCACCTACTCTTGAGGAGGCCAAGCCATGCAAACGGGTGCCTCGAGCTCCAGGACAGAAACAAAGAAGGAGGCATGAAAAGGAGATTTTTGCAGCTTTTTAGATTAACTTTTTAACTTTTTAGCTTTTTAGATTTTTAGCTTTTTAGCAATGTAAACGTCATCATCTCCCCGGCAACGGCGCCAAAAACTTGATCGCGCCCTGGATACACGTCCCGGAGCGACGATTGTAGTTTTACCGCAAGCGCACGGCAAAGTGGCGAGCGGGTATCGAACACGAGGAGGTGGTGTTGGCTCCAATCTATCCTAGGTTGGTTTGACTACGAATGTTTTATTGGTGGAGATGGCTATGGTACGATGTAATGGCAATGGTGGTGGATGTCGGTGTCGGTGATACAAATGTTGGTCAAGTATCGATTCAAATACAATATAATAAAAGATGTCTAGGGCTAGGGAATCCCCACTACGGATCGTCATTCGTCATTGTGAATAGTGAATCTCAATATTACTAGGCTTGTGTCGAGGTGAACTAGTCGTAACTGAATATAGAACCAAGCTCACGCTCTCGCGCTATTGCCGGTCTATAGCAACTTAGATTAGGGCCCAATCTCTTGCAAACCCTAACCTAAGCCGCTAGCATGAAGATCGACATCATCGTCCAATCGCTCCTCGAGCCCACTCTCGTGCAAACTCGAGTTACGATCTAGGTTGTGATAGTTCGTATTCGCCCAATCTCTTGCAAACGAATATGGGTATAGATTTACAATTAAAAATCCTATCTTTGGTCCAATCTCTTGCAAACCAAATCTAGAGAAATCCAATTGTAAATCTAAATCGAATATCTAGGCCTTCCCATCGATTAGAATCCAATCTCTTGCAAATCCCAAATCGATGGAAATCCCTAGCTATCCGTAGTAAATCAATCACAACCTAACCTCCTAGCAATTCTAGCAATTTAGAAATTCATTCATCACAAATATGAAATTAGATCCATAGAGTTCATCCCCAAACCCTAGAACAACAAATCTACTCTAGCATAGCAATAAGGATATGAGAATCAATAGAAATCATTGCTTGCATACAAAAAGATAGAAAAACAAAGATTCAAATAAAAAGAAGAAAATACTTAGCTTGATGAAGATCTTCAATCCAAAATACAAGCTTTTAGATCCAAGAGGGGGCCTAGGGCATGGCCTAACCTCTAAAATAATCCTAAGAAAAACATATGGGGCTAAGAAAACATAATGGGGGATCCCCCTCTAATGGTGGCTACAAAACCCTTAAATACTCTCCCAAAAACCCTAGCAAAACTGCCTAAAAAGCCCCTGAAATTCGGGCCCAAAACTGAATCTGCGCGTGCCCAGAAATCTGCACCAGTTACGACTCGGCTGAGTGGAAATCTCACTCGGTCGAGTGAAAATCTCACTCGGTCGAGTGCAAATCTCACTCGGTCGAGTGGACAGCTCACTCGGTCGAGTGGAAATCTCACTCGGTCGAGTGAGCTTTCCTACAGAAACTCCAAAAAACAGCACTCTGTCAAAACTGTCAAAAACTGGTCACTCAGCCGAGTGGAAATGTCACTCGGCCGAGTGACACTGACATGCAAATTTCAGCACTGCAGCATCGACTTGCAGAAATTCTCCAGATTTCATCCGACCTCCGATTGACGCGTTCTTGGTGGCGTTCGAATCGTTATGAAGTCTACTATCCATAAAAAATAAGAGAAAAATGCTTTGATAGCTGGAATGATAGCAGATTTTAAAAGAGTGGGAGGCGGTCTGAAAATCTGGGCGCTTCGTGTCCTCGGCATCACTCGGCCGAGTGGCAAATGTCACTCGGCCGAGGGGCTTTTGGAACTCGGCCGAGTCGGAGCTCGTAGTCGACTGACGGATTACAGAGAGTTGGACATTTTGGCTTGCCGTCGTCTGGGTGCCACTCGGGCGGACAGAGTCTCCGCACTCGGCCGAGTGGGAGTGTGATGCTCGGCCGAGTGCACGCTGATACATCTCTGTTGCGTGTCCAATCTGGCCGGCCGAGCGGGGTCTCAATGCTCGGCCGAGTGACTCCTTCACTCGGCCGAGTCGCATGCTGAAAATGCCCAATCTCCATCTTTTCACTTCCTCGTCGCTCCTACGACGTTCTTTCTTCTTCCACTCGTCTTCCATTGCAGAATAACCCTCAAAAGGGCCATGGTTGACACTCCAGAGTGGGTGCAAATCCTTTAAGCTCATTTTTGCTCCCGATCGCTCCATATTTCCTGAAATCCGACAAAAACAAGAAATAGTGAAAAGCATCGCAATATTGTCGAATAATCTTGAAAACCGCAATATGAGCAATCGAAATGGCGTGAAAACATGCGGAAAAAAGGTGTAAAATATGGAGTGATCAAAATCCCCCAAGCTTACCTCTTACTCGTCCTCGAGGAAGACAAGTAGAAGGCGAACCCAAAGGGTAAAAATAAGGAAAAAATGAAAAAGAATACGAAGTGGAAGGGGTCGCTAGATTATTCTCTCAGATCTCAAGCCATAAGCTACACATCACGATAACTTGGGAAATACGAATCACATGCTATAAAGATTTCATATCTTACTTAAACATGGTACTTGCAAGCTTTTCAGATCAACAAAAGGGATTCTCTAAATTCATACAATCAATTCATATCCACGTCACGCATTTCATAGGATTTAATATTCAATTCATTGGCGATGCACTTTTCAATCAAAAGTTATAAATGAAGCATATGGATACACACCAAGCATGCAATGGAGAATAGAATAAGAGTCATGGCATTCACATATTTGTTTCAAATCATGAAAAATCTCCATATCTAATATATTTTGCAAAGTCTAAGCATTATCGAATATTCCCATTCATGCACGTCTCCACTCTAATGTCATACTCACTCATATGGTCAAATGAATTCACCCCCCCCCCCCCAAGCTTAGCTTGAGGCGTCGCATCCAAAGGAATATAATAGTGGAAAATGGGATTTTTGCCTTGTTTTTCCCAAGTATTTTGTGGCTCCAATAATGAGATAGAGAAATATTTTTTTTCTTTTGGACTTTGTTTCTCATTTTTCTTTTTGGATTTTTGTAGGAGCTATATGATTTGTATTTTTTGGATTTTGGCTCCGTTTTGGCTTTTTGGACTTTTTGGAGCAAACTTTTTCTTTTGTGGGGATTTTTGGGAAATAGATGCGATATAAGTAGCTTTTAGGAGGTGAACTCAAGCGACATGTAGAGAATAAAAGATATTTGTGGAGAAGGAAAAATGTAGCACTCGGTTCACTCTAAGATGTGCACGAACAGTTCAATAAAATAATACTTCAACTAAAACTCATATGTAAGCATGGATATTCTCAATCATTTCAATAAATAGTGAAGTCAAGCAGTAAAGTTTACAAACATATCAGGCATGCAACAAAGGTGAATGAGACAATAAAACTGATGCTTCAGATATACTAATGATGCGTGAATCTTGGTGCATTTCCAACAAAAGCATACTAAACACTAATCCATACATTCAGCTTCAATTAATATCATGCATTCATGTAGATGAATCATCAAAAGAAATATATTTGCAAGCACATGTGAATAGCAAGACTATGGAATATTCTAAGTAGCATGGCAAGGAATAATAAGCATCGTGATAGCTACTTAAGCAATAAGAGATATCATCATAAGGAACGCATCTAGCAAAAGAAGAGAAAGGAAAATAAAGAAATAAGAAAAAATAAAAGAGAGGAAAGAAAAGAAAAACAAGCACACAACATGATGCATGAACACACATAAAAGGAAAATAAGATGGAAAATTCAAAAAGATGATGCAAAGATTTTGAGAAATTTTAAAAACCTTAAAATAAAGTAAAAATGCAACTAATGCATCTAACTGGCATGGAGAGTGCATTTCCATGCCATTTAGATGCATTAGTTGCATTTTTACTTTATTTTAGGGTTTTTAAAATTTCTCAAAATTTTTGCATCATCTTTTTGAATTTTCCATCTTATTTTCCTTTTATGTGTGTTCATGCATCATGTTGTGTGCTTGTTTTTCTTTTCTTTCCTCTCTTTTATTTTTTCTTATTTCTTTATTTTCCTTTCTCTTCTTTTGCTAGATGTGTTCCTTATGATGATATCTCTTATTGCTTAAGTAGCTATCACGATGCTTATTATTCCTTGCCATGCTACTTAGAATATTCCATAGTCTTGCTATTCACATGTGCTTGCAAATATATTTCTTTTGATGATTCATCTACATGAATGCATGATATTAATTGAAGCTGAATGTATGGATTAGTGTTTAGTATGCTTTTGTTGGAAATGCACCAAGATTCACGCATCATTAGTATATCTGAAGTATCAGTTTTATTGTCTCATTCACCTTTGTTGCATGCCTGATATGTTTGTAAACTTTACTGCTTGACTTCACTATTTATTGAAATGATTGAGAATATCCATGCTTACATATGAGTTTTAGTTGAAGTATTATTTTATTGAACTGTTCGTGCACATCTTAGAGTGAACCGAGTGCTACATTTTTCCTTCTCCACAAATATCTTTTATTCTCTACATGTCGCTTGAGTTCACCTCCTAAAAGCTACTTATATCGCATCTATTTCCCAAAAATCCCCACAAAAGAAAAAGTTTGCTCCAAAAAGTCCAAAAAGCCAAAACGGAGCCAAAATCCAAAAAATACAAATCATATAGCTCCTACAAAAATCCAAAAAGAAAAATGAGAAACAAAGTCCAAAAGAAAAAAAAATATTTCTCTATCTCATTATTGGAGCCACAAAATACTTGGGGAAAACAAGGCAAAAATCCCATTTTCCACTATTATATTCCTTTGGATGCGACGCCTCAAGCTAAGCTTGGGGGGTGAATTCATTTGACCTTATGAGTGAGTATGACATTAGAGTGGAGACGTGCATGAATGGGAATATTCGATAATGCTTAGACTTTGCAAAATATATTAGATATGGAGATTTTTCATGATTTGAAACAAATATGTGAATGTCATGACTCTTATTCTATTCTCCATTGCATGCTTGGTGTGTATCCTATATGCTTCATTTATAACTTTTGATTGAAAAGTGCATCGCCAATGAATTGACTATTAAATCCTATGAAATGCGTGACGTGGATATGAATTGATTGTATGAATTTAGAGAATCCCTTTTGTTGATCTGAAAAGCTTGCAGTACCATGTTTAAGTAAGATATGAAATCTTTATAGCATGTGATTCGTATTTCCCAAGTTATCGTGATGTGTAGCTTATGGCTTGAGATCTGAGAGAATAATCTAGCGACCCCTTCCACTTCGTATTCTTTTTCATTTTTTCCTTATTTTTACCCTTCGGGTTCGCCTTCTACTTGTCTTCCTCGAGGACGAGTAAGAGGTAAGCTTGGGGAATTTTGATCACTCCATATTTTACACCTTTTTTCCGCATGTTTTCATGCCTCGATTGCTCATATTGCGTTTTTCAAGATTATTCGACAATATTGCGATGCTTTTCACTATTTCTTGTTTTTGTCGGATTTCAGGAAATATGGAGCGATCGGGAGCAAAAATGAGCTTAAAGGATTTGCACCCACTCTGGAGTGTCAACCACGGCCCTTTTGAGGGTTATTCTGTAATGGAAGACGAGTGGAAGAAGAAAGAACGTCGTAGGAGCGACGAGGAAGCGAAAAGATGGAGATTGGGCATTTTCAGCATGCCACTCGGCCGAGTGAAGGAGTCACTCGACCGAGCATTGAGACCCCGCTCGGCCGGCCAGATCGGACACGCAACAGAGATGTATCAGCGTGCACTCGGCCGAGCATCGCATGCCCACTCGGCCGAGTGCGGAGACTCCGTCCGCCCGAGTGGCACCCAAACGATGGCAAGCCAAAATGTCCAACTCTCTGTAATCCGTCAGTCGACTACGAGCTCCGACTCGGTCGAGTTCCAAAAGCCCCTCGGCCGAGTGACATTTGCCACTCGGCCGAGTGATGCCGAGGACACGAAGCGCCAAGATTTTCAGACCGCCTCCCACTCTTTTGAAATCTGCTATCATTTCAGCTATCAAAGCATTTTTCTCATATTTTTTATGGATAGTAGACTTCATGAAGATTCCAACGCCACCAAGAACGCGTCAATCGGAGGTCGGATGAAATCTGGGGAATTTCTGCAAGTCGATGCTGCAGTGCTGAAATTTGCATGTCAGTGTCACTCGGCCGAGTGACATTTCCACTCGGCCGAGTGACCAGTTTTTGACAGTTTTGACAGAGTGCTGTTTTCTGGAGTTTCTGTAGGAAAGCTCACTCGACCGAGTGAGATTTCCACTCGACCGAGTGAGCTGTCCACTCGACCGAGTGAGTCACTCGACCGAGTGAGATTTTCACTCGACCGAGTGAGATTTTCACTCGGCCGAGTCGTAACTGGCTCAGATTTCTGGGCACGCGCAGATTCAATTTTGGGCCCGAATTTCAGGGGCTTTTTAGGCAGTTTTTCTAGGGTTTTTGGGAGAGTATTTAAGGGTTTTGTAGCCACCATTAGAGGGGGATCCCCCATTATGTTTTCTTAGCCCCATATGTTTTTCTTAGGATTATTTTAGAGGTTAGGCCATGCCCTAGGCCCCCCTCTTGGATCTAAAAGCTTATATTTTGGATTGAAGATCTTCATCAAGCTAAGTATTTTCTTTTTTTTATTTGAATCTTTGTTTTTCTATCTTTTTGTATGCAAGCAATGATTTCTATTGATTCTCATATCCTTATTGCTATGCTAGAGTAGATTTGTTGTTCTAGGGTTTGGGGATGAACCCTATGGATCTAATTTCATATTTGTGATGAATGAATTTCTAAATTGCTAGAATTGTTAGGAGGTTAGGTTGTGATTGATTTACTACGGATAGCTAGGGATTTCCATCGATTTGGGATTTGCAAGAGATTGGATTCTAATCGATGGGAAGGCCTAGATATTCGATTTAGATTTACAATTGGATTTCTCTAGATTTGGTTTGCAAGAGATTGGACCAAAGATAGGATTTTTAATTGTAAATCTATACTCATATTCGTTTGCAAGAGATTGGACGAATACGAACTATCACAACCTAGATCGTAACTCGAGTTTGCACGAGAGTGGGCTCAAGGAGCGATTGGACGATGATGTCGATCTTCATGCTAGCGGCTTAGGTTAGGGTTTGCAAGAGATTGGGCCCTAATCTAAGTTGCTATAGACCGGCAATAGCGCGAGAGCGTGAGCTTGGTTCTATATTCAGTTACGACTAGTTCACCTCGACACAAGCCTAGTAATATTGAGATTCACTATTCACAATGACGAATGACGATCCATAGTGGGGATTCCCTAGCCCTAGACATCTTTTATTATATTGTATTTGAATCGATACTTGACCAACATTTGTATCACCGACACCGACATCCACCACCATTGCCATTACATCATACCATAGCCATCTCCACCAATAAAACATTCGTAGTCAAACCAACCTAGGATAGATTGGAGCCAACACCACCTCCTCGTGTTCGATACCCGCTCTCCACTTTGCCGTGCGCTTGCGGTAAAACTACAATCGTCGCTCCGGGACGTGTATCCGGGGCGCGATCAGCAGCTTGTTCCACTCCATAATCCATCAACATCTGTTTCATCCACAAAAGTTGTGTACAACAACTTTCAGTAACACTGTACTCAGCTTCTGCAGTAGATGATGAGATTGAATTCTGCTTCTTACTATACCATGACACTAGATTATTTCCAACATAGAAAAACCCACCAGTAGTGCTCTTTCTGTCATCAGCATTACCAGCCCAATCAGCATCACTGTATCCTGAGAGAAGAGTATTAATATCCTTGGTATACCAAATACCATAGTCAGCAGTACCATTTATATATCTGATAATTCTCTTGACTGCAGTAATATAAGACTCTTTAGGAGAAGCTTGATAACGAGCACAAACTCCCATACTAAAACTTATGTCAGGTCTGCTGGCAGTGAGATTTAAGAGACTTCCTATCATACGTCTGTACATGGTAACATCAACTGACTTTCCACTATCATCCCTAGTTAGCTTTTTTTACAGACATAGGAGTACGAACATGTCTAGAATTCTCTAACCCAAACCTCTTAACAAGGTTCCTTGCATACTTACTTTGAGAAATAAATAGCCCTTCCTTGGTTTGCTTCACTTGAAGACCAAGAAACACATTTAGTTCACCAACCATGCTCATTTTAAATTCCTTCTGCATTAGATTAATGAATTCTTGAATTCTTGAACTAATTTCTGAGAAGTAGATCCAAACACAATGTCATCAACATAGATCTGTGCAACTATAACTGCAGATTTGGTTCTCTGAACAAACAAGGTCTTGTCAGCTCTCCCTCTTTCATAGCCTTTATGAAGCAAATATTTGGTCAACCTCTCATACCAAGCCCTTGGTGCTTGCTTCAAACCATAGAGAACTTTCTTCAACTGATATACATGACTTAGAAAGAATTGATCCTCAAAACCTTTAGGATGCTCTATATACCCTTCTTCATTTAGAATGTCATTAAGGAATGTACTCTTCAAATCCATCTGATCAAGTTTGAAATTAAAATTGCATGCAACTGCAAGCAAGAGTCTGATGGATTCCAACCGAGCTAGAGGAGCAAAAGTCTCAACAAAATCTAAACCTTCAACCTGAGCATAACCTTGAGCAACAAGTCTGGCTTTGTTGCGAGTGATGTTCCCCTTCTCATCAGTCTTGTTTTTAAAGATTCATTTGGTGCCAATAACATTCACCCCATTTGGTCTATCAACAAGAGTCCACATATCATTTCTTTGAAATTGATTTAGCTCTTCTTTCATGGCTGACACCCAGTATTCATCTACAAGAGCTTCCTTCACATTCTTTGGTTCCACTAAGGAAGTAAAATAAACATACCATGCAAGGTCACGATAGTTGACATAGCTCGTGCCTCTTATGCATTGTGGATCAAAAACATCCTCTATGACTAGCTCTGGTGGGTGGTTCATGATAACTCTGGTGATGCCATCATGAGTATGAGTAACTGGTTGATCGCCCTGAATTTCCGCAGGCGATGTTGTCTCTTGTGTTGCAACATCAGTTACAATATTGTCATGTGTCATGCCTGATGTTACAACATCAGTCACAACATGCTCTTCTTCCTCCGTACATTCTTCTTGTCTGGAGCTGCCTTCACCAGTGGCAGTCTCTTTTTGCTGATCAAAGTCATCCACAACAACATTAATAGATTTCGTCATAGTTTTGGTGCGCTTGTTATACACCAGATATGCATGGCTAAATGTAGAATATCCCAGAAAGATCCCTTCATCGCTTTTTGCATCAAACTCTCCTCTTTGAGTACGATCATTTAATACATAACACTTGCTTCCAAATATGTGAATATAAGAAACATCTGGCTTTCTTCCCTTCCAAATCTCATAAGGAGTTTTCTCAGTTCTTGGGCGAAGGTAAACTCTATTGATTGTATAGCATGCTGTACTAATAGCTTTAGCCCACCACCTCACACTGACTTCTCTGGCATTTAGCATAACCTGGTCCTGTTTTTGATGCCACTGATCAGATTCATTAGCAACAGTTCGAAGACAAGTATTAGTCTCTTGTAGAAGATAACAGTTGGCGGTAGATATTTTTCCAATCAGAATGCATTATTCACCAGCATTAAACACCAAACATTTCTCCTTATTAAACCTCACTAGTAGCCCTTGATCACACAACTGACTGATACTAATAAGATTAGCTTTAAGGTCTTCGACATGCAGAACGTTCTTGAGTTTGGGAAGACCGACCACATTCAGATTTCCTTTTTCGACTACCTTGCTTCTTCGACAATCACCAAAAGTCACACGACCCCCAGTACAGATTCTATAATTATCAAGAAGTTTCTTGTTGCTGGTCATGTGTCGTGAGCAACCACTATCGAAGTACCACATGTTATCTGAGGATGCTATCAAAGATGTATAATCCACCATACTGTACAGCTCTGATTTCCTCACCCATTGCTTCTTCACTTTTGGGCCAAGATGGCTGACATTTCTGCCTTCCAAAAATGACGCATGCGACTAAAATAATTTCTCTCAAAGTGACCAATGAACTTGCAGTATCCACACACAGAACTTCCTCCTTTGACGGCTCTAGTCGACTTCTTCTTATAATCATGATTCTTGTGATGACCCATCTTCGCAAGTTCTTTAGTAACTAGAATTCTTCTTTCTGCAGACACATTATAGTAAGCTCCTCTATTGTATCACACTCCAGTGCGATCTCTTGAAATCTCTCACATATTTAATATAACATCCAGTTTAGATTTCCCGGAGTTCCACTTATTCAAAATGCACTCAGCTCTCTCTGCCCTGAGAAGGACTGTTCTGAAGTTACTCTCTAATTGTCTAAAGTTTTGCTCAGCTTTCAGGCATTTGAGTTTGGCTTCTTCCCTTTCTTCCTTCAGCCTGGCATTTTCATCTCTCAACAATTTGTTGCTATCACAGATTTTCAACCATTTGTTGTACATCATTTGGTAAGCTGTTCAGATATCCTCTTCACTAACATCCCCATCACTGTCAACTTCTAAGTCTGATTCACTGATAGATGTTGTGGATGATGTTACAACACTAGATCTGACACTGTCTAGCTTATTGGCTGATGTTATGACTGATGTTGCAACATCAGATCTAACATGGCTGTTTGTGTTGCAGTCTGAATGCCTTTTCATGGAGGCTGCAAAAGCAACATAATTACTTGTGATTTCCTCATCTCCAGCACTTCCTTCAGATTCATCATCACTCTAGGTACTTGTTAAGGACTTTCCTTTTTTGCTTCTTCAAAGTGTTAGCCCACTCAGCTTGTATGTGCCCAAATCCTTCACACTCTCTAAACTGTATCTCTTTTCCTTTCCTTTTCTGATCATATCTTTGAATAAAACGACTAACACCTTTCCCAGCAGACGTATCACTTGGTCGTGGCACACTGTTTCCTGTTTTGAAATTTTGCCCTTTGCTACTGATCTTCTTCAGCATTCTACTGAAGTTTTTAGTCAATAAGACAATATCATCATCTAGACCCGATTCCTCATCTTCTTTAGAGACATTCCTAAACTCTACTCCACTCCTTTATCTCTTTTATTCTGTTTCAGATTCATTTCATACGTTTGTAGAGACCCCATAAGTTCATCAAGTCTCATGGTGGAGATATTCCTAGCTGCCTCAATAGCCGCAACTTTAGCAGAGAATCTTTTAGGAAGAGATCTTAAAGCTTTTCGAACCAACTTCACTTCTGAGTATTTTTTACCAAGTTGATAGGCTTGATTAGCTATATCTCTTAATTTCATATTAAATTCAACAATAGTCTCGTCATAACCCATTCTTAATTATTCAAACTGAGATACAAAGTATTTGGAGTTTAGAGACTTTTACTGTATTAGTTCCTTCATGAACGTTCTGAAGTATGTCACATGGTTCTTTAGCATACTCACAAGTATAGATAAGTTTGAACTGCTCTTCATCTACAGCCGTGAAAATAGCATTCACCGCTTTAGAATTCCCAAGGGCTGCACGATCTTCATCTTAACTCCCTTCTTTTGCCGGCTTGAGATGTTCCTCGCCGTCTTTGTCAACTTCAACCAGTGGAGACCGTCCTTCAACGACGACGATCCAAGCTTTTTCATCTAGAGACTTGATGAAGGCTCGCATCCGAGACTTCTAGTAAGTTTAGTTTGTATCAACACGCAGTGGAGGACGTGTAATGGAAGAACCTTCTCGAGAATTTATGATAGAAGTACTGAAATCCCACGATCACACCCACTTTGACAACAAAGCAACATGAATGACCTGCTCTGATACCAATTGTAATTCCGTACTTAGATATTCATCATGTAATAAGCATGCAAATACGCAAAACTCAAAACGACACACAGCGTTTGGTAAAGCAGTTCGATGCGCATACCTACATCTGCGTGGCCACGCACAGAAAATCAGATTACTTCACTAAATCAATAAACGATTACAATCACTAATATTGGATTTCAATTAGGAGAAACATACTCCCGCTCAATACAAACCGCAATGGGTGATCCCAATCAAACCCATGAAGTAATCTTCACAAGCTCCCTTTGCGTGCAAGATCCCCTTGCTCAACCTCAACCGACTAGATCAAGCTCCCCTCGATCCCTACCTTAGTAGCCGTCGGCCTCCGTCCCTGAATGTAGATCCACAATCTTCCGAAAGAGATAAAACCCTAGTATAATCTGCATCGACCTTATATACGCCGGCCTCCAACAATCTAGGAACTGTTATGGAAAACAGTTCAAAATAGATCTTCTGCAGATTATTCCGCCACATATATAGGAACTACTTCGGGCAAGTATTCCCCCATTTCTCAGAGCGCATCAACAATTACGGTTAAACAGATTTAGCAAATCTGGAGTAGATGACTTCCCAATAAAAACCAGACAGCAATATATCTCAAGAGAATCTAGAATAATATTAGTAGATCTGACGCCATCAATAATAACCGATCTAAAATCTAAAGTCCACCATCAATTGTTAACCATTTTTTTGCTCCTTAGTCGACGGGTTTGCAGTAATATTGGGGTCGGGTTTTGTAGGCGGTAATATTTTGATGTTAGATCACACATTCTTTCCGGGGAATGAGTCGTTCTTTTTCGGTCTTTACATTGTTTGATGTTGTCGATATGGAGATGCAACTCCTATATAACCATGCCACTGGGAGGTGTTTATGGATCATTTTTTATGTACGCAGATGTATATTTGCAAATAAAGCTTCTGAGGGTTATTGCTCTCATTATGTATGTATGCTTGAGCGACATCTGCATCTTTTTGCTTCTACAGTGATGTGTTCTCGTGCTGTTTTTGGAAGCAAAGCATATGGATGCTTTGGAGTGATGCCAGCTTATAAATGGCAGTTTGTAAATGCAGTTGTCTTGGTTGTACATGTTAAATGGCTGGTCACGTAACAAACTGTCAGTATTCAAAAAAACAAAAGAAGTGATTGTGGCATAAGCCATTCATGCCTCTTTGAGTTGGCTGTGTCCGTTCCTTGAGCTGTTTGCCTGCCTTGGTCCAAAAATTTTAGGATTTCAAAATGAAAATTCTCTTTCAGGGTCAGGCAATGTCTTTTAACTGAATAAAAGAGGTTCAATACTGCAAATTACGACCAGCAACGGCAACATGAGCACTTCGATGGGTCTTATTATTCAAATGTAATGCACCTCGTGCTATGCCTGTACTAGTGTCTCACGACAAGAGAGAATGTCTTTTAAAGTGAATAATATAGTTTCGAACATTCTCGATACATGTATTATTTTGACGCGCACTATTGTCTCATGGTATGGATAGCAACCTATTTCATGCCCAAATGCTCAAATCCTCACACACAAACTTTCTCCAAATACTAGCACAACAAGCATAAAAGGAATTGTAGACGCCGATTCCGGCTATTGGGTACTGCCCATTAGCTGCGAAGCCCGTCCGAATGCAACGGATGTGACTCGTCAGCAGGAACCTCCCGACACGTCGGATGGGACCCACCGACAGGACCTTCCTGTTACGATCCTATAAACGGCAAGCAACATTAGAATGGATGTTGAATAGTGTTGCTCAAAAAACGATCGTCTTTACTGTTAAGTCTCATACGAATGTTACTTCACTAGTTACTTAATCAACTATATAGATTACTTGCAATAAGATAAACAAGCACAACGGAATTAAACAAACACGCAAGTAATAAAGAGATACGAGTATGAGAGACAAAACGGAAAACACAGAGAGATTTATAATGGTCCACCCACCTCCGGGATACCTCCAGTACCAAGCCAACCGACTTGGATTTCCACTACCCAACTCCCAAGTGAGAGTAAAAATTGCCTCAAATTAGAGTGCTTCTTACAACCTTGCCTCTTCTCAGATAATAGTGCTTCTACAACCGATAACCGATAACCAATAACCTCACCGCGTCAGGACCTCGTGCAATAGGCTTTTCAAACACCAATTACAACCAACTTGTATGAATATGAATACTGGCTAGAAAAAGTGTCACCGCACCGACGTGCCAAATTCTGGCTAGGAAAAGTGTCTCACATAGCATAGGCTTAATCCAGCTTACCCAACATTCTTCTCAAGTGTAGGTGCCATAGGATATGAATATGAACGCTGCAGGGCACAGGTAAAGCTTTACAAGGTAGGCAATAAATGGATTAATGAATAACGAACATGAAAGCGTTATCTCAGGTAACAAAGAGTAGGATAATCCTCAAACATATCTGCACATACAATACTAATATCCCCCATTGTTACTCGATAACACGACACAAAAAATGCCTTTACAAGGTTCGGAGATGGTCAGATCTAGAATTCAAACATGGCAAGTGGCAGGTAACATTTAGCTCAAGAACCTATTGAAGAAATTTTTTAATGAGCAATTAAAAAGTTATGACTTTGAGATCCCAGTAACTGTTTTATGGAAAATTGGATCTCATATGGCCATCGGTTTCAGCATGATAGAGGGAATGACTTGAAGTCCTGGAGCTCTATCTGTGAATCTTTTAACGAAGCTCACCAACATGTTATATGATCCTGAATATACAAAAGCTTAGGTTTGAGGGGAAACTTTTCAACAGCAACTCTCATGCTCTGTTTCAGACAAAATATCAGCGTAGTAAAAAACATTCTGGGCGGCTAGGCCCCACCTAGCCGCTTAAGCAATCCGTCTGCAAGATGAGTTGGCTTAGCCTGGGTGGTCTAAGCGTTCCCATAGGCATCTATATGTTATAAACCCACCTACTGTTCTTAAAGCAATAGCGATGGTGAAATTAGGATATTGCCAACTAGCCGGTTCCAGTGCATCAAAAGGGTTTTTCAGAAATATGGTCTGCAGAAAAATGGAACAATATGGCCTAGGGAAACATGTTTAATACAAGAAACTAATTGTTTCAGAGTGTTTTCTCACTACAAAAGCGTTGACCGTGGGCAACCCGGTCAACGTGGTCAAGGGATCCGCCTGGGTCCCTCGGGTGTGTCGAATCAATGTAGACAAGGCGCGAGTCGGAGCTGCGGCCGGCGTGGAGCGCGTCGGCTGGGCCGAATCGGGGTCCTCGGTCGTCGGTTGGGCGAGGGGAAACCTCGGCCCGGGTTGAGACGCTCGGCCTCGGTCGGACGTGCTCGGCCTCGGTCGGACGGACGACGAGGGGTAGCCTCGATCGTCCAGCTGATTACGTGGTCGGCGAGGGGCGGAGGGGAAGCCTCGGCCCGTGGATCTGATGTCCTCCTGCGTAGACGAGAACGCTCGTCAGGGGGCCGGACCTTGGTTCCGGCCAAATCCCCTCCGATGCCTAAGTCAGATAGAGATCTGAAAGAGGAGGCCCGGCGGAGACGGTTCGACTCGTGAGGAGATCGAAACGGCGTCTCACGGCGCGAGCGGGGGAGGAAGGAGATGAAATGGGGGAACTAGGTCGTTGATGGAGTACCTTAGGTTTTAGATACCTGAGATGCCGATCCCCTGTCCTGTCGTCCTCCTAGCCCTTTTATAGAGCTCCCGGCGTGATTGCCCCCGGACCACGTCGCACGTCCGCCCTCAATCGTGCCCCCTCAATCCCCCCCGTCGCCGCTCCCTGCGCCATGCCAGCACCTTCCCATTACCGCCATTTAGTGGTCGCGGAACCGGGGGAGCGGTTATCGCAGGAGTGGGCGAGTGACCAGCGTGTTATCGGGGCCGGGCCGGATCGACATTCGGGGGGTCCCTTATAGGGCCTTATCGAGTGGGCCTGAGCACGCAGATGGGCTCTTGACCGGCAGTCGGTTTTCTGGGCTCGTGTCTTTCGGGTCTCGGTTAAATAGGCGTAACAATTGCCCCCATCGGTCGGGTTGATTGGCTTCGGCCGGTTCGGCTCGGCCGATGTGACTTCCGCCGACTTTGACAGGCTCGTCAGTTGATGCCGACTCATTTATTGGTCGTCATCATGAGTTGGTCCGCTCGATACTTTTAAGGCGCGGGCTCCGAAGCGCCGTCGGTCCTCTGATGCTGCCACGTGTAGCTGCGAGCTTATCCCCACCGCTCGCGGGGTCGTCTTAAGTTGAGAAGCCGAGGGGTTCGTGAGCCGCCCTCAGTGGGGTCGATCGGCCTTGGCTAGCTCGGTTCGACCGTTGTGCCTCCTGGGGTTCCGAGTGGCGTTTTAGTCGAGGCGGGGTCATAAATGTAGGTCATGATGAAGCGGATCGATTGGACTTCCCTTGGCGCCGATTTCGAAACGCTGCCGGTTCTTCGAGGCCTGCCACGCGTTCTTGTCAGGCGCTTCGAATTCGCCCCTGTGTCCGGTATATAAGATCCCCAGCTGCGTTGATCTCCACTTCTTTCTTGCTCTTCCCATTGTTCTAGGCTTTCCACAACTCGGAGTTTCCCGTCGCCTTCGCTTCCTTGTCTCCTCCAAACTAGTTAAAAGGTAATTCCTTTCTCGCTCACGTATTATGGCTGCTCTTAGGATAGGCGGTTCTGGCCAAGGGGCGAGGGATCCTCCGGAGTCCAGGCGAGGCGGGCCCCGGCTAGGGGGATCAGGTTCCTCCGCCGGGAGTCGTCCCCTCCAAGATAAGGGGAAAGGGAAGCTTTTCCCAGACTTCGCCTGTGATGACGTGGCGTCGGCTGTCGTGCGGCTTAACGTGCCCCCGGTTGTCCTCCGAACGTCGTCGGGGACCCCTCCTTCAGTGGCCACGGAGATCCGGGAAAGGTATCTCTGCTTCCCGTACGATGTCCGAGTTCCATTCGCCGACGAGCGGATTTGCCTTCCGAGGAGCAATGAGGTCGGCGTCTACGTCGAGATGTTCCGCCTGGGTCTTCGTTTCCCGCTCAATCCCTTCTTCATCCAGGTCATGGAATATCTCATGGTACCCCTTTGCCAGTTCACCCCTTGTTCGATTGCGGTACTGACGGGCTTCGCGACGCTCTGCTGTACCCGCTGTCTGGAGCCGTCTCTCCCCCTTCTCTTCCACTTTTATCAGATCCAGACGGTCGGCCCGGGGTCATGGCTACAACTCCGAGCTCGCTCGAGGAGGGAGTGCCTGATCGGGCTACCCCGCTGGTCGGGGGATTGGAGTTCGGATTATGTCTTTGTGATCTTCCTGGAGGACGCCCAGATTTTGACAAGTTGGTGCGGGTCTGTCCAGCCTCGCCCGCCGCTAGCCCTCTCTGACGTTGATCAGGCAGCCGCCGCGCTGCTGTCGACCCTCCCCTTGGAATCGAAGTCCATCTGGTCTTTGTTGGACGACCTACTCCTGAAGGCCGTCTTGTGGTCTCCGGGTAGGTCGCTTTTTCAGTCTCGAATCGCCCTGTGACTCATCCTGATTTTAGTTTCCCTTGCAGGGATGGCTGGCCGCGAGTTCGTCCGTGACGTCGATGAGCTGATCCGTCGTGGAGCCGCTCGGAGCCGAGGTAGTACCTCTGGAAGGGCGCCTCGGCGGACCGTTGAGGAGGAGGTGCGCCGAGCCGAGCCTTCTGTGGGTAAGGTGGCGGCCGCGCCTCCCGCCTCTTCTTCTGGCGATCTTCTTTCCAGGGGGTCGCAAGGGCCGGACCCGCCCCGCCAGCCCTAGAGGCGGGGGGTAACGACGGGTCCGGTGCAGTCCCTCCTGCCCTTGGCGCGCCCCCTCTGGTTCCCGAGGGTGGGGATGGTGCGAGGCGGAAGCGCTCCCCTCCGGCGCCCTCGGAGCCTCACGGAGGAAAGAAGAGGAAGGAGCATGCGGATCCCTCCAGTCCGGCGGGTCCCGTGCTCCCTGCGGCGACCACCGGTGATCTTCCGGTAGCCTTGACAACCACCCCCCTCGCAGCGTCCTCGCCCATATCACCGGGGATCGGGGCCCTGTTGGCGAGCAATTTGGCTTCCCTCGATGTCGTCCCTGGGAGTTCGGTGTTTGTCGACCGAGCCTTGGCCCAGCAGGTTGCTGAGGTCTCCGTCCTTCCCCGGGACCACAGTCTCCTCGAGAAGATCCCTGCCGACAAGATGTCGGATTCCTTGATCTGGATCCTTCAACAGGTTCGGCCATCTTGCTGTCCTTTCCTTCCCTTTATTCTCTTCTTAGCCGATGTCTCGTCTTCCAGGGTTCAGCGCTCGCCGTGGAGTTGCAGTGCCGAGCCGTCCGCTTGAGGGAGCTGGAGGAGTCCTCCATGAGGGCCAACGAGCGGGCCGGGGCGGCGGAGGTGGCTATGACGGAGGCCCAGATGGAGTCTCGGCATCTCAAGCTCCGTGTAGCCGAGTTGGAGGGACGAGTGGGTGACCTCCAGGGAAAGTTGGAGGACGCTCGGCAGTCGGCTGAGGAAGCGGCGGAGTCGTTCCGCCTGGAGAGGGAGGAACTTCAGAGGGAACTATCGGATCGGCGTCAGGTGGCACGGCTTGCGGAGGAGGTGGAGAGGGGTGTCGTCGGGACCCTGGGGAAGAAGATCTTCGAGGTTCTCAGGGAGGCCTTCGGTACGTATGAAGACCTCATCGCCCCTCGGATTGTCGAAGTCGTCCAGTCTTCCTTCCGGGATTGTGCGGAACGCGTTCGGCAGGCTCCCCCGCTTGTCGATCCCCCTCGCTCCGAGCAGGGCGAAGCGCCCGAGGATGTGTCCTCTCAAGCCCGGGCCCCCTAAGCCGTTCCTCCTGGCCTTATCCTCAAATTTTGTAGCATCCGCTTCGCTTTGGGCCAGTCTACTTGAAATGGATCCCTGCCCCTGCTATCTCCTTTGGCTTCGCTACCGGCTCCAGAGCCAATAATTGCTGGTTGCATGGCTGTTCGCTTGGGCCGACTACTTTGGGTCTTTTGTCAACAAATTTTGCTCTGTCGGTGTCGACCTAGTTTCTGTAGGTGACGATCTTTGTCATTCGTCGAGAGTGGATTATTTGTAGAGAGGTTTCTTCGCTTCGATTCCCTGTAAATAAGACACATTTTTGTACCTTGGTTAACTGTTATAAACGAAATTGACTTACTCGGACTTCTCGCGTATTTTGCGTTGTTGCCTTGTTCTTGGTCTAGGACTGGATGCCGTCCGCGCTGGCTGGGGGAATTGCCCCCAGACTTATGAGCGCAGGAGTCGGTCGGCGAGGGCAAAGCTCCTCGGCTTAGGACCGGTCGGCGTCCGCGCCTGCTGGGGGAACTGCCCCCAGACTTATGAGCGCAGGAGTCGGTCGGCGAGGGCAAAGCTCCTCGGCTTAGGACCGGTCGACGTCCGCACTGGCTGGGGGAATTGCCCCAGACTTATGAGCGCAGGAGTCGGTCGGCGAGGGCAAAGCTCCTCGGCTTAGGACCGGTCGGCGTCCGCGCTGGCTGGGGGAATTGCCCCCAGACTTATGAGCGCAGGAGTCGGTCGGCGAGGGCAAAGCTCCTCGGCTTAGGACCGGTCGGCGTCCACGCTGGCTGGGGGAATTGCCCCCAGACTTATGAGCGCAGGAGTCGGTCGGCGAGGGCAAAGCTCCTCGGCTTAGGACCGGTCGGCGTCCGCGCTGGCTGGGAGAATTGCCCCCAGGCTTCTGAGCGCAGGAGTCGGTCGGCGAGGGCAGTGCTCCCCCTCCCCCTTCAGTGAGGCGGCGGTCTTCATTCTTTTGCACCATTAGTGAAACGTCAATTCCGTCGAGGATTTAAGAAAAGACAAAAGGGAATGCAATTGTACTCTTAAGAGTCCTGTCGGACTAGTACATTTGGAGGAAAGGAAACAGGGAATAAAGCTAGACAGAGGGATGTAAACCTAGATAATCCCCTCGGACCAGGCTACGACTGGGGGAGAGAGCTCGCCCGCTCACTCTATGATGCGGAGGGGTCCTTGGACGGTGTTGATCTTCTTCCCCTTGTCCGGCTGCATGGAGGTCCCTTCCCCATGGGCCGGCTCGTCGGCTAAGCTCCTGGCGTGCCCCCGACTCATCAGCTTCTCAATGTCCTTCTTCAAGTGCTAGCAGTCTTCGGTGTCGTGGCCGTTGTCCTTGTGGTACTTGCAGTACTTCTCCCCATTCTTCCCCCCTCTCTTTGCTTTCGGTGGGGGGCGGTCGGCGCGCTCTTCCTTCTGTACTTGAGCGAGGACGGCGTCTGGGGTGGCGTCCCTTGTACCCTCTGCCCGCTACCTGTTTCTCGGCCTCTTCTCGGTCCGGTACCCCTCGGGGCTGCTTCGCCCGTTGTCGCCACGCTTGGTCCCTCGAGTGGCTTTTCCCGCATCTACGGCCAAGGCCTCCTCGGTTAACATGAAGCGCTCGGCCCTCGCCATGATCCCGGGGAGGTCCTTCGGAGGGTCGTTGTGCAGAGATTTCTTAAGGCCTCTATGGCGCAGCCCTTTCTTAAGGGCTGTTTGGACCACCAGGTCGGGAGGGCTGTTCACGTTCAGCCTTTCCGCGTTGAAGCGGCGCATGAACTGTCGGAGCGGCTCGGCTGGGCCCTGCACTATGTTGAACAGATGTTCAGCATCAGGCTTTATCTGCCTCCCCGCCATGAACTGTTTGCAGAACAGTTGTGTGAGTTCCTCGAAGCTGTCGATGGAGCGGCTGGGTAGGCTGCGGTACCAGGTCCTCGCTGCTCCCCTGAGAGTAGAATAGAAGCCTCGGCAGAGTAGGTCATCGTCGGCTCCCTGGAAGGACATGTCCCCCTCGTAGTCCATTACGTGGTTTCCCGGGTCCCCTATCCCGTCGTACTTCCCCAGCGCCGGGATCTTGAATCGAGAGGGGACCCGCGCGTCGGTTATCCTCCGCGATAGGGGGCATCGGTCTCCGTGGATGCCTCCGGGGGTTCGACACCCGTCTGCCTCCGGTTCGTTCGGTGGTGGTGGGGGTACAAGCGCCGACGGGGCTGGCTCCACGGCCCTCGCCACACTGGGGGTCGGGCTGACCCGGCGTTCCTGGCTCCTCCGGCGGGAGCTCCCGCTCCGCCGCGATCGGTCTCTCGAGTGGTGTCGATTGCCTCTCCTGCGATGGGGCGACCGTGGTCGACGAGATGACGCGGTCACCGATTCGTCCCCCGTGCCTTCAGTTTCTCTTCGGCTCCTTTCACGACGAGGGGAGGAGGCGCGTGATCTCGCCTGGCGGGAGCCAGACAACGTGAACCGACGCTCCGCGTTCGGTCCTTGGTTCCCGTGGTCGTCGACCACAGCGGACCGTAAGAGCGGGGGACCCCCTGCCCAATGATGGTCGTCGCCCAATGCGCCTCCGTTAGCCGGCGCGGTGCTGACGAGCTGCTGAACCGCCGCGACCAGCGTCTGGATGTTCGCGTTGGTCTCCTGGGCCAGGACACGGAGTTGTCCCTGTGTGGCCAATTCCGACCCGCCAATCTCTTCAGTTGTGGGGGCGGGGTGATTGTTGACGGGCGTGCCTTCGAGGTTGCCGTTGGATGCCCCATTCTCCTCCTCCGGGATGGGGGGCATGCGCTTCCTTCCGTTGCTGACTCGTGCCATTGCGGGTGTGGTTTGCTTCTTCGTGGGACAATTTGTCGTTCCCACAGACGGCGCCAGATGTTTCAGAGTGTTTTCTCACTACAAAAGCGTTGACCGTGGGCAACCCGGTCAACGTGGTCAAGGGATCCGCCTGGGTCCCTCGGGTGTGTCGAATCAATGTAGACGAGGCGCGAGTCGGAGCTGCGGACGGCGTGGAGCGCGTCGGCTGGGCCGAATCGGGGTCCTCGGTCGTCGGTTGGGCGAGGGGAAGCCTCGGCCCGGGTTGAGACGCTCGGCCTCGGTCAGACGTGCTCGGCCTCGGTCGGACGGACGACGAGGGGTAGCCTCGATCGTCCAGCTGATTACGTGGTCGGCGAGGGGCGGAGGGGAAGCCTCGGCCCGTGGATCTGATGTCCTCCTGCGTAGACGAGAACGCTCGTCAGGGGGCCGGACCTTGGTTCCGGCCAAATCCCCTCCGATGCCTAAGTCAGATAGAGATCTGAAAGAGGAGGCCCGGCGGAGACGGTTCGACTCGTGAGGAGATCGAAACGGCGTCTCACGGCGCGAGCGGGGGAGGAAGGAGATGAAATGGGGGAACTAGGTCGTTGATGGAGTACCTTAGGTTTTAGATACCTGAGATGCCGATCCCCTGTCCTGTCGTCCTCCTAGCCCTTTTATAGAGCTCCCGGCGTGATTGCCCCCGGACCACGTCGCACGTCCGCCCTCAATCGTGCCCCCTCAATCCGCCCCCCCCCCCCCCCCCCCCGTTGCCGCTCCCTGCGCCATGCCAGCACCTCCTCATTACCGCCATTTAGTGGTCGCGGAACCGGGGGAGCGGTTATCGCAGGAGTGGGCGAGTGACCAACGTGTTATCGGGGCCGGGCCGGATCGACATTCGGGGGGGTCCCTTATATGGCCTTATCGAGTGGGCCTGAGCGCGCAGATGGGCTCTTGACTGGCAGTCGGGTTTCTGGGCTCGTGTCTTTCGGGTCTCGGTTAAATAGGTGTAACACTAATGAAACTCACTATCATGGGACTATGATGTAGGATGACATGTTCATTACTGAGGTCCGGAACCACTACCATAACAGTTGGCACATTCTGCAAATAACATTGCTGATTGCCAGTCTGTTTCCTCGATTTTAGGCAAATGAGTACATCAATGAAGAAACTGACATCGTTAGATTATCTGTACTTCATAAAGATTGAGAATGCGGGAGCCCAAATCAATTCAGAAATTGCTACCGACCCATGTGTCTGCTATACTTTGTTTGGGGCTGAAATTCAGTAGTAAAAAGATGTTCATGCTAGACTGAAACAGTTTCCCTTCTACATGTCTCGTAGCTCCGTATGGTGTCACTTGCTTAAGGAACAAGAGTCAAGACATTAATCATCTCTTCCTTGAGGATGATCTAGCTACTAGGGTTTTGCACAAATTCAATATTCCCAACATTCTTGCTGGATATAATGATCATCATTGCTTGGACTCACGCATATTGCTCATGTTTGGTTCCAACAAAAAGCAAAATATGGAGGGAAAAATTGGGCCCAGGATGCTGTAGTTTCCACATTTTGGTGGGTTTCATCAGTTCCTTAATTTGTTTCAAGGAAAAAAAACCCAAGAGTGCATGTTAGAAAGGCAGGGATGGAGTGATTGATGGAAGGAGGGGTGAATGTGCTTTGCTTTCTGTCAGTTCTATGGTCAGTGCATACTCAAACTGAAGTAGGGCACAAAAGATGAATCCTTTAAGAACAAAACAAGGGTTTTATCTAATGTTATTGCCAAAATCAATGACTTTCTTATTAATAAAGCTTAAAACAGAAATGTCAGCACAAATTTTCAACATCATGGTATGGGATATTTAAGATGACTGCAGCCATTAGTAAACACACGCTTCCGAGAGAGAGAAACCAGATTGCTGGTTATCGAAGTTGTCATCATTAATTCTTTCTCTAAAGGTTTCCAGTATGATTTTCATATGGAACAGAACACCATTTCTGCTGATGATAAGTACAAAAAATTTGTAAATTTGCAGTGTTGTATAGCTGTGCAACATTCTCCATTTTCTTAAAAAAAATTCATATGTTTTGTGGAGCATTGCTCCAACAGGCATTTTAGTCAAAAGGTTAGTCCTTGTGTGCCCCAAGTTAATAAAAATCTCAAGCAGCAGCTAAAGCCTCAACTTCCGGCTAAAAGGAACAAATAGAACCCACGTTAGCACAACCACGGGCAAACACCACACCAAAAGAGAATCCTAATGGTTTAAATTGATGTCTGCTTTCAAATGTAGTAATAAACTGTAATGTAAATGCAACAAGCAACATAAACAGTATAATTCAATTGAAACCATGCAAAATTTAAACTAAGAACAAAGCATTTTATCACCAAACTTAAAAGCTGAAACATAACATACCAAGATTGTATAGAACAGGAAAATTTACTTGAATGTAAACCACTTGCGGGATGTCACTCCATCATGCTATCCGCATCGCTGTCGTCCCCATCGCTGAGTCCAAGGTCAGCAAGCAATTCGTCCAATGGCACGGAAGGAACATCATCCCCACCAACAGTTGATGCCATCTCTGATGGCTGATACTCTTTATTCCGATACAATGAGATATTGAACCTCAACTCTGGATGCTCCTCCAAGTCCCTCAAAAACTCCTCATACTCGGTACTCCTCTTCTCCTCGTCGATTTTCCCCTTTGCAGTCGTATCAACCTCCATGTTCAAGCTCTTCAGCTTCCAAGCCCTCGGCTTCCCTCTCTTCCTCTGCCTCTTCTCCTCGTAGCTCTTCTTTATCAGAATCACCTCCGGGAGCACCAACCCCTTGTACTTGTCTATCTCGACATCATTCCCGTTGGCCCCATACAAATCATACCCAAGCGCATAATCACCTGGATTCAACAAATGCCCCAAATGGGTCCTGACCATAAACATATTATCATTCTTCCCAAAATCCAAAACTCTAGCGACCTGCACGTGCGCCAAGCAATACTTCGACCCATTCACAGTCACCTCCGGACTCTCCACCTCCACATCAAGCACAATGTACTCCACAAGCTGCCTGCTCGTAAGCAACGCCTTGAACGGCGCCCTCCAATACTTATCCGCGTCCAAGTACGCCATCCTCAACGTAAACGGATCCATCAACGCGATGCTATTAGTAACCTTGGTACAAACAACGAGAGGCCCGAGATTTCCCAACGCATTCGACAAGCTCGGAGGCAAGCAAATCAAATCCTCCCGACAAACAGGACAAATCTGGACCGAGAAAGTGTGATGGTAATTATAGGTGTTATTCTTGCTATCTTGCGAAACGAGGCTCTTATCCGAGCGGCTCTGAATGGGGACAACTCCGTTGACGAAATCGACAAACTTGACGGCATGGCTCCGATTCCCAAACATGAAATCGACCCCCTGATCGGTTTCTTGGATCCTGATGGCCTTGTCGGCGGCCCTATGCTTCAAAATAAGCTGCTCGAGATAGAAGAAGGTGCGGCGATGGGAGACGTGCTGGCGGAGCTGGACTTTTGCGACCCACTGGTCGGGGTTGGCCTGGGTTTTGGAGCAGGAGTCGCAGAGGTGGTCGTGGACGGCGAACTCGACGACGTGGGACTGCTCGATGATAGCGCCGCCGCCGTTGTCGATCTGGCCCTGGACGCGGATCTTGACCTTGATTCGCTTGGAGTGGGGCTCGGTCCAGACGAATTCGGCGTGGACGAGGGTGAGGGATCGGGGCTTGCGGATGCGGGCGAGGCAGAGGGAGAGGAGCTGCTTGGATTCGGGGTCGGCCCGTATCCATTTGCGAGGGGGCTGGAGGTAGGAGGAGCAGTCTGGGCAGAAGGTGAGGATCGAGTGGCGGGGGAGGCCGGCGGTGATGTCGGTGCGGGAGCGGAGGCAGCGGACGCACATGTTTGATGGGTTCGGGTGGATGCGCTCGCCGCACGTGCAGCAGAGGACGGTGCCGGCCGTCTGGGAGGGAAGGAACATGCCGGAGGCCGACAGATCCGGCGATGGGGTGGCCATTCTTTTTTTTTTTTTTGTGGAAGTTAGGGTTAGGGTTAGGGCTTGTTTTGGGAAAGAAGGGGTTTAGGGTTTGAGGATTACAGAGGCGGAGCGGAGAGAAAGATAACACGTAAGAAATGAAATAAGCGGCCGATGATGGTAATGGGATGGGCGGATTTAGTGCCGCTTGGATGATCCAAACCCATTATGAATTCAGTGGGTTATTGGATTTGGGTTCGCAGTTTTGGATATAATGCTCATGGTGCAAGCAAACCCAAAAAGTCTGGTTGGATTCAAAAAAAAAAAACTGTTGTAAACTTGGTGTCTACGCAACCCGTAGCCTTGTGTTTATAAAAGTATGGTTACATAATGGGTGGATACACAATACACAAATGGACCTACAAAAGCCCGTTTATAACACTTCCCCGTATCCATCCATGGTTGTAAGCCGTATATGAGCGCTACAGGGTTCATAGAGCTTATCTGACTATGAGGATATGGATACTTCTGGATCCTAAGTTAAGAGTTCTTGCCTCGTTAAAACCTTTGCCATGGAAAACCTAGTGGGAAAACCAGTGAATAAGGGAAAAGAGTACAAGTCTATATAACTTCCCCTGATCGATGGATATCATCAGAGGTGGATACTTCTGAATCCTAAGTTAGGGGTAACTGCCTCGTTAAAACCTTTAGCTATAGAAAACCCAGTGGGAAAAATCAATAGCCAAGGAAAAAGAGTACAGTCTTTCATAACTTCCCCTGCTTAGTGGAAGTATTTAGGGGTGGATACTTATGGATCCAGAGTCAATGAGGATGCCTCGTTAAAACCTTTAGCTATGGAAAACCCAGTGGGAAAAACCAATATCCAATGGAAAAGAGTACAACACTACATTTGACTCCCCCTGATTTGTACAAGCTGCAGGCTTGCAGATCTCCTAGGCAACTATACATCAATCTCTTACAGTGTTCCGATAATAAGTACAAAGTATAAGGCATCGCTCATCATACAAGACATCGCTCATCTATACAAGTATCGCTCATCTATGGCAACTATTTAATCTGAGAGAGCTCTTCTAAAGAGGAGTGGTCTGCAGACTTGGTAGGTAGCACCACGTCTCTGACCCAGTCGTCACTGTGTCTGCGAGGTACTGCAGGACCTGACTGTGCGTACTTATGATTTGCTTCTTGGATCGATGAGCCTCTCAGGATGGTGGGATTGATGTTGCCTTGGAAGCATGCTTTGATGGTCTACAGGAGTTGGTCGTTCCTTTGTTGTAGTCATCGCGATGATCTGTAACCTATATAAATACATTTAACATGTTAGATGATCATTGACCCTTGGAGGTAGCGCAGAAGCTGCATATCTCTGGTCCAGTGGTGCGTTGCAGGCGCTGCACTGTATCTGGTTAAAGGGTTTACTGCCAATGCTTTCTAGAGTCGCGTGCAGTTAACCAGATAAAGGAGTGTACAAAAGACACTTGAGTAAGGCACTTCAGGACCTAAGATATCATTCCCCTCTTCCAGCGAACGGAAGGGGTCTTAATGTGCATCCATACAACCAGTAGGTGTATTAGTGGATTGAGATTATCTATGTTTCTTCATCAACTGGATGATAATTTCATCTTCTGGATGACAATTCATCTGCTGGATGGTTATTCATCTGCTAGATGATTATTCTTCTTCTGGATGATAGTTTCATCTTCGGAATGATGGTTTCATCTTCAGGATGATTATTCATCGTCAGGATGGTAATTCGTAAGGGTATGTTGTCACATCATCCATAGCAACATAGCCTAAAATTTTCTTTCCCAATCGCATGGTTTTCGCAACCATGACCAGGGAGCCTGATGCATCAGTTTAAATATTTTTGTAAATGAGTAAAGCTCATCTTACATGGTTACTTCCTGGTTTCTGCGAAATAAATCTCTAATGCTATAGCGTTTTGCTTATAGCATACGATTCTATTTATTTATACAATACTCGGTAACCCACAGGTTTGATATCTTTTGATATCAGGACTTCAGGTCCAAACACTTCACATTTCATAAGTGAGTCCATCTCAACGTATTATTGCCTCGTTCCACATAATCTGGCCACATTTCTGTGTTTGCTTCAGGAAACGGAGATTGGGAACGATATCAATGGCAAAATGAAATATGAGTAATCGTCGACAAGTGTGTTTTATCCATATACATTTCCATGTACGTACATTATTCAATTTATTCCAGATTCATCTATTCTGGAGGTTCTGAAAGGGGAGAGGATATGGAGATGAGCTCACTTTCCTGTGATGGTATTGTTTTATGGTCTCCAGGAGTTATTTCTCGCTTTGGAGCCTCGTGGTATGTCCTCTCATCCATTGAGGATATCCACTTCTGCTACTGGTGGATTGCATCCATTTATTTGGTATGTCAATCCTAGCTGGATTTTTAGTAGCAGGGATGTGTGAATTTGACAATATTTATGTTGTCAGTAGCTATGTCTGATAACTATTTAATAGTTTCATGAGTGTGGATCTTCAGGATCTCATCACAATTCATGATAATCAGATCATAGGTATTAATGTTTAAATGGTCAAATTGAGCTTCAGGCTCATGGATGATTATAGTATTTTTGTTGAACCTAATGCTGGGGAATTAAAGTTATGAAGGATCTTCAAGATCTCATCAAGTCTTTAAAAGAGGGCACATCAATGCACGTCTTAAGAGAAGTGATTTTAAATGCTTCCCCTGTTCAGAGTGCTCAGAATCTATTTATCTGGGGTAATTACTTCCGATAAATAGTTCTGTGTTTTGATGGTTTATAATGGTGATATGGGGATGTATACTCATCATGGCACAATTGATAAGATGTGCTCTAAACGCTTCCCCCGTTAGGGGTTCTCGAAAACTGTTTATATAAGGTGATCAGGCTCATATAAATAGGTTCTAAGGAGGCGTTTTAATGGTTTGCATTGTAATTGCATGTTCCCGTATGGTCACCTACAACTGGATTTTTAATGAATAAGTAATCCGTTTAAATTATTTTAATGATTTACATATAACCCATTTCTGGCTGTGAACACAAAACTTCAGGGTGTTCAATTTTCTTCCAGTTGTTAAATATAATTGATTCCCAGTGTTATCCAAAAAAATCCGCAATAAGCTCGACTTCAACGAAGTTGAGTATAGAACTGGGGATATGAACCAGTCAAGGCACGTTCTATAAGATGTGCAGTAATGCCTCCCCCGTTTGGGGATCTCGGAATATATTCATCCAGGATGGTTAATCCCGATGAGTAAGTTCCACTGCGGCATTTTTGAAGGTGGTATGAGGGTAAGTAAAAGCCCAACCAATATCCCAGTAAGGTAATATGTCCGTTGTGATTAATAATAATCTGGACTGCGGTTGGATAATAAGGTTTTGATTATGACCATTTTAAGAGGATATATAGATGAGTACTCTAAAGTACATCATTAGCCATATGTAGGGAGTGTGTGAGTCCACTTTTATCCCTCAAATACTCTCAAGAGGCCTAAAGGTCACATTCTTCTAATGATGATAGTGTATCATCTTAAATTCGTTTGAGGAAGTGAGGAGAGTCAATGTCCACGTGAATGGAGATGATCTCGTAATCATTTTTCCCTTTTGAATGGGACGATGAAAGTTTCACCCTTTTTGAAGAATCTTCGGGTTCGTCAAATTTACAGGATTGACTAGTGATGTCTTACATCATCAATCCAGGGTCACATCGTTCCAACGTTGGTCGATTGTGGACACTTCTGGTGTTCCAAATTAATTCCTCTGTTCGAATTTATATGGGACTTTTGAAAGTCCATTAAAATGCTCAAGTTAATTTTGTCTGGTAATAGGTGAACGGTGTTCAAACTGTGAAGGATTACATCTTCACATTGACTATTATGCGGATCATTATGAGGACAAAGCTTCAGGCTTCATTGATTCTTTGAGTCATTAGGGATTTCTTTTTGACGAATATCCTTTGAAACTTTATAAGTTTCAGAGAGTAAATGGCATCCTCATTTTAAGAGTATTCAGGATAACAAATCATTCACAGTAAAATAAAATGCGTAAAAAGCATGAAATCAATAATAAATATTGTGGTAATGCATTTAAACACATATATACTGCAAGAGAATATTACTGATAATTATGTTACAGCAACAAGTTTCATAATATGATGTGTGCTCTAGAAAACATACGTCCACAATTATGCTCATTTAGACTTATGTTATTACAACAGATCAAATTTGTTTTCAAAGTTTATTTGTCCTCGGGGAGTAGCTAAATATACATAAGGTCAATTGACTTTCGTCGTTTAGACTGGATATGTATATATTTTATATGGCATAAGTTAATGCGCATTCATGTTGCAAAAAGCATTATGTGTCTCATCAGAACTTCTGGTCTGATATTGGGTTGCCATTACATACTCCGTATCGAGGTATATCATATCATATCTTTCTCATTTTATTCAAGACTTCCCCTGTTTTCAGTCTTCCTTATTGTCGTTTTATAAGGAAGAATGAATATTAATCTTACGAAGTAGACATATACAAGGGAAATGAGTTAGTTTCTATATTTCCACTTTTCTAATTTATAAGAGACTTTTAAAAGTCTATTTGAAAACTCAAGTATGGTCTTCAGGCCATTTTTATTGAGTCATTCAAGTATTATGTGGATAAAGAATCATGTTCAATGGGAAACAAATACGTGGTAACGAAATTTATAATTTCTCATTTATCTATTAAGATACAACTTCTGGCGTACGCTTAAAATTAAGGCTAGATTAAAGAATCATACATTGTAAAGTGAGATTACTCTAAAAGAGTTTATCGGTATTATAACAACTGCTGGTGTCAATATTGGTTTATATAAACCATAGATCTGAGAGATCTATTTACCACAAAATGTGTATCTCTAATAGAAATCGCATAAATGTTTTTCGCATAATCCATCGTATTTGTTAATTTTTATTAGGGTGAAAGGGTGTTGACTTTTGATTTGATTTTGAACTTCAGGTTCATTTTGTCAAAGTGGATATGATGTTAAACTTTTTGAAATCATGATTGGTTTGTTATCATAAAATATCGTTATATCATGAGCATGAGTATGAGAAAGGGATGATCATATAAGAGTGCAAAATGCAACAATTAATGATTTATCATACACATAATATGAAGCTTGTAAGCTAAAAGTTATGCTTAATAAAATAGTTGAACGAAACTAAATTATCATTACAAGTAAGTCAAGCATGTGAGCTTAAGAATGTATGCTCAGCTAACATGAATTGAAACATATAAACATGTTCTTTATATTCTGCAGGTATATAAATAATTTTATCTCAGACATATATTTATGCTACATGCATTAAAAATATATCATAGAGATTTTAGCATGCTAAATAAAATGTTTATCACAGAACATTAAATATGTGGCAGGCATATAATTTTCTACACATGCATTTATAGTGTTTAAGCGTAAATTCATGCTAGAGGCAATAAAAATATACGACATCCCATTGCAGAGAAATGCAGCAGGCATTTAATTTCATCGCAGACAATTAATCATCATAGGCAATTAATCATCATAGTCATTTTGTAATGGAAATGAAAATTTTTCATTTAATAATTATTGGACCACTAGGCAACGTCATACACCGTTAGGTTAGTTAACTAACGGCAGAGCGGTCGCACAGGATCTTCCTAATTATTAAACGTGTAACAATGAAATAATCCAAAAAATGCGATGATTTATAAAGTATATAATTAATCAGAATTTAACGAATAAAAACTTAATTAAATCTGAAAAAGAGTTTATAAAAACAAAATTTTTGTGGAAAACCCCTAGTTAAGGTTTTTGGAGGCGATCTGGCGTGCGATCCCATGCAACCTGCTAGGGTTTGCGTCGAACTGCCGCTTATGGTGGTTAGGGTTTGCCCGAACGTGCGCGGAGGGGGTTAGCGTCGTCGCCATCGCTTCTGGCTGTTAATCGGCGGCGGCCGTCGTTGCTGGTGGCGGCGTCGGCGACTGCCGCCGGGAGCGACAACGCCTGCGCCGCCGCTCCAGGCAGTAGCGGCGACTGCCGTCAGAGCGGCAGCGCCTGCTGCCGCCAGATCTGCAATGGCACGACGTCGCTTCTGGCGACGGGGAGATCGCAATGGGGGAGGGGGTTTCGTGCGTTCGTGGCTTCTGGCCGCGTGGCGACGAAAAATCCCATCTAGGGTTTGAAGATTTGGGGAATAAGATCATAAAAATAGGATTTTTATTTTAAAAAGAACTATTTTTAGTCATCAAAACAACATTTTCATCGTTAAAAATTGATTTTTGTTGATAAAAACGTCGAGTTAGCATTGAAAAAATTGATTTAGCATGCAGATCTAAGTTAAAAATCCGATCTATACTAATCAAACATAGATCTAAGCATGTAGATCAAATTGTATGTGCATAAAAGTTTAGATCTAGGGAAAAAAATTACCTCTAGTTCATACTCGTCGGATTTAGCGACGTTCGGTGAAGAAGCCCGTTCACGTCGCGATTTGTCCGTCGGCGAAGGTTCAGCTCAGCTTTGAGCGTGCTGATAACGTGTTATAAACTTGGTAGCTACGAAACTTGTAGCCATGTATTTATAGAAGTAGGGTTACATAATGGGTGGATACCCAATACCCAAATGGGCCTACAAAAGCCCGTTTATAACAAAAACTATGATTTGACCGTTCGATTGTCACATCACTCATTTGGTAGCTCATATTTGATTATCTCATGGAATGCGTAGCTGTGTGCCGACCAAATGGGTAAGGCTATTTGACCTGGTTGGATTTGACCGTTTGATTGTCGCAACAAAAGACCGTAATCGAGATGGTACACTAATCACATTCACCCTCTGTGTACCACCGATTAGAAATAACATGTGCACACAGTGACACCGTGACACAAGAAAAATTGACGTGCGTTTATATTTCATATATTCACGCACGTTTTCTTTTGTGTTTCTCCATGTTTTTCCGCCGTCTCTTGTTCGTGTTCGTGTATTTTCCCGTTTTCTTTCACTTTTCTTTGTTTTTCCATGATTACAGGGGATTGACCACGTAGGGGACGTTTAACGATGATATCCCAAGTCCCCGGAGCAACGGGAGAAGTCACGCGTGATCCAGGGGGTCAAACGGCGAAGTATTCATCTTTCAGCCCCTCACCCGGTCGGTTGGTCATCTCCAACCGATCGGGTGATGCACGCGTGCACCAACCGGTCTCTACCGCAGCTCACAAAGAAGTCACCCGACCGGTTCGCAGACCGGTTCAGCGGGGGCTATTCTCTGTTTTCTCGAAGCAAAGCGCCAACCGATCGGGTGACTCTCACCCGATCGGTTCATCTGTAGCCGAAGAAGATGAGCTGAAGACACGGGCGTTCAACCGACCGATTCACCCGACTGCTTCAAGATCCAACCGGTCACTCAAGAACTCACCCGACCGGTTCATGTGATCGGGTGAAAACTCGCCGTTTTCTGATGTTTATTTGTAACGGATCAACCGATCGGTTGACTTGTCAACCGATCGGTTGATGCGACGGCCTATATATAGAGCCCCTAGGGTTCCAGAAACGGGAGTTGCTGTTTTTCTACTGTTTTATTTCCTTGTGACGGCTGTAATTGTTACTCTTTTGTAAGTTTTCAGATCTTTCTAAAATTTTAGTATTGTCTTTATTACTCTATTACTTCCGCATTGCAATTGTCCGATTATGATTCCAACGGTTAAATTTCATTTAGATTGCTTTTTCATGAATTTTTGTGAGTAGTTCCCAAATCTGGGATTTTGGTGGAAACCCCTTCGGGGGCTCTTCCCGATGCATCCGTAGGGTTAGGAAATCGATAGGGAGTAGGAATCTAACGGTTACGCGGGGTGTTTCATTGTCATCGGCGGGAAAAAGACCGCCTTTGACCTTCGGGCCAAGGGGGAATAAACTTGGCGGTTGACTCCCTAGCCATAGCTCACACCCTTAGCGTAGATGTCGAATCCTTGCACGCGGGAGCGGCAGGATGAGACGTTGGGAGTTATCGTTGCGGGCTTAGTGCTCCCGGGATCGATCAGTGTTTATGGACACGGGAGTGCCCACTGATCGAACCCGGGAAGTCCGGTGTATCATCCTGGGCACCGACCGGAATATCGGGCCCATGGGACGCCGGTACCACTTTCAGAGGCAACGTCTCATCATTAGACCCTAATCCCGATCGCTATCCATACCCGTAGGCCGCATTGGCGAGAGTCTCTCGTCGGGTTGGAAACCAAGGTCCCGGGTTTTCTTTCTTGTTGTTCATACCCATTCATTTCCTTTCGTGACAACCAACCACCGATTCGGGCTAGCTCGCCCCTCGGGGTGATTTAGGTCCTACCTGACCCAAGCACAACCTCACCTCCCTGAGTTCGATATTCCCGCACCCTACACTAACCGTGAAACTTGCGGTAAACGACACCGCGCCGTCGCATCTCTCGCGGGCGCCCGGTCAAGTTTATGGTGCCGTTGCCGGGGAGGCAACGTACTTGATATTTTAGGATCTCTTGAACCCTCGTGTCTAGCTCACATCCCTACCTCGCGATAATTTTCGCATTCTCATTTTTCTTTTTCTTTTTCTTATTTGTTTTTCTTATTTTTATTTCTTCTTTTATCTGTTTCTTTCCCACTTGTCGCTTCACGGGTGTTTGTTGTTTTTCATGCGCAGGAGTTCAAGGAGTCTTGACGACTTGATTCCCCTCGATCCGGAGATTAACGCCACCCTTAGGCGTTTGGCCGCCGAGAAGCGAAGAAGAGAAGATCCCGAATCCATGGAGGAGAACACCCCACCTCACAAGTCTCTGCTGGAGTACTCGATGCCCTCCATCGAGTCAACTTCCGCCATCCGATCTCCAGCTATTGCGGCCCAAAGCTTTGAGCTGAAGCCGTCTCTAGTGACATGGATCCAGCAGGACCAGTTTGCGGGTGCGCCCATGGAGAGCCCGATAGAGCACCTGGACTCCTTCTTGGAGAAGTGTGACACCTTCCGGATTAATGGTGTCACTACAGAGGCTATCCGTCTGAAGCTGTTCCCTTTCTCTTTACGGGACAAAGCCAAGCAATGGTTAAGGGGGAAGGACCCCAACACTTTCAACACCTGGGAGAAGCTCTCCAATGCTTTTCTGACGAAGTTCTTTCCTCCGGGGAAGACCATGAAATTGAGGAGTGAGATCTCCTCCTTCTCCCAGGCCAGCCACGAGTCCTTGTATGCGGCTTGGACGAGATATAAAGAAATGCAAAGAAGATGCCCTCACCATGAGCTTCCGAAGTGGCAGATTATCAATCTGTTCTACAATGGGTTGAGGGATGACCTTAAATCTTCTATGGACGCCGCGGCTGGGGGTTCCTTCATGTCTAGAAGCGAGGAAGATGCCGGGAATATTCTGGAAAATATGGCATCCAACAATGAGCGGTGGTGTGACGAGAGAGCCACACCAAGAACTGGGGGTATACACAGAGTCGAGGACGTCGACAAACTTTCAAGCAAGTTTGACTTGCTTTCAACCCAGATCTCCGCACTGATGGTAGGAGCCAGTGGGGCCGGTACACAGCAAGTTTTTGCGGTAGAGTCCGAATTCCTTGGGGAATTCGACGGTGGTGACATCTCACCACCGTTGGATCAGGCGAGCGCACTATTTTACAACCCCACAGGAAATGCGCCATATCCGCCAAGGACAAGTTCCAACCCGGCCTACTCTCCCAACAACCGGAACCACCCCAATTTCAGTTACCGGCCACCATTTCAGCCCTCGCCGCCTCAGCAGTCGCAGCAACAAATTTATCAACTGGCTAGACCACCGCAGAATCAGGTTCAGCTGCAACCGTTCCAGCAGCAACCTCAGCAACAAACTTACGCCCCCAGGAATCAGCAGCCGTTCCAGCAGCAGCAGTATGGCCAACAGAGGGCCGTCTCTCCGGTTGAGTCTCTCTTGACTCAATATATTACCAACCAGGAGAGGATCAACCAAAAGCTGGAAATGGGTCAGCGGGCCCTCACGGACCAAGTAACCCAGCTGGGGTTACAGGTGGCGAACCTTGCAAGGTCACAAAACCAATTGCCGCCACAACCGGAGGTGAACCCGAGGGGAGCAACACAAACATCTGCACTCGTGCACGAGCACGCGAATGTGTCCGCTATCGTTCTGAGAAGCGGGACACAAATTCCTACTAGAGTGCCCCCTAGCAACCCGGAAGCACCATTGGTCGTTGAGAGACCGACTGAAAAATCAAATGACACCGGCGCTTCGTCATCAAATCCCATTACTCCGGAGGGAGTGTCCGAAGAAGAGAAGAAGAAGGAGGAAGAGAGCCCGAGAGTGTATAAACCCGTTGTGCCATTTCCACAACGGTTGGCTCAGGCAAAAATTGATGAGAAATATGGGAAGTTCTTCGCCATGGTCAAGGACCTAAGCCTGCAAATCCCCTTCTTGGAGGCAATCGAAACAATCCCCTCCTATGCAAAATTCTTAAAAGATTTGGTGACCAAAGGGTCAAGAAAAGAGAAAGTGGTGCTGACGGCGGAATGTAGCGCTCTTATTCAGAGGGCAAACCCGCCGAAGCTCAAGGACCCGGGGAGCTTCTCTATTCCTTGCACAATCGGGGCTGTGAAGATTAACCGTGCACTCGTCGACCTAGGAGCGAGTGTTAGCTTGATGCCCTTGTCGATGTACATGAGAATAGGAATGGGCGATTTGGAGCCCACCGGTATGACCCTACAACTAGCTGACCGGTCGGTCAAATATCTGGTGGGAATTGTTGATGATCTCCCCGTGAATGTGAGAGGGGTGCATGTGCCTGTGGACTTTGTAGTCATGGACATGCCCGAAGACGCACACACCCCCATTATCCTGGGACGGCCTTTCATGGCCACTGCTGGCGTTCTAATAGATGTGAAGAACGGAAAGCTCTCCATGAACGTCAGCAGAGAAAAAGTTGAGTTTGACCTGGGACTATCCATGAAGCACCCCGACCCTCCCGATGATCTCCGGTGTAATTTGCTTGAGATAGAAGAAGAAAAGGCTGCAGAGGAGAGCTCCTGGGAGATTCTCCTGGGAAACCCCCCCGATGACTTAGGGAATTCAGAAGATGGGGACGGCCCCGAGAACAAAGAAGCTGCTGGAAAACCGAGTGCAGCAAGAACGACCCCTCCCGGGTTCCCCAAGACTCCTCCTGCGAGGAGAACCGGGAAAGAGCTCACGGACCTCACTAAAGACGAGGTCCGGATCCTGAAGAAGATGGCGGGAAGCGCCAACACCAAGGAAAAGCCCCCGGATCTCAAGAACAAAGGGAGGGTAGTCGAGCAAGTATTTTTCCAGCCGCTGACTACTCCAAGTGCCTTCAGCTCCAACAAGGAAGAGATGCCGAAGTTTGGGCATCACCCGTATCAGCCACCATGAGCATCTCTTGCGGGCGTCGAGCCAACGACGTTAAACAAGTGCGCTTCATGGGAGGCAACCCATGTTCTAAACTCTTTCCCACTTTTTAGCGTTAATTTTTACTTTATTTTATCTATTTTTATAAATAAAATCAGCCGCGAGAACATCCGTTCGGGGACTTAAGCAAATTTCTTGGTTTTTGCAGGAAACAGGCCCCAACCGATCGGGTGACAACTCACCCGATCGGTTGGGATGTATCAGATACGTGCCGAGATCTGTCCCCGAATGAACCGATCGGTTGAGTAATGAAGAGACCGGGTGGCAGACCGGGTGAGCTGGGGAGAACTCTCGGGAAATCTTGGGGAATATCAACCGATCGGTTGAGTTCTAGCACGATCGGTTGACGCGACCGGGTAAGCAGCCCTAAGTTCTCGGGAAATTGTGTGGAGCGGCCAACCGGTCGGTTGAAAAGTCACCCGATCGGTTCGCCTGTAGCATTTCTTCGGCAAGATTTTCGACCTAACAGTCAACCGATCGGGTGACAAGTCACCCGATCGGTTCGACTTAAAACCCTATATAAACCCCCCCGACACCCGCTCGTTTCCATCTCGCCCGATCGCAAAAACCCCCAAAATCCGCCGTCGTTTCGCCTTCCCCTCTTCGCCAACAACCGATCTTCACTCCCCCACGCCCTCTACTCCTCCATTACTCCCACTCTCCACCTCCTTCATCAACCCCTCCATCATCTACACCCTCTCTCTCCTCCCATTCCGAGATTTTGACCTAATTTTCCCCCGAACCACCTCCATTTCGAAAATTATTGCCGAAGGAGTTCGTCACGGCTCCACGCTACTCTCGCTGAACAGTGTGGGGCATCAACGAGCAAGATCCGCCACTCCGCTTGGGTAAACTCGCTCCTAAGCTTATTTTATACATTTGCCCTATTTATTGTGCTTGCTCGTTTGCTTGTGTTGGTGTGCATCCACGATTTTTGCACTAATTCTTGCTCGTACACACACACATGGCTAAAGATAAGGATAAGGGGAAGGGTATCATGAGGGAAGAGGAGCCGTCTCGAAAGAGACGAAAACAAACACGCCCCCCTTCCCGTACACGAGCACTTACACTTAGCCCTCCTCCACATGTTATTCCCCATGTGGACCCAATGTTGGGCCCACACGGGTATATTTTTCGGAACCAGGAGCACAAAGATTTTTACCGTAGGCTTGATGCTCGAGGGCATCTATCCACCAAGTTCCCGCACGCACGTACACTTGTCGATCTCGGTGTCTTCACCGAGGTCGAATCTCTTTTCGCTAACTTAGGGTGGTTAGCCTTTCTTAATACACATGCCATATCCTACCCGGCCCTCACACTCGAATTCCTCTCTACACTAGTCTGGGAGTCCGGGTCGATCATTAGATTCAGGGTGCGTAACCGTAGTGTCACCACAAATCTGAACACGATTAATGATATATTTGGTTTCCCCAATCTCGGGGATGATGCCATTCGACACTACGGGTACACGCCCGAGTTTGATGTCGATCAGTTCTGGTTCCGCCTCACATTGATCCGTGACTACCCCCGAGGTCGGGCCAAGGCCTCCTCCATCATTCATCCCGTGTTTCGTCTAGCCCACAGGATCATTTCATCTGCATTCTTTCCTAGGGACGAGTCAGGCACTGTGACTATCCCTGATCTTTTTATCCTTTGGGCCATGACTTTTCCTTATGTCCGGGATGATGATGGAATCAGCTTCAGGGCCCCTACCGTCCCCATCCATGGCGGCGATTGGCTTGTTTACAAGCTACTCGAGATCAGCCGGGCCGGTAAGGGGAAGTTTTGTTGCGGGGGCATCATCACGATCATCTGCTCTCACGCCCAATTCAATATTACCATCCTCGATAATCTTCCTGCTGCCGCAGGACCCTCACATCTTGATATTGATGTCCTGCGGCACATCCACATGATCAAACCCCGCTCGGATGGCCGCTTCATATTTAATTACGGCCACCCCCCAGCCCCTTACACCATTCTGCCCAACCCCGTTCGCATGACCCTTGCTCTCGTGGGAGATTGGACTTTCCCTCCTGATCCCGACTTCTTAGCGGGGTTGAATCTTCCTTTCCTCCCCGCAGGCGCACGCAGATCACCGTCCCCTGCCGCCCACTTAGGCGAGCAGGATATCCCTACGTCTGGGGGAGATTTAGGGGCTGGACCGAGTCGTCCTGTCTCTGCTCTGGGACCGATCACGTCTGAGCACCTTCGTGCGGCCATTTCTGGCCTTGTCTCCTGTGCCGGCATGACCACTGCCGCCGGTACCTCTTCGACCTTACCTGGCGGCACCACCTCTGCCTCGCGTCAGTCTACATCTTTTGGTCGTCGCCAGGTATCTGCCCGTCTGGGGCTTGAGAGGGAGGTCGCTGCCCTTCGTGAGCTCGCCATGTCCTCTGTTTCCTCGGACCCGTCACCATCCTCCTTTCTTACTCACCCACGTTTCCTCGCACTTGAGAGGAACGTGGCCGCCATTCTCCGCCTTCTTACTCATATCCACGGACCACCTCCACCTTCACCACCTCCACCTTCACCACCCCGGCAATCTTCTCCTCCACCCACCCACCCCTCACCACATTCTTCACCTACCTCTTCACATCCCATCCCGGCATCCACTTCACCCCTCCCGACCACTTCCACCGCACCCACGCTACCTCCCTCCTCCTCCGTCACTCCATACGTGCGCCGGAGGAAATTGCCGGTGCGCTCCAGATCCCTCCCACCACCTCCCGCTACCGTCACCACCACATCTACTTCCTCCATTCCTATTCCTCTCACCACCGCCTTGTTCGCCTTCCTACCACCACCACCCACCACCACCGACACTCCTCCCATTGTTCACACCACCACTGCCCCTATCCCTCCGCCTCATTCCCCACTTCTCAGCACTCCCCCAGCCTCCCCCGACCACCCATCCACACCCTCTTCCGAGGAGGACGAGGACTCACCTTCCCTTGCTTTCTGATTTCACCCCTTTTTGTTTTTGACCCCCCCCCCTTGCACATATCTGGATTTTATTGATCATATCATTTCGCTAGCACTTTCTGGTCTAGCTTGGGGGACGTCTATTTTGGTGTGCTGTCGTGTTTTGTTTGTTTTTCTCATTTTTTTTGTGTGTATTTGTTTTTCACTTTTTGAGTGTCGTGTCGTGTAATTTTATTTTATTTTTATTTTCGTATTGTTTGATTTTGATTTTGATCTTTCTTTCTTTTTCGGTTTCATCTATGTGTTTTCCTCGTTTTCGTTTCTTTTCGTGTCTGTGCGTATCCCCCCATTTTCATTGCCCTCCCGTACTCACTCTTATTGCATTGAGGGCAATGCAAGTTTCATCTTGGGGGAGTCGCACTTCGTGCGTCATTTGTGTTGTTTTTCTACGTTATTTGAGTCGTTTTCCATCGTGTTTTTCTTTTTTCTTTTTCCTTCTTTCTTTAGCTCTTTCTCCTAGAAATGAATCCTATGATGAATCGCCACAAAGTCACACACACCTAGCATTGCATCGATAATCACACTCACTAACCCTAGGATTTCGAGTCCTCTTGCATTTCACGCATCGTGGGTCCACTTAGCTTTTTGTGAGTCGTGTGTCGTGACTAGCATTTGGTGTGCTTCTGCTTTGTGGTTTTACTTTATATACCTGTTCAGGAATGACCCCTAGATTATCATGTTTCGATATTGAATATGCGGTATTTGCTTCTAATGTCTGCTACTATATGCATGCTATTTATATCGTATACTTCAATTCGCATGCGTCGGGATTCCACAACTAAGGACTATGATAACCCATTTAGCCTAAGCTCTATTTAGCAAGAATAGTCTCCTTTGCTCGAGTGTTTAGATTTCGACTTCTTTTTTGTTTTACTTGGTGCAAATCCCCTCGTCGTGTACCGTTCTCCCACTTCGGAGAGTACACAAGTGTATAGCCAAAAACCCAAAAATCCAAAAAAATGGGAGAAAAGAAATGAAAAACCCAAAAAGAAAAGAAAAGAAAAAGATTGTATAGCCAAAAAGCCAAAAAAAAATATGCAAATACCCAAAACCCAGAAAAATTCCCGTGTGAATATTTTCCTACTTGCCAAGAATAAAGAGAAGGCGAGAATTTGCACCGAGTGTTCTTCTCCACATCATCTCAACCCCCTTCGTTATCGAAAACACTTGGCTTAGGAACTATTTAGCTAGTATCTAAGCTTTAGTGGTGTGATTTCCTTAACCCTAGTTGTGGAGTCCCCGATGCATGATACGCTTCTATTCCCACTCTTCTCATGCATGCTTGAGCTTATATCCGCCGCTTAATTCAATTCGGATCAATATTTTGGGTCATTTCTTGGATTTGTGTATATCGAGCCTCATTGCTCATCGTAGAAAGCTTCACCATTTGCTAGCACACGACCACGCTCACTCGCGCTTCACTGCGTGGACCCACGACACTTATTTGGACTCGATTTCCTAGGTTTAGTGGTGTGATTTGGCGTTTGCTTGCTTGGTGTGTCGTTTTGATTTTGATGGCTCTGATGGACGATCTAGGGCTTAGAGTTTTCTTTTTCTTTCTTCCTCTCTATTTTTCCCTTCCGAGCTCCTACTCTCACTCGTCTTCCTCGAGGACGAGGAAGAGTTCAGCTTGGGGGATTTTGACGTGCGTTTATATTTCATATATTCACGCACGTTTTCTTTTGTGTTTCTCCATGTTTTTCCGCCGTCTCTTGTTCGTTTTCGTGTATTTTCCCGTTTTCTTTCACTTTTCTTTGTTTTTCCATGATTGCAGGGGATTGACCACGTAGGGGACGTTTAACGATGATATCCCAAGTCCCCGGAGCAACGGGAGAAGTCACGCGTGATCCAGGGGGTCAAACGGCGAAGTATTCATCTTTCAGCCCCTCACCCGGTCGGTTGGTCATCTCCAACCGATCGGGTGATGCACGCGTGCACCAACCGGTCTCTACCGCAGCTCACAAAGAAGTCACCCGACCGGTTCGCAGACCGGTTCAGCGGGGGCTATTCTCTGTTTTCTCGAAGCAAAGCGCCAACCGATCGGGTGACTCTCACCCGATCGGTTCATCTGTAGCCGAAGAAGATGAGCTGAAGACACGGGCGTTCAACCGACCGATTCACCCGACTGCTTCAAGATCCAACCGGTCACTCAAGAACTCACCCGACCGGTTCATGTGATCGGGTGAAAACTCGCCGTTTTCTTATGTTTATTTGTAACGGATCAACCGATCGGTTGACTTGTCAACCGATCGGTTGATGCGACGGCCTATATATAGAGCCCCTAGGGTTCCAGAAATGGGAGTTGCTGTTTTTCTACTGTTTTATTTCCTTGTGACGGCTGTAATTGTTACTCTTTTGTAAGTTTTCAGATCTTTCTAAAATTTTAGTATTGTCTTTATTACTCTATTACTTCCGCATTGCAATTGTCCGATTATGATTCCAACGGTTAAATTTCATTTAGATTGCTTTTTCATGAATTTTTGTGAGTAGTTCCCAAATCTGGGATTTTGGTGGAAACCCCTTCGGGGGCTCTTCCCGATGCATCCGTAGGGTTAGGAAATCGATAGGGAGTAGGAATCTAACGGTTACGCTGGGTGTTTCATTGTCATCGGCGGGAAAAAGACCGCCTTTGACCGTCGGGCCAAGGGGGAATAAACTTGGCGGTTGACTCCCTAGCCATAGCTCACACCCTTAGCGTAGATGTCGAATCCTTGCACGCGGGAGCGGCAGGATGAGACGTTGGGAGTTATCGTTGCGGGCTTAGTGCTCCCGGGATCGATCAGTGTTTATGGACACGGGAGTGCCCACTGATCGAACCCGGGAAGTCCGGTGTATCATCCTGGGCACCGACCGGAATATCGGGCCCATGGGACGCCGGTACCACTTTCAGAGGCAACGTCTCACCATTAGACCCTAATCCCGATCGCTATCCATACCCGTAGGCCGCATTGGCGAGAGTCTCTCGTCGGGTTGGAAACCAAGGTCCCGGGTTTTCTTTCTTGTTGTTCATACCCATTCATTTCCTTTCGTGACAACCAACCACCGATTCGGGCTAGCTCGCCCCTCGGGGTGATTTAGGTCCTACCTGACCCAAGCACAACCTCACCTCCCTGAGTTCGATATTCCCGCACCCTACACTAACCGTGAAACTTGCGGTAAACGACACCGCGCCGTCGCATCTCTCGCGGGCGCCCGGTCAAAAATCCACACACAGGATCCTTGTGTGATGCACGCGCGCAATCGACAAATGAGTGAGAAGAGTGTGGGTATGTGCAGGTATCATCGGGCGGCGGCGGAACACGCGCGCAACCATAAAAGAGAGAGATGTGGGGGGTGTGTGTGTATGGATATCGTCAGGGGTAAAAGGGGTTAAATTGCAAAAAAAAACTTTGGAGGACAAAGTGCGTAAATCACAACCTAAATCAAGGGAATAAAAAGGGGAAAAACAAGCATTAACATGCAAAAACACAAGGGACAAAGTGAAAAAAGACCGATGTCAAATCCGTAAATAAGTGGAAAATGGAGGGGCATTTGGTTTTTATGACAACCCAATGGCATGCTTGGAATTAATGGAAAGGATTGGGCCATTGTTTGGGTTCTCCATCACCTCACCCAAACCATAAACCCAATCCCTTACCATTCACCAAGTGGGGCTTACCTTGCCCATGTGACACAACCAATGCCGGTCCTGGTCCTAATGGGACAAAAATGGTGCCCACATTTTATCATAGTGGGTTCATTTGTAATATAGATAAGAGATAAGAGTACTAAATAAGAATAAAATCAAACATTTCTCTTTACGAGCTACCTCTTTATATAAAATCTTTGTAGTGTATAAAAGTTATTCACATCCAATTAAAGAGTTTTTTTAACTATACTGGCATGAATAAATTCAAATGAGGGTCGACACAAATAATTGTTTTTCACTCTATTTTATAGAGTTTTTATTTGTATAAATGATACAAATTGTGTATTTGCATATTTTAGATTGTATATCTATTATACATTTAGCAACGTTTTTGGTGAAAAACTTAAATTTTGGTGGGAAAAGTGTCTTGTAAACCAAAACTTTGAAATTAGAAATGTCTTGGAAAAGATTGTGTAGTAAATTTGGGGGGAAAGTGCCTTGAGAACCTAAACTTTGATATTAGAAGTGCCTTGGGAAATATTATGGAGATTAACTTGGGGGGAGGGAAAGTGCATTGGAAACCTAACTTTAAAATTAAAAGTGCCTTGGGAAAGATTGTGCAGAAGCATGAGCCATTAAATTAAACAATATAAAAAATTTAGTGTAAAAAATTTTGCGGAACAACAAATTAGCGTAAAAATACCATGAGGTTTGTTGTTCCGCGCGCTGAAGGCGGCCGCTAAATTTTTTTACGCTAATTTGTTATTCAGCGCCTAAGGCGCGGGCACCGAATTTGTTGTTCGACGCCGAATTTTTTTTCCGCATCAAAGGTACCCGTGCCGCTAAATATTTTTACACTGTTATGAGCGGGCTTTTGTAGGCCAATTAATGTATTGGGTATCAACCCATTATGTAACCCTAAATCTATAAATACAAGGCTACGGGGTTCCGTAGATGCAAAGCTTACAACATGTTATCAGCACACTCACAGCTGAGCCGAACCTCTGCCGATGGACGAATCGCGACGCGAAAGGGCTTCCTTCACCAAATGTCGCTAGATCCGGTGGGTAGGATCTAGTGGTAATTTTCATCCCTTATATTTAAAAATCTATGCGCATATGATTTGATATATATCTGTTTAATTATATCTAGATTTTTTATCTTAGATCTATATGATTGGATCAATGTTTGCTTAAATTAGATCAATTTTTTTATCTCAGATCTATATGCAAAATCAACTTTTGAATTATAACTCGACATTTTAATAACTAAAAATCAAATGTTTACGATTAAAAACGCTGATTTGAAGACTAAAAATAGTTTTTTTATAAAAATCCCGTTTTTATGATCTTCTTTCCCAAATTTTCAAACCCTAAAGGGGCTTCTTCTTCGCCACGCGGCCGACAGCCAGGCGCACGCACGAAACCCCCTTGCGATCTTCAACGCTGCCTGAAGCGACGACGTGTCGCCCGGAGCGGCAGCCCGTGCCGCTGTCGCCCCGGGCGGCAGCAGCCGCTGCCGTCCCGGGCGACAGTCGGCGCTGCTGCCCGGATCGACAGCCCGTGTCGCTGCCGCCCCAAGCAGTAACATGCAATACTGCTTGGGGCGGCAGTGCATGTCGCTGCTGCCCCGAGCGGCAGTCGGCGCTGCCGCCCGGAGCGACAGCCTGAGCTGCTGCCACCCCGAGCGGCAGTCGGCGCTGCCGCCCGGAGCGACAGCCTGAGCTGCTGCCACCCCCGAGCGGCAGTCGGCGCTGCCGCCCGGAGCGACAGCCTGAGCCGCTGCCGCCCGGAGCGACAACGGATGCTGCATTACCGCCCAAAGCGGCGCCCCTCCCCCGCGGCGCAAACCCTAGCCGCCCGAAGCGGCGGACCCCGCGACGCAAAAATTAGTCGCCCACATGGGCCCGCACGACCGATCGCCTCCAAAAACCGTAACTAGGGGTTTTCCGCAAAAATTTCGTTTTTACAAATTCTTTTTCAGATTTAATTAAGATTTTTCTTCTTTAAATCATGATTAATTACATGCATTATAAATCATCGCATCTTTGGATTATTTGATTATTAAACGTTTAATAATTAGGAAGATCTTGTGACCGCTATACCATTAATTAACTGACCTAACGGTGTATGACATTGCCAAGTGGTCCAATAATTATTAAACGAAAAGTTTTCATTTCCATTATAAAACTGCATGTGATGATTAAATGCATGTGATGATTAATTGCCTGCGATGAAATAAATGCATGCTGCATTTTTCTACGATGTATGTTTATATTTGTTGTGGTTTTGGATCGGCTAGCTATCACCATCATTTTCCTCCCATTTGTTTTCATTTTGAGAGAAATTGTAGTGAGGATAAAATTGTATAAACTCCAAGACTAGTGCACGTCCCATGAAGATGAAGATATATTTCCAGAAGAATAGGGGCCCCACGAGGGTTCCCGAGTGGTATTTTCTATTTTATGGGACTGTATGGACTTTATTTCCTTTAAAATGGCGACTAGCCGATCCACACAACAAATATCTGTGTCTGAAATATATAATTATTTGTTTTATTTTAAAATATCTAATTATTGCTCATTTTTAACATGCTTAGATAATGGCAAAATTTGCAAGCGTCGACTTTGACGTATTGGATGCTACGGGCAGAAATTATCTGAGCTGGCAGTTGGATATCAAATTCCATCTATGCTCACAGGGATTGAGTCATGCCATTGCTGTAGGCGATACAGTTTCTGACATAGATAAAGCGAAAGCAATTATCTATATCAGACGGCATATCGATCAGACGCTGAAGGCCGAGTACCTCACAGTGGAAGACTCTTACGAGTTATGGACCGCTCTCGAGGATAGATACAAACATCAAAAAGATATTATCCTTCCTCGAGCGCGATATGAATGGGAGAACCTCCGTCTTCAGGACTTTAAGTCCATTGCCGAGTACAACTCGGCAGTTTTCAGTATCACTTCAAGCCTGAAGTTGTGTGGTGAGAAAGTGACAGAGGATCGCATGTTGGATAAGACTTATACATCCTTCCACGAGAAGGATGTCATACTCATGCAACAGTATCGTGAACAAAATTTTACGAAATACTCGGAGCTTCTCTCATGCCTTCTGATGGCAGAACAAAATAGAGACCTCCTGCTGGCCACCCATAACTTGCGCCCTGCCGACACTGCACCTGCGCCTGAAGCGCACCACATCTCCTCCTAGAAGAAGAAGATCAACTTCAGAGACAAACCCCAGAAGGGAAAGGCAATGAAGAAGCATGTTAGAGGACCTCCTCCAAAGACATATAATGAGGGGAAGAGGAAAACTGTGTGGAAGAAGAAAGACAACGGCCAGACATCTGCCCCCAGAAAAGGCTGGGAAGACAAATGCCACAGGTGTGGCATGACTGGACACTGGTCCAAAAATTGTCGGACTCCACGCCACCTCCAGGATTTGTACAAAGCTAGACAGAAGCCAGCCGAAACAAACCTGGTGAAACATGAAGACCTGGCACCAAACAGGTTCATCGCCGAGGACTTCTCAAACGATGACCTGCTCGACTGAAGACTTATCTATTTTTCTGCACTACATTGTAGTTGAAACAATTTAATCTCCAGTTATTTGTTTTCAGCATGTTAGTTAACTTTCGGACTTTGAATGAAATTTAGTTATGTTTGTGCCTCATGTTGCTATGCTTTTCTCTCTTACTTCAGATGGATTATAAATGCCTAGTGGACAGTGCTTTTACGCACACGATCCTTCAAGATATTTGCTTTTTTCAAAGCATACACAAATATGATGGAACCGTGAATACTATTTCCAGTCCATCAGGAATAATAGAAGGATCAGAAGAAGCCATTTTTTGCTCCCCAATAAAACACAACTATTAATAAAAGATGATGTTTTCTCTCCAAGCTCACATAGAAACTTGCTAAGTTTCAAAGATATCCGTCTAAACGGATACCACCTAGAAACGGTGAACAAACAAAACAAAGAATTCTTGTATGTAACGACTCTTAAAAGCGGTGCTAAAACCATCGTTGAGCGTTTCGAGGGACTCCCATCGGGTCTCTACCATACAAAGATACGAGCAATGGAAGCTAACACAATTGACGACGCGAGGGGAAGTGTTGTATGGAGGGGGCTTACGATGCTCTGCGTTCTCTTCCTGTAATTTGATTTATGGATGATGGAGTGGAGACAAATTGATGAGGGAAGGCTGGATGTGGGGTTTTGAGGGAGTAATGTTGTTATTCCATCTGCAGACAAGGGGAAGGTTGGATGATGAAATATGTGTGCTGGCCTTGAAATTGAAGGGAAGTTGAAAGGTGGTTGCCGACAGATCGATTAGTGTTAATTAGGGATAGGGTAAAGTAGATGGCAAGAGTAATTTAGAAAAGGTAATTTAGTAAAATTAATTTAGTCAAAATAATAAGTTAATTTTGAAACTAACCTTTAGTTAAAAGTAATTTTGTCATTTTAAATTAGTTAATAGTAATTAGTAATTTAGTAAATAGGTATGGCTACCCGGCCATTAGTTACGCCACGACAAAACTAAAATATAGACGCGCTCGCGTCGACGTACGGACGAAAATAACTGGAACAAGGAAGTAACAATACACACACACAAGGGTCAAAATACGACTAGGAAAACAGGCCGTTACATCCTACCCTCCTTAGAATAATTCCGTCCCCGGAATTCTCTATAGTGCAGGGAAGAGGTAGGGATAACGTCCTCGCATCTCATCCTCACGCTCCCAGGTAGACTCCCCTGGCGAGTCTCGACGCCACATCACTCTGACTAAGTCAATAGTCCTGTTCCTGAAGACTTTCTGGCGTCGATCAAGGATCTCTACGGGTTGCTGCTCGTACGTCAAGTCTGGACGAACTGCGATCTCTGAGTAGTCCACGACATGACTCGGGTCGCTCACATAGCGACGCAACTGTGAGATGTGGAATACATTGTGCACTCCCTCTAAGGCAGGGGGCAGTGCAAGCTTGTATGCCACCTCTCCTACTCGCTCCAGAATATCGAAAGGCCCAATGAATCGAGGACTGAGCTTTCCTCTCCGACCAAAACGAATCAATCCTCGGTTGGGCGAGATCTTCAGAAATACATGGTCACCGGGCTGGAACTCCAGATGTCGACGCTTCGCATCTGCCCAATGCTTGTACCTGTCCTGAGCCAGCTGTAGCTTCTCTCTGATTTTCCGAACCACATCCACGGCTTCGGTGATTAGCTCAGGACCAACCAACTCTCGATCTCCTACATCATCCCAGCTCAAGGGGGATCGGCACTTCCTCCCATACAGTGCCGCAAAAGGTGCCATACCAATGCTAGATTGGTAGCTGTTGTTGTATGCGAACTCCACCAAATGGAGATGATCTTCCCACGATCCTTTGAAGTCCAGCATACATGCCCGCAGCATGTCTTCCAGTATCTGAATAGTACGCTCTGACTGACCATCGGTCTGCGGATGGTAAGCCGTACTAAAACTCAAGTGAGTTCCCAAGCTTTCCTGAAGACTCCTCCAGAATCGAGATGTGAACCTGGTGTCTCTGTCTGAGACAATGCTGATAGGAACTCCATGCAGCTTCACAATCTCATCCATGTACTTCTTGGCCAATACTTCTATAGACTGGCCCACTCTGAAAGGAATGAAGTGCGCTGACTTGGTCAATCGATCTACGATCACCCAGACAGCGTCATTCTGCTTTGTACTCTTGGGTAGACCAGTCACGAAGTCCATCGTGATGTGCTGCCATTTCCACTCCGGAATGGGCAATGGCTGCAACAAGCCGGCAGTCCTCTGGTGTTCAGCCTTCACCTGTTGGCACACAATACACTTCGCTACGCTCCGTGCGACGCTTCTCTTCATGCCATGCCACCAGTAATGTTGTCGCAGATCCTGGTACATCTTGGTACCTCCAGGATGTATAGAGTAAGGGGAGCTGTGAGCTTCCTCCAGTAGCTCCTCTCTAATGGCACTGGACGGTACACATATCCTGTCCTCAAACCTCAAGGACCCATCTGCATGAATCTTGAACTCTGGTCTCTGGCCTGCTATCACCAGATCTCTAATCCTCCGCAGCTTCTCATCCTCCATCTGAGTAGACTTGATTCTCTCTACCAAGGTCGACTGGATATGCATGCCCATCAAAGATGCAGTCATCCCTGGTAGAATCACTTCTATACCCATGTCTCGGATCTCTTGCTGCAATCTCCACTGAGTCGTAAGGGTCATCACCGCTGGAAGACGACTCAATGCATCCGGTACAACATTGACTTTCCCAGGATGGTACTGAAGGTCAATGTCATAATCTGCCATGAGCTCGACCCATCGTCTTTGACGCATGTTGAGCTCCTTCTGAGTGAAGAGATACTTCAGACTCTTATGATCCGAGAACACCTTCACGTGCTCACCCAATAGGAAGTGCCTCCAAATCTTCAATGCAAAAATCACTGCCGCCAACTCAAGATCATGAGTGGGGTAATTCTTCTCATGGATCTTCAACTGCCTGGATGCATATGCTACAACTCGACCATGCTGATGTAGCACGCATCCGAGTCCTTTGCCAGATGCATCACAGAAGACTTCGAATCCTCCTGATCGATCTGGAATGATCAAGATGGGTGCAGTCGTCAATCTCTTCTTCAGCTCCTGGAAAGCATCCTCACATGCTTTCGACCAAACAAACATCACATCCTTTCTCGTTAATCGCGTCATGGCTCCCGCGACCTTCGAGAAGTCTTTGATGAACCTCCGGTAGTAGCCAGCTAGTCCCAAGAAGCTTCGAATCTCGGTCACCGTTCGGGGGACTGGCCAGTTTTGAACGGCGGCTACTTTTTCAGGATCAACAGCAATCCCTGCTCCGGACACCACGTGGCCCAGAAATGCCACCTCGTTCAGCCAGAACTCGCATTTGCTAAGTTTGGCATAAAGCTGGTGTCTTCTCAGGGTCTCGAGAACTTTCCTGAGATGCTCTGCATGCTCCACTGCATTCTTCGAGTAGATGAGAATGTCGTCGATGTAGACTACAACGAACTTGTCCAAGTATTCATACAATACTTGGTTCATGAGACTCATAAATACCGCGGGTGCATTAGTCACACCAAACGGCATCACTAAGTACTCATAATGTCCGTATCTGGTCCTGAATGCAGTCTTGGGAACATCTTCATCTTTCACCTTCACCTGATGGTACCCTGTCCTCAGATCCAGCTTTGAATAAACGCTTGACCCACCGAGCTGGTCGAAAAGATCGTCGATGCGCGGTAGGGGGTACTTGTTCTTCACGGTGACTTTGTTCAGCTCGCGGTAGTCAACGCACATACGAAGGGATCCGTCTTTCTTCTTCACCAGCAATATAGGAGATCCCCAGGGAGATACACTGGGTCGTATCCATCCCTTCTTCAGTAGATCATCAAGTTGGACCCGCAATTCTTCTAGCTCAGATGGTGCTAGACGATACGGTCCCTTGGACATAGGCTGGGCTCCTGGCATTAGTTCGATGGCAAATTTAAGGGTGCGATCTGGAGGCAAACCTGTAAGGTCGTCTGGAAACACATCCAAGAACTCTCGAACCACTTCTGGTATCTCAGGCTCAGCGTCCATCGCGGCTGCTACTGCTTCGGTCGACTTGGCCTTGTACTTCACCGGTCCCACAGATCTGCTCCCACTAATGAACTCGAACTTCGGATGATCAGGAATGTCGAAGGCTACCCTCCTTCGACAACAGTCGATGGTGGCATGGAAAGTTCCCAACCAATCCATCCCGAATACAGCATCAAAGTTTGGGATATCAATCATCATAAAGTCGGCGAACAAAGCTCGCCCACAAATCACCACAGGGCATTGAGGATACCCACTGGTCGCCTTTATCACACCGCCACCCGTATTGACGTTCCAGCCGGTAGATAGGGTTTTAACAGGAACGGTATGGGTGCGAACGAATCGACTCGCTAGAAAGCAGTGTGATGCTCCCGAGTCGAACAAGGAGAGGGCGGGATTCCCAGCTACTAGCACGACACCTAGGTTCAAACACTAATCTAAGCAACCAATGCTAATGAAAGAAAAGATATACTAATAATGCAAGAATTATACCTGTGATCACTTCACCGGTGGCCTCGGCCTCTTCGACAGTCATGGTGTAAGCCTGGCGTCTCGGTGGTGGCTGCCTTGCCTGCTGGAACACCCTCTGCTGTGGAGGTAGTGGTGGACGCTGTGGGGCGATCCCAGTCGGGGCAGCACGAGGAGCTGTAGCTGGAACTGGGGCTGGAGCACGTGGTTTATGATGTGGGCAATTCCTAGCCACGTGCGCAGGGTCTCCACAAACCAAACAAAGGCCTAAAAATCCTCGACACTCAGATTTGAAGTGTCCAGACTTTCCGCAAAAGTGGCAAACCGGGAGGGCCTGCTGCTGTGGTCCTGGCCTCTTAAACTGAACCTGCTGAATAGGGCGGTGCATCTGTGGCCGTCTGCTTGGCCCAGCTTGGGTCGGTGGGGGCCTCGCAGATGCTGCCAGCATGCGTTCTTCCTTTTCCTCCTCTTCGACCATCTCATGGTTACGAGCAATGGCCAGAACTTCAGCATGTGTGGTCGGGCTAGCACCGACCATCATCCTTCGAATCTCAATATTGAGCCCCTGCTGGAACTGCTGGGCTCGAGTCAAAGCATTTGTAACCATCTCTGGAGCAAACCTGCTGAGCCTGGAGAACTCAGCGTCATACTGATCCACCGTCATCGAACCCTGCTTCAGGTTGATGAACTTCTTCCTCATCTTGATCGTTGCGTGTGGGGGAAAGTACTGAGCGTTGAAGGTACTTGTAAATACATCCCACGAAATCGGCAATCCCAAGCGGTCTTCAACCGCCTGCCACCAGTCTCTAGCACCATCTGTCAGTTGCCTCTTGACGACAGCCACCCAGGCTTCTTCTCGAATCTGAGATGCTCTCAGATCATCAGTGATGCGCTTGAGCCATTCTTCCGCCTGAAGATGGCTCTCAGTCCCTGCGAAGGTCTTCGGGCTCATCCCTCGAAAGTGATAAGCACTTGGGTCAGCTCGTTGCTCTCTGTGCAAAGCCTGTTCCAAGGCCTGTCCAAGCTGCTGATGAAGGGCATACATGCCCCGCATGTAATCTTCTGCAGACAACGGTGCAGTCGGGAATGCTGTTGCACCCGAACCGTTGTTGGCTCCATTGCCAGCATCATTCTGGTTGGGGCCCTCATTCGGGTGGTTGATCCCGGATCCAAAGGCACTGTCTTCGCTTCCCGAAGTGTTCCTTTCCATGGCTTATCTGCATTCCATAAGTTTGATCAGTCTCATTGAGTATTTTATACGACATATTCTGAACTTCCGGTATTGTTCATGTGGCATTTAGCGCGGACCTGCATGGGCCACCAAACTTGTAACGACCCACTTACGGGGCCCGTTACTGCTTGGAACATGCACAAGTCCTGCTAGGCACCAATGAAGTCAACACAGGCTATGTTGTAGAAATACGCCAAAATACTGATAATGAAAGTGGTTTTACAACCTTATTACAACCCAGCAGCTAACAGGAAAGGAAAATACAACAGAATTCAAAAGATACATCAATCCACACTGAAAACAACATAGCAAATCTCTCACACTCACTCTCAATACACAGGGTCCTGCTGGTCCTGCTGGTCGTACTCAACCACAAACTCAGCGTCTGCGGCCTCTGGTGCAAACTCCTCGACCTGTGAGATATCTGGCGAGTCCACCACAAAGAGAAGGGTCGCCAGGATCAGACGTAACTCAAAGTATCTCTATACATGGATATTGAAACAAATATACAAGCATGGCAATCTAAAAGTAAAGAGGTAAAGTGCAAAACAATACTGGTAAGGGAAAAAGAGCAGAAAAAGTAAACTTCGCAGTTTTACAGCTATCAACAATTTCTAGTAGTTAAAAGTGCAATGATAAAAGTAACTATGATGCGAGAGCCTAATTGTGCCTTTACCTAGACTGTGACTTATAATGCGGGATACAGTAAGCAACCAAGAGGCCAACTCTTGCCGCGGGTGCTACCCGGGCGAACCAATTCTCTGAGTACTGTGCAATAATCTGTGATCTGTGATCTGTGATGGTTGTCACCGGCACTGTTATGGGTTGCTAGAACCCGCACGGTGACAACAAAGTCTGGACTAGTCGCTCCCGTACCCTCGCCATTATAAGTTACCCCAAAACCCAGTGTCAGTGCAATTTTACATTTCCAGTCACGATTTTCTGTCAATCATATCAAGTAGCCCAATTCTCCCTTTACGATACTGTGCAATTTACGATACGATACCGTGCAATTTTAGCTAACAGCTCAAAAATGGGAATACTGTAATAATGAAATAAAACTAGTTTGGCATGCATTTGTTTTTGTTTTTAAGACCCATGCCAAGGGTACGATGAGTTACCAAAATCGCCTTGTCGTGAAAGACGCGTTTGGACAGCGGTAGAGGTACCTGGTTTTCAAAAATTGTGTTAGCTACACAATTTATAAAAAGTATGCTATCTAACTTACTATAATAGGTTTATAAAATAATAATACTTAAATAATAACTTAATTTATTAATAATAACCTTTACTTATAACTTAATCTACATGAAAATTAACTTAGCTTTAAAACATAACATAACTTATAATATAACTTTTTAATAACTTATTTAAAAACCTTATATAATAACTTTTATTAATAATTTAATCTTAATCTGAAATAAACTAACTTAACTAAACTTTAGAAAAATTAACTTGGCTTATAAAACTTATATGTGTTAACAAAACTTATAAGTCTTATACAATCTATTTTATAACCATTTAAAACTTTACCTCTCTCTCTCTCTGTCCTTTTCTCTCCCTCTTCTCCTTCGTTACTGTCTTCCCCCTTTTTTTTCGTTTCTTCTCCTGCAGGGGCGCACGACGCGGGGATGGAGCGGCGGCCAAGGGCGTGGCGGCGCGGGGTCCGGGTGGCGCGAGGTCAGATCGGGGGCGGCCGGCGGTTTCTCCCAGGCGGCGGCGGCGGTGGATTCCAGGCGGGCGGCGTCGGATTCGGAGCGGCGTCGGGCGGATTCGAGTGGCGACGTCCCCGGGGCGGCGGCTCAGGCGATAGGGGCGGACGTCGGCGCTGATTGGAATCGGCGGCGGGCTTACGGCGACGCGAGGGGAAGTGGGCGGCCTAGGGCAGACGACGGCGGCGCGATCCGGAGGCGGGCGGAGTTCCTAGGGGCTGTGCGGGCTTCAGGGGTCACGGTGATTTCGAGGATGGCTGATCGAAGGCACGGCTTCGAGATGCTGCGATCGGATTGGGTTTGGAATGGATTTCTATTTGGTTTTCAGATTGTGATCTGGTTTGTTTTGGGTTGATTTTTGATTGTAAGAGGTTGGTGGAGAATTGGGGGTTGATGGTGGTGGATGATCGTCGTTGTATGGAGGGGGCTTACGATGCTCTGCGTTCTCTTCCTGTAATTTGATTTATGGATGATGGAGTGGAGACAAATTGATGAGGGAAGGCTGGATGTGGGGTTTTGAGGGAGTAATGTTGTTATTCCATCTGCAGACAAGGGGAAGGTTGGATGATGAAATATGTGTGCTGGCCTTGAAATTGAAGGGAAGTTGAAAGGTGGTTGCCGACAGATCGATTAGTGTTAATTAGGGATAGGGTAAAGTAGATGGCAAGAGTAATTTAGAAAAGGTAATTTAGTAAAATTAATTTAGTCAAAATAATAAGTTAATTTTGAAACTAACCTTTAGTTAAAAGTAATTTTGTCATTTTAAATTAGTTAATAGTAATTAGTAATTTAGTAAATAGGTATGGCTACCCGGCCATTAGTTACGCCACGACAAAACTAAAATATAGACGCGCTCGCGTCGACGTACGGACGAAAATAACTGGAACAAGGAAGTAACAATACACACACACAAGGGTCAAAATACGACTAGGAAAACAGGCCGTTACAACAATTGAGCACCAGAAGTGCAAGAATCAACCAGAATTCCAACTCTGACACAATAAACTCGGACACCCTGGATCGGCAATGATGCACCGCATCATATCCCAATATTGTGAAATTAACTCAAGAGCCTGAAGCTACTTCGAAAGGGTGTGTTTCCTTGTCCCCCTTGTCACAAAAGGAAATTGATTACGAGACCATCTCCACTTAAGGTGGACTCAGAATCTCCCAGCTTCCTAGAGAGAATACATGGAGACATTTGCGGTCCTATTCACCCTGCAAGTGGTCCATTTCGGTACTATATGGTACTGATAGATGCATCTTCCAAATGATCGTATGTGTGCCTCATGTCCACCCGCAACGTAGCCTTTGCAAAGCTACTGGCACAAACCATTAAGTTGCAGGCACATTTTCCAGATAACCAGATCAAGAAATTGCGTCTGGATAACACTGGAGAATTCACATCACAAGTCTTTCTAGACTACTGCCAAGCAACTGGCATTGAAGTTGAACATCATGTATCTCATGTTCACACCCAGAACGGGTTAGCTGAATCTCTTATAAAGAGACTACAATGGATTGCTCATCCATTGTTGATGCAATTCCAGTTGCCTGTGACTGCATGGGGACATGCTATATTGCATGCTGCATCGCTAATAAGACCACGACCGTCAGGTAGTCAATATTATTCTCCGATGCAACTCGGATATGAAACTCCACCAGATATCTCTCACTTGAGGACATTCGGATGCACAGTTTATGTCCCCATAACACCATCACAGAGGACCAAGATAGGTCCCCAACGTCGCCTGGGTATTTACATAGGATTCGACTCACCATCGATCATTAGATATATGGAACCCCTAACGGGAGGCGCTTTTAAGGCACATCTAGCAGATTATGAGTTTGACGAAAGTACCTTTCCCAAACTAGGCATAAACACATAGAAGCTGAAAGCTCCAAAGACCATTTCATGGGATACCAAAACTTTATCCCATTTTGATCCGCGTACAAACCAATGTGAAGATGAGATCCTGAAGATCCTCCAAATACAGAATACAGCTCACATTTTACCGGAAAAATTTATTGACAACCAGAAGATTGTCAGATCACACGTCCCTGCTACAAACACGTCAGCTAGGATTGACATATCCAAAGATGGATGCAATCCACTTGCAGCAGAAGCGGTCGTACCTCAACAAAAGAGAGGACGACCCCCAGGCTCCAAGGATAAATTCCCTCGAAAGAGGAAAACTCCTCGAGAAATGATAATGATACCACCACAGGAAGCTTAGCTTAGCCCAGATACCTCTCCCCTCCTAAAACCCCCTTGTCACGCCCCGCTTCCCAAAACGATAGAAGCGAAACGTGACTAAGGCCCGCTTAGGTCGGAGCTATGAAGCTCGGACAAAATAAGCGTCTGTAGGGGTACCATTTTAAAATTTTCAGGTTCTTGCATTAAAATCCGAAACAACAAAAGTACAGAAGGAAAAGGATGCATTCATTTTATAATAGAGATAATATCTAGCATATGACAAATCTAGTAAGGGAGGCCTAAGCATGGCAACAAACTGCAGAAAAAGGAAACTAATAGTGCGAAGCACCCAACCTAGGCAAATAGTAAAATGGTTCTACTCACCCAGACTAAAAAGTAGTACTCTCTGGAAGTCCGCAACGGTGGGGAACGTCTTTGTCGGGTCCTCGTCAGGTACGTCCTCTGGGTCGACGTCCTCGGGCTCCACATACTCCGGTAAGTCTGCCTCGTCCACGAACTCCGGCTCGACACCTGACGTACATCACCCAAGAGAAAAGGAACTGTACGTCAGGTAAAGTCTACACAGAAATATTAGACTCTACTGCAAGTGTATTTTAATATAAAGAAACAGTTTACTGGTTGATTAACATGCTGGGGTTATACATGGCAGTTTTAGAAAGTAAACGGAGCTTGGAAAGTAAACATGTCAAGCAGTAGTCGTAGCGTGTGCTACCGACTATGGGACTAATCTAAGAGGGATGAGACAAGACAGGACAAGACAAGACGGGACAAGACACGTGTGACTCGAAGGGTTCACGCCTTTACGGTTCGAGGGGGATCAGACCCTCTCCCCGTGCGCACGCTCAACCCTACCCCAACCCAAGTGCTCAGGACAAGAAGGTACATGGATCACTCTCGTTGGGAGAGCATCCAAAACGCCAGGGGCCTTTTTGTATAATAGGGATCACTCTCACGTGGAGAGCATTCGAAACGCCCGGAGGCTTTTTGTATAACAGGGATCACTCTCGCGTGGAGAGCATCCGAAACGCCCGGAGGCTTTTTGTATAACAGGGATCACTCTCGCGTGGAGAGCATCCGAAACGCCCGGAGGCTTTTTGTGTAACAGGGATCACTCTCGTGTGGAGAGCATCCGAAATGCCCGGAGGATTTTTTTGTAACAGGGATCACTCCCGTGTGGAGAGCATCCGAAACGCCCGGAGGCTTTTTGTGTAACAAGGATCACTCTCGCGTGGAGAGCATCCGAAACGCCCGGAGGCTTTTTGTGTAACAGGGATCACTCTCGTGTGGAGAGCATCCGAAACGCCGGGAGGCTTTTTGTGTAACAGGACAAGACATGACACGCAAGAAATTGTTATTCTAGGGGGTCCACATGCACGCACGCACAGGAAAACCCTAAGGTGTCAATTGTTGTTGTTATTGCGCTTAGACTTCATCGTCAAGTTCAAGCCATCAAGGGGGGTCCCGGACGCTATCATTTCATGTCCGGTTCTCTTTGTTTACGTTTTCACAGTTCTAAGAGTCTAAGGCCTAAACACGGCCGAAAGTACAAGTGAGTACACTTGCTTGCGGTGGCGAGTGCGTCGTCTGTCCGAAGCGTCCCGTCGAAACATCGCATCGATAATGGTCCGCCTGAAACAGTATCACGGTGATGTCAGATCGCGCTTTTTGGTCAACCTATTATGGTTTGTTTCTAAATTTGGCGGGACTAACCTATCAGTCAAAAAGTCACGTTTTTTATGTTTGTTCAGTCTAGATCGACGTCTACCTATGTGCACAGAAAAATAGTTCGTTCGTCGATCTTTCCTATGGTAGGCAACGTTTTACAGATGCTAAAATTAACTTTAGTTCATGTTGATCAATTTTAGATTAGGTTTTGATGAACTACAGTGTGGGTTTTACTACTCGTTAGGGAAACCAACCTCGTGACGTCGTCCAACAAGCGGAAGTCGGGTCTGAACGGCGAAACGTCAGCGTCGTCTGGAACTCTTCGGCTACGGGTAGCATAGCGAGGTACCTCTGGACAGCGGGGTGGTGGCGCGAAATCAGCGAGCTAATAGCGATCCTCCTCCCGTTGCGAGTAGCGCAACAGATCTTCACGATAACGACGACGTCGGCTAAAAACACGTGCATGCAGCAACACATGTGAACTTCGAGAGTCCAAGAGGGCTGTCAAGAGATGAGGTAGGACCAGAAGAATATGCCCGGCCCAGTGGGTGGCCGACGACGTGAGCGTACGGCGGTGGGTGGCTGTGAGAAGCCGGGGAGGACAGATTCGTGCAACGTTCGTTGTCGCGTGTCTCAGCGGAATTCCAGCGATGATTAGAGACAACGGAAAGTTACAGAAGTCAAGGGACTTCAAGACAAAGCCAACGGCAGTGGAGTTATTGCTGGAGGTGGTCGGAGGTGGTCGTGAGCCGGCGTTGAAGTTCAGTTTCCAGATCTGTCAAAAACAGCCGATACGGCATGTTCCGACGAGGATTCAAGGAGCTACATTTGGGCTATGAGCATAATGGAAATTGCAGTTAGTAGGATGTTTCAATAGGAGTCCAACCTCTGTAGGGTGGTCGTCGTAGGTGGCCGGATGGCCGGTGGACGCGAGTTTGAAGTGGTGGTGCGCAAACTGTCAAAAACAGCGGCTAGATCTGAGTTCCACAGGGTTTTCGAGGAGATCGAGACGTGGGAAAAGGGTAAGGGGAGTTGGAGATGTTCGGGGGTCAAAGAGGAGTCCGATGGTGGTGGAGTTCATCGGAGAGGGTGGCCGGAGGGCTTCGGGCGTCGGTTTTCCGGCGGGCGGCGGATCTGTCCAAAAACTGTGTTTTGATGGGGTTTTCAATGGGTTTTGAGGGGGTTCGAGAGGTGTTTTGCGGGGGAGAGAGTAGGGGAGAGGGGAAGATGTTGTCGAGGAGGAGGAGAGGCCGGTGGGTGGCCGGAAGTGGGCGTTTTCCAGCGGTCTATGGACAGGGTTGGCTGTTTTCAGTTTTAGGGAGAGAGAGAGAGAGAGAGAGAGAGAGAGAGAAGGAAGGGAGAGGAAGGAGAAGGGAAGAGGAGAGAGGCTGGCCGGAGTTGTGAGGGTGGTCGGAGATCCACCGGCGGCAAGGTAGGAGGAAGAAACACAGGTGGGGGGTGGCGGCCTGGTGTTGGGTTCTTGCGTGAAGTTTGTTAGGGTTGGAAATTTTATTGTAGATTTAAAGAGGTAAGTTGCTATATGGGGCTATAATTTAGGAATGTGGGAGAGGGAGTGAGAGAGAGAGTGTGTGCAAATATAGGAAACACTGGGTGAGTGTAGTGGTAGAATATCATTCTCATGATACGTAAGATCCCCCTTAAATTTGATTAAGGGATTTGAATTTCAAATGTGATTAAGGCTAAATTGGGCTCAATTTTGATTAGTGATTTGGGTGGGCTAGGAGTGTCGAAAAAATACGGAAAAAATATGGAGACGACCATGACGAAGAGAGGTTCAGGGATACGGTGGTCAATCGTGTGTTTGGTCCACGGAAAATGAACAGAAAAATAAAATATCCGGCGACTACGTCTAAAGCTACAACGATCCTGCAATCAAACTCGATTTGTGGGAGAACGACCCGTGAAATGACGTTCACTTAAAATCCCACAAATAACTACTCTTCCTTACAGTCTCAATGACATATCACATCGTATAGTCCGAGTCCAAGAAAGGGTCAAATAAAATACACGTACGAAAAGAGCGTACACGCCGAAAATACGAACGGTCGGAAAGCGGCCGTTACACCCCTGAAGAGGAAAATATAGGAGAAATATCATTAAACTATGTACGTATTAGAGATGTACTGGACAGAAAAAGCACAATCATCGATGGTAACTTCGAGTTCATTATTGCCAATCACGTAACTGAATATGACGATGAAATCGATTCACTCTCTCTAGCAAAATGTAAACGCAAAGAGGATTGGCCAAAGTGGAACGAGGCAATAGGAGTAGAGCTGGACTCACTCTTGAAACGCAAAGTTTTTGGACCTGTATGTTGGATCCTGTGGATGACAAACAACACTAGAAGGGGGGTTGAATAGTGTTGAGCAAGTATAAAACTTTTCACAAATGAACACCACAAAAATAACTTTCCTTCCAATGTTGCCTAAGGAACCAAGTAGAGTGATCTACACTTGGTCCTTAATCAACACGATTGATCTTCAAATATAGATAATATAATATATAAACAATAAAGATCAAAGGAGTAAAGATAATAGAATAGATCTCACAAGGGAATATAAACTTGCAATAATGAATTTAGTTAGCAAGAGTAAATTAACAAATGATTGCAAATGATATACAATAAAAATGAACTTGTTAGTGTAAAGTAAATGTCAATCGCAAACACAAAGATTTTTATCCTGGTTCCCCACAACCTGGGTAAGTCCAGTCCCCGAAACTCTTGTCGGGCTTTAATCCACTATTATCGGTAAATAGTACAAACCACCTACCGCCAAGAGGATTTACAACCACCTTACCTATAATAAGGATTTTCAACCACCTAGACTTGTCTAGGATTTTCACTTGCCTCACAACCCGAGAACTTTTCCTTGCCTCACAATCCGAAAACTTTCAACACCCTTATCACCAAGGGACTACAAGTAAAATCAAATCCAATACACAACAATGAATTAGTGGAGATTGGTTTTTACACCCAATAATTCTATAGCCAAGATTAAATTTGCAATTGTGCTTAACATGGCTAAAAGAATTTAAATCATTCGTAGATCACACAAAGAATATGAATTTATTCAATGTGATTTAGAATCTAGATATGTTCTTAGATCACACAAAGAATATAAAATTATTCGATGTGATCTAGAATCTAGATGTTTCAAAAATCCTTTGAGAATATGAAAAATCAAAAAGAAGGATTTTGAAAACCAATTTGTAATAGCCAAATAATAATAATGATGATCTTAAAAAGAATTATAAAAAATATAAGCAACAAGATCAGAAATTGAAAAACCATTTTGGCTATGAAGAACTTTGAGAGCAATGAGAATGATGAGATCTTTTGAGAGAATAAGAATTTTGCTCAAGAATAAATTGGTGAGGAAAATGTTCTCATATGGTCTCTATTTATATAGCCAAAGGAGAATTCAAAATGATTCAAAATCAAGTTTGACTTTTGCCCAAAAATCAAGCAAGGAATAAATGAGAGAGTGAATCAAGGAATTCTAGTCGCACAGCTGGTAGTCGACTCCCTAACTTTGGTATTCGACTCCCAGAGTATTTCTGAGAAATTTTGCTACAACTGGTAGTCGACTCCCTAATTTTGGCAGCCGACTACCAGAGTATCTTTTCAGGGAGAAGATAGAAATCAGTGTAGTGAACTATTGGGTGTTTGTAGTTGACTACAAGTTGAAACTTAACTTCTATGAAAAGTATGCTCTCAAATAAGTTTTAAAACAAGTTTTAAAAACATTTTAGAAAATCATTTTGTGTGTGTGTGCATATTCTTTCTTGGCTTTGACATAATCCTAATAAAATGAAAAACAACTCACACACTAGACTCTATGATGAACTTGAAGCTATGGTTAAGCTTGAGCTGGTTGCATACGCTTCACTTGAGTTTGAGCTCCTCTTTAGCTTGAGCTTGAGCACATTCTTTGAGCTTCATCTTTGATCTCCACTTGTGCTAAAGCTTTAGAATGTAGACGTGGAATGTGAGCTCAATCCATCTTCATCTTCTATGTGTGTAGTTATAGTTCTTCTTCTCAGAGTATGTTTCGAGCTTCAATTAGCTTATTTTACAACCAACACACTTAAGTAGTATTATTAGTAATTTAACAACATTGGTGTGATCATCATCAAAACAAACCACTTGTGGAGGGACTATATTCCCATCACTCTCCCCCTTTTTGATGATGACACCCAAATGAAAAACATATGAATAATATGATTATAAAAATAATGAGTCAGTGTACTTACTCCCCTACTTAGATGCGATTATTATTTTTCATGTTTTTGCTTTCTTGTTACTTCTTCTCCCCATTGTCATCATAAAAAATTATAATAGTATACATACCAATTGAAAAAAAATTTACATAGGCTCCCCCTCAAAGTTTGTATCATTGAAGTTGGGTCTCCCCCTTAATGTATGCATGGATTTAGAGATTAATTGGGAGCTCCTCTACTAATCCCTTCTAGTTTTGGTACCTGAAAATCAAACAAATAATTTTGGTTCCATTTCTTTGTGGGTCTGTGGGATTAGTCATACATAATAATGTATCATCAACCAAGAGGGAACCAAACCCATTTGGGTTGAGATTTCCCATAAATAAATCTATAATCTCTACAAAAATGAACATTGTTCATAAAACTATAAATGTAATTGTCTTTCATTTGGACATTTCCAATTTTGGGAATCCAAACTTTCACATATCCATTTTCAGTTTTAGGAACTCTAGCTTGATGATGAGAGATCCTAGCATTTTGATTGGTCATATTATAACCTAAGCCATGTTTGCTAGATTGGGGGTTTTGTGATCTAATCAAGCTATCTAATTTTTCTTTACCTTTATTGAACCTAGCGACATTATTAACCAAGTCCTTATGCTTTGCCTTAATGGCGGTCATGTTCTTTTCTAAGTCTCTAAACCTATTTCCTAGGTCTTTGAGTTCTACATTGAGCAACCTATTCTTTTCAATTAAATCTTTATTGTTGCTAATCAATTTTAGATTCTCTTCTCTAATCTTTTCTAGCTCTTGATTAGTAGGATTTGAACCACAAGATTTATGCATTTTTTGAGAGATAGAAGCTCTTTGAGTTGGACCTCATATAATGCATAAATTTTATGAAATTCCTCCTCATAATCAATTTCATCATCATCGCTACTATCGCTATCACTAGAGTTATGGTAGGAATTTACCTTGGGGTCTTCCCGTGCCATGAAGCACATGTAGTTCCGCTCGTTCCTTTTGCTTGCTTTTCCTTCATTTTCGGATGATGATGAGCTATCGGAATCCTCTTCATCATCACTTCTATCCCAAGCCCCAAAAGCTTTTCTATTTGGCCTTTTGCCTTTGTATGACTTCGTTCTCTTATCTCTGATTTTCTTTAGAGGACACTCATTCTTCATGTGGCCTGGCTTACTATATTCATAACAAATAACATCATTAGTGGAATTGAACTTATGGTTGTAGGACCTACGAGATTTTAGGATTTTCTTGTGTCCTTTGGAGATGAGTGCCATTTGTTTCTACATTTCATCTTTGACTTCATTCTCGGACTCCTCCATATCCGATGTTGCTTTAAATGCAAGGTTCTTCTTCTTTTCACCGTGTTCCTTGGTCTTTCGCTCTTGCAGTTGGAGTTCATACGCCATTAGATTGCCAATGAGCTCCTCCAAGGTTAGCTTTGAAGTGTCGTTGCCTTCTTCAATGGCCGAAGCTTTGGATTGCCATTCGGGAGTGAGGGATCTAAGGATATTGCATACTGATCCTCTTGTGTATACTTCTTTCCCAATCTTGCAAGTGTGTTGACGATTTCCGTAAATCTCGTGTACATCTCCGTTATGTTCTCGTCTTTCTCCATCATAAAATTTTCATACTAGCTAGTATAAAGAGAAGATTTTGAAGATTTAACTTTTTGGTTACCTTCATGTGTTACCTCAAGGAGTTTCCATATTTGGTGCGCGGAGGTAGCCATGGAAATGCGGTTGTACTCCGTTGTATCAAGGCCGCAATATAGAGTGGACACCGCCTTGGCATTTAGAGACACTTTTTCCTTCTCCGTCTTGGTCCACTTTTCTTCTTTAAGAGTGGGTTCTTCATAAGGATTCTCCACTATCTTCCATAGATCATAAGAGATAGAGAGAAGGTACATTCGCATCCGATTCTTCCAAGATCTATAATTTGATCCGTTGAGAAGTGGTGGTCTGGTGGAAGATAGTCCTTCGGGGAAATGATTAGTTGACGCCATCTATAACTTCGCTCTGATACCGAAGTGTTGGATCCTGTGGATGGCAAACAACACTAGAAGGGGGGTTGAATTGTGTTGTGCAAGTATAAAACTTTTCACAAATGACACCACAAAAATAACTTCCCTTCCAATGTAGCCTAAGGAACCAGTAGAGTGATCTACGCTTGGTCCTTAATCAACATGATTGATCTTCAAATATAGATAAGATAATATATAAACAATAAAGATCAAAGGAGTAAAGATAATAGAATAGATCTCACAGTGGAATATAAACTTGCAATAATGAATTTAGTTAGCAAGAGCAAATTAACAAATGATTGCAAATGACATATAATAAAAATGAACTTGTTAGTGTAAGTAAATGTCAATCGCAAACACAAAGATTTTTATCCTGGTTCCCCACAACCTGGGTACGTCCAGTCCCCGAAACTCTTGTATGGCTTTAATCCACTATTATCAGTAAATAGTACAAATCACCTCCCGCCAAGAGGATTTACAACCACCTTGCCTACAATAAGGATTTTCAACCACCTAGACTTGTCTAGGATTTTCACTTGCCTCACAACCCGAGAACTTTTCCTTGCCTGACAATCCGAAAACTTTCAACACCCTTATCACCAAGGGACTACAAGTAAACTCAAATCCAATACACAACAATGAATTAGTGGAGATTGGTTTTTACACCCAATAATTCTATAGCCAAGATTAAATTTGCAATTGTGCTTAACATGGCTGAAAGAATTTAAATCATTCGTAGATCACACAAAGAATATGAATTTATTCAATGTGATTTAGAATCTAGATGTGTTCTTAGATCACACAAAGAATATAAAATTATTCGATGTGATCTAGAATCTAGATGTTTCAAAAATCCTTTGAGAATATGAAAAATCAAAAAGAAGGATTTTGAAAACCAATTTGTAATAGCCAAATAATAATAATGATGATCTTAAAAAGAATTATAAAAGAATATAAGCAACAAGATCAGAAATTGAAAAACCATTTTGGCTATGAAGAACTTTGAGAGCAATGAGAATGATGAGATCTTTTGAGAGAATAAGAATTTTGCTCAAGAATAAATTGGTGAGGAAAATGTTCTCATATGGTCTCTATTTATATAGCCAAAGGAGAATTCAAAATGATTCAAAATCAAGTTTGACTTTTGCCCAAAAATCAAGCAAGGAATAAATGAGAGAGTGAATCAAGGAATTCTAGTCGCACAGCTGGTAGTCGACTCCCTAACTTTGGTATTCGACTCCCAGAGTATTTCTGAGAAATTTTGCTACAACTGGTAGTCGACTCCCTAATTTTGGCAGCCGACTATCAGAGTATCTTTTCAGAGAGAAGACAGAAATCAGTGTAGTGAACTACTGTGTGTTTGTAGTTGACTACAAGTTGAAACTTAGCTTCTATGAAAAGTATGCTCTCAAATAAGTTTTAAAACAAGTTTTAACAACATTCTAGAAAATCATTTTGTGTGTGTGTGTGTGCATATTCTTTCTTGGCTTTGACATAATCCTAAGAAAATGAAAACCAACTCACACACTAGACTCTATTAAGAACATGAAGCTATGGTTGAGCTTGAGCTAGTTGCATATGCTTCACTTGAGTTTGAGCTCCTCTTTAGCTTGAGCTTGAGCACATTCTTTGAGCTTCATCTTTGAGGTCCACTTGTGCTAAAGCTTTAGAATGTAGACGTGGAATGTGAGCTCAATCCATCTTCATCTTCTATGTGTGTAGTTATAGTTCTTCTTCTCGGAGTATGTTTCGAGCTTCAATTAGCTTATTGCACAACCTACACACTTAAGTAGTATGATTAGTAATTTAACAACATTTGGTGTGATCATCATCAAAACAAACCACTTGGGGTGGGACTAGATTCCCATCACAGTAGTCCTAACCCTTAAGGGTGTTAAACCTGTAGGATATAAATAGGTATTCGTAAGAAAAAGGAATGAAAATAATGAGATCATACGCTACAAAGTGTGACTTGTTGCACAAGGCTTTTCCCAACGACCAGGAATAGACTATGATGATACATATTCTTCGGTCATGGATGCGATCACTTTCCGATTCATTATTAGCCTAACTACTACGGAAGGCATGGATATACAGCTCATGGACGTTGTGACTGCATACCTTTATGGCAATATAGATAATGATATCTATATGAGACTTCCAGATGGCTATAAACTACAGACAAAAATGACAGAAAGACCTCGGGATGTCTACTCTGTCAAACTCCAAAGATCACTTTATGGTCTAAAACAGTCGGAAGAATGTGGTATAACAGACTCAGTAAATTCCTAGTGCAACAAGGATTCACAACTAATGAAGTCTGCCCTTGCATCTTTATAAGAGCAAAGGGAACATGATTGTAACGACCCGCTCTCGGGGGCCCGTTACTTATTTGATATTTGCGTAGGTCCTGCAGTTAACCAGTGAAACCAAAATAGCCATGGTGCAGAGATGTACAAAAATACCCAAATAGTGTCCAATTATTACAATCCATACTGTACAAATGTTCCAACAATGATACATGAAAGAAAGAAAGTACATAAGTGCAAATAACTCTGAAAGCTGCGATCTCAGGGTCGAACTCTGGCGCTATCAACTCAAGATCATCTACCTCCATGTGTACGTCGTTTGCGGTGCACGGAGATGCAACCGTAGGTAAGTCACAACAATACTAGCGATAGAAAATAAGGAGTGCACAAATATGGAGCAGGCTATAGTAACCAAGTGCGAAAAGTAAAGTAAAAGCGGACATGCATACCAGCGCGATAAGTAAAGTGCTAATGGCTGTGTAGGTGTAGCAAGTAAAGTGCATGTAGTGCGTAAAGTACAGGTGACAGTGCAAGTGTAAGCAACAATTGTGGCATGGCATAAGGTAGCAGCAATATTTTAACAGCAGGCAATGTAATGTCGGTAGTAGGACAACCAGGCAGATGTAGTAACACTGAAAGTATAAGCAGGCAATAGTAACACTAAAAGCTACGTGACTTATATAAGAAGGTACAGTCTGTGACCATTGAGTTCATCTCCTGCCACCGGGGCACTCACCCAGGCGGATCTCATTTCACTTTAGTCGATACATTTCATTTATTCGGTCGGTACGGTACGGTACGGTGCAATGTGTAGATGGCTCGCGGTCGCTCCCGCAAGCTCACTAATATAAGTTTACCCAAAAAACCCAGTGCAGTGCCAACTATCTTTAAGCATTCAATTTCAATAAGATGTTCCAGCAGTATGATGTCAATGCAGTATATCACTCTGTCATTGTGTTGCAATACTGTATGTCAATTTTGTTGTTCCAAAAGTAAAGACATTCAAAAGTGTTAACGACACTCCAAAGAGCTTCATTTGTTGAAAATTCAAGGCAGAAACCTCAACAGAGAATGTCAATCCTAAGCAATGATTTGAAGTCCAACAACTAAGTTACCGATTCCATACTTCGAGCATGCGGTATTTCCATTTAGTATACTACTTTCCATTACGTGCACTATCTAAATTTCTAAGGTTAGAATTTACTGTGACTTACTAATTTCGAGCTCGTCATGGCAAGACGAGGTTGGAGCTAGAGAAGCTGGTGTACGAGGATTGGTACCTGCAAACACAAGAAACAATCAGTTAAAGCACACACTACTTTCTATTTATTAAACTTGATCATTTTGATTTTTATAACTGACTGAAACGTTGTCGAAAAGCGTTCTAAATTTTTATATAGGCTGAAAATGAAGAATATAATTTTACTGCAAAAGAAAAATATTTTCAGAAGTCACACGTAATTTTTATAATTTTTAAAAGGCTGAAAAATAAATTTAAAACTAATTTTAATTAGTAACCGTATTTATTCGATAATTTCTTCTGCGTGCAATCTGTATCGAAAAGTTGCAAATGAGCTGTCAAAATGACCGTCTCAAGGAGTGTTATAACATATATTTTTATCACGTGTCAGTGTACGTGAAAACAGAGAGCTATAGATTTTAGAATGAATTTTACGTATTTAATTTTTAGGCTAAAAAATATTCTGAAAAAAGTAAGCGACTGATCGAGATGAGACCAGTGACATTGGATCCAGAATATTATTTCCGATTTTCTGGAGCTAGTCTCACATTTTTCTGAGGCCTATATTTTTTACTATTAATTTAAATCCAATTATATCATTTATAAATGCACGAAAATACATGAATACGTATTCATACACGTATTAAAATATGTTTTTCATATTAATATATCGATCTCACCCTCGACGAAGCAGCGGGGGTTCGGGCAAGTCGACCTCGGTGGCTTGGCGGGGCGGCGACGTGCGGTGATTGGAGGAGGGGCTGAGGGCCGCACGGCAGACCCAACGACGGCGATGGCGGTGTCAGGCGGGTGGTGACGTGCGGTGTCAGTGGTGGGGGAGGAATCGTCGGAGCTTTCGTCGTCGATGTGGGGTGCTCCGGGCTTTCGAGGTGTCGGAGGGAGGCTGAGGCGTTGGGGAGATGGCAAAGGAGCTCCGACGGCGCTGCTCGGAGTATGGCGGAGCCTTGGGGTCGTCGGAGCTGTTGAGGGAGGCAGGGTTGCTGTGCGGAGGCGGGAAGCTCGGAGGAAGGCGCTGGAGAGCCAAGGCGGGCGACGGTGGCGGGCGACGGAGCAACGGCGTGTCGGGGGCGTGTCGTCGTTGCTCCCTCGGTGCAGCAGCGAAGGGTGAAGCTCCTGTGCGATCTTGGGTGTGGGTCGAGCTGTCGGAGAAGGAGACGGAGCGACGGGTGTTGGTTCGGGGGGGGATAGAGATAGCGAGAGGGTGATTTCGAACGAAAACGGGGGGGGGGGGGGAGAGAGAGAGAGAGAGAGTGTGTGTGTGTGAGAGGAGCGTCGTTGAATCGTAGGAGAAGGGGATGCGTTCATGTATGGGTTCAAGAGAAAGATAGTCTGGGTTTGGCCTTAAGAGCTGGGAGTGAAAGGAGGGCCTGAGAGATAGGGAGAGGATGTGTTCGTGCCTCTGCATGAAGAAGAGAAGAGTTTCTGAGGGTTTAATATGGGGTATAAAATGATGTTAGGTATGGGGATTTGATCTAGGGGATAAACGTGGAAACCAACCCACGTTACTCGTGCTACCGACGAGTGGTTAGGTAGGGGGGTTAGGTTAAATAATTAGGTTTTAGTAAAAGTTAAAACGTAATTGGTAAGTAATTAGTAAAAATACTTAGAAACACGAAATTACAATTTTGCCTCTACTAGTAAACGTGTCCGAAAAATTGCAAAAATATACCCACGGGATCGTATCATCGTGAGGATCGTGAATACGAAATCCGTTTCTGGGTTTGGGCTACGGGGATACTAGTTTTGGGCCAAAACATTTAGAAAGCGGGTTTGCAGGTTCTCTATTGATTTGATATCAGAAAATTATGAAACTAATGTGGGGAGCCCTAAATGATCATAGGATGCTACTGTAGAAGTTTGAAAATGTTTTGAAAATATTTGTATAGAAAATTAATTCGTTAAGCCAAGATGGTAATAATTGAAAATAAATTTTTATCAGGTCTTTTAGAGGTATTTGATGAAACCCGATCTTACTAAAATACTCCATAACTAGTCTGGTACTTCAAAATATTTTTATGAGAAATTTTTGAAATCATAAAACTCCTGACAAACCATTACAAAATAGTTTAAAAAATTTGAAGATAGGTTAAATATGTAATAGTTGTGTTGATGAAAACAGGCCGTTACATTCTACCCTCCTTAAAATAATTCCGTCCTCGGAATTTAAAAATCTCATTTGAAAATAATTGATGTTATGAAGAAGCTCAAGCAAATAAATGATAGAAAAGGTAATAATCTAGTAAATCGTGAAATGTGATATTATAGCATCAAGAAAACAAGAGATGTTATATATGAATACAAACTATTGACATCATCATAGCTTCTATGGCTAGTCTCAAGTCAAAATAGGTTCAGATAGAGACGAGTCCAAGAAAGATGAAGAAGTATCGGCATCAGCTTACACATCTCTGTTTGATTCGTCACCGTCCTCAAACACTTCTGAGCATCCTTCGATTCGCTTCCGTTGTCGAACTCGAACTTCTGGTGATCGAAAAGTCGAACGCTACCCTCCTTAAAATAGACGTAACTAGAGTTCAAGCGTACTGAAAATAGTAAGATTCTAAGAAGGTCAACCGAAAGGTCGTCGAGCTAAAGGAAGGGTGATAGTGATGAAGATCGATGGCGTTACATAATCATGATTCACGTCCTTGCGGTCCAGCGGACACGGCCAGGGAAGTGACTAAGCCAGGATCACTTTCCCCCGGTCTAGCTAGGGTGATCCAACAAACTTAGCCAAGCATATTGACCAGATCATGGTCCATTGAAGGAAGCTTATCATTTATATGCATGCCATTATTAACCGAAGGAAATGTGAGGAAGTGGGCAGATAGTTCAACCTATGAAAAATTACTATAACTGCTAGCAAAAAAGATTACTAGGGAGGGTATGACCAAGAATGGAACACGAGCTCCTAAGCAAGTGTTAAGAGTTCAAAGGAAGTGATGATGATCAAGGAAGACCTAATGAAGATGGTAATAAGGACGCTTCACCCGTATATCCAATATAGGTGAACACTCGAGACATCAAGTACTCGAGGTTAATTTTAGTATTTTATATTGTACATCCTGATCTTGCTATATTGTTCACGAGGTAGTTAGGCTGCGTGGGCCACCAAACTTGTAACGACCCGCTCTCGGGGGCCCCTTACTTATTTGATATTTGCACAGGTCCTGCAGTTAACCAATGAAACCAAAATAGCCACGATGCAGAGATGTACAAAAATACCCAAATAGTGTCCAATTATTACAGTCCATACTGTACAAACGTTCCAACAATGATACATGAAAGAAAGTGTCATGCCCCGCTTCTCAAAACTACGGAGGCGAAGCGTGACTAAGGCACGCTTGGGCCGGAGCTGCGAAGCTCGGACCCAATAAGCGTCTGTAGGGGTACCATTTTAAAAATTTCAGGTTCTTGCATATATATAATCCGGAACAACAAAAGTACAGAAAGAAAAGGATACATTCATTTTATGATAGGGATAATTTCCAGCATATGACAAGTCTAATAAAGGGAGCCTAAGCATGGCAACAAACTGCAGAAAAGTAAACTAATAGTGCGAAGCACCCAACCTAGGCAGAGAGTAAAGTGGTGCTACTCACCCAGACTAAAAAGTAGTAACCTCAGGAAGTCCGCAACGGTGGGAAACGTCTAAGTCTGGTCCTCGTCAGGTACGTCATCCGGGTCGACGTCCTCGGCCTCCACGTACTCTGATAAGTCTGCCTTGTTCACGAACTCCGGCTCAACACCTGGCGTACAACACCCAAGAGAAAAGGAACTGTACGTCTGGTAAAGTCTACACGGGAATGTTAGACTCTACTGCAAGTGTATTTTAATTTAAAGCAACAGTTTACTGGTTGATTAACATGCTGGGTTTATAACATGGCAGTTAACGAAAGTAAAACGGAGCAGGAAAAGTAAACACGACACGCTGTAGCCGTAGCATGTGCTACCGACTACGGGACTAACCTAAGCGGGTCAAGACAAGACGAGACAAAACAAGACAAGACGAGACAAGACAAGACGAGACACGTGTGACTCGAAGGGTTCATGCCTTACGGTTCGAAAGAGATCAGACCCTCTCCCCGTGCGCACACTCAACCCTACCCCACCCAAGTGCACAAGACAAGTCCGTACAAGGGATCGCTCACTCTGCTAGGTGAGTGCCCTATTGCCCGCAGGCTGTGTATCCGTCACTCACTCACTGGTGAGTGCCCTATTGCCAGCAGGCTGTGTATCCGTACAAGGGATCACTCACTCACTGGTGAGTGCCCTATTGCCCGCAGGCTGTGTATCCGTACAAGGGATCACTCACTCATTGGTGAGTGCCATATTGCCCGCAGGCTGTGTATAACAAGACACGACATGACAAGTAAGGGATTGTTCTTCTAGGGGGTCCACACGCACGCACACACAGGAAAACCCTAAGGTACCAGTTGTTGTTGTTGTTGCGCTTAGACTTTGTCATCAAGACTAAGCTGTCAAGGGGTATCCCGGACGCTATCATTTCACGTCCGGTTCTCTTTGTTTACATTTTAACAGTTCTACGAGTCTATGGCCTAAACACGGCCGAAAGTACAAGTGAGTACACTTGCCTGCGGTGGCGAGTGCGTCGTCTGGCTGGAGCGTCTCGTCGAAGCGGTGCGTTAGCGAGGGTCCGTCTGAAACGGGTCAACGGCGATGTCAGATCGTGTTTTTCATCAATCCTATTATGGTAAGTTTCTAAGTTAAGCGTGGCTATTCTAACAGTCCCAAAACACTAGTTCATGTGATCAAATCTGTCCTACGGTTCTCTACGACGATTCTATCCTATGTGCACAGTCAAAATAGTCTGATCGTCGATCCTAGATGTCGCGTAAAAGAAAATTTAGTTATTAGTTTTCGATTTTTACTTACGGTTTCAATGTCATACGGTTTGGGTTGTTATGAGTGAGAGGACCATCCTAGTGCGACGAACGCGCACGTGTCGACGCCGAATTTAGAACGGCAGCGGATCGCATCGCGACTCCAGTTCCCGGAACATCCCGTCACTGGTCTTTAGTATTCACGTGGTCGAACAGAAAGCGTGACTGTCTCTGCGTCATAAGATTTCAACTCAGGCTATACAAACTTAACTTGTGAGAATAAGCTCTATACACATATAATAACCTACTATATCTATTAATATACTGCTCATATTACTGTCCAAGCACCAAGCTATATGTTTCACAAATTGGCTCAGATTGAGCAACATGAAATGAATAGCAAGTACGAAAAGATAGGAGTACATATAAACTAAGATCTCTAATATATAAATATATAACTTGTAACCTACCAACAAGGACTTAAAGTTAACATTGATATGGCTGACAAAGTACTGCCCAAGATCACCTTTCACAAATAAGTACCCAAACCACTCCCAGACTTCTGCCAAGCTACAACCATTCATCAGTCTATAGGTTCATAGGCTACTAGTTAATATTAATAAAATAACAACTAGCAATATAGTAACAAAAAGCCTGGCAGTAGCCTATATCAACTAATGATTCATTAACTGAGGAGGGTGAAGTGCAAAACTTAAGCTAAAATATGTATAACTGCAACTTACGTTTGGTTGCAGGTGGCGGCGGTTGCGGGAGTGGCAGGTGGCTTCCGGTGAAACGGTCTGGACGGCAGACTGAGACGCACACGCTGGGTGACGCACGGCAGCAAGGTGTATTGTGGGAGGCGCTGCTCGTCAGGATCTGTGGGGAATGGCCGGCAGTCGGAGGGGAGAGCAGGGAGATCGTCGGTGGTCTTCGTGGCGAGGATGCTCGACGAAGAGTTGTTGCAGGCGTCGGGTCTGTTGGTGGGCGTGACTGATGACGGTTGCGGGGATCAGAGCGCCGGACTGGGTCGTGCGAGATAAGTGGGAATCTCGGTGGTTTTACTTAGGGGAGGCAGCGAAGGAGAGCCCGGGTGGAGGCGTGTGGCAGCGTGTGGGCTCCGGCAGTAGGGAACCGATGGAAGAGGGAGGGTTGCTTATTAGGGTTCGTATGAACGTGGCGGCTGCTATCATCTTGTGTGTGTGTGAAGCCCTAGGTCTTTAGGCTGCTATATAGGGTAGGAGTTAGAGGGGCAGAAAAATAGTGTAATGTGGGGTGTGGGGGTTTCTCTGCTTAGTTTGGGGGGAGAGAGAGAGAGAGAGAGAGAGAGAGAGAGAGAGAGAGAGAGAGAGAGAGAGAGAGAGAGAGTCCTCAGGTTATTTTGTAGGGTAGGCACAAGAAAAAATGAGGGGCTAATGTTTCCTCTTAGGGCTTGTGTTCAGTAGTTTAGGGAAATATGGTTCACGTGGGTAGAGGTTACGGATACTATGTGATTTGGCGTGGGTTTGTTGCAAGAGATGAGGAAAAAAATGTGGGTTTAAAAATTAATAAGGTTGTTGTTTTGATTTGATTCCCCAAACGTTCAGTTTTCGAATTCAAAAACTAATGAAATATTAAATTAGAAATATTAGGGTTAGTTAGTGTTTAAAAGGAATTAGTAAGTTAATGTTTTAAAAGTAAATATTTAATTAATAGTTGGTTTATAGTGGAGAGAACGCACAGAGACCCCGTAATCATTAAATTTATATTAAAAATATTTTATAAATTATAATGAGATAAGCAAATAAGTTCGGTGACGCCCAAAAAAATTCAAAGAAAATACCGGGGCGCTTGCGCCTCCGAGAGGGTCGTGAATACGAGGTCCGATCACACGTCCGAGCTACGGAAAACGGTAAAAAAATAAAGTAAACAAAACGCACACGAAACACAGTTACGCGCTAAAATACGTACGGTCGGAAAGCGGCCGTTACAGAAAGAAAGTACATAAGTGCAAATAACTCTGAAAGCTGCGATCTCAGGGTCGAACTCTGGCGCTATCAACTCAAAAGCATCTATCTCCATGTGTACGTCGTCTGCGGTGCCACGGAGATCGAACCGTAGGTAAGTTACAACAATTCTAGCGATTGAAAATAAGGAGTGCACAAATATGGAGCAGGCTATAGTAACCAAGTGCGAAAAGTAAAGTAAAAACCAACATGCATACCAGCGCGATAAGTAAAGTGCTAGTGGCTGTGTAGGTGTAGCAAGTAAAGTGCATGTAATGCGTAAAGTAAAGGTGGCAGTGCAAGTGTAAGAGCAACAACTGTGGCATGGCATAAGGTAACAGTAATATTTTAACAGCAGGCAATGTAATGTCGGTTGTAGGGTAACCAGGCAGATGTAGTAACACTGAAAGTACAAGCAAGCAATAGTAACACTAAAAGCTACGTGACTTATACAGGAAGGTATAGTGTGCGACCATGAGCTCATCTCCTGCCACAAGGGCGCTCACCCGTGCGGATCTCATTTCACTTTAGTCGGTACATTTCATTTAGTCGATCGGTACGGTACGGTGCAATATGTAGATGGCTCGCGGTCGCTCCTGCACTTTCACTAATATAAGTTTACCCCAAAAACCCAGTGCAGTGCCGACTATCTTTAAGCATTCAATTTCAATAAGATGTTCCAGCAGTATGATGTCAATGCAGTATATCACTCAGTCATTGCGTTGCGGTATGTCAATTTTGTTGTTCCAAAAGTAAAGACCTTCAAAAGCGTTAATGACACTCCAAAGAGCTTCATTTGTTGAAAGTCAAGGCAGAAACCTCAACTGAGAATGCCAACCTTAAGCAATGATTTGAAGTCCAACAATTAAGTTACCGATTCTATACTTCGAGCATGCGGTATTTCCATTTAGTATACTAATTTCCATTACGTGCACTATCAAAATTTCTAATGTTAGAATTTACTGTGACGTACTAATTTCGAGCTCGTCATGGCAAGACGAGGTTGGAGCTAGAGAAATTGGTGTACGAGGATTCTGTTGGAATTTCATAATTCCATATTTCTATTCCCATATGTTTTGATATGACAAACACATTCAGTGCTACTAACTCTATGTATGCAGATACAAATCAATGCCGAGTTCCACACAATCAGATATCTTCATGCGTATTCAAACGGATATATCATAGTTCATGAAGCTGGAAAGACAAAGGCACCTACATCCACGACTTGGATATATAATCACTTGATAAGGATCCCCTGCAAAGAAGTTTCTCAGATTCAGTTGCAGATGCAGTCCTATCTACGGCTTTATGTATTCAATGTAAAATTTACTTTATTAGAGTCACATAGCCTTGTGATAATATGTCTTAGTCATCTAGATTTCATTACTCAGAGATCTACTCTTCCCAATTTCAAAAATTCGTAACTTTGAAAATTGGCAACCAATAACCCTATTTTGGTCGACCAATTTTAAACCTTCGAATTTGAAAATGGGATTACATATGCTAACTTCCATAACCGTGTAGATTCTGGAACTGTCTTCCAACGGTCAAAATTCCCTCTCTAAATTTTGGTCGACCAATGTGGTCATTTTGGTCGACCAATTTCAAAACTAGCCAATTTGACCCCAAATTTTCAGGGACGGTTCATGACCGTTTTTCAACGTTACTTACACTTCCCAAACGTCCCAAAACACTATAAATAAAGGGGTAGACCCTCTCTTTCAAGACACACAACTTTCCTCTTTCTTTCTTTTCTAGAATTGTTGATTCTAAGCAATCTTGCCTAAGTTGTTCTCATTCTCATTTACAAGAAGAAATCCATAGATTTCTCTCTTCTTATGAGAACGGAATAACTTCAAGATTCTTAATCATAGATCTTTTGAGAATTGAAGTTTTCTTCCTTAAAGCAATTTTGTCTTTTTCAACATCATTTTGGAAAGTTGTTTGTGTTCATAATTGCAAGAAGAAATCAATTGATCTCTCTCTTCTTTTATGAACCAGAGAACTTCAAGTATTGCTCTTCATTACATATCATATACATCTTGAAGTTCCTACTCTAAACACCGTCTTTCTGAATTCATATTTCATATTCATTACAAGGCTATAAGGTGTTTATTGTCTTTTTTATTTAACAGGTTTGAATCTCTGTTTAGAGATTATACAAAGTTTGGGACACAGAGAGTGTTGCCATTTTTGTATGTTTGTACTTGCGGGGCAAGTGATTATAGTGGATTGAAAATCTCTACTGGGAGTAGAGGACTGGAGTAGGATCAAGAGTATCCGAACCAGAATAAATCTCTATGTTTGCGATTGATTTATTTTCAGTACTTGTCATTTTATTTCTGTGCCATCTTTGCAAATATCAGTAACGTTTTATTTGCAACATTTTTATTATATACACTATTCACCCCCCTCTAGTGTATTGATCCATACAGGCTAAAATTACATTTGGTATCAAAGCAAGGTTAAGATGGCAGAATCAAGCATGAACGATGTTCCACACAAGTACAACACAAATCAACATCCTGAAGGGCACTCTCAGGTTCGTCCTCCTCTATTTGATGGTTCTAACTACTCATATTGGAAAATACGAATGGAGATTCATCTCCAAAGTATGCATTATGAGATATGGGACATCGTAGAGACAAGATACACTAAGCCAACAACTCATGTTGCTGATTGGTCCGCCTACGACAAAGCTGCAAAGTCAAACAACTCAAATGCCATGAATGCTTTATTCTGTGCCATGGATAAACATGAGTTTAATCGAGTATCTCAGGCCAAAAGTGCAAAGGAAATTTGGCACATACTCGAGGTAACTCATGAAGGAACCAATAAAGTAAAGGAAACTAAGATTGCCTCTTTGGTTCATAAGTATGAGTTGTTCAAGATGCAAGACAAAGAGACCATTGGAGAAATGAACACCAGGTTCATTAATATTATTAATTCTCTTAATGCTCTTGGAAAAGTTTATTCTTCTCTTGATCAGGTACGCAAGATTCTTAAGGTACTCTCCCCAGAATGGCGCCCAAAGATCACTGATATTGAGGAAGCCAATGATCTTTCCAAATTATCTATGGAAGATCTAATTGGTAACTTAATGGCACATGAAGTCACATTACAAGATGCAAAAGAGGAATCAGATCAAAAGAAGAAAGTACTCGCCTTCAACACAATATCAGATAATGAAGATTTAGATGATGACATGGCATTCTTTGCCAAGAGCTTCAGAAAGTTCTTTTAAAAAGGTAAGTATAATATTAAATCTAAAAATACGGATTCTTCTCTTTGCTTCAATTGTAATAGGCCAGGACAAATGAAGAAAGATTGTCCGCTTCTCAAGGCCAAATTCAAAACTTCCAACAACAATGATCAATCCAGAAGGGAAAGAAAGTTTGACAAGATGAAGAAAGCATTTGCAGCAACTTGGGATGAATCTTCAGATGATGAAGATGATAATCATAGTGAAAGTGCTAACATGTGCTTTATGGCACAAAATGATGAAGATGAGGTAAGTTCTTTTAATAACGAAGAATTACTAGATGCATTAAAAGATCTCTATTCTTGTTTCAAAAGATTAAATGGTCAACATAAATCTTTGAAACAGAATAATGATGATCTTCTTCTTAAATATCAAGAATTATTATCTTCTAAAAGCACTACACCAAATTTTATACATATTGAGAATTCATCTTCTCAATTTTTAGATCTTAGTAAAGAGAACGCTATTCTCAAAACTAAGAATCTAGAATTACACACACAATTATCCGAAATGGATAAATGTATCTCATCACTAAAGATGAAATACGATGAGATGTCATCCAATGTTAATAAATTTAACAAAGGAAAGACAAATCTTGATGATTTGCTAAAAATTCAATATCCAGCAAATCATAGACAAGGACTGGGATATTCTCATAAGGATGCACCCAAGTCTTATAACACTTCTTCCTCTAGTGACAAAACAATTTTTGTTAAACCACAAAAGAAGAATCACGCATTCATTTACACGAAGAAAGTAAATATTCTTACTTCTTCTTCACAAAGAAATGTTACTAACATTTCAAAACCATTTCCTAGGAAACGTACTATAAATAGTATATGGGTTTCTAAGAATTCATGCTTAGAAGATAGAAATTGTTATATTTCTCATTATTTACATTCTATTGTTCATTCGAGTGATTACATTAAAAAGCCAAATTCCACTTGGGTTTGGCTTCCCAAAATCTAATCCCAAGGACCCTCAAATAAAGGGTACCAATGATTAATGTTTTATTTTTCAGGTACCTAAAAAGGAAAGATGGATTTTGGACAGTGGATATGTAATGCCCTACCAGCTACTGCACAAGTACTAGAGGGGGGGTGAATAGTACTTTAAAATAATAAGGCGTATTATTCCAAATTAAATTGCACACAACTACCAAGTCAATTTGCGGAATCTTAAATTGAATGACAACAATGAAATTAACAATGCTAACAAATGAAGTTAATGGGTTCGGATCCACCCAAGTCTCCCCGACTTGTTCCCGGTGATCCTACGTCCCAACCACCCGGATCCCTTCCGGATACTTGAGTTAGAAACCCTAACTCAAGATTTCCACTATGAATATCTTGTGAAAAACCTTCACAAGATCAAATCATACATGCAATGGCAAAGTGAATCCCACAACCCGGGATCACAAACTTCTCTCACAACCGAGAGAGCCAATAAGCAATATAAAAGAGTTTAATATGAAATAAATACTCTTACCACAAAATCCTATACCTTGAGTTTTTCTTACCCAAAAGGTGGAATGAAGGATTTGAGGAAGATGAAGTTACCAAACCCTAGCACCAAGGAAATGAGCACCAATGGGTGCCTAGGGAAGATTTGGAAACTTGAATCAAGCAATAGCTTGAAGAGCTCACCAAGAACAAGCTTCTCTCTAGATCTAGAAATGAGAGAGAATGGGTTTCTTGTGAGGAAGAGAGCTTTAGATTTGAGGGAGAATAGCTATCTCTTTAGAACTCAATGAATCTCTTAATGGCAGCTCTATTGAAGATAGAAATGACCTAGGTTCGTATTTATAGGGTCCCATAAAAACAAGTTAGGTCAATCTCCAACGGAAAGAAATCTGTGAGATCTAGTCGGTCAAAGAACACTCACTGACCGACTAGTTCATCAACTAGTCGGTCAGTCACAAAGCATGGACCGACTAAGAGCAGATCTGAGAAGAGATAGAATTTCAGACCTAGAAAACTAGTCGGTCCAAGAACACTGTCTGACCGACTAGTTTCACAACTAGTCGGTCATCCAATGAACGTAGACCGACTAAGAGGCAAAACAACATAGTCTGAAGGCAGGTTGACTTAGTCGGTCCAAGAACAAAAATTGACCGACTAGATTGTCAACTAGTCGGTCATCAAACGTTCTTAGACCGACTAACGGTAAACAGTAGCTTAGGAGAATTGTAGAGTGAACAGTCAGTCTCAACTAGTCGGTCAAAGAAGCATCACTGACCGACTAGTTCACAAACTAGTCGGTCGGTGAGTCAACATAGACCGACTAACTGTAAACAGTAAAGAGCTAAGAATTAACTGACAGAAACTAGTCGGTCCAAGAACAGTGGCCGACCGACTAGATCACCATCTAGTCGGTCAGTACTTGTTCTTGTACCAACTAACATGCACAACAAAGTCCGAATCGAAGCGCGACGCTTCGAGGAAGTTAGAGTGAACTTGTGCAAGAATCCTAGAGCTACGAAATGAGCGTAATGAAGATAGAAACGTAAGATATACTCAAGGCTTAACATTCTATCAATCGAAACTAAAAGACTATAAATAAAACCTTAATAAACGGTCTTTGAGAGCTTCGATTGAATCTTCATTACTTCCAAAGCGTCGCAAGAGCTTCAACGAAGCTTTAGGCTTGAATACGAGCTTTTGGAAGTGTTGAGATGTCGCTTTGAATATTCTCGTGAAATTGGCGACGATCTCCAATACTGCGCTCACAAATTGTTAGTTCATGAAGTATTTATGTTTGCTCATCATCCAAAACCAAATCCGGGGAGTCCAATATTCAACATTCTCCCCCTTTTTGGTGATGACAAACCAACATAAATAATAATCAAAGATAATAATTCAAATGTAAAATACTTACTCCCCCTGCATTGATGACACGTTAATTCCAAAATGAATATAAATGAATTGCATCAAGCAGACGAGTAAGATAAATAAAGTGAATTGATTTTTGAAATATCGGATTTTGAAAATCCTTATATGTATCTTAACTCCCCCTGAATCTAGCATATCAAACTAGATTCTTGGAAATTGAGTTAAATTTTCATTTGCGCTATTTATTATCATTATCTCTCCCCCTTTGGCATTATCCCAAAAAATGGGGGGCATACAACGACAACAATTAGGAAATGTAAAATCCAACATCGGGAGTCGTAGACAAAGGCAATGGACCAACTTGACACCAAGGGAAAAATTGTGGAAATCAAAACAAGGTGTGCCAAATTTTCCATTATCAAAAAAAATCAAAATCATCAAAAAAACACCAAATCATTATTCATTTCTTGAATAAAGAAACATACTCTTCAATATTCAATATTCTTGGTTAATTTTGTGCATGGAAAACAATTCTATAAAATTACAGAATTTAAATCCATTTAACCAATTTTTTATGCGTCGATTCGATATCACATTTCAAATATATTCAACGAATATTAAAATTTGCACGACGAATAAAAGATAAAGTGAACGATGATGAACATATATATATATATATAGACAACATGAGTACATCCAAAAAATATCACATCGAATATATGAGATACATCATATCAAGCGCTACATATCATCAAAAAGAAATACATCATCATCATCATTCTCATCAAAATAAATACTACAACAAAAAGTACATCATCATCGACATATCATAAAATCCAACACCGACAACCAGAAAGCACAAAAAAAAATACATCAAAGCATCTCTCAACCCCATCCTAACCCAAGACACTCTCACGAGAATATATCATCCAAAGCATATATGGAGAGTCCTCGGAACAACGATCACGTGGAGGATGCTGGATCTACAGCGTCCGTGGGTCCAGTCGACGGAGTGGACTCAGGCTCTGCAGGGAGAAGAGGTGTCTCAACAGATGGAATCGTCGGGGCAGGAGTCGAGATCTCAGCAACAGGCTCAACAGCAGCATGAGTCTCGACAGAAGCAGCAGCAGCAGATACATGAGCAGGCTCGGAAACTGGGTCAGCAGCAGGCTCAGAAGGCTGAAGAGCTGCAGCAGATGGCTCTGGAACACCGGAAGAGGTGGCAACTCCAGGAGCAGAAGTGGAAGTACCAGCAGCAGCAGCAGTGGCCTCATTGCCACGGGCAAAAGAAGTAGCAAGCTCGTCAAGCTCCTCATCGTCCATCTCCTCGGCCTCAGACACGGAAGGAGGAAGCTCAACACCCATCTGACGAGCCATACGGCATACTACCTCCTCGGTACGAGCCAAGCGGGACTCGTGACGAAGAAGTATCTGGACGACATCATCAAGGGTGGCAACGGGAGTAGCAGAGGCACTGGCAGAGGCAGGGATAGATGCTGAAGGTGTCGTCCTCTGAACGTGACGAAGCGCCGCAAGAGATTTCTTGACGGCCGTCGCATTCAGGGGAGGACCAAGGGGACGCTCATCGTCACGAGGCAATGTGACACGAAAATGACTAAACACGAGGGTCAACATGCAAGGAAATGGGATATGAGCCGATTTATTGGACTTTCGAATACACTCGAAAGAGTCAATCTTATCGAGTATAATTCGAGCCCAATTAATCGAGCTCCCCATGAAGATCGCATAGATAAGCTTCAAAAATGGCTGGGATGGTAAAGATGAGGAGCCGTACTTGGGAAGCAAGCACGACTTCAGAATCAGATTTAGGACCCATGCATTTGGCTTGAAAGATTTAGATGGCACGCCAATCATGGCAGGAGGAATCTGATGGAAAATCTCTGAAAGGATGGTCTGATCAAGAGAAGAAATATCATCTACCGAGATATCAGAAGGAAGAAGGCCAGACGAAGAGATACCCAAAATCTCTCCTAAGATTTCCGCAGTGAGGACTATAGGAGTCCCCAAAACGGTCGTCTCAACAGAGTGGGTCTGATCGTACTGACCCCGGATCCTATTAGCATAGAAAAGCTTCACTAATCTAGGGTAGGGGTGAGGATTCGCCTTCGGGTCATATCGAAGGTAATCGAGAAGACCCGACGACGACAGAAGATCAGCTAACCCTATGAAGTCGCTAAACTGGACGAAATGCTCCAGAAGCAGCGGGCAATGTTCGATACGGTTATACGCCGTGAGACACAAAGGGTCATCGCGACATAAGGAAATATCGACACCGCCCACCGGCATCGGACCCTTTCCCTTAGGCTTACGGGTAGACGTACGAGGGTGGGTGCTAGACTCGGGATGAATAGGAGGAGTGGGTTCCCTATGAGTCTCGGTCTCGGGGTTATACTCCGTATCGGAATCGGTAGGAGTATGGAACGAAGATTGAGAAGCAAGAATTTTGGCCTTTGGCTTAGGCTTGGGTTTGGGTTTCGGTTGACCTCTAGGTTGAGCGGTCGTCGTCCTCTTCTTCTTGAGAGGAGGCGAAGACGACGAAGGATGGGTGGTCTTGGCTCTACGCTTCGGAGGGGTTGGATGCTCGGGATCCGAAGAGATTGGATCAACGGTCATCGGAGAGGGGCTAGAGGGAGTGATCGGAATGCGTGTTCTTGCCATAGTCGAAGCAAGACACGGGACAAGGAGATCAAACGAAGAAGCCCTAGCCGAAAACAAAAAATAGATAAATCCTAAGAACCCTAGAAACCGAGCAAGCCCTAGCTCTAGGAAATGAAATCTAACCCTAGGAGGAGAGGAGATCACCTAGAACGAGGGGCCGACGGAGGAGATCGACGGAGATGGCCGGAAAAATGGCCGGAGATCGATCGGAAGTCGAAGGGTTTTGAGGGGAATCGGGATTTCGAGCTGGAGGAGAAAGAGAATAGACCGATTAGAATGAGAACAGACCGATTAAAATGAGTTTAAGTCGGTCGAGATCGCAAATTACCAAACAGTCCCTGGCACAACTAGTCGGTCACAGTTCAAGCACTGACCGACTAGATCACGATCTAGTCGGTCGGTCAATGAGCTTGAACCGACTAGTTGCAAACAGTGGCTGAATCCAAGAATTACTGACAAGATTTAGTCGGTCTGCGTTCAAGTACTGACCGACTAGATCTCAATCTAGTCGGTCGGTCACAGAACATGAACCGACTAAAGAGACAAAAACTTGAAAATCAAGTTCTCTCCAAAATACGCTTGGACGATAAATCTCAAAACTCTCAATAAACATCTAAACTACCACATTAATCATCGAAAAACAGAAATTTGACGATTACGCATAAATCGAACGAAAAATCAAGATATCACATAAAATTCCCGAAAAATCCAATAATTCTAGCATGAATGAGATATTGCCAAAAGTAATAGCATGCAAAATTATTGAATGAAACATGAATCCTATATCTCGGATTCACACATAATCCCCAATTCTCGACGCAACCGCACAAAGGAGTCCTCCTTTAGGGGTTTCGTGAAAATATCGGTGATTTGCTTTTGGGTTTCAACGTACACTAGAATGATGTCCTTTTTAGCAACATGATCATCTAAAAAGTGGTGTCGGACATCTATGTGTTTCGAACGGGAATGATGTACCGGGTTCTTGGAAAGACATATTGCACTTTGGTTGTCAACCATGATAGGGCAAGTATCACAATTTATACCAAAGTCTTTAAGTGTGTGTCTCATCCAAAGAACTTGAGCACACGCGGCACCGGCGGCAATATATTCCGCCTCGGTGGTTGAAAGTGATGCGGAATTTTGCTTCTTAGAAAACCAAGAGACAAGATAATTTCCTATAAAATGGCAAGTGCCACTAGTACTTTTCCTGTCGGATTTGCATCCCGCATAATCAGCGTCACTATATGAGACTAACTCATATGTGCTAGATCTCGGATAAAGTAATCCAAAATCTAATGTGTAACTTAGATAGCGAAAAATACGCTTTACCGCTACTAAGTGAGACTCCTTAGGTTGAGACTGATAACGAGCACATATACATACGGCAAACATAATATCGGGCCTACTTGCGGTAAGATAAAGCAAACTACCTATCATACCTCGATATAGACGAATGTCTACATCCTTACCGCCCGTATCCTTGTCAAGATGCGTAGTCGTGCTCATTGGAGTCTTTTTCCCGGAGGCATTCTCCATTCCAAATCGCTTTAGCAACTCCACCGTGTACTTCGTTTGGTGGATGAATATTGCATCGTTCATTTGGCGAATTTGGAGACCTAAGAAATATTTGAGTTCGCCCATGTGGCTCATCTCAAATTGTTCCTTCATCACATTAGAAAACTCTTCGCAAAGAGCGAAGTTAGTAGCACCGAAAATGATATCATCAACATAAATTTGAACTAATAAAATATCATTATTCGCATGCTTAATAAAAAGTGTTGAATCGGCTTCGCCCATTTTAAAATTCAAATCCAAAAGAAAATTCTTTAGGCGATCATACCAAGCTCGAGGAGCTTGTCTCAAACCATAAAGAGCTTTCTTTAGTTTAAAAACGTGATTTGGAAATTTTTCATTTACGAAGCCCGGAGGTTGAGAAACGTAAACTTCCTCAACGACATCTCCGTTTAAAAATGCACTTTTAACATCCATTTGAAATAATTTAAAATTCTTATGGCATGCAAAAGACAAAAGTAATCTAATTGATTCTAATCTAGCTACCGGAGCGAAAGATTCTTCGAAATCGATACCTTCCTCTTGACGATAGCCTTGAGCTACTAACCGAGCTTTGTTCCGGACGACGACTTGGTTTTCGTCGGTTTTGTTCTTGAAGATCCACTTTGTCCCTATGACGGTGTGGTTCTTCGATGGCAATGGAACAAGCTCCCAAACTTCATTCCTCTCGAATTGAATGAGCTCCTCCTCCATGGCTAAGATCCAAGCGCTATCTTCGCATGCTTCATTAATATTCTTTGGCTCTATCGATGAGGCAAAGGCACAATTTGCGAAGCGGTGAACTTGGGATCTCGTCTTGACACTATCATAGATATTGCCAATGACTTGCTCATGGGGATGGTCACGAACCGAATGAAGCCGTTTGGGAATACCTTGATCACTTGGAACATTCTCAACAACTTCATTAGTTGGGTTAGTCTCAATAGAATCAATAGAATCATTAGACTTAGAATTTTCAAACGAATCACATAAAACATCCATAGAATCATTATCATTTGAAATTCTAGTTGGAACAAATCCTTCATTAAACGAGACATGAAGCGATTCCTCGATCGTTGAGGTTCGTTTGTTGAATATCCGGTAGGCTTTGCTACGCGTAGAATATCCAACAAAAATCCCCTCATCGGATCTCGGATCGAATTTGTCCAAACTACCATATGTGTTCTTAATAAAACATTTCGAACCAAAAACACGAAAATGTTTAACTTGAGGCAACCTACCAAACAACAATTCATAACAAGTTTGTTTAGTGCCGGGCCTCAAAAGTATTCTATTAAACACATAGCAAGCGGTGTGTACCGCTTCCGCCCAAAATTGATGGCCAAGTTGGCTATCATCAAGCATAGTGCGAGCACACTCCACTAGCGTCCTATTCTTTCTCTCAACTACACCATTTTGAGGAGGTGCACGAGGGAAAGAGAAGGTGTGAGTAATACCAACTTCATCACAAAATGTCTCAAAAGACTCATTCTCAAATTCACCTCCATGATCACTACGAATAGTGACAATGGTGGTTCCTAAGAGATTTTGTACTTTCTTAACAAAAATTTTGAAGTTTTCAAAAGCTTCATTTTTATTACACAATGAAAATACCCAAGTAAATCTTGAATAGTCATCTACGATGACAAGTCCATACCTTGCATTTCCTAAGGAAGCTACTCTAGTTGGCCCAAATAAATCTAGATGTAATAGCTCTAGTGGCCGTTTAGTAGAGATGCTTTTCTTAGGTTTAAATGAAGATTTAGGAAGCTTGCCGCGTTGACAACAATCACAAAAACTTTTCTTTTCAAAAACAAGCTTCGGAAAACCTTTAATAGAATTCAATTTTGAAAGCTTATATAGTGTTCCAAAGTTCACATGTCCAAAGCGTCGATGCCATAAGTGTTGTTCACTTGTGTTGGCAACGAGACATTGTTCATATGACTTAGGAAGATCCAAAATATAGATGTCTTAACGACGAGTTCCGGAAAATAATAATTTTTTATTATCCTTTCTTAAAATATGACACAATCCTTTCGCAAAGCTAACTTTGTAACCTTTGTCACAAAGTTGACTTATTGAAATAAGATTATGATTTAAACCACTAACAAGATAAACGTCACTAATTAATGGTTTAGAAGGGTTACCGACTTTACCAACACCTATGATGGTTCCGCTCTCGTTGCCTCCAAATACGACGCGGTTTCCATTCGCAATGGGAACCACTCCGGAGAGCAAACGAGCGTCACCCGTCATGTGTTTGGAGCACCCGCTATCGAGTATCCAATTCCCTTTGGAGCTAAATTTAAATTTGATGCTCCTTTTCTTTTTCTTTTCCTTGAGTACCTAAAGATAGACACTTTCATATCATGGTACCCAAGGTCATTGGGTCCAAGGGATTAGACCTTTGGAAGCCAAGTCCAAGTGGACTTAGACTTCCCCACATAATTCTTACTATGCACAACATCCGAAAAATAAGCATTCATGTACATTTGTTTTTCGTCCATGCTTGTGTCCTTTGGGCTCCAAATAGTGAAAATTTTGGGAGCCATCATCCTATTGGGTGCATGCATGCTACGTTGATTTCTACGTGATGCATGTTGTGGATAGGCATACGGGACATGATGGAATGGTGTACGAAGAGAATTATTCATATGATGAGGTGGGTGTACATATGCATGTGTGGAAACACGTGCGTGAGGGTGTCTCACTTGGTGTGCATGTGCCCGGGAATGTGTTGCATAAAAATCATCATAAGTGTGAGACGGTGGAGTAGGACGTGTGTTCCTACGTGGCATGTTATTAGTGTACATGTAGGCATGCCCCTTCTTTGGAGGTCCACCCAAAGTGGGTTTCTTTCAGAAAGAGGGTGTGGACGAGGTGGAAGCACCATTGGTAGATGAACTACCAATAGAGTGTTTGCTCCCACTCGTTGAGGCTTCGGAAGTTGGCCTAACAAAAGTAGTGACCGACTTGGATGAATTTCCCATCATATACCCCAAGCCAATGTGGTGTTTGGCCGGAAGTAAATCTTTTAGGATATTATCCAAATGGCCCTTACCCTTGTTGAATTTGTTGATTCGGCCCAATGTGTCCTCATATTTCTCTTTGAGAGAACGCAAAGAAGTATCCAAAGCGGATATTTGCGATGTGAGCACATAAACACGAGATTTAAGATTCTCGTTCTCAATACTCAAAGTCGAGTTTTGAGAAGTTAAATCCGCTATCTCATGTTCTTCCGCATCCTCAATGCTAACATGTTCAAGTTTAGATTTGAGATTCACAATCTCATTTCTTAACTCTTCAACAACGGTGTCGTTATTGGTGATGATATTCTTAGGCGATGTTTGAATGCTAGCTAGGTCATCTTTTACCTTAGTATATCTATTTACTAACTTAGTATATTTTGACCAAAGTTGAGAGTTAGCATTTCTAAGATCATCCATCGTTACCTCATCGCTTTCGTCATTACTATCATCGGAAGAGGAGGATCCTTGATCGTTCTCCTCTCTTGCCATGAAGCACATATGTGCTTGCTCCACTTTCTCATCATCCGACTCTCCGCTTGAGGAATCCTCGGAGTCGGTGAATGTTGCTCCGACAAGTCCTTTCTTGTACCCCTTCTTGTATTTCTTGGACTTATCGAATTTTGGCGCCTTCCACTTCTCCTTTTGTTTGTTGAGAGGACACTCCGCTTTCATGTGTCCTGGCTTATTGCACTTGAAACACAAAGGAGAGGAAGAGGCGTTAGAAGAACCAAATTTACCTTTGGTCTTGAAGTTACCTTTCCGGAAGAAACGGTTGAACTTCTTGGCCATGAGTGCCATGGACTCTAAGTCCAACTCGTTTTCCGAGTCTTCATCATCGGAAGATGTGGATGAAGCCGCCTTGAATGCAATCGCCTTTTTCTTAGGCGCATCTAGGTTCAAATATGACTTCATCTTTTCTTGTAGCTTCACCTTGCTATCTTTGCGTACCTCGTATGACATCAAAGTACCCATTAGTTGAACTACGGTATATTTGTTCATGTCATTACCTTCCTCGATGGCGAAGGTACGTTATTCCCAAGAAGAGGGAAGTCCTTCAATAAGCTTTAAGCACTTCTCCTTTTGAGTGTAGATCTTGCCAAGGGCCTCTAACTCGTTTATTATGTCAACGAAGCGAGCGTAATATTCTTTCATCTTCTCGCCCTGTTGCATGTGAAACATTTCGTAATCTTTGGTTACGACAACGAGTTTAGAGTCTCTTACCCGACTCGTCCCTTCATGTAGTATGAGGAGAGAGTTCCAAATTTGATATGCACTCTTACATGTGCATATCTTATTGAAATCCTCGGGCTCCAATGCGCATTGCAAGGCGTTCATTGCCTTGGCATTGCTTACCTCCGCGGCGACCTCCGCGGTAGTCCATTTCTCAAAATCTTCTTCTTCGGGCTCGTTGTACTCCTTCATTGTAGTCCTCCATAAAGATGCACTTCGGAGGAAGGTTTCCATCCGACATTTCCAGTACCCGTAGTTGGTACCGTTGAAGAATGGAGGCCTTGTAGAGGAATGTCCTTCCATCACCGATGACGCTCCTTCACGGTTCCTGAAGGTGTCGTAGTTGGAAGGTGGAGGCACGGTCTTGTTGTCGTTGGCAGACATAGCTGAGTATCTGGCTCTGATACCAAATGTAATGCCCTACCAGCTACTGCACAAGTACTAGAGGGGGGGTGAATAGTACTTTAAAATAATAAGGCGTATTATTCCAAATTAAATTGCACACAACTACCAAGTCAATTTGCGGAAGCTTAAATTGAATGACAACAATGAAATTAACAATGCTAACAAATGAAGTTAATGGGTTCGGATCCACCCAAGTCTCCCCGACTTGTTCCCGGTGATCCTACGTCCCAACCACCCGGATCCCTTCCGGATACTTGAGTTAGAAACCCTAACTCAAGATTTCCACTATGAATATCTTGTGAAAAACCTTCACAAGATCAAATCATACATGCAATGGCAAAGTGAATCCCACAACCCGGGATCACAAACTTCTCTCACAACCGAGAGAGCCAATAAGCAATATAAAAGAGTTTAATATGAAATAAATACTCTTACCACAAAATCCTATACCTTGAGTTTTTCTTACCCAAAAGGTGGAATGAAGGATTTGAGGAAGATGAAGTTACCAAACCCTAGCACCAAGGAAATGAGCAGCAATGGGTGCCTAGGGAAGATTTGGAAACTTGAATCAAGCAATAGCTTGAAGAGCTCACCAAGAACAAGCTTCTCTCTAGATCTAGAAATGAGAGAGAATGGGTTTCCTGTGAGGAAGAGAGCTTTAGATTTGAGGGAGAATAGCTATCTCTTTAGAACTCAATGAATCTCTTAATGGCAGCTCTATTGAAGATAGAAATGATCTAGGTTCGTATTTATAGGGTCCCATAAAAACAAGTTAGGTCAATCTCCAATGGAAAGAAATCTGTGAGATCTAGTCGGTCAAAGAACACTCACTGACCGACTAGTTCATCAACTAGTCGGTCAGTCACAAAGCATGGACCGACTAAGAGCAGATCTGAGAAGAGATAGAATTTCAGACCTAGAAAACTAGTCGGTCCAAGAACACTGTCTGACCGACTAGTTTCACAACTAGTCGGTCATCCAATGAACGTAGACCGACTAAGAGGCAAAACAACATAGTCTGAAGGCAGGTTGACTTAGTCGGTCCAAGAACAAAACTTGACCGACTAGATTGTCAACTAGTCGGTCATCAAACGTTCTTAGACCGACTAACGGTAAACAGTAGCTTAGGAGAATTGTAGAGTGAACAGTCAGTCTCAACTAGTCGGTCAAAGAAGCATCACTGACCGACTAGTTCACAAACTAGTCGGTCGGTGAGTCAACATAGACCGACTAACTGTAAACAGTAAAGAGCTAAGAATTAACTGACAGAAACTAGTCGGTCCAAGAACAGTGGCCGACCGACTAGATCACCATCTAGTCGGTCAGTACTTGTTCTTGTACCAACTAACATGCACAACAAAGTCCGAATCGAAGCGCGACGCTTCGAGGAAGTTAGAGTGAACTTGTGCAAGAATCCTAGAGCTACGAAATGAGCGTAATGAAGATAGAAACGTAAGATATACTCAAGGCTTAACATTCTATCAATCGAAACTAAAAGACTATAAATAAAACCTTAATAAACGGTCTTTGAGAGCTTCGATTGAATCTTCATTACTTCCAAAGCGTCGCAAGAGCTTCAACGAAGCTTTAGGCTTGAATACGAGCTTTTGGAAGTGTTGAGATGTCGCTTTGAATATTCTCGTGAAATTGGCGACGATCTCCAATACTGCGCTCACAAATTGTTAGTTCATGAAGTATTTATGTTTGCTCATCATCCAAAACCAAATCCGGGGAGTCCAATATTCAACAGGATGTTCAAAACATATGACGGGAAATGTCAACTTACTTTCAACCGTTAAATATAAAGATGGAGGCACAGTTACCTTTGGTGACAACAACAAAGGCAAAATCATAGGCACCGGAACAGTTGGCAATACAAATCAGCCTATCATTGAGAATGTTCTCCTTGTTGACGATTTGAAACATAATTTACTTTCCATTAGTCAGTTATGCGATAAAAATTACAAAATAGTTTTTGAACAAAATGATTGCATCATTTATGATTCTGATATGTCATCTGTTTTGTTTCATGGTAAGCGTAAGAATAACATTTATATCTTATGCATGTCTGTTATCATTCATAATCACTGTTTAATGATTGCATCTGATGATACACTTTTATGGCATAAACATTTTGGACACACTAATTTCAAAAATCTAGCGCATATTTCAAAACACAAATTAGTAAATGGAATGCCAAATATTTCTTTCAAACACAAACATTTCTGTGATGCTTGTCAGCAAGGAAAAATGCACAAATCTTCTTTTAAATCAAAGGAAGTTATCTCAACAAAGAGACCATTAGAACTTCTACACTTGGATTTGTTTGGTCCTTCAAGAGTAGCTTCTTTGAATAGAATTAGATTTGCATTTGTCATTGTTGATGATTATTCAAGATACACTTGGGTTATATTCTTGCAAAACAAGAATGATGCGTTTGAAGAATTTTCAATATTTTGTAAAAAGATACAAAAGATCAAATCCTCTAACATTGTCACTATTCGTAGTGATCATGGAGGAGAATTTGAAAATGAATTTTTTAACAAGTTTTGTAATGAAAATGGCATTACTCACAGTTTTTCTTTTCCTCGTGCTCCTCCTTAGAATGGAGTAGTAGAAAGGAAAAATAGAACTTTACAAGAATATGCAAGAACAATGCTTTGTGATGTAAGTTACCAAAATATTTTTGGGCTGAAGCTGTCACAACTGCTTATTACATTATGAATAAAGTTCTTATAAGGCCATTACTTAATAAAACTTGCTTTGAATTATTCTTTAATCGCATTCCTCGTGTATCATATTTTAAAGTGTTTGGATGTAAATGTTGTAATGCCCTACAAGCTACTGCACAAGTACTAGAGGGGGGTGAATAGTACTTTAAAAATAACAAGGAGTATAATTCCTAATTATAATGCAAACAACTACCAAATCAATTTGCGGAAGCTTAAATTGAAGACAACAACAAAATTAACAATGCTAACAAGAGATGTTACTGGGTTCAGATCCACCCAAGTCTCCCCGACTTGTTCCCGGTGATCCTACGTCCCAACCACCCGGATCCCCTCCGGATACTTGAGTTAGAAACCCTAACTCAAGATTTCCACTATGAAATACTTGTGAAAAACCTCCACAAGTCAAATCATACAAAATGCAATTTGTGACTCCCACAACCCGGGATCACATCCACACTCTCACAACCGAGAGTGAAACTTACAAATCAAATATGAAATGAAATAAGAAAACTTCTTACCGAACAAAATACCTATGCCTTGAGTATTGCTTACGAATTAGGGCAAGGATGATTTTGAGGAAGAAGTGGCACCAAACCCTAGCTCCAAGATGTAGATCAGCGATGGAGAGCTTTGGGGATGTTGGTGACCTAGAATCAAGCACTTGGCTTGGAAGGCTTCACACTCAATGAATCTCTCTTTGGAAGTAAGAGTGAGGAGAGATTATTGAATGGAAAGAGTGAGCTTTGAATGAGCTTGGAATGAATTCTCTTGATCTCTAAACTTGCAATAATATCAGCCTTGGCAGCAATGAATGCAGCCCATCAAGTATATATAGGATAGAGGAGAGAGAGAAAGAAATTCGAGTCATTAAATGCTCCAACGGCTCTTTTCTGAACCCAACTAGTCGGTCAAAGAACAATCACCGACCGACTAGTTCATCAACTAGTCGGTCGGTCAATTAACTTATACCGACTAATGAGTGAACTGAGAAAAGATTAAAGTACAGACATAAGGAACTAGTCGGTCCAAGAAGAGTAGCTGACCGACTAGTTTCACAACTAGTCGGTCGGTTATTCAACTGAGACCGACTAACATATAAAACTGAAGTCTGAGCAGAAATAGACTTAGTCGGTCCAAGAACAAATGTTGACCGACTAATTCACCAACTAGTCGGTCGCCAAATGAGCTTAGACCGACTAACGATAAACAGTAAGTATGGTGAAAATTTGGCATGTACAGTAAACTAAACTAGTCGGTCCAAGAAGGAAAGTTGACCGACTTGTTCATCAACTAGTCGGTCGATCAATGAACACAGACCGATTAATGATAAACAGTAGCTTAGGTTCAAATGTGCATGTACAGGGAAAGCTCAACTAGTCGGTCACAGAAGCATCACTGACCGACTAGTTCACAAACTAGTCGGTCGGTGAGCCAACTTAGACCGACTAACTGTAAACAGTAAAGAGCTTGGAAATGACTGAGAAGAACTAGTCGGTCCAAGAAGCTTTGCCGACCGACTAGATCACCATCTAGTCGGTCAGTTCTTCTTCTTGAACCAACTAACATGCACAAGAAGTCGCGAATCGAAGCGCGATGCTTCGGGAAGGATTGTATGGACTTCTACTAAGATCCTAGAGCTAAGATATGAGCGTTATGAAGATTTAAAACGTAAGACCTACTCAAGACTTAACATTCTACGAAAGAAGCTAAAGACTATAAATAAAACTTGACGATACCGTCTTCAATAGCTTCAATCGAATCTTCATGACTTCTAAATTGGTCCATAAGCTTCAACGAAGCTTTAGGCATACGATCATGTGCTTTGAGAAGTCTTGAGACGTCGTAACTGATATTCATATGAATTTGGTGACGATCTCCATAACTGCGCTCACAAAGTGTTAGTTCATGATATATTTATGTTTGTTCATCATCAAAAACCAAATCCGGGGAGTCCAATATCCAACATTCTCCCCCTTTTTGGTGATGACAACCCAACATAAATAATAATCAAAAATAATAATTCAAATGAAATTTACTTACTCCCCCTACATTGATGACACGTTAATTCCAATTTAAACAAAAATAATACGCATCAAGCAGACGAGTGAAGTATATTAAATGAGAATCGATTATTGAATAATTGAATACCAAATGAAGGATATTGAACTATCGGATTTGAAAATCCATTTATATATCTTAACTCCTCCTGAATCTAACACATCAAGTTAGATTCTTGGAGAAATTCTTTAAATTTTCATTTGGCACATCGTTATTATTATATCTCTCCCCCTTTGGCATAAGCAAAAAGAGCGGGAGGATAACAACGACAACAACAATGGCCTCAAATTAAAAGCACGGGAGTCGTAGAATACGACGACGGTTCAAGTGACATCAAATAAATACGAATAAAATCAAGGCGTGTCAATGAAACCATAGTCGAAAAATCGTAAAACGAAATCATCAAAACTCAAATCAATATTACGGATTGAGTTGTGGAATATACTCTCCAATATCAACATTCTTGGTTAATTTAGTGCATGGAAAACAATTCTATGTTTCCATAGAAGAAATTTCTATTAAACCAAGTTAATATCGTCGAGCGACGAAATCGAACATCAGAGACGTAAAAAAAATTATAAATTTTGCACAATATAATGAAGTGACAAGTGCGATGTATATATATATAAAATATGAACCAGAGTACATCACCGACATACCAAAACATCGATCGACTGATCGGGGCACAAAAATACATCATCATATCACAGATATAGGAGTGTCAACAAAAATACATCATCATCAAAAGACATCCAAATACATCGTCAAAAATATCAAAAAGACATCAAAAAGATCCAAAAATACATAGCCACCCACACTATCCTACCCAACATCTCTCACAACTAGATATGTCATCCAATGAGTATCGGGAGAGGCCTCAAAGAAACTCAAGAGGCAGCGGGAGGATCAGAAGCAACGGCAGGCTCAGCAGGAGCAGAGGTGGTGACTGGATCAGCAGGAACGTCCGGAAGATCAGCAGGAGCGATGGCAGAAGTGGCAACCTCTGGAGCAGCAACAGTAGTGACCTCGGGAGCACCAGTCGGAGTATCCACCACAGGAGTGGCGGCAACAGGTGTGCTCTCGGGGGAACCAGCAGACGAAGCAGCAACAGCAGCACCGGAAGAGGAAGCACCAGCAGCAGTACCAGAAGGGCCCTCGGGGGCACGAGTCGAAGCACGACAAAGCTCCTCAACGTCCTCCTCAGCCAACTCATCCAACTCCTCATCCTCAGACACAGAAGGAGGAAGCTCAACACCCATCAGACGAGCCATACGGCAAACTACCTCCTCGGTACGAGCCAAACGAGACTCGTGACGAAGAAGTAACCGTACGACATCATCAAGGGTGGCATAGGGAGCAGCAGAGGCAGAGGCAGACGCTGACGCTGAAGGTGTCGTCCTCTGAACGTGACGAAGCGCCGCAAGAGATTTCTTGACGGCCGTCGCGTTCAGGGGAGGACCAAGGGGACGGTCATCGTCACGAGGCAAGGGGACTCGGAAGTGACGAAACACAAGGGTCAACAAGCAAGGAAAAGGGATATGAGCCGATTTACTGGACTTGCGAATACACTCGAAAGAATCAATCTTATCGAGTATAATGCGAGCCCAATTAATCGAGCTCCCCATGAATATGGCATAGATCAGCTTCAGAAAGGGCTGGGACGGGAGAGATGAGGAGCCGTACTTGGGAAGCAAGCACGACTTCAGAATCAGATTTAGGACCCTTGCATTCGGCTTGAAAGATTTTGATGGCACGCCAATCATGGCAGGAGGAATCTGGTGGAAAATCTCAGAGAGGACGGTCTGATCTAAGGAAGAAATATCGTCAACAGAGATATCAGAGGGGAGGATGCCAGACGAAGAGATACCCAGAATCTCTCCTAAGATTTCCGCTGTGAGGAGTATAGGGGTCCCCAAAACGGTCATCTCAACAGAGTGGGTCTCATCGTACTGACCCCGGATCCTATTCACATAGAAAAGCTTCACTAAATGAGCGTACGGGTGAGGGTTCGCCTTCGGGTCATATCGGAGATAATCGAGAAGACCCGACGACGAAAAAAGATCAGCTAACCCTATGAAGTCACTGAACTGGACGAAATGCTCCAGAAGCAACAGGCAATGTTCGATACGGTTGTACGCCGTGAGACACAACGGGTCGTCGCGACACAACGAAATATCGACACCGCCCATCGGCATCGGAGCCTTTCCCTTAGGCTTTCGGGTAGACGAACGGGGTCGGGAGCTAGACTCGGGATGGGTAGGAGGAGTGGGTTCCCTAGGAGTCTCAGGCTCGGGGATATACTCAGTGTCGGAATCCGAAGCACCGGGAGGAGTGGGAGCACGGAAAATCACTTGCTTGGGCTTGGGCTGAGATTTGGCTCGGGGTTTCGCAGTCGCCGTCCTCTTACGCTTAAGAGGAGGCGAAGACGAAGAGGGTTGGGTGGTTTTGGCACGACGTTTCGGAGGAGTTCTAGTAGGTTGATCGGGGTCCGTAGGGGATGGTTCTATGTTCATCGGCGAGGGGCTAGATGGAGCGATCGGGATACGTGTACGAGCCATAATCGTGGCACTACACGACACACGGAAGATCAAATCAAAGAACCCTAATCGAAATAAAGCCCTAGATACCCTAGAAACTGAACTAACCCTAGCCCTAAGAATGGAAGACTAACCCTAGATAGGAGAGGGAGGAGAGAGGGTTACCATAGGAGGAAGAACGGCGGCCGGCGACGGCGGAGGAGGTCGGAAAGGTGGCCGGAAGACGATCGGAATTCGAAGGGTCGGGGGTTTTGAGCTGAGGGAGAAAGGAGTTCGATCGATTAGAATGAAAACGAGTCGAATAGATCGAGAATAAGTCGGTCGAAATCGCAAAAGACCAAACAGTCCCTGGCACAACTAGTCGGTCACAGTTCAAGCACTGACCGACTAGATCACGATCTAGTCGATCGGTCAATGAGCTTGAATCGACTAGTTGCAAACAGTGGCTGAATCCAAGATTTACTGACAAGATTTAGTCGGTCTGCATTCATTTACTGACCGACTAGATCTCAATCTAGTCGGTCGGTCACTGAACATGAACCGACTAAAGAGTTAAAATGGAGAGGAAACTCAAAAAGCTTGAGTTAGTCGGTCTAAGTTCTTCTACTAACCGACTAGAAGAGCATCTAGTCGGTTGGTGGTTGAACTGAAACCGACTAAAAGAATCCAAAAATTGATAATCAAGTTCTCTCCTCAAAACACTTGGACGATACATCGCAATTCTCTCAATAATAATCTAAATTACCCCATTAAACATTGAAATCTCAAATACGACCTTCAAAACATGAATTCGAGCAAAAATTCAAAATATCACATAAATTCCCGAAAAATCCAATAAGTCTAGCATGAACGAAATATTTCGAAATATAATAGCATGCAAGATTATTGAATGAAACATGAATCCTATATCTCGGATTCACCCATAATCCCCAATCCTCGACGCAACCGCACAAAGGAGTCCTCCTTTAGGGGTTTCGTGAAAATATCGGTGATTTGCTTTTGGGTTTCAACGTACACTAAAATGATGTCCTTTTTAGCAACATGATCATCTAAAAAGTGGTGTCGAACATCTATGTGTTTCGAACGGGAATGGTGTACCGGGTTCTTGGAAAGACATATTGCACTTTGGTTGTCAACCATGATAGGGCAAGTATCACAATTTATACCAAAGTCTTTAAGTGTGTGTCTCATCCAAAGAACTTGAGCACACGCGGCACCTGCTGCAATATATTCCGTCTCGGTGGTTGAAAGTGATACGGAATTTTGCTTCTTGGAAAACCAAGAGACAAGGGAATTTCCTATAAAATGGCAAGTGCCACTAATACTTTTCCTGTCGGATTTGCATCCCGCATAATCGGCATCACTATATGAGATTAACTCATATGTGCTAGATTTCGGATAAAGTAATCCAAAATCTAAAGTGTAACTTAGATAGCGAAAAATACGTTTTACCGCTACTAAGCGAGACTCCTTAGGTTGAGACTAATAACGAGCACATACGCATACGACAAACATAATATCGGGCCTACTTGCGGTAAGATAAAGTAAACTACATATCATACCTCGATATAGACGAATGTCTACATCCTTACCGCTCGTATCCTTATCAAGATGCGTAGTCGTGCTCATTTGAGTCTTTTTCCCGGAGGCACTCTCCATTCCAAATCGCTTAAGCAACTCCACCGTATACTTCGTTTGGTGGATGAAGATTGCATCGTTCATTTGGCGAATTTGGAGACCTAAGAAATTTTTGAGCTCACCCATGTGGCTCATCTCAAATTGTTCCTTCATAACATTAGAAAACTCTTCGCAAAGAGCGAAGTTAGTAGCACCGAAAATGATATCATCAACATATATTTGAACCAAAATTATATCATTATTCGCATGCTTAACAAAAAGTGTAGAATCGGCTTCTCCAATTTTAAAATTCAAATCCAAAAGAAAATTCTTTAGGCGATCATACCAAGCTCGAGGAGCTTGTCTCAAACCGTAAAGTGCTTTCTTTAGTTTAAAAACATGATTTGGAAATTTTTCATTTATGAAGCCCGGAGGTTGAGAAACGTAAACTTCCTCAACGACATCTCCGTTTAAAAATGCACTTTTAACATCCATTTGAAATAATTTAAAATCCTTATGGCATGCAAAAGACAATAATAATCTAATTGATTCTAATCTAGCTACCGGAGCGAAGGATTCTTCGAAATCAATACCTTCCTCTTGACGGTAGCCTTGAGCAACTAACCGAGCTTTGTTCCGGACGACGACTTGGTTTTCGTCGGTTTTGTTCTTGAAGATCCACTTTGTCCCTATGACGGTGTGGTTCTTCGATGGCAATGGAACAAGCTCCCAAACTTCATTCCTCTCGAATTGAATGAGCTCCTCCTCCATGGCTAAGATCCAAGCGCTATCTTCGCATGCTTCATTAACGTTCTTTGGCTCTATCGAGGAGGCAAAGGCACAATGAGCGAAGTAGTTCACTTGCGATCTCGTCTTGACACTATCATAGATATTGCCAATGACTTGCTCATGAGGATGGTCACGAACGGTATGAAGCCGTTTGGGAATACCTTGATCACTAGGAACATTCTCAACAACTTCATTAGACGGGTTAGTCTCAATAGAATCAATAGAATCATTAGACTTAGAATTATCAAACGAATCACATAAAACATCCATTGAATCATTATCATTTGAAATTCTAGTTGGAACAAATCCTTCATTAAATGAGACATGAAGCGACTCCTCGATCGTTGAGGTTCGTTTGTTGAATATCCGGTAGGCTTTGCTACGCGAAGAATATCCAACAAAAATCCCCTCATCGGATCTTGGATCGAATTTGTCCAAACTACCATACGTGTTCTTAATAAAACATTTCGAACCAAAAACACGAAAATGTTTAACTTGAGACAACCTACCAAACAACAATTCATAACAAGTTTGTTTAGTGCCGGGCCTCAAAAGTATTCTATTAAACACATAGCAAGCGGTGTGTACCGCTTCCACCCAAAATTGATGGCCAAGTTGGCTATCATCAAGCATAGTGCGAGCACACTCCACTAGCGTCCTATTCTTTCTCTCAACAACACCATTTTGAGGAGGTGCACGAGAGAATGAAAAGGTGTGTGTAATACCAACTTCATCACAAAATGTCTCAAAAGACTCATTCTCAAATTCACCTCCATGATCACTACAAATAGTGACAATGGTGGTTCCTAAGAGATTTTGTACTTTCTTAACAAAAATCGTGAAGTTTTCAAAAGCTTCATTTTTATTACATAATGAAAATACCCATGTAAATCTCGAATAATCATCTACGATGACAAGTCCATATCTTGCATTTCCTAAGGAAGCAACTCTAGTTGGCCCAAATAAGTCTAGATGTAATAGCTCTAGTGGCCGTTTAGTAGAAATGCTTTTCTTAGGTTTAAATAAAGATTTAGGAAGCTTGCCACGTTGACAACAATCACAAAAACTTTTCTTTTCAAAAACGAGCTTCGGAAAACCTTTAATGGAATTTAATTTTGAAAGCTTATAAAGTGTTCCAAAGTTCACATGTCCAAAGCGTCGATGCCATAAGTGTTGTTCACTTGTGTTGGCAACGAGACATTGTTCATAAGACTTAGGAAGATCCAAAATATAAATATCTTTATGACGAGTGCCGGAAAATAATAATTTATCATTATCTTTTCTTAAAATATGACACAATCCTTTCGCAAAGCTAACTTTGTAACCTTTGTCACAAAGTTGGCTTGTTGAAATAAGATTATGATTTAAGCCATTAACAAGATAAACATCACTAATTAAGGGTTTAGATGGGTTACCCACTTTACCAACACCTATGATGGTTCCGCTCTCGTTGCCTCCAAATATGACGCGGTTTCCATTTGCGATGGGAACCACTCCGGAGAGCAATCGAGCGTCACCCGTCATGTGTTTTGAACACCCGCTATCGAGTATCCAATTCCCCTTGGAGCTAAATTTAAATTTGTTGCTCCTTTTCTTTTTCTTTTCCTTGAGTACCTAAAGATAGAAAATTTCATATCATGGTACCTAAGGTCATTGGGTCCAAAAGATTAGACCTTTGGAAGCCAAGTCCAATTGGACTTAGACTTCCCCACATAATTCCTACTATGCACAACATCCGAAAAATAAGCATTCATATACACTTGTTTTTCATCCATGCTTGTGTCCTTTGGGCTCCAAATTGTGAAAATCTTGGGAGCCCTCATCCTATTGGGTGCATGCATGCGACGTTGATTTCTACGTGATGCATGTTGTGGATAGGCATAAGGAACATGATGGAATGGTGCACGACGAGAATTATTCATATGATGTTGTGGGTGAACATATGCATGTGTGGGAACACGTGCGTGAGGGTGTCTCACATGGTGTGCACGTGCCCGAGAATGTGTTGCATAAAAATCATCATATGTGTGAGCCGGTGGAGTAGGACGTGTGTTCCTACGTGGCATGGTATTTGTGTACATATAAGCATGCCCCTTCTTTGGAGGTCCACCCAAAGTGGGTTTCTTTCCGAAAGAGGGTGTGGACGAGGTGGAAGCACCATTGGTAGATGAACTACCAATAGAGTGTTTGCTACCACTCGTAGAGTCACCGGAAGTTGGCCTAACAAAAGTAGTGGCCGATTTGTATGAACATCCCATCGTATACCCCAAACCAATGTGGTGATTGGCCGGAAGTAAGTCACTTAGGATTTTATCCAAATGGTCCTCACCCTTATTGAATTTATTAATTCGGCCTAATGTGTTCTCATATTTCTCTTTGAGAGAACGCATAGACGTATCCAAGTTGGATACTTGCGATGTGAGCACATAAACACGAGATTTAAGATTCTCATTCTCAATACTCAAAGTCGAGTTTTGAGAAGTTAAATCCGCTATCTTATGTTCCTCCGGATCATCTATGCTAACATGTTCAAGTTTAGATTTGAGATTAACAATCTCATTTCTTAACTCTTCAACAACGGTGTCGTTGTTGGTGATGATAGTCTTAGGCGAGGTTTGAATGCTAGCTAGGTCATCTTTTACTTTAGTATATCTATTTACTAATTTAGTGTATTTAGACCATAATTGAGAGTTAGCATTCCTAAGATCATCCATAGTTACCTCATCGCCTTCGTCGTCACTATCATCGGAAGAGGAGGATCCTTGATCATGCTCCTCTCTTACCATGAAGCACATGTGCACTTGCTCCACTTGCTCATCGTCCGACTCTCCGCTTGAGGAATCCTCGGAGTCGGTGAATGTTGCTCCGACAAGTCCCTTCTTGTTTCCTTTCTTGTACTTCTTGGACTTATCGAATTTAGGCGCCTTCCACTTCTCCTTTTGCTTGTTGAGAGGACACTCCGCTTTCATGTGTCCTGGCTTATTGCACTTGAAACACAAAGGAGAGGAAGAGGCGTTAGAAGAACCAAATTTAGCTTTGTTCTTATAGTTACCTTTTCGGAAGAAACGGTTGAACTTCTTGGCCATGAGTGCCATGGACTCCAAGTCCAACTCGTTTTCCGAGTCTTCATCATCGGTTGATGTAGATGTGGATGGAGCGGCCTTGAAAGCAATAGCCTTCTTCTTTGGCTCGTCTTGCTTTAGGTAGGACTTCATCTTTTCCTGCAATTTTAGCTTGCTATCCTTGCGTACCTCGTATGACATTAAAGTACCCATTAGTTGAACTACGGTGTACTTATTCATATCATTACCTTCCTCGATGGCGAAGGTACGCTTTTCCCAAGAAGAAGGAAGTCATTCGATAAGCTTCGAACACTTCTCCTTTTGGGTGTAGGTTTTGCCGAGAGCCTCCAACTCGTTTATGATGTCAACGAAGCGAGCGTAATACTCCTTCATCTTCTCGCCCTGTTGCATATGAAACATTACGTAATCTTTGTTTACAACTACGAGTTTGGAGTCTCTTACCCTACTCGTCCCTTCATGTAGAATGAGGAGGGAGTTCCAATTTTGATATGCACTCTTACATGTGCATATCTTATTGAAGTCCTCGGGCTCCAACGCGCATTGCAAGGCGTTCATTGCCTTGGCATTGCTTACCTCCTCGGCGACCTCCGCGGTTGTCCATTTCTCAAAGTCTTCTTCTTCGGGCTCGACGTATTCCTTCATCGTGGTCCTCCATAGAGATGCACTCCGGAGGAAAGTTTCCATCCGGCATTTCCAGTACCCGTAGTTGGTACCGTTGAAGAATGGAGGCCTCGTCGAGGAATGTCCTTCCATCACCGAAGATGCTCCTTCACGGTTCCTGAAGGTGCCATAGTTAGAAGGTGGACGCACGGTCTTGTTGTCGTTGGCAGACATAGCTAAGTATCTGGCTCTGATACCAAATGTAATGCCCTACAAGCTACTGCACAAGTACTAGAGGGGTGGTGAATAGTACTTTAAAAATAACAAGGAGTATAATTCCTAATTATAATGCAAACAACTACCAAATCAATTTGCGGAAGCTTAAATTGAAGACAACAACAAAATTAACAATGCTAACAAGAGATGTTACTGGGTTCGGATCCACCCAAGTCTCCCCGACTTGTTCCCGGTGATCCTACGTCCCAACCACCCGGATCCCCTCCGGATACTTGAGTTAGAAACCCTAACTCAAGATTTCCACTATGAAATATTTGTGAAAAACCTCCACAAGTCAAATCATAAAAAATGCAATTTGTGACTCCCACAACCCGGGATCACATCCACACTCTCACAACCGAGAGTGAAACTTACAAATCAAATATGAAATAAAATAAGAAAACTTCTTACCGAACAAAATACCTATGCCTTGAGTATTGCTTACGAATTAGGGCAAGGATGATTTTGAGGAAGAAGTGGCACCAAACCCTAGCTCCAAGATGTAGATCAGTGATGGAGAGCTTTGGGGATGTTGGTGACCTAGAATCAAGCACTTGGCTTGGAAGGCTTCACACTCAATGAATCTCTCTTTGGAAGTAAAAGTGAGGAGAGATTATTGAATGGAAAGAGTGAGCTTTGAATGATCTTGGAATGAATTCTCTTGATCTCTAAACTTGCAATAATATCAGCCTTGGCAGCAATGAATGCAGCCCATCAAGTATATATAGGATAGAGGAGAGAGAGAAAGAAATTCGAGTCATTAAATACTCCAACGACTCTTTTCTGAACCCAACTAGTCGGTCAAAGAACAACCACCGACCGACTAGTTCATCAACAGTCGGTCGGTCAATTAACTTATACCGACTAATGAGTGAACTGAGAAAAGATCAAAGTACAGACATAAGGAACTAGTCGGTCCAAGAAGAGTAGCTGACCGACTAGTTTCACAACTAGTCGGTCGGTTACTCAACTGAGACAGACTAACAGATAAAACTGAAGTCTGAGCAGAAATAGACTTAGTCGGTCCAAGAACAAATGTTGACCGACTAATTCACCAACTAGTCGGTCGCCAAATGAGCTTAGACCGACTAACGATAAACAGTAAGTATGGTGAAAATTTGGCATGTACAGTAAACTAAACTAGTCGGTTCAAGAAGGAAAGTTGACAGACTTGTTCATCAACTAGTCGGTCCAAGAAGGAAAGTTGACAGACTTGTTCATCAACTAGTCGGTCGATCAATGAACACAGACCGACTAATGATAAACAGTAGCTTAGGTTCAAATGTGCATGTACAGGGAAAGCTCAACTAGTCGGTCACAGAAGCATCACTGACCGACTAGTTCACAAACTAGTCGGTCGGTGAGTCAACTTAGACCGACTAACTGTAAACAGTAAAGAGCTTGGAAATGACTGAGAAGAACTAGTCGGTCCAAGAAGCTTTGCCGACCGACTAGATCACCATCTAGTCGGTCAGTTCTTCTTCTTGAACCAACTAACATGCACAAGAAGTCACGAATCGAAGCGCGATGCTTCAGGAAGGATTGTATGGACTTCTACTAAGATCCTAGAGCTAAGATATGAGCGTTATGAAGATTTAAAACGTAAGACCTACTCAAGGCTTAACATTCTACGAAAGAAGCTAAAGACTATAAATAAAACTTGACGATACCGTCTTCAATAGCTTCAATCGAATCTTCATGACTTCTAAATTGGTCCATAAGCTTCAACGAAGCTTTAGGCATACGATCACGTGCTTTAAGAAGTCTTGAGACGTCGTAACTGATATTCATATGAATTTGGTGACGATCTCCATAACTGCGCTCACAAAGTGTTAGTTCACGATATATTTATGTTTGTTCATCATCCAAAACCAAATCCGGGAGTCCAATATCCAACAAATGTTTCATTCTTAATACTAAGGATGCACTTGATAAATTTGATTCAAAATCTGATGAAGGTATTTTTGTTGGATACTCAACACGTAACAAAGCCTACAAAGTATATAACAAAAGAACTTCAACAGTTGAAGAATCACTACATGTCACTTTGATGAGAACCCCTCATTTAATTCTCCCAGCATTGATGATGAAGAGAATATATTACCTTTATCTAATGCTTTATATAATATTAAACTTGATGAAATTGATGCTACTAAACCTTCTGTTGAGTCTATTTCAGATAATACAGATCTTCCTAAGGCATTTGCACAAATTCCGAATTATCCATCAGAATTAATCATTGGAGATATTACAGATGGAGTTAGAACTCGTCGTCAAATAGAACAAATGACGCATTGTGCTTTTCTTTCAACCATTGAACCAAAGAACATCAAGGATGCATGTGAAGACAGTTCATGGATTATCGCTATGCAGGAAGAACTCAATCAATTTCAACAAAATGATGTTTGGGAATTAGTTCCCAGACCATCAGATCATTCAATTATTGGTACCAAGTGGGTATTCAAAAATAAATTGGATTAATCTGGTCAGGTAATTAGAAACAATGCATGATTGGTTGCACAAGGTTATAATCAAGAAGAAGGTATTGATTATGATGAAACCTGTGCACCAGTTGCACGTCTTGAGTCTATTAGAATGTTGTTATCATTTGCATGTTTTAAAGATTTTAAATTATTTCAAATGGATGTCAAAAGTGCTTTTTAAATGGTTTTCTCAAAGAGGAAGTTTATGTTGAACAACCTCCTGGTTTTATTCATGAAAATTTAGAAAATCATGTTTTCAAATTGAAGAAAGCTTTATATGGTCTCAAACAAGCACCTCGTGCTTGGTATGAAAGATTTAAAAGCTATCTTTTAAATTCTGGTTATTCAATTGGTAAAATAGATTCCACTTTATTTACTAAGAACATTAAATCTGACATAATCATTATTCAAATATACGTTGATGATATTATTTTTGGTTCTACTAATGAATCTCTTTGTCAAGATTTTTCCAAGATTATGCAGAAAGAATTTGAGATGAGTTACATGGGTGAACTCAATTACTTCCTCGGTCTTCAAATCAAACAATTGAAGGAAGGAATCTTCATTCACCAAAGCAAGTATTCTAAAGAACTTATCAAACGTTTTGGTTTAGAAAGTTCTGCGGAAAAACGTACTCCAATGAGTACATCTACTTCTCTCGACAAAGACTTAAATGGTAAGAGTATTGATCAACGTCTTTACAGAGGTATGACTGGCTCTCTACTTTATTTAACTGCTAGTAGACCAGATATTATGTTTTCAGTATGTTTATGTGCACGTTTTCAGGCAGATCCTAAGGTTTCACATCTAACTGCCGTAAAAAGGATTATTAGATATGTTAAGCACACTTCTGATTTTGGTTTATTTTATCCCAAGTCAAGCACATTTGATTTGTTATCATATAGTGATGCAGACTTTGCTGGTTGCAAATCAGATCGTAAAAGTGTCAGTGGTACATGCTACTTTTTAGGTCATGCTTTAGTTTCTTGGTTTAGCAAGAAGCAAAACTCTGTTTCATTGTCTACAACCGAGGCAGAATATATTGCCGCCGGTTTAGCATGTGCTCAAATCTTATGGATGAAACAAACTATTTCAGACTATGGTATTGATTGCTCTACTTGCCCTATTATGTGTGATAATACTAGTGCTATTAATCTTTCTAAAAATCCTGTGCATCATTAACAAAACAGATTGATGTACGTCATCATTTTCTAGATAATCATGTTCAACAAGGAGATATAGTTCTTAAATTTATAGCTACTGAACATCAGACTGGTGATATTTTGACTAAACCTTTGAAAGAAGAGACTTTTATTAAGCTTCGTAGTAATTTAGGGATTATTAGTGAATCGGACTTATGACACATTCTTATTTTTTATTTTTTATTTTTAGAATTTTTTTTCAATTTTTTTCAAATTTTTTGGCTGTTTTTTAAAATTGGTCGACCAATTCACCAATATTGGTCGCCAATTGTCGAATTTTTTATTTTATTTTTTATTTTTTGGTAACTACTTCGTCTTCCCACTTATTTTCGTTAACAGTTCCCTCCATTTGTCGTTACCAAACTGAACCCATCCTTTCGTTTTCAAATTTTGATCAGTTTTCACAACTCCTCTGCCGATTGAACAAATTCAGTTTCCCAAACTTCCCTTAACTGAATTTATTCTTCCTATTTAATTCATACCTAGGGACTCACATCTAAAATATCTACCAAGGCTCATTTTCTCTCTCGTTTCCCGAAGCCTCCTCTTCCCCCAAATCGCCTAGCCCGTCTCCCATCCGAAATCACCGACGATCTACCCCTAATTCGTCGGCGCCTCCCTCAACTCCCCAGCCCCGTCGACAATCTTCCCATTCCTCTCCTCGATCAACTCTCCACCGCTCTCCATCTCAACATCCGCCGATTTCACCGACTCCAACCACATTTTCGCTGCCGACAACCCCTAAATCGACTTCCCTTCGCCACTTTTCTCTAGATCGGCTCCGCCTACCTCAGATCGGCCCTATTTCGCCCTCACCACCGATGGATCCGCGGTCCCTCGACTTCGTTGCGACGGCCTCTCCCGCTTATTTCCGTTCTCCGGCGGCTACCCAGCACTTTCGCCTCATGGAGAACCTTCCATTCCATCCGGAACGCCATGTGGACTTCACCGATCATGGCTTCTCCCGGATCTTCGGCCCTCTCCAATCCGCCGGCATGGTCTCTCTCTGGTCGACTGCAAACCGCACTCCCTATTTCCCTACTTTTGTCCGAGAATTCTATGCGAATTTGGATTCCTCCACGCAGGCTGGTATGCTTTCGATCACCACCATTGTCAATGGATTTTACTTCCGGCTGACTGGCCCGCTGCTTTCTCGGCTTCTGAATTTACCCTCGACCCATGTCCAGCCTCTACCCGAAAACCTCACTGACCCAGCCATTAAAATTCTTTTGTCCACCGATTTCCGCCCGGAGCGATCCGCAGTCACTCTCCATCCTCCGGCTAGGATGATGGGTAAAATCATCCTCTCTAATCTCGCCCCAAAGATCGGTTCCCTAAATTACGTAAGTACACAGACCGCTCGTTGCCCGTATGCCTTGAAGGGCGAGCTTCCAGTAGATTGGGGTTCTGTTCTTTTGGATACATTGGCCAAACCTGTCCGCTCTCAAATTTTCTTGCCTTCCCTTATCACTCGGATCCTTGAGGCGTTTCAGGTTCCTTTTTCAAATTCCGTCCCGCTCCTTAACCCAATAGATTTCAACTCTGAGACACTTACCCATATGCAGTTAGTTATTTCTGACACTTCTGATCTTGAAGAAGAAGACGATGCCGATGCTTCTGCCCATGGCACTTCTCCCATTCCATCTCGTCCTACTACTCGCTCCATGTCTCGATCTCCCCACACCTGTACCCGCTCTCTCCGACCCCGTACCACTCCTAGCACCCGTCCCACTCCCAGCACCCGTACCCCGGCTCTTCTTCTCGCGCCCGTGGTCGTGTTCCTATTAGGAAGCGTTATTCCCACTCTGGTGCTTCCCCTAGCACTCCAGTTACACCATCCTCCTCCCATGATGATGAATTGCTTGGTGAAGTTCGTGCTCTCCGTCATTCCATCACTCGCGGTTTCACGGATATTCGAAATGAAATGCATGATGGATTCCACGGCCTTCAGTCTCATATGAGTTCCAGCGATCATACCATGCAACAACATAATAAAATGATGGAATCGCTTCAGGTAGCCGTAGCCACGATTGCTACTCATTTTGAGTCTCTGGATTTCCGTGTCCATTGCCCTTCGTCCGACACACCGACCTCCCCTCCTGAGCCATCATCTCGGCCTTAGCTCTTCCTTGCCCCTTTGGATATGTCTCAGATATCGGTCGCTGTTTTCATCGGTTTCGTGGTGTTGTCTCAGATGTTGGTTTCAGTGGATTCAAATGGTTGTTGCTTGGTCGTATTTTGGTTATGCTTTCCGCTTCTGTACTGGTCTTGTTTTGATGCTTTACTATGCTAGACTGTAACCGATATGGGTTGTCGTTGTATTTTCAGAACTTTGATATGCTAGTCTGTACTCAATATGGATTGTCGTTGTATTTTCCATACTTTGACTATAATGTTCTGTAGAACTTTGGGTTTTGTTATTCTGTTGTTTGGTGTTCTTCATAGGTTCCGACTATGGGTTGTATGATGTTTCTATGTTCTTTACTCATTTCGATATTCTGTTTATGTTTGGGTCTTTCTTTTCTATGCTGTACTCTCTTCTGTATTTCTACTCTGTTTATGTTCTGTGCTATACCCATTTTTTATATGGCAATTATGTTGTTCCTTGCTGTCTACTTCTTTTGCAGGATGCTCTCCAATCTCACATTTTTTAAAGATGTCCTGCTCTTTTCAATTTTTGCACCAGCCCATTATAAATTCCTTGGGCTTATTGCACATATACTTCTTTTCTACAGACAGGACTTATTTTTTTGTTTTCTTTCTTTTACATGTTCTGTCCAGAATTTTTCATATAATGCCTATTTTTTTCCAAGCATAGCAGACACACAGGTTATGTCCTTTCCATATAGTGTCTTTGTTGGGCACTTCACACTCCTGCCCCACGACTTGTTTTCTATGTCCTCATTTACATATCTTTTTTGGACACCGCCATTTGCTCATTTGTACCCTGATTCTTCTTTAGGCTTGCTCTTACTATGAGAATATTTCGGCCTGCTATTACTCTAATCAACAATTGGGCTTCTTCCATTTTTTTTAGGTCTGGACTTTTCTATATTTTTCATGGCCTCCCTATTTTTTTAACAGTGGCCTTCCCCCTACTTATTTTTAACTGTTTTGCCACTTCATTGTTTTTTCATGGCATGCTCCTTATTCGGCCTCTCCACTCCTAATTTATTTATATTTGGCCGACATATAATGACATGTTCTTTTTCGGCCTCTACACTCCATATTTGGCCTACACAAATATTTCTAGCTTCTTTTTGGGCTAACTCTTATTTCCCTCTTTTTGAGGATTCCAAAGGGGGAGAATATATTTCATCTACTCAGGGGGAGTATTCATCAGTTCCACATATTCAGGGGGAGTATTCCATATATGTTCAAATTTAAAGATATATATTTACATGTTTGTCATCATCAAAAAGGGGGAGAATGTTGGAATTTCATAATTCCATATTTCTATTCCCATATGTTTTGATATGACAACACATTCAGTGCTACTAACTCTATGTATGCAGATACAAATCAATGCTGAGTTCCACACAATCAGATATCTTCATGCGTATTCAAACGGATATATCATAGTTAATGAAGCTGGAAAGACAAAGGCACCTACATCCATGACTTGGATACATAATCACTTGATAAGGATCCCCTGCAAAGAAGTTTCTCAGATTCAGTTGCAGATGCAGTCCTATCTACGGCTTTATGTATTCAATGTAAAATTTACTTTATTAGAGTCACAAAGCCTTGCGATAATATGTCTTAGTCATCTAGGTTTCATTACTCAGAGATATACTCTTCCCAATTTCGAAAATTCGTAACTTTGAAAATTGGCAACCAATAACCCCATTTTGGTCGACCAATTTTAAACCTTCGAATTTGACTATGGGATTACATATGCTAACTCCCATAACCGTGTAGATTCTGGAACTGTCTTCCAACGGTCAAAATTCCCTCTCCAAATTTTGGTCGACCAATGTGGTCATTTTGGTCGACCATTTTTAAAACTAGCCGTTTTGACACCAAATTTTCAGGGACGGTTCATGACCGTTTGCCAACGTTACTTACACTTCCCAATCGTCCCAAAACACTATAAATAAAGGGGTAGACCCTCTCTTTCAAGACACACAACTTTCCTCTTTCTTTCTTTTCTAGAATTGTTGATTCTAAGCAATCTTGCCTAAGTTGTTCTCATTCTCATTTGCAAGAAGAAATCCATAGATTTCTCTCTTCTTATGAGAACGGAATAACTTCAAGATTATTAATCATAGATCTTTTGAGAATTGAAGTTTTCTTCCTTAAAGCAATTTTGTCTTTTTCAACATCATTTTGGAAAGTTGTTTGTGTTCATAATTGCAAGAAGAAATCAATTGATCTCTCTCTTCTTTTATGAACCAGAGAACTTCAAGTATTGCTCTTCATTACATATCATATACATCTTGAAGTTCCTACTCTAAACACCGTCTTTCTGAATTCATATTTCATATTCATTACAAGGCTATAAGGTGTTTATTGTCTTTTTTATTTAACAGGTTTGAATCTCTGTTTAGAGATTATACAAAGTTTGGGACACGGGGAGTGTCGTCATTTTTGTATGTTTGTACTTGCGGGGTAAGTGATTATAGTGGATTGAAAATCTCTACTGGGAGTAGAGGACTGGAGTAGGATCAAGAGGATCCAAACCAGAATAAATCTCTGTGTTTGCGATTGATTTATTTTTAGTACTTGTCATTTTATTTCTGTGCCATCTTTGCAAATATCAGTAACATTTTATTTGCAACATTTTTATTATATACAATATTCACCCCCTCTAGTGTATTGATCCATACAGGCTAAAATTACAGATTCGTACCTGCAAACACAAGAAACAAGCAGTTAAAGCACACACTATTTTCTATTTATTAAACTTGATTGTTTTGATTTTTATAACTGACTGAAACGTTGTCGAAAAGCGTTCTAAATTTTTATATATGCTGAAAATGAAGAATATAAATTTACTGCAAGAGAAAAATATTTTTAGAAGTCACATGTAAATTTTATAATTTTTAAAAGGCTGAAAAACAAATTTAAAACTAATTTTAATTAGTAATCGTATTTATTCAATAATTTTTTCTGGGTGCAATGTATCGAAAAGTTGCAAATGAGCTGTCAAAATGACCGTCTCAAATAGTATTATAACATATATTTTTATCACGTATCAATGTATGTGAAAACACAGAGCTACAGATTTTAGAATGAATTTTACGTATTTAATTTTTAGGCTAAAAATGATTATGGAAAAAAGCAAGCGTCTGATCGAAATGAGACCATCGCTATTGGATTCAGAATATTATTTCCGATTTTCTGGAGCTAGTCTCACATTTTCCTGATGCCTATATTTTTTACTATTAATTTAAATCCAATACTATCATATATAAATGTACGAAAATACGTGAATACGTATTCATACACGTATTAAAATACGTTTTTCGTATTAATATATCGATCTCACCCTCGACAAAGCAGCGGGGGTTCGGGGAAGTCGACGTCGGCTGCTTGGCGGGGCGACGATGTGCAGTGATCGGAGGAGGGGCTGAGGGCGGCAAGGCAGACCCAACGATGGCGATGGCGGTGTCAGGCGGGTGGCAACTTGCGGCGTCAGCGGTGGGGTAAGACTCGTCGGAGCTTTTGTCGTCAATGTGGCGTGCTCCGGGCTTGGGAGGTGTCGGATGGAGGCTGAGGCGTTGGGGAGATGGCAAGGGAGCTCCGGCAGCGCTGCTCGCAGTACGACGGAGCCTTGGGGTCATCGGAGCTGTTGAGGGAGACGGGGTCGCTGTGCGGAGGCGGAAATCTCGGAGGAAGGCGCTGGAGAGCCAATGCGGGTGACAGTGGCGGACGTTAGAGCAACGACGTGTCGAGGGCGTGTCGGCGTTGCTTCCTCGATGCAGCAACGGAGGGCGAAGCTCCGGTGCGATCTTGGGCGTGGGTCGAGCTGTCGGAGAAGGAGATGGAGTGGCGGGCGTTGGTTCGGGGAAGATCGAGCAAGAGATAGAGAGTGGGTGATTTCGAACGAAAATGGGGAGAGAGAGTGTATGCGAGGAGCGACATTGAATGGTCGGAGAAGGGAATGCGTTCGTGTATGGGTTCAAGAGAAAGATAGTCTGGGTTTGGCCTTGAGAGCTGAGAGTGGAAGGAGGGCCTGAGAGATAGGGAGAGGGTGGGTTCGTGCCTCTGCATGAAGAAAAGAAGAGTTTCTGAGGGTTTAATAGGGGGTATAAAATGATGTTAGGTATGTGGATTTGATCTAGGGGATAAAGGTGGAAACCAACCCACGTTACTCGTGCTGCCGACGGGTGGTTAGGTAGGGGGTTATGTTAAATAATTAGGTTTAAGTAAAAGTTAAAACGTAATTAGTAAGTAATTAGTAAAAATACTTAGAAACACGAAATTACAATTTTGCCCCTACTAGTAAATGAGTCCGAAAAATTACGAAAACATATCCACGGGATTGTATCATCGCGAGGATCGCGAATACGAAAACCATTTCTGGGTTTGGGCTACGGGGATACTAGTTTTGGGCCAAAATGTTTAGAAAGCGGTTTGCAGGTTCTCTGTTGATTTGATATCAGAAAATTATGAAATTAATGTGGGGAGCCCTAAATGATCATAGGATGCTACTGTAGAAGTTTGAAAATACTTTGGAAATGTTTGTATAGAAAATTAATTCGTTAAGCCAAGACGGTAATAATTGAAAATGAATTTTTATCAGGTCTTTTAGAGGTATTTGATGAAACCCGATCTTACTAAAATACTCCATAACTAGTGTGTACTTCAAAATATTTTTATAAGAAATTTTTGAAATCGTAAAACTCCTGACAAACCATTACAAAATAGTTTTAAAAATTTGAAGATAGGTTAAATACGTAATAGTTGTGTTGATGAAAACATGTCGTTACAATGATTCGTAATTATTGACGTCTACGTAGACGACTTAAACTTCATCGGATCTCCTAAAGAGATAGCTGAGATATCCACGAGACTTACACAGACTTTTGAGATGAAATACCTTGACAAAACAAAGTTCTGCATAGGCTTACAATTCGAACACCTCAGCGAGGAATCCTGTTGCATCAATCCACCTATACAAGGAAGTTGCTGAAAAACTTCCTTATGGACAAATGTCATCCTCTTAGTACACCAATGGTCGTCAGATCATTGGCTATAAATACAGAACCCTTTCGGCCGCTGGAAGAGGGGGAGGAAGCACTGGGTCCCGAAGTACCCTACCTGAGTGCAATTGGAGTACTCCTTTATCTGGCAAACTGCACGCATCCCGATATAGCATTTGCAGTTAACTTACTAGACAGATGCAGTTCAGCGCCCACAAAGCGCTACTGGAACAGAGTGAAGTACCTTCTGCGCTACCTCCAAGGGTAAGTTGACCTGTGACTATACTTCAAGAAAGGCGTATCCTCCAACTTAGTTGGTTATGCAGATGCAGGATACAGGTCTGACCCTCACACCGCAAAGTACCAGACCGGCTTCGTATTCACCTACGGTGGAACAGCCATCTCATGGAGGTCTGTGAAGCAGACATCAACAGCAACCTCATCCAACCACTTCGAACTCATTACGATCCACGAAGCTAGCAAAGAATGCTTCTGGCTTCGTTCAGTCATCCACCACATCCTTGTGACAATCGGCCTGAATACAAGAGATCTTGAACCAACCACCATGTAGGAAGACAATGCTGTCTGCATATCTCAACTACGAGGTGGCTACATCAAAGGTGATATGATGAAGCACATTTCCCCCAAACTCTTCTGGACGCATGAACAACAAGTAGACAACCAGATCGACATCCAACAGATCCAGTCTTGCAACAACCTGTTAGATCTATTTACTAAATCTTTACCTCGCTGTACCTTTAGAAAACTTGTAATAGGAATTGGGATAAGACAGTTGAAAGATCTACAAGCCTGAAGCTTGTACGCAACAGGGGGAGTTAATATTGCGTTGTACTCTTTTTTTCTTAGCTATTGGTTTTTTCCACTGTGTTTTCCATAGCCAAAAGTTTTAACGAGACAACCACATCAACTCTGGATCCAGAAGTATCCACCTCTGATGATATCCATCGATCAGGGGAAGTTAAAGAGACTTGTACTCTTTTTCCTTAGCCATTGGGTTTTCCCACTGGGTTTTTCATGTCAAAGGTTTTAACGAGGCAAAAACTCTTAACTTAGGATCTAGAAGTATCCATACCCACATGGTCAGATAAGCTCTATGAATCCTGAAGCGCTCATATGCCTAGCTTACAATAATGGATGGATAAGGGGAAGTGTTATGAGCGGGATTTTGTAGGCTCATTAATGTATTGGGTATCCACACATTATGTAACCCTAGTTCTATAAATACGATGCTATAGGGTTCCGTAGCCGCAAAGCTTACAACATACGCTAATTTATTGTTCTTTTAAATTTTGGCTGTAGAAAGAATTTTTCAGTGAACAATGATTTTGCAGGGGAAATCTTAAATGAACCGTGCCTGCGGGCATAGGTTATGACTATCTATTATACATTTGACAACCTTTTTTAAATTCTAGGGCTGACTAGGACAAGATAAAGCGTGGTTGAGATTTGATCTTGGTAAATGAAAGGTTAAAATGAAGATTTGAAACCATGAATATGAGCTTAGAAATTTGGTCCAGCTTTGAAATTAAGAGAAATTTGAAACCATTAATGTGAGCTTTGAAATTTGGTCCAGGTTTGAAATTTGGTCCAACTTTGAAAGCAGCCCGTGAACTAGTTTTGCGCCAAAGGTGCCCACGAAATTTTTTTATGCTATTTTTTGTTCCGCGCCGAAGGCGCTCACTAATTTTTTTGTTCCACGCCGAAGGCGCCAGTGTCAACGCTAATTTGTTGTTCTTTTAAATTTTGGTTGTAAAAATAATTTTTTGGGGAACAAAAATTTCGCAGAGAAAAATCTTAAATGAACCGTGCCCACGGACACATGTTATGACTAGTATTTCTATATATTGTAGACGATGTCTTGACTGGGGCCCACCGACAGACGGGCCCGGCTGAGCTGGACCGATGGAACCCATTAGAAATTGTCAACAATTCTCGAAGACCGAATGATCTCGTCTTAAGGGGTCAGTCGACCAGACCCTGACAAGTAGCCATGCTCAATAAGGACGACCTCCGCGAGGTCGGCTTCCTCAGTAACACAGCTCAACAGAGACGACCTCCGCGATGTTGGCTCCCTCAGTGGCAAAGGTCTATTAGGACGCCCCCCACGGGATCATCCCCTCAACGGTGGCTCTTTGTGAGGACACCCGACGTCAGCTCCTTACTAGCAAACTCTTGCATGGACGACCTCACCACCCGAGTTTGGCCCCCTTGACTTTACGGCCCGAGCACTCGCTCTCTGGGCAAGATAAGCCCATGCGACCATAGCGGCACGATATCAGGCGGACGAGTCGCATCTTCTCCAGGCCGTTACCAATGATCCTTCCAACATGTACGTAATGGCCAGCTTTACCAAAGGAACGTGTGGCCAGCTTTATTAGAGGGGTACGCGTTTCGCTTTGTCAGAGGGGGCGAGGCCAGTTTTATCAAGGAAGCAGTTACGACAGGCACGACCCAGATACCGACAAATCCTCTAACGGGTTTATTATAATGGATATTGAATATTTTCTGACGTCGTGTAACCGCTCCCCAATCCTATAAAACCGACGATGCGGCCCCTTCATCAGAAAAATTAGCCCTGGCATATCTATCTCTAATATCATCCCAAAACCCCTCGCAATGGCCACACTTAGACAATGCTCACTCCTTCCTCTGCTTGGTACTGACTTAAGCATCAAAGACGAATCGGAGGTCCAACCCCCTCCATTTCTTCTGACGTACTTTCTATTTGTTTCAAGTAATGTCGAATGAACCCCTCTCTCATCCCGATGAAACCATGTCTAGGCTCTCTGTTGCATGGATACTCATTCCAGCAGTCAGATCCTAGGTCCATGATATTTTTGGCATCAACAGTGTTGGGACCACCTGTGGATGGCAAGTAGACACTAAGAGAGTGTGTTTAGTGTATAAAAAGTTCCTCTAGATAATCTACCTAAGTTTACAAATGGAGTTACCCAAATGAAACTTAATCAACAAAAATATCTCAAGCAATAAAGTATGCAGTGGAATTGAATGAGCAAAAGATAAATACTTACAACACAGAAAATAGTGAGCAAGCGCAAACATGAGAATTACCATGGGTTGGATACCCAAATTCCACTTAGCCTATCCTACATCTAGCCATCCAAGTCTCACTCGGCTAAATACATTATCTCGCAAATAGTTACAACACCTCTTCCCAGGAGAAATTTCTTACAACACTTCTCTTCCTAAGAGAAAACTTACCACCTTACACAATTGAGGATTTTCAATGACACTTTGAGAACGAATACACTTTTACCTATAGCCTTGCTTTAAAGCCTTGTGTAGATTGTCATGGCTATAGTGTTGATCTCCAATGGATGATAAAGTTAAAAGATTTGGGAGATCAAAAATTTGGCCAAGAAAGATTTGAAGATCTCTTTTAAAGCCAAGAAAACTTTAATGGCTTTTTGAAATGCTTTAGAACTTGATTTTTTGCTCAAAAATTCATTGCAAAAGCTTCAACAAACTCAGCAAATATAGGGGTGAAAAACCATTGAAAATTGTTTCCAAAAACACTACTCCAACGGATCAAAAAGACAACTTTCCGTAAATTGTGAAACTATGTTTTCTGTCAGTTAGGCTGATGGTAGTCGACTACTATACAAATGGTAGTCGACTATCCAAATGACTGTAGTCAACTATTTTATGGGACAGTGTGTTCACAATGAAAAGTAGTTAACTTCAAGGAGTAGTCGATTATCTAACAGTTACATGAAAACATATTTTAAAAACTTAGGAAATGATTTTCAAAATATTTAAAAATATTTTTAAAACATTTTAAAATCATTTTTATGGTGTTCTTATGTGTGTGTAAACTTCTAGCAAGGCCTTAACAAGCTAAGATAAAAGAAAGTAAAATACATCAATTCCATTTTTACAATGAAGTCCGTTGATGCATTCTTACTTCCCAAGCTTTTTTGTCTTGCTCCAATTGATCCATGGCCTTGTTTAGTTCATCATTAATCCATTGAGTGATTCATTTGATTTTCCTTAAGCTCTTGCACTCAAAGAAGATATATGCAACATTTGTTCATCATCAAAACAACACGGGGTGAGACTCAATATCTCAACATTCTCCCTCTTTTTTATAGTGACAAACAATGCATGCATAATAACAAAAAAATACTTACATATCCTACAATACATTATGTTAGCAATCAAATATATCTCGTGTAAATGTTGTAAACATATGTAATCATGCATGGCATTTAACATCTCTCCTCCTTTTGTTATCAACGAAAAGATATTCAATAAAAGTGTTTTCTTCCCCTTTTGAAAAACATATAATCTTTTAAAATCATTCTTCCTTCAAATGCAAATCTCTCTCCTTAAGTATATGCATGATTCTAAAGAAGGGGTGTGACTCAATATCTAAAAAAGATACATGATAATGTACTACTTGTTAAGTATGAAAAATAATTTTATCCTCCCAATCACACTCATCATCGCTAGAGTCGCTACTACTAGAGTGTGAGCCATAATTTTTTACATCCTTGTCATCTTTGGCCATGAAGCACATGTAAGTCTTCTCTTTCTTTTCTTCTTCGGATGATGATGCTGACGAAGAATCGGAGCTTCCATCCTTATCACTTCTCGTATATATCCCATCGGAGCTTCCTTTTCTTCTTTCGGATGTGATCTCCCTCCCATCCTTCGCATGATTTATGCTCTAAAATCTCAACAAATTGGCAATTAAGAATTCTCTTCAAACCGGGTGACAACCTTGCACGTGTGCTCTTACAGTACTCAAACAACTCATGCATTACACATGGAGGAGGGCGGCCACATGTGCGCAGCAAGGGTGCGCCCAACAAGTGCGATGCATGCAGTACTTGTAATACGCACTGCTGTAGCGCATGGTAGTGCTACAGTTAAGGCAGCAGAGCAGGCGATGCCGTGTTACTTAGCTCTATTCCCCTACGTGTGTTACACTGAAGAATGGACAAGGTGCTCCTCACGCTGTCACTGATCATTTCAAGAAGCTCTGATCGCTGGCAGATTCCAAACGTTTCCCTACCAACTAATGTTCCGTTACGCTCTGCTGATGCAGCAATTTCTTCAACCTCAATGCAACCCAAGGTCGTCCTTCAGTCAGCAGTGGCTTTGTCCGCCATTGTCCCAAGCAACTGCATGAAGGCAACCCAACATCCAACTTGCATTTATCCGCATGCCATGAATACCACGGAAAATAGAAGCAAAAACCCAAGATCTCCAACAGCCAGCACAGGGTTCAGAATTGACACCCAACTGGTCACGATGCATATGAATACGAAGCAACTGCCAACCATATTGTGATGCAACTTATACAGCCATGATAACTAAAACCAACCACATAGATATTTACCTTTTTGAATTATAAAACGCTTTCCAAGATTCACAGTTCTACCTAGCATATTGCGTCCTTTCACTGTTAGGGTGTGTTTGGATTGATAGAAAATGAAAGAAAGAAAAATGAAATAAAAAGGAAATTAGGATGAGACGATTTCTTATGTTTGGTTAACAAAGAAATTAGGAAGAAAATCAAAAGGAAAATGGGTAAATTACTTTTATTAGGTTATTCATTGAAAATGAATAAAAAATAAAAGGTATCTTTGTTAAATTACTTTTAGGATTTAATTCATGAATAATATGTATAGTCACAAGTTCGTGAAAATAATTTCATCAAATTCGATAATAGTTAGGCCTAATATAAAGTATTATCACTTAGTTATTTAAAAAAATTTATGAATATATCATCAACAAAAACTAGTTGATGATTGCTTCGTTTGCTTCGCTTTTTAAGTAGACGATGTGAATTCAAATCATTTTACTCTTATAACGAATTAAAGTTTTCTTTTTAAATTAAAAACCTGTTAGTTATTTTGAATAATTCATTAAGTTAGCAAATAATTTGCAAATTGTAACGAATAATTCGCTAACACTATAAATATTATGATTCGTAAATAGTATGTTATTAAATAGTACATAAATAATTTACAAATTTTGTTAAAATTTTTTGAAATAATTTGCTAACGATTTGAAAAATTCGTGCAAAATGTATGAATTTTTCATGTAACACATGAAGAATTTGTGAAAATTTTAAAAATTCGTAAATTACTCCCTCATTTTTTGAATAGTTTATGAATGAATGAAAAGATGTTAAATATTCCGAATTTTTTTTGGAAAATTATTAAATTATCGCGAGATATTTGAAAAATTCGCAAATAATTCAAGAATTTTTAAAAATTCGGGAATAATTCGCGTCTAACAATTCATAAATGAGTATATATTGCAGTTGTTTTTTTGAGAAAATTTGTCATTATTCATTATTTATTTGAAAAATTCGTGAAAAATTCACGAATAAAAATTTGGTAATGCTCTGCAAAATTCACGAATTATTCACGATATTTTGAAACAGATTTATGAATACGATATTTTGAAGATGAATAATTCGTGAATTCTTTAAAATAGCATTAAATTATGTTTATTAATAAAATGCAAATAAATGAATATATGTGGAATTAGTTTAAATCTCATTTCCCTCATTTTCCTCGGGCCTAGAAGAGGAAAAGTGGAAAGAAAAGTTATAATATGAGTTATCCTTTGTTTTCTTTCAATTCCATTTTCTTTTGTTTTTTTCTTTTCAACCAAACACTGGAAATTGATTTCCCTACTAGTTTTCTTTCCATTTCCCTCAAACGAAACACACCCTTAGAGAAGACTCATGTTACAACCATCTAGGGGTGGCAATTCGAGCCGGCCCGGTCTTATCGGGCCGTGTCGGCCCGGTCCGGTTTTCTTAAAGGACTGGGCCGGCCCGGCCCGATAAGACTTCGGGCCATTCCAGAGAGGCCCAGGCACGGTTCGATAAAAATTCGGGCCGCCCGGCCCGGTCCGATAGGGTTGAATGAATTATATATTGTGACAATATTTTATCATATTTTTAAACACAAACTTGTCTCATATGCTTAAAGATGAATCGAAATGGAGCAAGAAATAAGAGGATTAAGTGGGTTGCATAAGGTGATGTGTCATACATTGTTTTCATTTATTTGGCAAGATGAAGTAACATGTTTGGTGGTTTTTTGTCTCTTCTCGGAAACTGAGATCGACCCCCAAGATCCGAAGACATCAAAGTTGGCGCTGGCGGAAAGTTGTTAAAATTTATGATATTTGGACCTTGATCTGATAAGATACATGACATTCGACTCAATACCATAAATGAATGCACATTACTGAACTCTGCTTTAGATCAATTACTGAAATCTGCTTTAGATCAATGTGTGATCAAATTGAAGTGTGGCGACCACATGCTTTTCGTGATGTGTCATGCCGCCCATGGGCTAAAAAGCTTGGTCCGGGTCCGGCCCGAAAATGAACCGAACCGGGCCAGCCCGGTCCGGTAAGGATTTCGGGCCAAAATTGTTGGCCCAAGCACGGTCTTATCGTGCCGGGCCCGTACCGGGCTATCGTGCCGGGCCCGTACCGGGCTATCGTGCCGGGCCGAAAATTGCCACCACTACAACCATCCATGTAGCTCAACGACATCTGCTCAACCTTGAAGCTGACAAAACAGCATCGAACCAATGGTAATAAAGACGCAGCATCATTCACCATGCGGTTGACAATGATGCATACAAGGCTCAGCTGCTGTGCACGTATTGTTTCCATTCGAATTCCATGCATCTGACCTGTAATCAAACGCCATATTCTGGCTTATTCCAGCATTTCTACTTCCGAAGCTAAAGCTGTGGCTTGAGAAAGGGAAAAACAATTTTATGTCAAACCCCTGTACATGGCTTTGCAGCAACCTGAGTCACGGTAAAGCACCCTCTAATCTACAGGGATGGAGGAGACGTATCATCTCCATCCAATCTAAATTGCAGTGCAACATACCTCTAAAAGCAAACACAAGCTGTTCACCTTATGGATCACTGAATTGGCTGGCAGAAATATGGATGTCCGATACCAATATTGCTTGGAGAGAAGCATCACTGCTTATGCTCACATATGCTCGCATGTATTACCAACTAACAATCTAAAATTAGACAATCAGTTAGGCACTCAATTTCTATACAATAAACTGCATGCATGAAGAAAAGAATAATAAAACGTAACTTGAAAGACTTACAGCAACACATCGACCAAGTCCCACACGTAGTTAGGATGCAGCCTTCCTGCTCTTATATACAAACAGCCGTGACTCTGCACTCTGAAAGCAACACCACAAAAAAAGGAAGATGTTGCCAAAGAGGAAAAAGGAAAAAATAAAAACATTTTTCTTCTTATGGTTATGAACAGATGGGAATGGGCTCTCTAATATTGCCCTCTAATTATGGTCCGAGGCGATAAATGTACAAAGGGATTGCATCCTCCATGCGGCTAAGTATCAGTAAACCCATCAAACGAAAGCAATGGTGTGTTCAGATCGGGCCTGTTTTGCAAATGCTGTGCCGAGTTCGAAATATGTTTTGACCACTCCTTATTTGGAGTTGAAATCGCAAGGGACAGAGAAAGTGATGCCGAAACATCGTCTTCTGCCTGCTCCTCTTTTTTGCGCTTCTTTTGTGTTCTCCATTTGCCCCCCAGAGCAAGTTCAAGGTCGGGGGAGTCAGATTCAGGAGCATCTTCATCGTCTGAAGATAGTATATGCACAAGGTTTTCTGAATGGGTACTCTGTACGGGGCTTGGTTGCACTTGGAAGAAAAATCTCTCTGCTTGTCTTATTGAGTTGTCAGAAATTACTCCCTCTGCACTGTCAACATCTCTATATTCCTTCTCTTGTTCACCCAAGAAGCTAGCCAACATGGGATGTACTTTGGATGACAACCTCGCGCTTAAAGTTTCTTCTCTAAGACAACTACTTGCATCTACTTCTCTAAACCACGCCCTTTTCTGCTCTCTTCCATTATTATCTACATCATCTTTCCATAGCACTGTTTCGCTAATGCTCTTTGATGTTTCCCTGGAAGCCTGAGAAATGGCCTCCATAGAGCAAGAGCGCACCCGCTTCCTATTCGACTTCTCCCAGCTGAGTTGATCTATTGCAATCAGATTCCTTTGTGATTCACCGTAAAAGATATCTTCACTCTTCATCTTTTCTTCCACCAATCCCTTTCCACTGCCTTCCCAACCCGTCCCTAACCAAAAGAGAGAAATTGAGTAATGTTACAATACCAGACCATGCCGAATGGCTGACTTAAACTCAACAGCATCGTGAAAACTCACCTTTTCTGCAATCATTGTAAGTACAGTACGAGGTTGATGCACTACCAAGCACAACATTTTCATTAGTTGCTGGCAATTGAGCGGATGGGTTACCATGCGTTTCCCGAAAATCTAAGTGTTTCTGCTTGCAAGTTGGGATATGTCAATAAAATAATCACAAACAAATGCTTGCGGCCATAAGCATCATTAACTCAAGAAAAACATCTCCAGACATGTGACTCATGACGAATTAGATTACATTAATTTAGACCGATATGCACAGATGATTTATTACACTACAGATAGAAATTTATGATGTTTTATAATGTCAAACGTAACCATTGTCACATCCTGGAAACAAGACCCTACTACAGCCAAAACAGTGTCAGAACGACTAGGCATGACTAGGGACACCACAGAAAAAGCTAAGCCATAAATAAGAGAATTGCTAAATCCACCTCAAAAAGTGAGGTGCACATATGATTCAGGGCCCAATTTTGCTGATTTGGGAAGAGAGATAACATGGTTTAAATTTCTGAGAAGACATAGTTACCTTTTAAGGAAATAATAAATGCATGCACCTCATTCTTTGAGGTGCATGAAGCATTTCTCATAAATAATTGGTTCTTACAGCACTGTAGCAGTCACATGCATTCCAATCAATATGTCAATACAATCATATCGACATCATATTTCCATCAACTCAGTAGAACCTCACAACAAGAACCATGCCTAAGATCTTATCACTGATTGCAACAAATAAGGAGATGCAGCTATTTTTTTAAAAATGGAAGATGCTTCCACACGACAACTTCCACTGATTTAATCGTGAAGTCACAGAGTTTCCTAATACTAAGAAAACATAATGACTGCATCCTTCATTTTTACAAGCTACATATAGTGTGTCCAACACCAAATTTATTATATGCGGAATATGGATGTTAGCTACAAAAGAAGGAATTCTATCCTATGCGCAAGGCAATACTCCACCCCCACAACTTATTAAGATGATCCACATCATTCATTTTGATCTTTATATCCTAAGACCCCAACTGATGGAACATCTAAAGAACCTAAGTGTTTTACTCATTGATCTAATCATCACATAATTAATGGTTACGTAACTTTTTCAACTAGTTCAACAAGCAAAACACTTCAGGTTCACTAGATCTGGTTTGTTGGGGGTTTAGAATATGAAGATGATCATTGTTGGTCATCTAAAATGGAGTGTAGTTTTTAGCGTGTGCATAAGAGAGAGTTTCTCTTTGTGTAGCTAACCTCCATATTTCTATTATTATATTAACTGGAAATACGAAAATAAGTTTCAGCTTAAAAATAGATCTCTCTTCTTACATTTCTATCCATTCCCTTGAATGAATACACCCCTCCCCCACCCAAAAAAAATACCACACAAAAACAAACCCAACCCAACAAAAAAAGGAAAAAAAAACATTCTCACCTTTTTCTCCTATACCATATTGCTCAATTTACCTATAAGCATCTATTACATGTTAAGATGTAACATAATTTGTTCTGTGTGTGTAGTGTAAAAAGTGTTTGGGTTTTTAATGTAATACTACAAATGCAGATCATATAGAGAAGAGAAACTAACACGCTCTGGCCTTTCCTATAAAATTCTATTTCTAATTTTTTTCTAGTAGAATGACCCAATTCTAGATTAGCTCTAACCCTAGATTAGCCAAAGTTAAAATTAACCCTAACCGTAATCTATCAAAATCTGTCATCGCCACAACCTATTTCCTCTCCAGACACCGCCTCCAACCCCTTTACGCCACCTATATCCCCTACAAAACCATAATCCAGTGACCAATCCAATCTAAATTCGCCCCATTAAAGCTCAACCTATCCGCCAACTCAAATCCACACAGAGACGACGAAGTATATCCTGGTGTCAATAAGAGTTCTTCAACCACAATGAGGCAACGATGAGGTGACTCCAACATGATTCTGACTCCAAATGTTGACAACAAAGTCGGTCTTGCTTCCTCCGAGCACAAATGGTGAAGACGAAGCCGATCTGATGATATCTTGCCATCCGTAACCAAGATCTGGCGTTCTCATTGATTCCACGGTCTCATTAGATAACGACAAGGCAAGTTCCAACAGACTCTAGGTTACTCTGACCTCGATCAACCTTTCTCCGCCTTCTCATGTCATAATCGGCCTTCAACGATGCTCCAATGACTTTCAACGGACCTGCCCACTTCTTTCGTTGCTTATTCATCCTTAGCTACAGCTTCTTTCCCTATTAGACTCTATTCTTTCTTACGACCAGCCCACTTCTTTCTTTCAATCGGCCTTCAACGATGCTCCAATGACTTTCAACGGACCCGCCCACTTCTTTCGTTGCTTATTCATCCTTAGCTGCAGCTTCTTTCCCTCTTAGACTCTATTCTTTCTTACGACCTTCTGATCTACATCCCCTTTTATTTTTATTTTTCTTTCTAATTCATTGTTTCAAACAGAAACAGTGACTTAGATCTTTAAAAAAAATTATGACATATAGTGTATAAATTATAGTATACTGTAACAATACAATAAAAACCTTGTTTCCATTTGTTCTTCAATATATGTTATAGAGTGATCTTTGAATGGTAGTTGATGTTTTGGTTTAGTTAATTAGTGTTTAGATTTTGGCATTAACATTCGGTTAGGCATTTGATGCTCCTTAATGTTTGGTCATTTGTTTGGTGTTTAGTTGTTTTGTGCTGTCTGATGTTTAGATAGTAGTCTCGTATTTGAAGTAGGGAGATGCTAAAGATGAGATATTGGAATCAAAGGTGAAGTCATCTCTGGTCCGAAAGTTGATTTCTACACAGATAGCCGATCATAAACTGAACTGGACTAATTTCAAGTAGTGAATTTGTGTGGCGGAGACTTGTCTTAAGGGTAGAAGCAAGGAGTGTCACTTAACTGATGATTTCACATCTAATGGTGCAACCAAATAGAAGCATGAGATTGCTCAAATAAAGAATCAACTGTTGAACTCTATGGAGCATGAGATTTAAGATCTTGTGATTGAGCATAATGTGAAGGTAATTTAAGCAATAACAAAGGCTTTATATTCTTGAAAGAATATCTTTTCAAAACATATGATGTTATCGTGGATTATTTTTAAAACCAACAAAAAGAAAAACAACTTTCTTAGCATTATACAGCCTTTCACAAGTCACAAGGAAGTGAGTTACATCTTCCTAATCTCAACAGTTGTGAAGATGATGAAAGAGTAGGTAGAATAGATTATAGTCTTCACATTTTTAGGAGTCTCATCCAAAAACATGCAGCAACCTGTCCCTAAATCATAGGTGGTAGCACTACATTGTTCATGCCAGAGATTTTTCACACACTAGTGGATCTTCTCACAAAGTAGTGAGGTCTTAAGGCAAAAAATTTGTGAGAAAGATCGGTGTTAACTACATAATGTACTTTTGATGATAAGTGGAGATCAAGGTGCATAAGGAATTGTTAGACGAGACATAGATGGTGGACATATTGGTGTTCATTGTAGAGCATAGAGAGTACCTGATTCAGGGGACAAGATATTGTAAAACCTGAAACTATGGGGGAAAACACTAGAGTGTGGGTGAATAGTGTTTTATGAAAATAAAAAGGAATTTACGCCTTATTAAAATCCCAAATTCAACCAAGTGTGGAATAGATAAAATGAAGACAATACAGAAATGCAAATGCAAACAATAGTGTACCCTGATTTGTATTCTCCTGAGTCAAATCCCAACTCCATGGAATTCTACTTCAGTAACCTACTAGCAAACCCATTAGTGATTAATATCTACTAAAATCCCACTTGCCAAATACCGGCAAGTGTAAATCCAATACAACCTTTGACACCACTTCCCACAAACCGAGAATGGTCCACTCTCACAAACCAAGAGTTATCTCAACAAAGAAAGAGAGATATGAAACACTTCAATATGAAATCAATTTACACACACATATGCCTTGAATATAAACTTACTATTATGAGGCAATGAGGTGTGTGTGTGTGTGTGTAGTGCTCTAATAAATGAAATGTAAGCAATTACTACTTGTCTTAAGAGAGAAGCAAATCTTGCTTGAGCTTTGAATGCCTTGGAGACGAGGTGTTGAGATTATGGCGAGTGCTTTGAATAGCCTTGAATGCGCTTGAAGAGGAGACTTAATGATAAGCCCTATTTATAAGCTGTAAGAATCCCAACAAAATCCCAAGCATTAAATGCTAGAAACGGCTCTTAACAGGCATAAATCTGAGTCACCAGGCACCTGGAGAAGCCTATTAGGCGGTTAGTGTACTATGCTGACAAGACCATCAATGCAATCTAACGGCTAGTAGCAGACACCTGAAGAAGGCTTCCCAGACGTCTGGTCTACTGTGCAAATGTCTGGGTCTATAGCTTCAGACGCCTGATCAATCAGGATGCAGAAACTGAGCTACTGAAAATTTTGGTCATAAATGGCCAAACGCCTGTAGGTCATCATACAGACGACTGACGCACTATGCAGACGTCTGGGTAGACTGTTACAGATGTCTGTCTGGGTTAGGGTTTAGAATGAATTCTAGAACGTGCATGCCAGGCGTTTGATGGCCATGCACCAGGCGCCTGGTTGAGGCAGAAAAACTCTATTTTGAGTTTGTATAAGTTATAACCTTATGTGATTGAATGATGAATGGACTAAGGTGGTGTGTGTGACATAAATGTGATTCTAGCAAGTCTATTCAAGGCTTAACATTCTAATTCAATACAGAAGTAAAGAAATGAAAGTTTTACACATTACTCCTCTTCACTTTCTATTGAATCCCTTAAAGACTTCTATTTGATTTCCTTGAGTCCATCATATGATTTCCTAGCTTCATTGGCTCAAACCATCGTTTCATTTGATATATCTTTATCTACATTGATGCTGCTTTAATTAACTACAAACCGAGGGTATTAGTCACAATTAATTATGTTTGCTCATCAACAAAACCAAATTGGGGGATCCAATACTCAACAGGTATACCTGAGCTTAGTTAATTGACCGAGCAATTGATTTGTCATTATCAGGCACATAAAATTTGCTTGCCCTAAGATTCAAGGCCTACATAAGAAGGTTTGGAGGAAGCAAAGCATATGTAGCTTCATAAGAAGAATATTTCAAGTTCAAGAAATGATTACCTTGCCACTTCTTTATTACATTTGATATCTGTATTATACATGCCTAAATTTCTCATTTAATCTGCATTCCATTAGCCCATTGACACTAACTTTTAACTACTCTGTAACATTATTTCTTAATCATTGTGTATTCTAAGAGATTTAGAATGAAGAGTGATTGGCATAAGGCATGAGTCTAGACCAATATTAATTGGATGTAGAAATTAGATCAATATATTGCTCTAATGTTACTTCTCCCTTCATTACACATTACAAAATAGGTTATTTAGTGTCACGCCCCGCAACCCGGGGTCGCATCATGTTTCGCAAAAGATAGCAGGTCCTGCAGATAACCAGTGAAAACAATCTAGACACAAGCAGAGATGTATCAAAATGCTCAACAAAATTTTTCATTTATATATATGAACGAGTTTACAAAATGATGTACATCATGACACAAGTATGTTTACAAAAAACTATACATCATGCTATAAGCATGCATAGCAAAAGTACATCTGCCACTAACACAAAAATGCATAATCTACCTCTACTCAAAAGTGCTGGGCCCACAAACTCTGGTGTCTCCTCTACGTTTGGGTCAACACCTAGTGGTACAACAACAATGAAGGCCGACCAGTAAATCACAAAGATTCTAAAATTTTTGAAAGTTAAATGTATGAACATGGGAAAAACATTAATTAGGATGCAGTAACTGAGAACGAACTAGTTAATATTGCATTGGCATTTAAGACTAACATGCAGCTCAATTTAAAGGTAACAATATCATGGTTTCATTATTCTATGTCAAACCTAGGCCGTGAATCATATTGGAGAGTACATAAACAACCAATGAGTCTACCTCAGTACCCAGGGGCGCTCACCTGGGCCGGCCCAAAACAGGGACAGTAGGGGCCGTGAGTCATCAGTGTGGAACTCAATAATTAAGTCTGACGGTACAATAGGGGTCAGATCCTGATTCAATGATATGACCCAGGTCGGAACTACCTGATGCGGTCAAGTCAATAGGAGCGTGGCTCCAGTTGCTCCCGCACTCTCTAATATGATTTACCCCAAAACTCGTGAGTCTGAAGTGCCAAGTGTATAATAGTGTACATCTCTCAGTGCCTCAGTGATATAGTCCAAGTGTTATTCTACACAATGATTAAGCATGATTTCCAAGGTGAATTTAAATTCTAAGGCCACATTAAACTCAATTCGTATATTAGTGTGCTATGACATTCTGGTTTCAATCACATTCTCATTCATTCTAAACATATAAATATTTCACTAAATTTCTAGTCATTATTTCCATAGCACACCTAATATACCAACTAGTCCAATGTCATGTGCCACTTATCAACTTCATAAAGAGCATCATAATACTCAACATTTTTTAAGAGTGCAGAAATTAAATATCTAAACATGGATATGGCAATTAATATCATGCTATTCTAATATGCTAAACAAACTGAAACTTGAATATAAATAAGTATAAGAGCGAACCTGCAAGTAAAGGCAACTTCCAATTATCATACTCTTGGAATTTATGGGGGATGGTCAAATGGGGGGAGGGACAATCTGGTGATCTCAGATAGGTTTCATCATTGATCTTTTCGGGACTAAACCATTTATTAATGGTTTTCATATGATCCTTCAGGCAGCTTTTTATGATCCTAGGGGCAGTAAATTTTGATCCTTCAGGCAGCAATTTCCATACTTTCCGACGGCCTTTGAGGCCTAAACCCCTCATATTCAATCATTGGGAGATTACTAAGCCAACATACACCCGATACCTACTATTATTCAATTCTGAAAATTTCCAACAGATATAATAAGGGAAAAATCTCTAGAGTTGAGAACAAATTTCTGTCATGGAGACTATTTTTAGTTATAACATGGTAGCAACATATTTCTGCAGAGAACAGAATTAACAAGATAAATTCAGCGAAGGGAAAATGCCCAAAACAACCGCAGTCAAGGGAAAAACAGATTTTACCCATTTCAGACAAGGGGCAGATCTAACAGAAGTTAATTCGAGGGTCATTAAGGCTGCGGCGAAGTTCGCCACCTCGTCCGGTGTTCAGATTCATCATCGCAGAAAGCTAAAGGGGCAAAATCATAACTTTAAAATCCAAAATTTAGAGAATCAGAGTGATTTTACCTCAAATCGTGGACTGATGGTGAAATCAGAGAGAAATCCCAACTCTATGGTTCAGACCGAACTCAAATCCAGGAGAAAACCAGATTTTTGCATGAAAATTTTCATTTTTTTGCACAAACCGAAACCCTAGGGCTCAAATCGAGCTTAAAATGGGGGGAAAGAACACCTGAGAAGCTCAGAGGGATGCCACGAACACAATCAGCCTCGATTCGAGGTGGAATCGTGTCAAAACCCTCGGATTTTAGGGTTGGGTGGAATCGCTATGTCACGCCACGCGTTTGGGCGAGGTGGCAAGAGGGGGTCGTGGCTTCCTTCGCCCTGAAGGAACGAGAGATAGAGAGGCGTCGGCAATAGAGAGAAAGAGAAGAGGCGGCGGGGGGTTTTTTTTGTGTTCGCCGCAGCAGCTTCGAGAGAGAGAGAGAGAGAGAGAGAGAGAGAGAGAGAGAGAGAGAGAGCGAGCGAGAGGGACGAGCACAAAGAGAATGAGAGAGGAAGAGGGGGTGTCACGTGAGGGAGGGGGAATTGAATGAGGGGAGATATTTTGGTGGGGGGAAAGGACAAAAAGGCCCAACTGGCCTTTACATTCTACACTCCTTACAAAAAAATTCCGTCCACGGAATTAAAAAACAAGAACAAAACAAAACTAAGATACAACAAACAAATGAGGAAAACGCTCTCGCATCTCGTCCTCCCTTTCCCAAGTGGACTCCCCAGGTGAGTCTCGATGTCATATCACTTTTACCAGATTGAAAACTCTGTTTCGAAGGGCCTTCTGCTGACGATCAATGATACACACCGGTTGCTGCTCATATGTCAGATCAGGCCGCACTGTAATCTCAGAGTGATCAACAACATGTGACGGGTCTCCTACATACTTGCGCAACTGGGATATGTGGAACACATCATGCACTCCTTCCAAGGACGGAGGAAGTGCAAGTCTGTATGCCACTTCACCCACGCGCTCCAAGACATCAAAAGGTCCAATATAACGAGGGCTGAGCTTCCCTCTTCGTCCAAATCGGATCATGCCTCTAGTAGGAGATATCTTCAAGAAAACATGATCACCAGGCTGGAATTCCAAGTGTCTTCGTTTCGCATCTGCCCAGTGCTTATACCGATCCTGAGCCACTTGAAGTTTCTCCCTGATAGTGCGCACAACATCCACAGCTTATATAATCATTTCTGGTCCCATCAACTCCATGTCACCCACGTCATCCCAACTCAGGGGTGAACGACACTTCCTTCTATACAATACTGCAAAAGGAGCCATGCCGATACTGGCTTGATAGCTGTTGTTGTATACAAACTCCACGAGATGAAGGTGATCTTCCCACGATCCCTTGAAGTCTAGCATATATGCACGCAGCATATCCTCTAAGATCTGAATAGTGCATTCAGATTGACCATCTGTCTGCGGATGATAGGCTGAACTAGAACTCAAATGTGTCCCCAGATGATCTTGTAAGCTCTTCCAGAAATGTGATGTGAAACGAGTGTCTCTATCTGAAACAATGCTTATAGGAACTCCATGAAGTCTAACAATCTCTTCCATGTACTTCTTAGCAAGCACTTCTGTGGACTGGCCAACTCTGAAGGGAATGAAATGTGCTGATTTAGTCAATCGATCAACAATCACCCAGACAACATCATTATGCTTCGTACTTCTAGGTAGTCCAATCAGAAAATCCATCGTTATGTGCTGCCACTTCCATTCCGGTATAGGTAAAGGCTGTAATAAACCGACAACACGATGATGTTCAGCATTAACCTGCTGGCACACCATGCACTTCGCTACACTCCTGGCAACACTTCTCTTCATACCGTGCCACTAATAATGTTGCCTCGGGTCCTTATACATTTTAGTCCCGCCTGGATGAATGGAATATGACGAACTATGTGCTTCTTTCAACAATTCCTCTCGAGTATCTCCAGACAGCACACAAATCCTGTTACCATACCGTAAGGACCCATCTTCATGAATTCGGAATTCTGGTCTGACCTACTAACACCAGATTCCTAATCTTCTGCAACTTTTCATCATTTGCCTAAGCCGCCTTGATCCTATCTACCAGAGTAGACTTAATCTGCATATTCTTCAACGAGGAAGTTAATCCAGGCAAAACCACATCTATCTCCATCTCCCTGATCTCTTGTTGCAGCCTCCATTGAGTCGTAAGCGTCATTACCATTGGGAGACGACTCAGCGCATCAGGTACAACATTGACCTTTCCAGGATGATATTGAAGGTCAATATCATAATCTGCCATTAATTCTATCCATCGGCGTTGTCTCATGTTAAGCTCCTTCTGTGTGAAGATATACTTCAAACTCTTATGATATCTGTGAATATCTTCACATGCTCTCCTAACAAGAAATGTCTCCACATCTTCAATGCAAAAATAACCGCCGCCAACTCCAAGTCATGTGTAGGATAATTCTTCTTATGGTTCTTCAACTGTCTGTATGCATAAGCTACAACCCTGTCATGCTGGTGTAAAACACATCCAAGTCCTTTACCTGATGCATCACAGAATACTTCAAATCCTCCCGTCCGATCAGGAATAACCAAAATTGGGGCGGATGTCAATCTCTTCTTTAGCTCCTGGAAAGCATCATCGCGTGTCTTGGACCAAACGAACACTACATCCTTTCTCGTTAATCGCGTCATAGGCTCCGCGATCGTCGAGAAATCTTTAATAAACCTTCGATAATAACCAGCCATCCCCAAGAAGCTACGAATCTCTGTCACAGTCTGTGGAATAGGCCAGTTCTGAACAATTACCACTTTTCCAGGATCAACAGAAATTCCTTCTCCAGACACCACGTGTCCTAAATACGCCACCTTGTCAGATAGAATTGACATTTGCTGAGTTTCACAAACAATGGGTGTTGTCTCAGAGTCTCCAGGACCTTTCTCAAATGTTCGGTATGCTCTTGGGTGTCCTTCGAATATATTAGGATATCATCAAGATAGACAACTACGAACTTATCCAAATACTCATATAGCACTAGATTCAGCAGGCTCATAAACACTGCCGGAGCATTGGTCACGCCAAATGGCATCACCAAGAACTCATAATGCCCATACTTAGTTCTGAATGCAGTCTTATGAACGTCATCCTTATTTACTCTCAAATGATGGAATACAGTCCTCAAATCCAACTTCGAATAAATGCTCGATCCTCCGAGTTGGTCAAAGATGTCATCAATACGGGGAAGATGATATTTGTTCTTCACTGTCACCTTGTTCAATTCCATGTAATCGACACACATGCGTCGAGTCCCATCCTTCTTTGATACCAACAAAATATGAGCACCCCAAGGAGAGACGCTAGGTCGTATCCAACCCTTCGTCAATAGTTCATTCAACTGGGTACGGACTTCTTCTAACTCTGGTGGCGCCATACATATGGTTTCTTTGATATCGGTTGGGCACCTGGTACCAAATCAATGGAAAATTCAACGGCACATTCCGGAGGTAATTCTATAAGATCATCCTGAAACACGTCCATGAATTCTCGTACTATCTCTGGTATCTCTGGTTTATCACCCTCCATGGCACTCACCATAAATTCTGCTGGTCGTGCTCTAAATCGTATTGGCCCCTTAGATCTACCTCTGCTAATGAACTCAAATTTTGGATGGTCAGTCATCTCGAATACTACCCTCCTTTGACGACAGTCAATGGTAGCATGAAATGTTGCCAACCAATCCATTCCAAAGACAACATCAACATTAAAAGTCAATCACCAGAAAATCTGCAAATAGCTCTCGTCCACAAACAACTACAAGACACTGGGGGTAATGACTGGTTGTCTTCAATATACCACCACCAGTATTGACATTCCAATGGGTAGTCAAGAATTCAACATGAATATTGTGGGTGCTAACAAATCGTGTGGCTAGGAAACAATGAGAGGCTCGCGAATCGAATAATGTAAGGGCAGGTCTACCAGCGACTAGTACAATATCTAGTGTCAAAGATAATATGTCTAAGTAAACATGTAACTACATATGATAGTAATCACTGAAAGTATTAAATTCTTACCAGTAATCACTTCACAGGTAGCCTCAGCCTTCACTGCGGTCATAGTAAAAGCCTGGCGCTTGGGAGGTGGTGATTGTGCTCTGGCCTGCTGAAAACCCTTCTTCTGTGGAGAAAGCGGTGGTCTGCGTGGTGGATTTCCTGTTGGAGGAGCAGGAGCAGGAACAGGAGCACTGACAGGAGCTAGAGCAGAAGCTGGTGTTGCTGATCCTTTCTGCGGACAATCTATGGCACTGTGCTCCTTGGACCACAGACCAAACAAAGGCCTAGACGCCATCGACACTCCTTCTATAATGACCACTCTTGCCACAGTAGTGACATACCGGACGTGGCTGCTATGGAGCCGGCCTCTTGAAATGAACCTGATGTACTGGCCGGTGTACATGTCTGGCAGGAGGCATAGGTCGTCGACCCGTCCCCTCAGTAGCAGCTGAAGGTAGTGGTGGTCGTCGTCTCGGAGGGGCAGACATGTGGCGCTCTCGATCAGCTTCCCTCTGTATGTACTCCTACTCGCGAGCTGTCGCAAGTACCTCTGCATGAGTCGCCAGGCCTAACCAAACCATCTTCTCCCGGATCTTTATATTCACACCCTGCTGAAAACGACGAACTCGAGCTTCGGGAGTGAACACCATCTCTTTTGCAAATCTGCTGAACATAAAGAACTCAGCATCATACTCCTCACAGACCTGGAGCCCTGTTTCAGGTTGGTGAATCGTGTCTCCAATTCCATCTGAGCCTCATGAGAAAAGAACTGGGCATTGAATTCCTCCTTGAATGTAGCCCAAGTAATAGGCTTTGCTAGCCGATCTTCTGCTGCGTCCCACCAGATCCTGGCTCCATCTTTCAACTGTAACTTCGCAATCTTTACCCAGGATCCTATGGGAATCTCTACCGCAGTCAGGTTGGCAACAGTGTCACGCAACCACTCCTCTGCCTGTAAGGGATCCTCTCGACCAGTAAATGGAGCCGGACGTAGCGTCCGAAACTGCTGTACATATCCAGTAGTCTTAGGCTCCTCGCAAATAGCCTGAACAAGCTCTCGCATGGCCTGATCTGAGATCTGATGGACTATAGGGTTGCTCGAACCAGAGCCAGAAGCGTTCTGAGCCATCTTCACAGTGCGCTTCCGACGACTGTAAACTCGCATATGCCTGTATACACAGGACAATGTCAATTTTCTAGTTAAGTATTTTTTTATCATAACACATCTTACTCTTTCTAGACTGTTCACGAGATTGGTTGCGAGGACCTGCATGGGCCACCAAGAAAAACATGTTATGCCCCGCAACTCGGGGTCGCATCATGTTTCGCAAAGGATAGTAGGTCCTGCAGATAACCAGTGAAAACAATCTAGACACAAGCAGATATGTATCAAAATGCTTAACAAATTTTTTCATTTATATATATGAACGAGTTTACAAAATGATGTACATCATGCCATAAGCATGTTTACAAAAAACTATACATAATGCTATAAGCATGCATAGCAAAAGTACATCTGCCTCTAACACAAAAATATATAATCTACCTCTACTCAAAAGTCGGCTGGGCACACAAACTCTGGTGTCTCCTCTACGTCTGGGTCAACACCTGATGGTACAACAATGAAGGCCCACCAGTAAATCACAAAGATTCTAAAAATTTTGAAAGTTAAATGTATGAACATGGGAAAAACATTAATTAGGATGCAGTAACTGAGAACGAACTAGTTAATATTGCATTGGCATTTAAGACTAACATGCAGCTCAATTTAAAGGTAACAATATCATGGTTTCATTATTCTATGTCAAACCTAGGCCGTGAATCATATTGGAGAGTACATAAACAACCAATGAGTCTACCTCAGTACCCAGGGGTGCTCACCTGGGCCGGCCCAAAACAGGGACAGTAGGGGCCGTGAGTCATCAGTGTGGAACTCAATAATTAAGTCTGACGGTACAATAGGGGTCAGATCCTGATTCAATGATATGACCCAGGTCGGAACTACCTGATGCGGTCAAGTCAATAGGAGCGTGGCTCCAGTTGCTCCCGCACTCTCTAATATGATTTACCCCAAAACTCGTGAGTCTGAAGTGCCAAGTGTATAATAGTGTACATCTCTCAGTGCCTCAGTGATATAGTCCAAGTGTTATTCTACACAATGATTAAGCATGATTTCCAAGGTGAATTTAAATTCTAAGGCCACATTAAACTCAATTCGTATATTAGTGTGCTATGACATTCTGGTTTCAATCACATTCTCATTCATTCTAAACATATAAATATTTCACTAAATTTCTAGTCATTATTTCCATAGCACACCTAATATACCAACTAGTCCAATGTCATGTGCCACTTATCAACTTCATAAAGAGCATCATAATACTCAACATGTTTTAAGAGTGCAGAAATTAAATATCTAAACATGGATATGGTAATTAATATCATGCTATCCTAATATGCTAAACAAACTGGAACTTGAATATAAATAAGTATAAGAGCGAACCTGCAAGTAAAGGCAACTTCCAATTATCATACTCTTGGAATTTATGGGGGGATGGTCAAATGGGTGGAGGGACAATCTGGTGATCTCAGATAAGGTTTCATCATTGATCTTTTCGGGACTTAACCATTTATTAATGGTTTTCATATGATCCTTCAGACAGCTTTTTATGATCCTAGGGGCAGTAAATTTTGATCCTTCAGGCAGCAATTTCTATACTTTTCGACGGCCTTTGAGGCCTAAACCCCTCATATTCAATCATTGGGAGATTACTAAGCCAACATACACCCGATACCTACTATTATTCAATTCTGAAAATTTCCAACAGATATAATAAGGGAAAAATCTCTAGAGTTGATAACAAATTTCTATCATGGAGACTATTTTCAGTTATAACATGGTCTCAAAATATTTCTGCAGAGAACAGAATTAACTGGATAAATTCAGCGAAGGGAAAATGCCCAAAATAGCCGCAGTCAATGAAAAAATAGATTTTACCCATTTCAGACAATGGGCAGATCTAACAGAAGTTAATTCGAGGATCATTAGGGCTGCGACGAAGTTCGCCGCCTCGCCCTGTGTTCAGATTCATCATCGCAGAAAGCTAAAGGGGCAAAATCATAACTTTAAAATCCAAAATTTAGAGAATCAGAGTGATTTTACCTCAAATCGTGGACCGATGGTGAAATCAGATAGCAATACCAACTCTAGGGTTCAGACCGAACTCAAATCCAGGAGAAAACCAGATTTTTGCATGAAAATTTTCATTTTTTTTGCACAAACCGAAACCAGATTTTTGCATGAAAATTTTCATTTTTTTGCACAAATCGAAATTCTAGGGATCAAATCGAGCTTAAATAAGGGGAGAGAACACCTGAGAAGCTCAGAGGGATGCCACGAACACAATAAACCTCGATTCGAGGTGGAATAGTGTCAAAACCCTCGGATTTGAGGGTTAGGTGGAATCGCTAGGTCACGCCACGCGTTTGGGCGAGGTGGCAAGAGGGGACCGTGGCTTCCTTCGCCCTGAAGGAACGAGAGAGAGAGAGAGAGGCGTCGACAAGAGAGAGAAAGAGAAGAGGCGGCGGGGGGTTTTTTTGTGTTCGCTGCAGCAGCTTCGCAAGCGAGAGAGATAGTCGGGGAGAGAGAGAGGGACGAGCGCAGAGAGAATGAGAGAGTGAGATGGGGTGTCATGTGAGGGAGGGTGAATTGAATGAGGAGAGATATTTTAGTGGGGGGAAAGGACAAAAAGGCCCAACGGGCCCTTACATTTAGGTCTTTAAATTTTATTAAAATTTAAAACATTTGCATCCTAAGCATAGGAGTTTATATAATCTAAAGTACGAGTCTTATCAGTTAGGAAAATACCAACTGGTGTATTACACCAATCATGAGTCAACAAGTATGCTCAAAAACCCGTTAAGCTGATCCATTTGATGTATGTGAACATTCTCGTGTCGAGTCTATATAGAAACTGTCATATATATATATATATATATATATATGGAAAAAGGGGATCTAAGGTGCCTCCTTAGATGAAAATCTAAGGAGGCGCCCCCATTTCCCCACATCTCCTACAATTTTTTTGAAATGTTTTTTCATGGGGTTGTTGTTCACATCATGGATGATCAACATACCAAATTTCAAGGGATTCCAATACTTTTTGTGCCCACATCTACCCCTTACAACTTCAACGGTCTAAAAACATGCTTAAAACCCCACGAAGTTGCAAAAGGTAGATGTGGTCTCAAAAAATATTGGAATCCTTTGAAATTTGGTATGTTGATCATCCATAAGGTAAACAACAAACCCATGAAAAAAATTTCAAAAAAATGTTGGAGATAGGGTGAAATGGGGGTGCCTCCTTAGATTGAATCTAAGGAGGCACCTTAGGATCCCTTTACCATATATATAGAGTGATCTTCAAATGCGAAAAAGAGGCTTTTCGCACCGTGCGAAAAGATTTTTTTTTTTTTTGAAATTTTTTTTTTCAAAAATTCTTTTTTTGATGTTTAATCCATACAATTATATACCCCAGGGAAAATAATGGGTGAACCCGTTGGGCATTAGAGCACCCATCCACCCGTTACAAATTTAACGGTCTCAAAACGTGCGAATTTGATGAAATGGCTTGATCGAAGGCCAAATGACATTATTTCTCAACCATTATTTTTTGAGGGGGGTATAACAACATATAATGAGGGTGGAAAAAAGAATTTTTGAAAAAAAAATTTCAAAAAAAAGATAAAAACATTTTCGCACGGTGCGAAATGTTCTCACATGAAGATTTACCTATATATATATATATATATATATGTTGACTAGGATCCATTCGGATGGATCAAACATGCGGATCCATCCAAGTGGAATTTAAAGCTAGACAATGTAAATAGAAAATCCGACCGTTGGATGTCATCTAACATGTCTAAACTAGCTCCAAACAAAATTTCAACTAATTTGGACATGTTTTGCCCATACATCAAGTGGTTGCAAAATTAGCCGATTTTATAACTATTCAAAAACATCGATTTTACAACCACTTGATGCATGGGCAAAACATGTCCAAATTAGTTGAAATTTTGTTTGGAGCTAGTTTAGACATGTTAGATGACATCCAACGATCGGATTTTCTATTTACATTGTCTAGTTTTAAATTCCACTTGGATGGATCCGCATGTTTGATCCATCCGAATGGATCCCAGTATATATATATATATATATATATATATATATATATATATATATATGGTAAAGGGATCCTAAGGTGCCTCCTTAGATCGAATCTAAGGAGGCGCCCCCATTTCCCAACATCTCACACATTTTTTTTGAATTTTTTTTCATGGCTTTATTGTTCACCTCATGGATGATCAACATACCAAATTTCAAGGGATTCCAATACTATTTGAGCCACCATCTACCCCTTGCAACTTCGTGTGTTTTTAAGCACGTTTTCAAACCGTTGAATTGTAAGGGGTAGATGGTGGCTCAAAAAGTATTGGAATCCCTTGAAATTTGGTATGTTAATCATCCATGATGTGAATAATAACCCCATGAAAAAATATTTCCAACAAAATTGTAGAGATGGGGGAAATGGAGGCGCCTCCTTAGATTTTCATCTAAGGAGGCACCTTAGATCCCCTTTTTCCATATATATATATATATATATATATATATATATATATATATATATATATATATATATATATATGGGTAAAGGGATCCTAAGGTGCCTCCTTAGATTCAATCTAAGGAGGCGCCCCCATTTCCCACCATCTTACACATATTTTTTGAAAAAAAATTCATGGGTTTATTGTTCACCTTATGAATGATCAACATACCTAATTTCAAGGGATTCCAATACTTTTTGAGCCCCCATCTACCCCTTACAACTTCATGGGTTTTTCAGCACGTTTTTAGACCGTTGAAATTGTAAGGGGTAGATGGTGGCACAAAAAGTATTGGAATCCCTTAAAATTTGGTATGCAGATCATCCATGATGTGAACAACCCCATGAAAAAAATTCCAAAAAAATTGTAGAAATGTGGGGAAATGGGGGCGCCTCCTTAGATTTTCATCTAAGGAGGCACCTTAGATCCCCTTTTTCATATATATATATATATATAGGGCAATCTTCAGGTGCGAAAAACCCCGTGCGAAATCTTTTTTTTTATTTTTTTGAAATTTTTTTTCAAAATTTTTTTTTGATGTTTAATCCATACAATTATATACCCCAGGGAAAATAATGAGTGAACCCGTTGGGCATTAGAGCACCCATCCACCAGTTACAAATTTAACGGTCTCAAAACGTGCAAATTTGATGAAATGCCTTGATCGAAGGCCAAATGACATTATTTCTCAACCATTATTTTTTGAGGGGGGTATAACAACATATAATAATGGTGGAAAAAGGAATTTTTGAAAAAAAATTTCAAAAATAACTAAAAACATTTTCGCACGGTGCGAAATGTTCTCACATGAAGATTTAGCTATATATATATATATATATATATATATATATATATATATATATATAAGTTTTCACATTTGGCCTGAATTTCCTTAATGAAAAATACATCTAAAGTGCTTACTATTTTTAAAAGTCTTTAAACTGAAAGAAATAATCAATTTGGTATTTCTATCAAAATTTTATGAAATGATACTTAAAAATCATTTTGATAATCAGTTTACATCTTTATGTCAAAATTTGAAATTAATCAACAATCTTCATATGCACACACCCTAACAAAAAGTGATGGCAGAACGTAAAAAACGAATATTTATTAAAGGTAACACGAATTTACATATGAATATTTCCAATGGTCTTCTAGGCTGATGCTATTTTAACCAATTGCTATCTAATCAAATGCCCTTCTCCATTGCGCTTCATGGTGAAATTATTTCCATTTGTTGTTTTTAAAGCGGAGTAGTTTCTTTTATCACCTATGATTTTCAGATATATATTTTCATGCACAATTATGTACCTAATTATTCCAAACTTGATCTACATTCTTTGAATGTGTTTTAAGGATATTTTTGTACACAGAAAGGCCACAAATGTTACTATCATATGTCAATCAGTCTTTTTGTCAATTGATCTCGAATTCTTTAAATCCTAAATCTTTACAAACCAAAAGATACTAACCAATTATTAAATCCAAATATTGATACCGAATTTTTACTTTACTTCATTGGTACCATTAAGAAAATCTAAGATTATGTAAGTGTACCAATCGTAAAAAACAACCAAAACTTAGCTTTCAGATCACGTCTCAGCTCCAAATTGTTTTGCCTCCTCACCTTAAGATTCTTGACATCTTCCTCCTTGTATCCTACTTCTGAAACTTTTACAAATGAAGCTAACTAGTTTTCTGACTTGAATATTCCAATTGCTCAGAGAAAACCTACTTGTTCTTACACAGCTCACTCTTTACAAAAATGTATCATATGCATATCTTTCTCAACCATACATACTTATTCTCGCATCCATTAATTCTCACCAAACTCCCGGTCTATTTTAGAAGTTTTATCCCATCCCGATTAGCGTGCCATAATATCAGAAGAATAAATATACCTAAGATTAATGAAACTTGTGATTTTGTACCGGCTCCACCGAGCAAGATAGTGTTTAGTTGCAAATGGATTTATATCATAAAAATTGAATCATGATGGCTCCCTCATTTGATTGACGGACATACTTCTTGCTAAAGGTTATTCATAAAATCATGACATATACCAAGAGACGTTCTCTCCTGTTACGAAGATGATCTCAGTGCGTTTATTAATCTCTTCGGATGTTACACATCATTGGCCGTAACATCAATTAGATGTAATGAATGTGTTCCACAATAGCATTCTTGAAAAAAATAATACATGGAGAACAGTCATGTTTTGTTGCTTAGTGTGAGTCAGGGAAAGTGCGCAAATTGAAAAGGTCACTATATGATCTGAAGCAGTCACCGAATGCTTGATTTGGATGCTTTACAGATTTCAGTATGCGATTTAGCCTCAAACGATGTTAAAGTGATCACTACGTCTTCCATCAAACTCAATGGTATATGTTCAGTGATTTATAAGGATGATGTTTCAAGGATTCAGGAATTAAAGCAATTTATTCTGAAGGAATTTTATACGAAAGATCTTGGGTCACTCAAATGTTTCCTTGTAATAAAGTTAACCCACACAAAGAAAAGTATCTGTTTATCTCAACAAAATTATCTTTTGGATATGTTATCGGAAACAGGAATGTCGGGGTGTAAGCATATCGCTTCACTTATATATCAAAACTCAAGACCAAACAAGGGAAACCATTACATGATCCAGGGCGAACAAGAGATTGATTGGAAAGCCAAACTACCTACCTATGTTATGTTCTTATATAACTTTTTTGACGAGAATGTCGAGTCAATTCATGTCGTATCCAAGGACTACATCTTAGGATGCTATGGTACAAGCCATGAGATAGTTGCCTTGAGATAGTTGAAGAATGCACCAAGCAAAGATCTTATATACTCTAGTTGTGGCTATTGTAAAGTTGCGACCTTCTCAAATACAGATTAGACTAGTTCGTCCTTTAATTGGTAATCGATGATTGACTACTGTGTTTTTGTGGGAGGAGTCAATTTGGTATCTAGAAAAAGCAAAAAACAGTGATTTCTCGATCCAATCTAGAATCAAAATACAAAGTCATGACCAACATCACGTGTGAGTTGTTAGGGATTCGGCAATTACTTTTTGAGTTAGGATTCATGATACCTACACCTAGAAGGTTGTATTATGATAACAAGGTTGTAATATATATCGCTAAAACCTGATCTTCCATAAGAAGACCAAACATTATCACATAGTGAGACAAGTGATAAAGTGATCGAGACATCATATTAGATCAATAAATAAGCTGTCAATTATGCTTATCAAGGCTGGGAAGGAAATGAAAGTGTGGACTACATTTGTTGCAAGCTCCGCATAAATGATATATATATTCTAGCTTGAGGAGTGTTGGGATGTAATATAATTAGTAACAGGGCATTGTGTAAAAAAAGGTTGAAGGGCATTTTATGTAAAACTACCAATAAAATATAATAAATACAGATCTTAGGAAGAGGAGAAACTAACACACTAGCATTTCCGTTAAAATTTTGTCTCTGATCTCGTCATAACCCAATCATAAATGTATCACATTGATAAGAACCGGATCTGATTTTGGGATAAAAATTGTATTTTTATTGATAATTTGTAGAACACAAAGGATAGTTGGGCCTCAATTCGAGAAGAGAACCGCTCTCCTAGCTTTTGATTCGAGAGAAAAGCCTAACTCTTCCAGGATCTATGCTATCTATTCCTAATATCTTCCCTTCTCAATGCTCTTCTTCAAATTCAACATAAAAAGAATAAACATAGCCCCCCACATATATAATGCATTGACTTGTCCAAAATTACAAAAATACCCCCCAGATGTCCAAAATTACAAAAATACCCCTCAGATGTCCAAAATTATAAGTTTGCCACCCACACACCAATTCACATCATTAATGTGCCCCCAAAGAACCACATTGTCCTTAAAGTGGTGTCATGAAATCCGCGGGTATGCTACTCCAAATGAGGACGCTCGTCCCCTCCTAGCTCTTCCTCTTCAGCTGCTATATCTTCATCTTCTTCGACGACATGTACTATAGAGCATGATCCCGATAATGATATCCCGACCCGAACCTCTCGCCATATTGGAAGCATAACCCCTCAACGTGCCTATCCAGAATTTCCTTCTGTGTGAGATGCTTAAACATGTTGTCTGGTGAAAGCTCGCTACTCTTCTCCTAAACTATATGACCAGTTGCTAGCCGAGACTTTTGTACTTCTATAGTGGCACTAATGCAGGTGAAGACCACGCTCATTCTCCCCTCACAACCCGATCCGCAATGGTCCTGTCCTTTATCATCTGGACCAGCTCCATAGCCTCTCCAAGCTATCTCAGCCTTAATATGCGTAACTCAGCCCTGATGCAGGCCTTAAGGTCCTTTATAAAACTCCACTATAGTACCTCTTCAAGAATCCCCCTCACACGGCCCGAGAGCATCTCGAACATCTCCTAATAGTCTCTGACGGTGCCCTCCTGTTTAAGGGCATTGAGCTGCTCGTGTAAATCTTCCTATGTGTGTCTTAAAACCGACCTAACAAGCAGTCCTTGAATTCCTCACACGAATTGATAGGCTATCTCTGCTCCCGCCACTGAAACCATGCCAGTGCCCTTCACTCTAAACAGTTACCGACCACCATCAACTTTTCCTCCTTCGTCAAGCAGTTCACTGCGAAATATCTCTTCGCATGATAAACTCAGGCATAAGGATTCATCTTAAAAATAGGCATCATCAGCTTACAGACCATGCTAACTCCAGAATTCTCCCTACTGTCATTGCCCCAATCAGAGTCTCCTCCGTCCTCCTGTAATCCCTTGAAACCGTCCCTACCATCATCGTTGCCCCAAGGGGCAGCCGCCTCCCGTGGGTCATCGACGTCCTCCCGCGGGCCCTCTTTTGTTCTCCCATGGGCCGTCGCCCTTGTGTGGCCCTCCTGCGGGCCAATCGTAGCTTCGCGGACCTCTTCTGCTGTTGTCAGCCCACTCAAAGTCTCAACCACCTTCCTCAAAGCCAGGAGGGAAGCCCCATTGATCGTCGATCTTGCCTGAAGGTCCAACGTACCCAAAGTGTTGTCAACGAGGCCCAAGAAGGCATCCATTTGTAAACCAGGACATCACGCATGCCCCTGGATGGCCGCACAGGGGTCGTGGGCCCCTATGCAGTCAGCCCAAGGCTCGTGGGCCCTAGGTCGACCCACCCAATGCCCGCTAGGGCCTGGGCAGCCCGCCCAGGGCTCTCGGCCCTTGGCTTACCGGCTCCCAGGTGGCCCGCCATAGGCCCTAGGCACCCATGCGGCCTGCCTAAGGGCCATGGTGTCCCTGGCAATGAACTAGGGGACCGTCACCCCTGCCGCTTCTTTCCAATGGATGTGTGGCCTTAAATCCATGTCGTAGAAGTCGACGTTGATCAGATCTGACGCATGTGGTTGTTCTTCCTCAAAGATGACGATTTTTCCTTGGGTGTCGGCCAAAAATCTCACCTTTTGCCTCAGATCTATGTCGTCCATGGGCTGATCTTCCACAAAGTCATCAACTTTCTCCTTTCTCTTCGTCAAAGATCGCACGTTTTACTCCGGATCTGAATTTTTATAGTCATCTTCCTTTAGATCTGGTTTCTCGGTCGAAGAATGATGTTTCATCTTCAGAATTTTCTACATTAAGTCATCCATCAATGCTATCGTCAACGCGTCCGACATCTTCACCGTAGATTCGATTGACGACAATCTTTCCTCCATCGCTTGATAGGATTTCTTCAATCGTTCTACTACGGTGTCGAGTTTCTCCTCCAAAGCTTCAATCTTTTTCATTGTCGTCGTTATTGATGCCAAGATTGAACGCTCTAATACCAATTTGATAGGAACTTGATCTAATTTTGGGATAAAATTGGGGTTTTATTGATAGTTTAGGGAATACAAAGGATATGCCTCAATTCGAGAGGACCGTTCTTCTAACTTTTGATTCGAGATAAAAGCATAACTCTTATATGATCTAATCTAATCTACCCCTAATCTGTTCTCTTCTCTAAATTCAACATAAAAATAATAGCCATATCCCCACATATATATAATGGACTAATTTGGCCAAAATTATAGAAATACCCCCCCCCCCCCTGATGCCCAAAATTACAAATTTACCACCCACACCCCCCATTCGCATTACATATTATTACCTTCTGATAGAACTTGCAAAAGAGAGAAAAGGGATAAATGTGGCACTTATTTAATTTTCCGGTAACAATGTCCATCTTTTTATGTCTTAATAGTTTTTTGATAATGTGATATCAACATATCCTATGCAGATGTTATTAGATTACTAGACATGCTTGTAGAGTTTGATTAAAGTTCATTTAATATGATCAAAGACGCCATTCCAATCACTCCAAATTAATAAATTGGTAAGCATAATTAAAACGTCTTTACATTGGATGTTATCTAACACATTCTCCTGATACACAAACTATATATAGTGTTTATATATAATGGGTGTGTATACTAAATATATAATGTGTATATGTATTTAGAGGAGTGTATATAAACACACCCACCCACCCACCCAACATATATATTAGATTTCTAGGCACATGCAAATGCATGTCTAATAAATTGATAATTTACACAAAATTCGTTTTTAATGATCAAATAATTTACAACGAATAAAAATAATGATAATCGTTATATTTTAATAATTCAATGAAAGAACATCTTCAAAGACTAAGTGTTATCTATTTATTTAATGAGGATGACATCGTTAAAACTTAAAAGTTTAATTTGAATTCCTAAATTTGAAAATTGGTTTTATTTAAAATTTTAGTGAACATGCATTAATTAATGATTTCTATCGTGGGGGCATGTATATTTCAATGAGCATGTATAAAAACTGTCAAAATGATAAAAACCTTTTACAATCTCTTTTTCGAGATTTTCATGTTGAAAGGTTGTCCACTCACACATCCTAATATAAAAACACATTTATCTGTAATTTTGTACAAAAATTATAGCAAAAATAACAATGGAAGAATAATTAAGCCCATAGTAAAAAATTCAACCACTGGCTGAATGGAAGTGTAAAACAAAGATGTGTAATTAGATAATTTACTTTTCCTTACTCAATGGAATATCAATTTCAAAGTGCTAATCGAAACCTAAATCCAAAATTCAAGATTCCAAATAAGATATTGCAAACTTGTAATTTCAAATAAATTTTTTGACAGTGGCCAAGTTGTAATTTCAGCCAACTTTTTGTCCACATTAGAAAGGCTGACTACACTTCACGAAATTAAGCTATATAATCATTCTTCCATTATACTAGTATATGTTATATAGTGTGTGTATAGTGTATGTGTGTATGTGAGAATAGTGTAAATGAGTTGTCAGCTTCTGAAATTTTATAAGGATGTAGCAAAAACATATCATCCGGTTACTATTTCAATCATCAGAGACATTGAAGTTGACCTACACATAAAAAAGCAATACATCAAGACATTAGGGAACATTTTATTTGCCTGTTGATTGAATGGTTTAAAAGAGTGCTATCAAAAAAACAACTGAATACTTAATGATCCAATCAACGAGAAAATAAAATGGGGTTAATTGATTTTTTAAGGAGTTATGGTTAGGTGTTTTAATGTGTACATTAACTTCAATGCTCTGATCATCGAAATAATAGCCGAATGATATGTTTTTGGCCGCCAGTTTAGGAACTGGCAACTAATATATAATATTCTATATATAGTGCATGTATTTAGTATTATCAAATGACCCCCAAAAATAACCCCCAAAAATGACCCACTATCAAAAATCATATGCCCCCCATTTTTTCGGAAGATCCGAACCGTTCATCTTGATCTCCACCCTCTAAATACCTTACCCATCAATTTTCAACCCGATCCCATGTGTTTTGCCCGTTCATCCATCTGACCCAAATTTAACGGTTTCACATGAATAGAACTTTTGCGAATGGTTGATGAACGGGCAAAACACATGGGATCGGGTTGAAAATTGGTGGGTAAGGTATTTAGAGGGTGGAGATCAAGATGAACGGTTCGGATCTTCCGAAAAAATGGGGGGCATAGGATTTTTGATAGGGGGTCATTTTTGGGGGTTATTTTTGGGGGTCATTTGATCCCTCCTCTATGTATATAGTGTATATACATACACATACATATAAATGAGTATTAGAGGACATGCGAGCAAGTTTGCTCATATACGATGACGTAGCATAATCGAATCTATAAAAATGATCATATGCGTATGTACCTATCCCCCATTAGAGCTCTTTTTATGGATGAGATTGCATCTCGTCATCATATAAGACACAAGTATACCATATGATACTCATTTTTCTCATATATACATGGGTTATATATATGCGAGAATAAAATCCTTAAGAAATCTACTTTTCACTTCTTTTTTGATGATCAAATTATTTGCACATGAATTATAGATTGTTTTAGAGTAAAAGAAAATTTTCACCCTTGAAATCAACAAGAAAAAGAATGATGTTTACTAGATTTATGATATATTTGGGTTAAAATATATGAATATCAACATGAATGTTGCCAACTATAAAAATTTATTGGAAAATGAAATTTTTGAAACTAGCTTCCATGAGAACTATACAATAAGCCATCCCATGGATGATCCAAACTGCCTATTTTGATCTATGAACTTAAAATAAACCTAATAATGAGCTATCAAGTGATTCCGAATTTTTTCCCCCACAAAATGATATCTTTGTTCAACATTTCATACAACCAATTGATCCAGGGTCAAAAAGTTCGAAAGCACTTGATTTCTCATTATTAAGCTACTTTAAGTTCGTAGATTAAGATAAATGGTTATGATCATCAATAGGATGGCCTATCATAAATTTCTCATGAATCATTTATAAAATTGACTAAATTATTTTCACATAATGCATGGTAATAAATATAGAACTAAATCATCTGAATTTTTATTTTTAAGTAGTTTAAATGTGCTTGGTCACATCAAAACCGATTTCCCATTTGGGTAGCCAAATTTTCAATTTGGGGTGCTAGAATCTACATATTTGATCCTCTTGATTGTACCCAATTCTACCTCTATATACATAAATACTACGTACATACATGCGTAAATGCATACATACGAATACGTATTACAAACCCCCCACGATTCAACCAATCGAGCCTCTATTTCTCTTTTCGCTAATCTCTCTCCATATCCACATATATGTATATTAAAACAGAGACAAGTCCCTCAGCCTGTCTCTTCTTATCTCTGCTCTACATTCTTTCCCTATAACAAAGCCAAATTTTAAGTAACATATACTTTCTCAAAGTCTAAGTTATCAAATAATCTACATCTACCCTGTGAGAAAAACGATGATTTCGAAGTTTGATATATAAGAATGGTAGCAAGGAATGAAGAGCGACTATCGTCAGAGCATGATAAGAAAAAGAAAAATGCAAATAAAAACTTATCATGTGGGGCATAATGAGGAATTGTGCTTGGTAGTTACAATCCAAAATCGGGCTTACATTGAAGCATAATAACATCCCAAACAGTCACACTAGGACCATTGGCAATAATGGTGTTGATGGTGGACAAAAGTGAATTAAGGGTTGTGCTAATGGATTCGAAGGATTAGAGGAAGAATTATGTTTTCATAAAAAAGAATGCAAAAGTACAAATAAGATTCAGACTTCATACCTTGTGAATCACTTACCAACTTATGCAAATCACATGCACAATGATTTCATTAGAAACTAGAGTTCCTCATAAACCAGGCTAATCATTCAATATTGTTTCCCAAAAATCTCACACAATAATTATTTATAGTTAAAGATGGTGTGCACTATGCGTCACTAAGTAAAACCGATAAAAGAAAACATTCAAGTTCAAAATAACGAAAATTCTAAACTAGTCTCTCCAAAGTATTGTAGCACTCGACCATGGATTACTCTGCATCAAATCTCCTTGGTTGGAGCAAACTCGACCATGTATTTCGAAATGACTGAATGAAGACTCTCAAGCGATCATGTTGAACGTGATGTTCCAAAAGCTTAGAAGTATACAAAATACAACGCAAAATTTGATGGCACTTAGGGAATTAAAAACAGACGAAAGTGATTTCGGGTTTGTAGTGGGGGATCTCAAGAATAACCAGTGATTGATTAAAAAATAAATCAAAAATAATATATGATTCAGGCCTCCTATCCTGATGAATTTAGTGATCAGCGTGTGCAAGTCCCATGCAAAGATATTTCATTAGAAAATAGGGTTTCTTACAAACTTGGCCAAGTATTCACTGTTTGTTTCCAAAAGTCCCATACAACAATTATTTATAACTAAAGAGTACGTGCAAAAGATGTGCCACAAAATAAAATAAAACACTTTAGAAGCCAATGAAGAAAACACAAAAGTCCAAAATAACAAACTTTATATAAGTTTCTCCATAATAGACACGATTTTTATTAACTCTAAATTAATTTAAGACCCGGTCATGGATCGCTCCGCACCAAGTTTTACATATGTTGGCCACCTGTCAGCCACAATGCACTAGCCCCAGTGCCCCCACAACTTCAACAAACAAAAGTGTCTATTTTCTAAGGAATGTCCCCAAAACGTCCGCTCAAATCAAAATATCACCCAACATTTCATTAGTTATAGTCATTATTGGGTCAGCAGTTCACTCAAAAGATCAAAACTTGCAATCCATCCACCAAAGGCAAGCGTGAGTCCTTATTCATTTGCATTGAACCCTCAAAGCGCGGAAGGAAAAAATCAAAACTTTGAAAACCTATGCCGCAAGGGCACAAACACAGGGATGGCACGACAACACTTTGGAAAATTCTAAAACATATACTTAAAATAGATATGTGATCAATATGTCAGACATATTGTGTCTGACACGACACAGCTCCATGATGTAAGGGTAAGTGCTATCTAGTTGAGAACGAAAGCGCTAATTTCTCAAATCTCCTTTCATCTATATTTCTAATTCACACTCATGACTAGTTAAGGATGATACTATCCAGTGACACCACGTCAGCTCTGTTCTGCTCTATTTATATCCACACCCACCCCATCCCCCCAAAAAAAGCGGTCGAGTAGAATTTATTGGTATAGTCCTTTTAAAGAAAATTGAAATGTTGAACCGATAATTATTAGTAATTTGTGCATAATGAAATCCTGAATGACATTGCTCCATACAGATTACTAAGTATTTGCTAAGCATCACAATTACCCCTAAGTATTTGTTGAATTGATTATTAAAAATGTTATGTGTTATCAGATGGTACTATTACTAATTTCTAACTTCTACACCTAACATGACGATATGATTATGACCCCAAGTATCTGCTTTCCAACATGAATTTTTCCCCAGCTGTCATGAACCCACCATCTGACATCTAAAAACATTGCCTGGCATATATTTTTTAAGGCTACCATTGGCTTATCGAAATGAGACGGTGGGAAGCAACTATATGCTTTAGTAACAACCTGCATTATTTTACCATACATGCTGCTAGTTAGTAACATATGCCATAACAGGTATTTCAATTTTTGTAGAATATAACTAACATCACATGTTATTTACATCCTAAAAACACTGACATTCTTTTGAACTATGATATCCTTTTTAAACATATAACCGATAAAGCACGAGTATGTTGTACCCATGTACAACACATGACAGGACACACCTTCGAAAGTGCAGCGTCACCATGTCGAACACACTCCACAACAGTCCCGTTTCGAGTCTGGACACTGGTCAAGACCCGAAATGGGTTCATTTTGTTTTAAGACAACCCGAAATGTGTTTAAATATTTAAAAGTCAATGGGCTTTACCCTACCCGATAGCCTTAATATACATCACACGCCCCTCTCCCAAACAAATTGAGCTGTGGGAATGCAGCAACGAGCATCCACAAGCCGATGGCAGCTTTAACGATGACTGCATTGATCTTCAGAATTTTCTTAGTTATTCGGCTTATTATTGTTTTAACTTTTAAAGTTGGAATTATTAAGGAATTTATATAAATATTCATGGATTTGTTGTTTTTAATTATAATAAGAGTGTTTTATTGATTTAGATAGATAAAGTTGATATTTTTAGAAAATTATAAATGCAAATATCCATGGATTCTCTAGGTTTAATTATAATATGAGTTTTTCATTGGTTTAAATTGAAGAAGTTGATATTTCAAAGTGCTTTCTAAATATTTGTAGTCCTGAATGATTCTGTGATTATTCGATTGGTTCTAATTTAATGTACAGTTTATTTTCCTAATTTGTTATTCAGTTTAAGGCTAGGTTTTTGATGAGAAATATGGTGGGGTAAATGGGATGATTTGAAAGATAACACGGCGAATACAAGATAGGGGACTCTATTCGAGAGGAGGACCACTCTCCCAAGATCTACAGTATAAATCTACTCCTAAACTCCTACTTCTCTTAATTCTAAACCCTAAATTTCTTCTCCATTTTCTTAAGATGAGCCCCCACCCTCCTATTTATAGGGCCCAACTTCCCTTATTACAAAATTGCCCCTTGGGCCACAAATTTTAAACTTGCCCATCGGGCTCCAAATTTTCACAATTGCCACCCTTGTGGCTACAATTTCCATTCCTAACACTACTCCGCCCACGCAAAACCACCTTATCCTCAAGGTAGTGCATGAAGTCCACGAGAGCGTCCTTCCGAGTGTGGAAACATGTCTCCTCGCCTCCTCCTGGATCAAAAGGCCACCCACGATCTTTATCTCTCCTGAAGTGTTACTGCATAAGTGGGGAAGTGTCTGTGGCTGAATCTGCTATGCCGTGGCTCTTTCTGTTCTGAAATTGGACACCAAACGGGTCTGGAATCGTTGAAACACGGAAGGCGCGCAGAAAATCCCCAAAAAATAGCCAGAAAATCCTAGGAAAATAGAAAAAAACACTGGTCATCGGCTCGAGCCAAGCCGGTGGCGGAGCCAGCTACGCCGGCGGCTCAACTGAGCCGACCGAAGCCGATGGCTTACCTGGAGCCGAGGGCGGCTTAGGATCGGCCGGATCGAGCCGATTCCGAGCCGATGTTGGCTCGTCGGCGGTGGCAACGTTTTTCGACGATTTTGCCGGTCGTTGCCAGCGAGACTGGGGGTGTTGGGTTCGCCTCGTCAAGGCGAAGGGGTTGCTGGTGATCGCCGCCCGAAAGGTCGCTGGCGACGCTTGAAACATCTCGCCATCGTCGTTTCTTCCTTTTGTTGGCGACGACAGACTCCAATTGATGCGGGGATGGGTCCCCTGAGCTCGCCTCGCCGATGTGCACCTGACAGAGGCGATTGCAGGTCACATCGCCGACGGGGCGGTGTTGGAAAATCCCACCGAGGCTGATCGGAGGCCCGATCGAGTCACAGGACCCCCAGGGGGCTCGACAGATTCATGATGGCCCCCTTGGGGTTCGTCGGGGCCGTCGCGACCTTCTGGGATGTCGACAGATCCGCCGCGATCTTCTAGGAGGTTGATGAAACTGCTGCGACCACGTGGGAAACCACCGTGATGGGATTTGGTTTGTTGCAGCTCACCGGAGTCAGATCTGAGAGTTCCGCCATTTTCTGGCATACAGGTGTCGAAAACTTCCGTAGAGCTTCCGACATCTTTGCTGCTTCCGCCCGTATGGCTTGGATCTGCGCCAACATCGCTTGCAGCATTTCATCTTGCCACATGGATGGGGATCTTTGCTCTGATACCAATTGATTAGAAATATGGGGGGGTAAAGGGGATGATTTGATAGATAACACGGCGAATACAATATATGGGCCTCTATTCAAGAGGAGAACCACTCTCCCATGATCTACAATAGAAATCTACTCCTAAACTTCTATTTCTCATAATACTAAACCCTAGATTTCTTCTCCATTTTCTTCATGTCTTAAGATGAGCCCCACCCTCCTATTTATAGGGCCCAACTTTCCCTAATTACAAAATTGCCCCTTGGACCACAAATTTCAAACTTGCCCCTCGGGCTCCAAAACTACACGATTGCCACCCTTGAGGCTACAATTCCCATTCCTAACAGTTTCATGTTGTTTAAGCCAATGTTTTTGACTTTGTTGTTTATTTTAAGGCTAGCTGGATAAGTTTACTGTTCAGTTTAGTATTTCTTAAATTTGATCTTTTATCATGCACCGTGTAGTTCAGTGTGAAAAAAATCTTTCTATTTAAATTGAACTTCTAAGTTCATGCTTCACTATTCATTTAAAATGATTTATTTTTAGTTTACAGTCAGTTGTTGACTTCTGAACTGTGCAAGTTGTTTAGTCTAATGTTCACTCCTCAGTTTAAAGTTGCTCTTTTATTTGGAATTGTTGTTTACTCTTGTTATTATTGACTTAGTTAATTATGTAGGAATTTAGGACAGTGCAATGGCTTCCAAAGTACTGATGACGGATGTAGGAGTAACAGTGAACAAGAGGACGATAATGCTCCTCTTTGGAAACATGTCATAATGATTGAGAGCAGGCAGGTGAAATTGGGAATGTCAATGCAATTACTGCTACAAAGTGTTTAAGAATTCCCACGGGCGGGCGAAGGGTCATCTTTTGCATATACCATGTGTTAGCATCTATCCATGCAAGGCTGTGAAACATAATGTTAAACTCGAGATGAAGAGTGTTAGAGCAAGCAGAGTGTAGAGGCTAAGGCTAAACATGTTTCTTTGCCTACATCAAATATCGCGGTTGCCACCGGAGTTGAAAAAAAGAGAGGAGAAAGTGGCATGGGAGGTAACACGATAGAGAAGTCTTTTAATAATGAAACATGAGATCATTTGCATTCGTTGATTGCACACATGTTCTACACGGCCGGATTGTCATTTAACTTAGCACGGAACAAACTTCATTCAATCATACACATATGCCATTAATCAAGCACTTGAAAGTTATGTTCCCCTAAGTACGACCTTTTCCATACAATCTCACAAAAGAACAAGGCATGCATTGAAAGTTCAATGGAACCATTAATGAGCACCTGGGAAAAAAAAGGTGTCTCCACTGCTAGTGATGGTTGGTCCAATTCACAAAGAAAGCATATAATTAATGTGATGGTGGTGATGGAAGTGGTCCAATGTATTATTTGCTATAAATATGGAGGGAATGATTATAGGTGCGGAGCATATTGCGAGCATTCTCTTAAAAGCTATTCAAGAAGTTGGTCCTCGAATGAAGTGCAAGTAATTACCGACAATGCCCCCGCTTGGGTCGGCAGGTGTAATAATAGAGATACATCATCCTTATAATTTTTTTTGTAATCCATACACTCAACCTTGTTATTAAGCATATTTGTAGGGCAAAAACACCAAAGCTAATGCAGTAGTCTATGATGAATGTGGTTGGATTACCGAAATTACCAAAGACGTTGTGGTGATAAGATGCTTGTAAGTGAGGAAAATAAGATCTGCTTAGTAATTACTATGTTGAGGATGTTCAAAGAGATAAAGTGTGGCCTTGTGAACTTGGTGCTTAGCAAATGATGGAATTTATATAAAGATGATGATGTGGGAAAGGACAGTTTGCGAGAGAAAATATTTTAGATGAGATTTCGTGGGACACTACAGATTATATGATTCATTCACTGGACCGATCTATAATATGCTTCAATCTGCCGATACAGATAAATCCAATCTTCATCTACTGTATGACATGTGGGATGGCATAATCAAGAAGGTAAATGCCACTATTTATTGGAAAAGAAGGCAAGGGGGAAGACAAAGACTTGTTATTTTATTTGGTGATGCTCTTTATTTCAGTATCGGTGGAACAGAAGCAATATTTATTGAATTGCTGGGCTCAATCACTATATCCAAAGTAATTATGAAACAATCTTTTTATGTCGTTAGTTGAATGCTTTAAAATAGTTTTTGATATTGTGATGTAATTTGTTTCATGTTGCATAAATTTTATAATGCACAATGGCTTAATGAAGCACCAAATAGGATTGCCCCACCAAAGATGTGAAGATGTCAATCACAAGAGTGAAGTGTTTGAAAGGTATTTTCCAAATTCCAAGGAGCAGCGAGTGGTTAATACGAATTTGTTGATTTTTTGCGGCCTTGGATGAATTTACAGAGCATGATGCTTTGCATGATATAGGCTGTATGGATCCCAAAGTGAGCTGGGTGGTTCTTGGGACTTCTAGTCCTATTATGCAAAAGTTGGCAATTGAATTCCTTGGCCATCAATGTTCATCTCCATGTTACAAATGAAATTGGAACATGTACAAACATATATACTCCATAAAGAGGAAAAAATTAACCCGACAACGGGCAGAGGAGTTGGTGTATGTACATACAAATCTTTGACTTTTTCAAGGCGGTTTGTGGAATATTCTCAAGCAGCAATAAAGATGTGGGTCTTATGGGATGAGCTTGATTCATTTAAGGGTGCAGGCATGGTAGATGTTGTAAACCCTTCTTTTGACTAACCGGAGCAAGAACGTAGGTCAATGAAAGTTGGCTCCAATTAGGAGAAATTGTTAAGGAACTTCACTTTTGAATAAGTATATTTGTATTCTGTATGGGGGAGGAGCATACTTGTATCATGTAGAGTATACATGTATTTTGTGAGGGCATATTTGGTAAGGCATACATGCAATTTCATGGATTATGCTTGTAAGTTTGTGTATGCTCAAGACAATTAAAATATGTAATTAGACGATGACATGATTAACGTATCTAAACTATCCATTTTTATATTATATTGTTTATCGTGACCTTTTATGTTTTGCTTCTTGTTTGTGTATGTAAATGTGTATAATATATTAATTATCCACTTTATAATATGATATTATTGTGTATCAGGTGGCACCTTTTTTACATTAAATTCTTATAATATATTCCAACAGGGTAAAAAAAACAGCCACGACAATCAAGACGTGCACCCGACTATACTTTAATGCACATGATAAACAACAGACTTACCCGGTAAGAGTCATCGGTTTTCACCTCTGAGCATGGAATGGAGTCAGCCACCAGGGATCTTGACCCAAGATGAGCACTGAGTAAATTAGAGAACTGGTTTTCATTACTTGGAGAATGGCTTATAGGAAACAAGTATGGACTTTGCTCTGATGGTAGGCTATTGTAAGCAGCAAGCTGAAACGAATTACGCACAACAGAGTCCTGAGCTCTGCACATTCCATCCTCAACTTTAGCAGAAGCCACAGTCCAGGTTTCCGCAGGTGTAATTGATTTCAACACCATGGCGTCTGACGGTATATCACACCTGGCTGGTTTATTATCGGGCACCTCCACTGAAAAAGCCATCCGGGAGTCAGGCATTACAGATCTGAGAGCACACGGAAGATCATGTATTGCTAGTTCCCAACCCAAAATAGACCCGGAAGGTCTCTTCCCAGAACTCAGTTTGGATGTTAAACTATCTGCCCTTCTTTTGAATATACCCCAAAGGAAAAACAGCCTATTCCAACCTGGAGACATAAGACAGCATTCAGTTCTTTCAGTGAAATTCCAAAATCCCATATGTTACGAGCAGGATATTACCAACCTTGTGTTCACACTTCAAGCAACTTTCAGATCCAAGCATGCATAATAATTCAAGGTAAATAATATGAACGATAAGTACTCACGTTGGGAATGTACAGGTAGTTTCGTTGATGGGAATATAAGAAGTTCAACTCCATTGATGAATCCTCTGAGGACTAAGTCATTTTTAAGTATTTTTTCCAAAAGCTTGCTATAACTCCTTTCATAACTGTACCACAACAACACAGCGGAGAGTTGGATCATGCATCTGATAGAACAATAATAATGGTGAAATTAAGGAACATATAAAGAACAAACCTCTCAACATCTGTAGCAAAGAAAAAGAGAGCAATGTTTTGTTCATCAGGACTAACGCCTTGAAACTGCAAAGGCCATGAACTAATCCAAGAGACTTCCTCCAACTGGACCCTACAAGGCAACTTGGTTGCTACTTCAAGGACTTTGGGTGAAGCAGATGCTGACAAGTGTGCCTGAATGCCATCAAAGGATGCATGTTCATTTTCAGTTGTCAGAACCTCAAGAGTACCTCTGCAAACAAAGATAAGGGAGAAACAAAATTAAACATAATTGACATAAATTGATTCCAGCACACTGATACACATTTAATTTGAATTTTTAAATTTTGGTAGTAAAACGTCATACTGCCATATAAATTCAAGCTTCGGGATTGCCGAAGATCTACATGGATTTGCAGGTACTGAAGCTTGATCAGGTGATATATGCAGGAAATGATTTGTATTCAACTCATCTGACGTCGTAGCATTTAAGTGGCCTGGTTCAGGAGTGCAAAAAGTTTCCATTGCTTGAACAGCACTGGGTGTGCATGAAGCTTTTGCTAATGGAAAGGATTGCTGCCCAACATCGATGCCATGGTCTATTGTCATGCAATCATCATCCAAGCTTTTCGAGATCTCTTCTTGGCCATCATATGTTTGTACAACAAGAGGACTCTCTATGGGATGATTTGAAGAACCAGACGGAAAATCCTTTGAACCTACTTCGCTGCTCGGTTCTGCACTATAAATGGGGAACTCCTCGGACTGATCACGATCATTCTGCCCGTTTTTCTTTTGTAGCCTATTGTTTGAAATGGTTGTCTGTGCAGCATATTTCCACTTATTTCTTTTTTGATTTCCATCTTTTGAATTCTTTTCAGCCAATGGCTTAAGAGCAGATGATCGAACCTTGTCAATTGAGCAGAATTGTGTTGCATGCCCTGATTCATTACATCTTTGGCAACATAATATTCGATTCCCAACTGAGCCTGACTGCCTTGAATTGCTGAAAATACTAGGGTCCTTGGTTTTATCATCCCGATGAATTGACCCAGCAGACTGAACTACATTTTGATGTTGAACTGCCACAGCAATACTGTAAAATTTGTCATTGGAACTGGAACTTCCACGAGCACCTTCCCTGGGGGTCTGGCATAGTCTTTGATCCCCGCTGTTACCCTTTGCATTCAGAGATGCACTTCCAAGAGACTTGGCTGAAGATATTGGATGCTTCGTTGTTTCATTCCTCACTGGCAGACAAAAAAAATAATTAATTAAAAAATTCAAATTAAACACAAACATTATACTTTTATGGGAAACACTGATTACCTAAACCATTTGCATCATCTGAACCTTTACTCGCTCTATGAATATTTTGTTGTGATGTGTTATTCTTCAACTTAACGTCATGTGGTGCAGTCTTTATACCCATCTTTAAATGGGGAGTGATAGTGCCAGCCCTTGGTGATGAATTGGTGGGCAGACGATCCACCACAGAAGTCTTCTTTTCCATTTTATTCCTTTCTTTCCTTTGTTTCAAACATCTAGGGTCCTCAACACGCAACGAATGAATGAACTGAGTTTTACTTGCTGACTCAGTATTAGAACTAGCTGCTGTGTCTTTGAATGATGCGGACTTAGTCATTGATCTGGCTAATGCCTTTTTCCTCGTGTCATTGAACGAAGATTCTCTAGCGATTTTTGGCTTAACATGAACACTTTCCGTGAGCTGCTTCACTTTTGGTTTCAAACTTAAGTTGTTGAAAGAGATTGAATGTGTGAGTAATCCTGTGCAAACACATGCGTAATGTGATAACTTAGATAGTGAAAAATGGAAAATACGTATTTCACTAGCAAACTGGTTAGCAACTTACCATGAGGTGGCTGACGTTGACCATGAGGTGGATGAAGTTGAGCTTGGACCTTTGGTAAATGAGATCCCAACATAGATTGTGGGCAAGAAAAACCTTGAGGACTATTGGGACTCTGGCCTCCTTTGGAAGTAGGCATGTTCAGAACCTTTGCTTTTCCTGTATCAAATTTTTTGAATGAACTCTCACGTGAAAGAGCTGGTTTTTTTCTAGGATTGTCTATCTCAATGCATTGACCTGTTATTTCTTGAGTTTTTTTGCTACTGTATGACATAACCTCCCGAATCTCTGCATGTTTTTTAGCTGAGATTTTCGGACTTTGCAGCCCTCTAGGAACCCTTCTCATATCTTGATCAACTGCCTTCACATCTAATTTTGGCAAAACCTTCAAATTAGCCATACGTGGGCATGTTGGTTTTGGTGTTCCAGGTACAGTTTCAGACTTATCAACCTTTTTATTATTTTCAACAACATCCTGCTTGCATATTTTTGATATTCTGGACACAGCTTCAGACATAACGCCCTTCTTGCCTTCAGCATGCTCCTTAAGAATGCAGTCGTTTGTTGTTTCAGATAGCTTTTCCAACCTATCCACATTCTTAATTTCTGTTTCATTTGCAACTTTGCATTCTTTTGCTGTAGTAGATAAATTTTCAGGCATGTCCACCATTTTCCTTACAGCATCATCCTTCAGCTGGCACTCCTCACATAACCAATTACCTTCTGGAATTTTACGCATCATCTTCCTCATGCAATAACTAGTTAAAAGAAATCAGCAGTTAAGAGTTTTAACATAAAAGAAAACCCACTAATGGTGATCAATAAGTGAACAAGAATGAGCTCCAAAATTGTAACAGCTTACGTGTGTTCAGCACCATCACTGCATCTGCTGCAAACAGCAAGAAGCTCCTCCCGACCAGCATCCCCACAAATATCACAAACTTTTATCTGCAATCAATGACCGAAAATCAAAGGTGTAAAATATGGTCTATGCGGCCTCTTAAGTGGTGAAGAATTAGAGGATTATGTGGCATGGCACTACTGCCTAATGCTTTTTTTAACACTGCCATAAATTACCATGTTCTTATGTTGAAAAATCTTAGCATATATTGCATAATACAAGCTACATGAAGAATCATAAGTTTTATCGCATCAGCAAATGACACATGAGATAGAATAGCAGGAACACAGAATACTATAAATATCTAATTAGTAAGACACAAGAAGTCACAGCCACAGATATCGACTTGGAAAGCAATTACCGTGTCAGTAGAATGTCTAATTAGACAAGTCTTCTAGTGATTTTCAGAATAACCACCTCACACCAAAAAACGATGAATAGGCAAACCTTTCCAAAAGCAAGTATTTACCTAACCTTGGCTTATAGCTAAAGCCACATCATCTCTCGAAACCCTCCCACCATATCCCCAAACTGATGACCTGTCCATACAAAGAACGCATGCACAATAGACAAAAGGCCTTCCATTAGGCTCTGTTCTAAATATAAGATATCGGGTTTGTATCGGATGAGGGTTTTTCAATACCACAGAGCAAATATCAGGGCTATGGGATCATATTGGGTCTTCATATCATGCTCTCTCTCTCTCTCTCTCTCTCTCTGTGTGTGTGTGTGTGTGTGTGTGTGTGTGTCCAAGATGTCGTCTATCTAATATGTCTTAATAGAGAAATTAACGATTAACAATAAAACATTTTCAAACAATGCATACCAAAAATGTGATTAGGGAACAAATACTAAAAAATTTCAATTCACTCATTATTCCTATCATCATCAACATCATTCTAGCCTTCATCCCAAAAATTTGGATCGGTTTCATGGACTCAATAGAAAGAAAGTCGAATCATGATCGCGTTGTATCGTGATATATCGGATACTCGTTTTCCACACATTAAGATATAAAGCTTTCTCATTCATCAAACCAATATCTTTCATATCACTTATTATTTTTATTCATTTCTTATTCGGTCTACCTCTCTTTCTCTTGATCTCAACGTTCATATGTTCTTTCTAACATGTACATCAATAAATCTTTGACGTATATGACCAAAACATCGCAAGCAATGCTATCTCATCTTATCCTCTATATGAACCACGCATACATTCGCTCGGATATCCTCATTTCTTATCTTATCTTTTCTAGTATTTCCACATATTCACATTAACATTTGCATATCTACCTCTACGCATATTCTGTCCATACTTCTTGATGATAACATAATATGATGTGTCATATAACAAAGCTGGTCTAATCATCATCCTATAAAATTTAACATTTAACTGTAATAGTACATTTCGATCACACAACACTCATATTACAACTATTAACTTCAACTATCCGCTTTTAATTTTATGATCTTCCCTAATCCATACATCCTTCTGATCAGGGATACTCGAAGTAATTAGTTACTGATACATTTTTCCATCCAGATTCACCATACTATGATCTTTATGTCCCACTCTACTGAACTTATATTTTATATACTCTATTTTGTTACTATTAAGTTTGAAATATCAAATCTCTAATATTTGTCTCTAAAGTTCTAATTGTACATTTACATCATTTTTCGTCTCATCCATTAAAATAATTTCGTCTCTAAATAATATGCACTAGCGCATCTCATGTTGAATATGTCTAGTGAGCTGATCCATTATTATAGCAAAGAGTATAGAGACTTAGAACCATGCCTTAATATAACCCAATGGTGATCAGAAAATTATATGGTATTCCTCCATAAGTATTCACATTAGAGTAATATATTTTAAAGGAGCCCCTTCTTGATATGTCTTAGATTATAGTAATATATTTTGAAGGAGCCCCTTCTTCATTATGGCCCCTCACAAAAAATCTTAAGGAACTCTATTTTAAGTCAATAAAGGCTATATGTAAATCTCTATATTACTCTATATTGATTCATAATCTACTTAATACGATGGATTGCTTCTTTTCTCAACTTTTCGGTATAAAACTAAATTAATTTTATGATATGCAGACATTCTTTCTCAACATATACTTAGCCATCCTATCCCACAACTCCATGATATGATACAACTTGGTTCCATGATAGTTAAAGTCATGGTTTGAGGTTTCGGCCGGAACCCTAGGGTTCCGGCCGTTTCGGACCGGTCTCGGAGGGGACCGGTCCGAAACAACCCCTCTTTTCTCGGTATCGGCCGGAACCCTAGGGTTCCGGCCAGTTTCGGCCGATTCCGGCCGAAACGGGCCGAAACCCTAGGGTTTCGGCGTGAAGACGAAGCTAAATACAGTCAAAAATTGAAACATAAGAGGAAGAAGAGGCAGAAGGAAGAAAAAACAGCAAAAAAGAAGAAAAAGAAAAAAAAGGAGGAAGAAGAAACTGTAACTTACCTCCACCCCGCTTGCTGCCGCTCTCGTCGCTGCGCATGTTGCCTTGCCGCGCCTTGCCGCGCCGCCCCGTCTACTCCCTGGCCGCCCCCTCCCCAACCGAGAGAGAGAGAGGACCGCTCCATGCCACCAGTCCTCTCCCGTGAGAATGAGATAGAGAATGAGATTTGAATGATTGAAATGGCAAACTTGTAAATATGTGGTATGTGTGTGGAGTAAAACAGCCGTTGCACATAGCAACGAAGATATTTTATGGCAAACATGTTAATAATTGGTATGTGCACAAAGCAAAATGGTGGGTGCGCAAAGCAACTCCAAGCTATTTTTGGCAAACTTGCAATTAAGTGGTATGTGTGCAAAGTAAAACGGTGGGTGCGGAAGGCAAACTTCAAGCTACTTTAGGTTTTTACGTATGTGATAGGGTTTTAAGTATTTAAAGTTACCGATACGGATGAACCGAAACTCACGTCCGAAACCGCCGAAACGGACGATACCGATACCGAAACCTAAATTTTCGAGAGAACGATACTGATACCGAAACCGAGACCTCAATCCTTGGTTAAAGTAACTTGGTATATCACCTTTATTTTTTACAAATGTATTGAAGTGCTACTTCTCCACTCCTTTGGTATTCTATTTAATTCTTAAATTTTGTTTAACAGCTTTACCAGCTATATAACAGCTACATTTCCTATGTATTTTCACTCTTTAATAGGACTCACATCCAGTCTACATGTTTTTCTTGGTTTCATTCCATTTAAAACTTCTCGCGCCTCTCATACTTGGATTCTTCATATAAAATTATGATTCCACCCTTACATGAGAACCTCATTATCTCCTATATTCTGGTTTTGACTTTCATTAAAGAGTTTATCAAAATACTCTTTCCACCTACCTCTAATCTTACTCATTATTCATATAACATGATAATTTATATTCACGGTTAATTGGGATTGACTGAATAAAAGAAACATTAAAAGATAGTTTATGTTGTTGTATGCTACAAACCTGCTACATGTACTTAAGCAGAAAATGCATTAGCCACTTCTCCTATAGATGTAAGCAGCAACTGAAAACAGTAGTAAAAAGCAACAGCAAGCGACAGAAACGAGTGGTAGTAATAGGGTTATGAAAAAGAATAACGAGAAACCACAAAGTACAGGGAGAAAAAGGAAGCAACATCAAAAGCAACACAGAAGCAGCAAGAGCAGGAGGACAAACCCAGTTTTGTGAAGTTAGGAAGGAAAAAGGAAGATGGAGAATCAAATAAACATTTAACATATCAATGTTTACTGTAGTTTTTTTCATTTTCGAAAATGTGAAAGTTTGTTGACAATTACTTTAGCATTAGTGACCACCATTGTCTGTTGTGTAGTTGTCATCAACCTCCTCTAACTAAGACTATGCTTGTGTTGTTTGTCAACATATATAATCATAAACCAATAATTGGATGTTGACAGACAAAAGCATTTACAAGTAAAGGTCAATTTCACAGGAGGTACTGGGCATCTCCCGGTGTTGGACCCAGAGCACAACAACTGTCCACCGCCTAGGCATTTGAGATACAAGGGAAAAATAAGACAATTGTTGAATAAAGAAGAAAAAAGGGGAAAAGAGTGCATGCCTGTAATAAATGTTGGAATATGGACTTCACCCAAGCCGCTACATACTATAAGTGGGTTAGAGCTTGATCACTATCCTATTCATCCATGTGTGTATGCATGTGCAAGTGGGGTGTGAACATGTGCACTGTGCATGGTAGACTGAGCTGTGGGGCCAGCAGTGCCAATACGATACCTAGAGGGGGCCAAAAGTGCAAATACGAAACCTAGAGGAGAGCAATGGCAAAGAGAGGTGACAACGATGATGGGAGTGATGCAGTGATTGCTACAGGTACACCTATTCATTCTTTTATTAAGGCAACATTCAGTATGGCCGCTTAAAGGGCTAGTAGAGCAAGCCTGCAAGTCACCAATGCCATGCCAGCCACATAAATTTCTTTGGGGGCAATGCCCAGACATCCTTTTAAAACATTGATTCACGTTGAATAAATTTGTTGGTTCTTTTCAATGGTTCAAAGTGAAACTATTTTTTAAAAAAAAGCAGTGTGGTCAAGTTATGGTCACATAGTATGACCATTTAGGCATCTAGGAGTCTGCTTTTCTGAACACCTGGTTTATAAAATAAACAAAGACAGACAGACAACCGAAAAGGATGATTTTATTATTAATAAACAATATAATCATCGAACTCATATACATGGGGATCCTCCACCATCATTCTATTTAGCATACCTGGTAATCAATTATCTTATGTATCAGACAATGTTCATGAAAATCTTCGATATACAGTGTCCAACATGTATGTATCATCCTAATGATCTTCAAAATTTTCCAAGACACATGCTTTCAAAACCAACTGAAAAACCATTTCAAACTAAATGATAAATGAATAATATCACTTTATTAGGCTGTTCCACATAAAGCATCCAATCTTTGTCTCCAATCCTTCCAGCATTAGAGAGGTGTGTCAATATTACTTAGAATGGGGATGCTCTAAAAGTGATATAACTTGAATAAGAAAGAACGTAACAACAAACTATTGAGGGACTTCTGATGCGTCTAGGGCTTTTTATGGGGATAAAAGGTGGGATTTTTATGGCTTTGGACAACTAATTCTAGGGTTTAAAGGCGAAGAACTGATCTGAAATTAATAATTAAACCTAGAACAATAGATCTAAAATCATGAATAATAGAATTACCAAAGAGAAATAATCTAGGGTTCTAGGGAAATGAAATTACCTTCACAATTCTTCGATAAACCGCAAGCTAGAGCCGGCCGGCCCTTATTAGGAGAGGGATTAGTTGATGCGGAATTACTAAACGGCCCTCCCTTGTGTTTGAGAAATTACAAGTTTGGGACCGGGTCCGTGGTGGACCCAAGTCGCCTCCTCCTTTGATAAATCCGAAGCGAACTCGATGGCTCGCTACCGCCGTGCGCCCCTTGAGACCCGCGCGCCGTATCACGACTCCCCCCAAAAGTGCCACCTTGTCCTCAAGGTGGAATTCAGGATATTGGTCGCGTATCAGTGTCATTGGCTCCCAGGTAGCATCATAGTCCGGAAGGCCCCTCCATCTGATCCGCACTTCCTGGGTCCCGTCCGTGGCATGTCTAACCCCTGTCAGCTCTTGAGGCTCAAGTAACACCTCCATGTCCTCAGTCAAAGTGGATGGCCAAGTAGGAGAAATAGTATGATTTTCAATGGCTCTCCTCAACTGCTAAACGTGAAACACGGGGTAAATAGTGGAGGTCGCCGGTAACTGTAGACGATACGCCACCTTCCCTATCTGAGCGGTGATCTCGAATGGGCCATAGTAGCGGGCTGTCAGCTTCTCATTGCTCCGACAGGCCAAAGTCTTCTGTCTATAGGGTCTTAGTTTCAGATAAACCCGATCTCCCACCGCAAACTGCGCATCCCTTCGGTGAGCATCCGCCTTGGTCTTCATAATCTGCTGGGCTCGCAACAGATGCTTCTTCAACTCCTCCAAATATTGGTCCCACTCTCCAAGATGTTCCTCCACTTGGGACACCGGGATGGTTCCTCTGCTGTAGTGTATCAAATGTGGTGGGTCCCGACCATACAAAATCCGAAACGGGGTGCTCTGTGCGGCGGAGTGGTATGAGGTGTTGTACCAATATTTTGCCCATGCTAACCACCTGGCCCAATGTCTCGGTGCATCTGATGCAAAACACCTCAAATAAGTCTCCACGCTCCTATTCACCACCTCCGTCTGGTCATCTGTCTGTGGGTGATAGGCCATGCTCCTTCTCAGTTTGATTCCCTGCACCTCGAAAAGCTCCTGCCAAAACTGCTCATGAAGACCTTGTCGTGATCCGATACTATGGACACGGGAAGCCATGCAAGCGAACCACCTCCCGCATAAACGCTGCAGCCACTGTCACAGCTGTGTAAGGATGGCTGAGTGGTATGAAATGGGCATATTTACTGAGCCGGTCTATCACCACCAATATAAAATTGTAGCCCTCTGACCGCGGAAACCCCTCGGTAAAGTCCATGCTGATATCCTCCCAGACTCTCTTCGGTAAAGCCAACGGCTGTAAAAGTCCTACGGGTGCCATTGCTATATACTTGTGGCGTAGACACACGTCACACTCTGCTATCCTCTGGACAATGTCCTTCTTCATCCATGGCCAATATAGCTCTCTAGCCATCCTCCGGTAGGTCTGTTGTATACCCGAATGCCCTCCAATGGCACTGCCGTGGAACTCCTGAAAAATCATCGGAATTTGGACGGAGCCCCTGGGAATCACCAGTCTCCCCTGATATAGAAGTCGTTGCTCGCTCATGGTGTATCCCGGATAATCTGCTGATCATTGCTGCGGTGCCTCCCGAATCTTTGCCAAATCTGCGTCGGCCTCAATCTCCCTGTCCAAAGCTCCCAGTCTAAAAGGACTGGTACGGAAATGGCTGCCACCTCTGCGAGCTCCTCGCGGCGGTACAAGGCGTTCGTCGTCTTGTTCTCCAGGCCTGGCCGATACTGTATCTCAAATGTGTAGTGGACCAGCTTGGAGAGCCACTTCCGATGCTCCTCCGTGACCATGCGCTGCTCCAGTAGATATTTCAAGATCCTCTGGTCGGTCCTCACTATGAATCTTCGTCCCAACAAATAAGGCCGACATTTTTGTATGGACAGAACGATCGCCATCAACTCCCGCTGGTATACTGACTTTAGCCTCGCTCGTGCTGACAGAGTCTGGCTAAAATAAGCAATGGGCCTCTGGTCCTGCATCAACGCTGTTCCCAACCCGTGTCCAGATGCGTCGGTATCTATAACGAATGGTTTGCTGAAATCCGGTAGCACTACGATGGGCACCGTCGTCATTGCCTTCTTCAAGGCCTCAAACGCCTTGGTGGCCTCCTCCCCCCAGTGGAAGCTGTCCTTCTTAAGCTGCTCTGTGAGTGGCCAAGCAATCGAACTGTACCCCTGGACAAACTTCCTGTAGTATCCCGTCGGGCCTAAGAAGCCGCGCAATCCCCGTAACGTGGTACGTACCGGCCAATCTAACATCGCTGCAATCTTGGTTCGATCTGCTGCCACCCCCTCAGCCGACACAACGTGTCCCAAATATTCCACCTACAGCTGACCAAACAAGCACTTCTTCTTATTAGCCCTCAACTGTTGCTCCTGTAACTCATGCAAAACTGCATGCAGGTGCCCCACATGCTCCTTCACATTGCGACTGTACACGAGGATGTCGTCGAAAAATACCAGCACAAACCTCCGAAGGTAAGGTTGGAATACTTTGTTCATCAGGCCTGAAAAGTCGCTGGAGCATTTGTCAGGCCAAAAGGCATGACCAGGAACTCATAGTGCCCCTCATGAGTCCTGAAAGCAGTCTTGGGCACGTCAGCCGCCCTCATCCTTATCTGATGATAGCCCGACTTGAGATCGATCTTCGAAAAACAAGCTGCTCCGTAGAGCTCATCCAGTAGTTCATCAGTCACCGGGATAGGAAACTTATCTGCAACAGTCTCCTTATTCAGGGCCCTGTAGTCCACACAGAATCTCCAGCTGACGTCCTTCTTTTTAACTAATAAAACCGGGCTGGAGAACGGGCTAGTACTCAGCTGAATCACTCTTGCTTGCAGCATGTCCTCCACTAACCTTTCTATCTAGTCCTTCTGCACCTGTGGGTACCTGTAGAGCCGCACACTAATGGAAGACACGCCCTCACATAAGACGATGGCGTGTTCGTGGTCTCTGTGCGATGGCAGCCCCTGTGGTGTCTGAAATACCTCCTCATACTGAACCAGCAGCTGCTCGATCTCCGGTGCCACTACCTGTGCCTGGTCCTCGCTCTGTACTGATGCTGCCACGGCATGTAGCTCAACCAAGAAATCTCCTCATGCTGTGTGGATCACTCTAGACATGGCCTTATAGAATACTAACAAGCGACAGAGGCTGGGGTCCCCCTGCAAAACCACTGTCCTCCCATATCCTGGCACTCCATCCTCAGCATCTTCAGTTCGTCTTGGTCTCTCACAGTGTCTGCCGCCACTTCATCCTCAGAATAACATCGGTGCTTCCTAACTCCAAGGGAATAAAATCTGTGACAATGTGTACTTCCTGAAGCGTCACGATCACTCCGCGGCAGACACCGGTGTTGTGTGTCACCTGCCCAATGCCTAGCATCACTCCATACCTCCCCGTACCACTCAGCTGTAGTTACCTGCTCTCCCACCAACCTGCTGGAGATGAAATTGTGGGTGGCCCAACTGTCTACTAATACTATCACTTCCTGACTGCCCACCTGTCCCACCAATTTCATGGTATGGTTCAGTGTGAACCCTACCACAGAATTGAGAGATACCTCTGCCAAGTCCAAGTGCTGGTGCTCTGTCTCCTACTCATCCTCCCCTGCCTCTAGTATGACGACATCGTCCTCATCCTCATCATCGTTCACTAACAGTATCTGAAGAGTCCGATCTGCGCATCGGTGTCCTGGAGTGAATTTCTCATCACATATGAAGCACAATCCTTTCACTCGCTTCTCCCTCATCTCTGCATCCGTCATCCTCCGTACCTGCCCTCCCGCTCGGGGCTCCTGTCTTCTGTCTCTGTTGCCCCCGGCAACGGCTGTAACTCCCTGGACAGGCGCGGCCCCTGGTGTAGGCGTAGTCCTCTGTCTCGTAGCAGACGCATGTCCCCGAAAAGTGGTACCTTCCCACGCTTCGCGGGCTCTCTGCTCCGTCTCCTGATGGTCCTCCACCTTTCTTGCCAATGTCATCATCCCGCGTAGACCCACTGGCTATAGCTACCTCAGTCCAGATATCACAGTAGGCTTCAGCCCCTTCATAAAGCAACCCTCCAATGATTCCTCAGATACTCCTCGGACTCGGTGGCAGAGCGACTCAAACTTCTTGATGTAAACTCCTACGCTCCCCTCCTGCTTCAGTGAGTATAGCCGCTCAAACACTCCGTCAGATTGCCCTGCACCAAAATGCTCCATCAAGAGCGATGAAAACTCCTCCCAAGTCTGAAATGGCTGGTGCTGATCAGTCCACCGAAATCAACCCAAATCATCTCCCTCCAAACAGACCCATATCGCTTGAAGCCAGTCCTCCTCTGGTACTGCTGATACCTCAAAGTACCTCTCCACCCGGTACAGCCAGTCGTCAGGATCTTCCCCTCAAAAATAGGCACCTCGAGCTTCCTCCGTCATCTCTCCCCATCGAATCAACCTCTCTTCAGCTGATGGAATCCTCCCCTCGGCTGATATCCATGTGGTCTGTCTGGAAAAAATGCATCGGCACGATCTCGGGCTCCTCCATCTGCTCCATCCCCCTGCCAGTCACCTCTCGCATCCCCCGGTGTGTATCCAGACTCAGTCTGATGTCCCCTAGGAGTGCCCGGGTATGCTATCTAATCACCCATCACTCCCCCCGAAAGGTGGGGCTAAGTTGACGGGCCTTCTGGAAACTGGTGACGCCCCCCAGGCTGCTGAAATTCTCCGCCTGGTCCCATAGATGGCTGAAAACCTGGAAATTGTGCAGTTCGGTACCCGTGTTGGGCCCCCGGGGCCCCGGAAGTGCTCGAAAATGGTTGTCGGCCTCCCCAAAGTCTCGTCGCACCCATAGGAACGTCTGCGGGGGTCGGGACCCCCCGAAATTTGCCCCTGCTGCTCCCCAGGGGCTCGGCGGGCCCAGCCGGCCCAAATTCTGCGCCGACGGGGCACCGCCGAAGCCCCAGGGGCCTGTCGCCGCCCCTGGGGGGTTCGGCGGGGCTCCGCCCAGCCCCCAGGGGGCGGCGCACCCCCAGGAGGGGTGCGCAGTCCTTGCCGCCCCTCCTGCGGGTTCACCAGGCCCCCCAGGCCATGTCAGAGGGGCGGCCGCCCCCCTCCAGTGCTCCTCTCGTCATCCCGCGTCACATGGTTGCCCTGGGAAGTCTCTCACCCTTGGTTGTAGTGATCAAATCCTCCGTCGTCTTCATTTTCCGGCATCTTCTCGTTAAAAATCACATTTTTACCTTTGTCTGTGGTCAAAAGCGGCTCCTTTTTGCTCGGATCTACCTTTGGGATGAGATTTTTGGACAACGCCGATATTGCCTCCATCAATCACGCTTCAGATTTCGCCGAATTCTCAGCTATCGCGGCTATTTCTTCTCTGATCTTTTCTGCTATCTCCACGTCCTCTTGTCGGGCCTCATGAAACCCTTCACTGATCCGGCTTTCAATCCTTTCCACCCTCTCCTCCAAAGTCTCGATCCATTCCATAGATCGCGTGCTCGCCATGGATCGTATGCTCCGATACCAAATTGATACGTCTATGGCTTTTTATGGAGATAAAAGGTGGGATTTTTATGCCTTTGGACTACTAATTCTAGGGTTTAAAGGCGAAGAACTGATCTGAAATTAATAATTAAACCTAGAACACTAGATAAAATCACGAATAATAGAATTACCAAAGAGAAATAATTTAGGGTTCTAGGGAAATGAAATTACCTTCACAATTCTTCGATAAACCGCAAGCTAGGGCCAGCCGGCCCTTATTAGGGGAGGGATTAGTTGATGCGGAATTACTAAACGGTCCTCCCTTGTGTTTGAGAAATTACAAGTTTGAGACCGGGTCCGAGGTGGACCCAAGTCGCATCCTCCTTTGATAAACCCGAACCGAACCCGATGGCTCGCTACCACCGTGCGCCCCTTGAGACCCGCGCGCCGCATCAACTTCATGTTTATTCTACCACTCAATATAAGTTAACAAATACTCTAGACTTCTGGAGAACATTGTGAGTTACTATCAAAGGAGACTCAGTGGAGTGATCAGGCAATAATGGCCTATGTAGGTAGCTGGAAGCTATAGCATTTGAAAAGTTATTGGTCCATAGCACAGACCCAAAAAAAACAATTATAGAATTCAAAGAATACAACTGTACAAGTAACTAGTCAAATTCATATGCAACAAAGGTCAAACTATGATGAATCTGTTGATGAACTGTTTAAGGAAATAAACAAAAAACATATGAGACACATATATGTAAGCTAGAACATAGATCCAAAATGCCAAGATGAGTGCTATTTACTAGTCAGAAAATATGCAGACTTGCTAATCTTAAAATGAAGTATATAATAGTATCCCTTGCCCTACATAATTTCATCACTAACAGGTTTTCATAACAAATCGGATATGACTATGGAGTCAATACCAAGTCAAGAAAGCCATTAAACCACTGCTTTATTTCAAAAACAACCCTCCAAATGCCAAACATTGATGTTCAGTGCCATGTTCTAAAGTGACGCAATCATAACCAAGATTCTAAATGGCACATGATGGTATTATGTGTCAGATATCAAATGTCAGGCAACATGTAGGCGACAATTCGAGACATTAAGTAAATATTGGCAACATAGTGGATGACAGCTATATATTTAGTGTATATGAATGTATGCACATTTAAAGTAAATGTAGTATCCTAATTGTGACCTGATAAAATTATAAAGCCCAAATGTAAAAGTTTTAAGCAGTATGTTCAATATAGAAGATAACAAACATCATCATAATGATGCATAAATAAACATAACTTATAACTAATATACTGATGCGGGCACTCCCCTTGCCGCCACACCACATGCCGCACGCCGCACCCGGGTCCCACTTGGATGACTTATGGCCGGCTTAGGAGACGTGGAGACGTGGGTTTGGTGATCCAGTTATCTAGTAGTATTCTAGTCTTTTCAGACTAGATTAGTAATTCCCCTCCTTTTCTATTTAATCTAGGGCTAGCCGTCTTTTTATTTTTCATGCTTATTTTGTGAAGAACTTGTAGACATCTCTTGTGAGGGATTTTAGGCTTTTGTTCCGTGCATCAGAAGTTAGGAGAGCGTGTCTCCTCTCGAAAGAGGCTCATTTGTCAATCAAATCTTCGTTCTTCGCAATAAGTTCCATAAAAATTCCACCTTTTTATATTTTTTCCTCTTTTAAATCTGAAGTTAATTGATCGATCCTCTAGATCGTATCAAATTGGTATCAGAGTGGTGAGGTCCGATGGCGACGAGCACGAGATCAAAGACGGATAGCGTGGATAAGAAGGTGCAAGGGCTTCGAGAAGAGTTCAACCTGGAGATCGAGGGGTTGAAGAAACCCCTAGGGGAGTCAATCAAGGATCACGCCCATTCACAAGAGGACATGCAAATCAAACTTCGGGCCATGAGAAGGGAAGCCGCGCAAACGGGACGCGATCTCCAAGGATTGAAGGAGACGACTTCAGATCTGAAATTTTTGAGAGAAGCCAAGTCGTCGATTCCGAAGATAAGGGCGATGCTTCAAGCCCTAACGACGGAGAAAGGAGGAGATCGGGGTAAGAAGGTCTAAGGGGAAGAAAATCAGGGCGAATCGACACTTGAATCGATAAATCAAGGGCACTCGGAGATGGCAACGGTTGTGGCAACCTCCCTAGGGTTAGCCGTAGCCCTTACAGACCCAAACAGGCACGGCCAGCAGCAAACAAGGGCCGGATGGTCCAGAAAACTGGTGACAGGCCCATCTGGGCCTGCGCCAGGCTCTGCAGGCCATCTGGGGCCTGCAGAGCCACCGACAGGCCCAACTGGGCCTGCCGCGGCAGCTGCAGGCCCAATCTGGCCTGCTGCGGCCACTGCAGACCCAATCGGGCCTGCAACAGCCACAACAAGCCCAAACATGCCTGCCGCAGCTCCTACAGCCCCCTGTGGGCCTGCCGCAGCGCAAACAGCCCCCTGGGGCCCGCATCAGTTCAGGCAGCCCCCTGGGGGCACGACGGAGGAGGATGGGCCCGGACACGACGATCGGGGCCCCTGCGGTCCAATTCTGGAGACCGGAGGCTTTCCCACAGGTACTAAGACCACAGGTTGATCCCAGACAGGCTTTTGAGGGCTTTCCGGGGCGTGGGCAAGGCCCGGGGTCTATTTTGGAGGCCGGACGGCACCTACACAGCAGCACAGAGGAGCAGGAGGACCCGTATTGGCACGACAGCTGGAGTTTCCAGGCTACCACTACCAGCCTGAGGCGTGGGAGAGACACGGTTGGCCTGAGGAGTTGTACGGAGTTGACGTGGGAGGACCAGTTGAGGCGTTCGGCGGAGGATTTGGCCGGGAGGTGACCATGGCAGAGATGGGGGGCAGCAGGGTGACATCAACGCAGATCGCCGGTTGATGAAGCTGAAGATGTTGGTGTTTCATGGCACCGATCCTGACGGATGGATCTATCGGGCGGAGCGCTACTTTCAGGTGATGAGATTGACGGAGAAGGTCTTGAGAGCCATCGGGATCTATTTCGAGGGCAAGGCCCTGGGGTGGAACAGATGGAAGGTGGCGCGGACCCCTTTCCGCACTTGGGATGAGCTGTCAGCACAGATCATTGACCGATTTTAGGAGACTACGGGGGGAGACTTCTACGAGCACTTGTCGGCTCTAAGGCAGGAGAGGACGGTGAGAGACTATGTGGAGAAGTTTGAGATGCTGAATAGCAGGGTAAAGGGAGTGACAAATGAGGTCATGATTGGGAACTTCATGAGGGGGGTTGAAGCCCTCTATACGAGCGGAGCTGCGGATGCAGAGCCCAGGGACACTGGAGGATGTCCTTCGCCTGGCCAATAAGACGGAGAAGAAGCATGCAAAGAAGAGACGCATTCGGGGAACTTGGGGAGCCCAGGGCCAGCGCAGCCAGACAGCACCGGTCCCACCTCCGGTGGGTTACAGTAGCACCAGGGGACGCGGGAATGAAGAGAGAGGAGACCCGACCAGGAATACCTGGTAGGCGGCTGACTGAGGCCGATATGAGAGCGAGGCGTGCTGCAGGCCTCTGTTTCAGATGCGATGAGAAGTTCAGTCCCTGTCATCGATGTGCGAGCATGCTAATGCAAATTGTGATAGTGTCGGACGAGGAGGGGTATGCAGAAGAGGGGGAGCCCGTGATGACGGAAGAAAGCGAGATTGAGCACGCACATCTGGATGTAGCGGAGGTGTCACTGAACTCCTTGGTAGGGTTAACCCCGAACCATACCATGAAGTTGCCAGGACGATTGGGCGACGCAACGGTGACGGTACTAATAGACAGTGGGGCCACCCACAACTCGTAGATTGTCATAGATTGCAGATGAGCACCTTGGAGACGTTTACGGACCTCTCAGTGACATGAAGAAGGGAGGAGAGCAGTGGGATGTGCAAAGGGCTGTGTTTGACCTTGTAGGGGGTGCAGATCGTGAAGGATTTCTTGCCCCTAGCATTGGACAGTATCGATGTGATCTTGGGTGTGGAGTGGCTGAGGGGGTTGGGCGAGGTGAAGATGAATTGGAAGCAGCTTAGAATGGAATTCCGGGAGGGTGGTCGCACGGTGGTCCTGACAGGTGATCCTAGCCTATGTTTTTCCTTGGGAGCTTTCAAAGCCAGATCTTCACCTTAAAGACAAGGTGGCTCTTTTAGGGGGAGGTATTGATGCCGCACCCGGGTCCTACTTGGATGCCTTATGGCCGGCTTAGGAGACGTGGAGACGTGGGTTTGGTGATCTAGTTATCTAAGGGTATTCTAGTCTTTTCAGACTAGATTAGTAGTTCCCCTCCTTTTCTATTTAATCTAGGGCTAGCCGTCTTTTTATTTTTCATGCTTATTTTGTGAAGAACTTGTAGGCATCTCTTGTGAGGGATTTTAGGCTTTTGTTCCGTGCATCAAAAGTTAGGAGAACGAGTCTCCTCTCGAAAGAGGCTCATTTATCAATCAAATCTTCGTTCTTCGCAATATAAGTTCCGTAAAAATTCCACCTTTTTATATTTTTTCCTCTTTTAAATCTGAAGGTAATTGATCGATCCTCTAGATCGTATCATATACATATAACTAAATAAACAAAAGAATAGTCACATCACTATTATAATTCATGTGCAAATACAATGCTGGGATAGAGAAATACCATGCCGGGATATATGGAGCAAAATGTCAGGTGAAACTGACTGAAAATTGATGCAGAATAATAGATTCATCTTGTAGGTTAGATGCTCAAAATGATATGTCCACTCACATGTCAGGGACATATAAAACATTGATTGTAACCAGCTGAGGATCTTGGAAAATCCATGCCTATTAACATATAGGGGTAATCTCTCTGTATCCCCCCCCCCCCAAAAAAAAAGCACACACACACACACACAAAGCTGGGAGGGGGGCATCTGATATGAGGGCAGAGAGTGCATTCATCTTTGTAGTGCAATCATCCATGGTTTTAGAAAGGGATATATTCACCTAGCGTAACAACCATTTTTGTCATTAAACATGTCAGATAATCCTGATCTTCGGCTCAAGGGATCAAACCATTTTATCCTCTAAAACATGCTGGATAAGCCTGATGTTGAACGCAATAGATCTCACTCGAGAAGTAAACATGTTCTTTTTTCTTGTTCTTTTTTCCCTTTGTTGTTGTCATCATCAGTGTTGTTGTATTTCGTTGGGGCGGTTGAAAGCAGAATTGTCTATTCTCAAATTTATGAAACATTTATAGGAATATATCAAGTGATACCTTGTAAACGGCCATCACAATTATGTTATTGAAGTTTTAGACTTAATCTGTTTCAGCTCTGTTGTATCAATCGAATGCTAATGTACTTTTAATATTAAAGTTTAAATTGTTCGCTAAGATAAGCCTTCCTTCATTTTTGGTGTTTCTAAAGTATGTTGCTTGTTAACCTTATTATTAAACAAGAAAAAACAGGCCACTGGTAAACGATAAATGTATCCAATTGGATAGTTAGTACCCGAGCAGACAGAGGCCATAATTCTGACACAATCACAAAATCAATAAAGATTCAAGCAATGAACTAAGAAAATGAACAGATAAGTTAGCGCAAATACACAAGCTCCCTAAAATAACCACTATTGAGATGGTCAAGAATACAACAAGAATGTCCTAAATGAACTCGTTAATAATATGAACATTGACCCACTTGTTATTTGCTTTTCTTAGAAGCGGAATTGTATGATTGTCTTTTGCGCTTGATGCGGTGCTAAATAAGGAGCAGAAGACAGCACTTCAAGAAATAAATCAAGCTTATATTTCTTGGAGGAGTCCCACCAATAACCATGTGACACAACCACACTGCAATTTTTTTAATGTCCTCAGGAAGACTTCGTGGGTTACTATACACACAATTTGTATAATGTACATGAAAGAAAAAAAGAAATGACTAGTATGTGAAAGTAAAACAAGCTGGATATTTACATGAAAAGACATACAGGCACTTACATCTGTCAACTCAGTTTCTGAACCCTCCATAACTTGCTGAAGTTGAGGTGGATGTTCTTGAATGGTAGGTGCCTCTACTAAGTAGCTAGGTGTTTCAAGTTTGTCATTCACATTCCTGGACTTGATAACCTCACCCAAAGCATTTTCATTTTCCATGCATGTATCAGGAATTTTCTTTTGGCCATCAGTAGCCACTGCCAGCTCCGTCCCTAATAAAGATTCTCCATCAATACAGGGTTGACAATCAGAACTACCATCTGAATCCATGCAATCACCACTATGGCAGGCAACATAACCGTTTCGGGAAGGGGAATGCAAAGATTGAATTTTGGGAGAAGAATAATGACTTGGATGATGCACCTCTGCAAAATCAGACTTAAATGAAAAGCTGTTTGTGGAATCTGCATGCTTCTTCTGAAACAATTCCTCATGGGATGTTATTGCCTTCCCATGACTGCTCTGTCTCCCTACATTTTCGTGTCCATGGGAAAAGTATGTCGGTTCAACATGCATGGTATTTTCTACTGATTGAGGAAGTAATATATCAGTTAATGTAGTACATCTAGCATTTTTCATGTCCAAATGCATTTTTCCATGACCTATATTGCTATTGGAATCTTTATTAATACAAGATATGTTGTCCCCACGGCATTCTAATCCACGTTGTTTGTCATTGTTTGTGGATGTACTGTGGCACAAATCAGATGTAAGATGGCTAATTGAGGAAAACAAACAATCATCCATATCACTTTTATTTTCTTGAACAATTTGATCTTCAACTGCTGCCCTCAATGGCTCAAAAGGAGGCATGCCAACATCTTCCGGTCCTTCACAAGCAGCAGAAACCCTTACAGTTGCTTTGCTTTCTGCGTTTTCAAAATCTGAATCGTGACTTGAACTGGCACTAACTAAGTTGCTCGCTTCACTAGTTGCACGCTCATCACATGTTCTGCTTTTATAACAGGCCATTCCTTCAGCACATATGAAGGAACAACTATCAACTTCTTTTGTTGCACAGCTATTTTGGGAGGATCCACACTCTATATTTGATTCCATAGCTAACAAAGTTCTGTTATTGTGCATGCACGATGAACAAGGTGCAGAACACACATTGCAAGTCCCAGATTCCACTCTCATATGAAAACTATTATTTATGAATGCAAACTTTTTATCAGCCTGGAAAGTACCCTACATAAAAAGAAGAAACTCAAAATCAGGAAATAACTTCAATGACATTGCAGGAGCTAATATTAGCAATTGATGCAGGGAATATATACAGTAGATGAGGATACGTGTGGAGAGAATAACTTTATGTAAGAGTGCATGATACATATTACATGCTATTAGGTTCCCATCAATCAGTTCGTTCGCAGCATATGCACTATATCGAGGGATATATTCCATTGGAACCTTCCAATCCAAAGGCATCTAAAGAACTTTGCCCCATCCAAATTTCACAACTAAAAATTGATAGGACACAAAACATCTGTATAGAAACATCTTCTGATAACCAATTATTGATCCAACCGAATGATCTACGTGAATGATCAAAGAAAAGACAAAAGATGTATCTCTCTAATCATCCCATATGGATGCAAAAGATGTACATAATGCTTTTAGAATTGAGCGTGAAATCACATACTCTCAGTTTTTATTTATTTCAGAAGATGAATTCTTGAACCTGCTCCCTTGCTGACATCTTTCGAGAAAGTACAAAGCTAACTCTTGACCTGTTGGCCTGATGGGTTTTGGGTTTTGCCCAGGCCAGGAGATTTTCCCTACTTTTACAAACTTCAATTTTTCTTTTTCTTTTTTCAGAGATGACATGTTTTATTGTTTTCCAATTCTACAAAGCAAGAGCTCCTCCCTATTTTTTGAGGTGGAGCATTCCTCTTCTTGCAGCACTGTGTAAATACTAGAAACCCCGGTGGAATTAAATTAAAGGATCTCTCTCAAAAATCAGAACAAGCCAGTCGCAACCCTAATAGCAATGGACGTCTACTCGAATCTGAATTTGGCTGGATCTACACAAACTGATACCTCCTACTTATTCAGCTTGTATCTCCCATTTGGACGTTATCAACGTTAAAAAAGATTAGTTTCAAATCTAACCGACTAAACTGTAGATGGCTCTAGCATATGCTGAAATACTTTCTGTATTGCTCCCGCTAACCAATGGAATTTGGCAGAATTTTAGGACACTTGAGGTATGAAATTTTTTAGATGCTTGAAACCTATCCTAAACCAATGCATTTTCTGAAATACAGTTAATTCTGTGGATGCATAATAGTTAATTCCACGGGCAAAATGTTTACCTGATTCAATGATCCCGGTGCTAAACAATATATCATAGCATGTTGCCTCACTAAATGTGGTTAGTAGGTTTAGTGCAACATCTATGATAAAGTTTTGGAGAAAGTTCAAGTAAAGATCTCCAAGATCATGATGAATCTAAACAAAATTCACAATCTCTCCTGTTAAGATCATAGCAATGAAAATCCTCGTCAAGGGAATTGGACAAACATGGCATTCATGTTGATCATTGTTCTCCAAAAAGCTTTCTGGTCTTTTATTTTCTTATCTTCTTCAGGAGTATGGTGTCTTCAGTTTATTCCATTTGTGAGCACAATGACTTATGTGCCCTCTCTCACTGCATGTTGGTTGCATGGCAGAACAGAAAGTTGCATAAACATCCAGCTGACCAAAAACAAACATGAATACGACTGTCCTCGCCAATGTGCAAGTAGGTGTGATATTTTACATTATTGTAGACCAGTATCAGTTTCAGATCAATTGGTTGTCCAAGCAAAGGGAAGAGCATCGAATGGAGAAAACTGTTGAATCAATCCACGAAATTTATGTGTGTTATGCCAGATTCAGAACTCTAATAAAAGGGGGGAACTAAATCAGTTTTTTATGGGTAAGAACTATGCCAGGATGAACCTAGTCGTGCCAATGTAACGACAAGAAAGAGTGAGAGGGAGGAAAAGAGAATCATTAGCACAAACTAGTACTTGTGATATGAATCAAGGGGTGTCACCAAAGAACAAAGTTCTGCCCTATTTCTCCCAAAACCCCAAAACTAAAATAAAATAAAATAAAATCCATGGGCAAAGACTTTAGTGGTGGCCATGAAAGAGAAATTACACAGTAGAAACAATCCTCATCCTAGATCCCCTTCATGGATTCACATACTATGGTATCTAATCAATATAAACATACGAACTAGACGTACGCATGACAACATCATGATAATTATAAAAAACAAGTGAAATTTAAATGCAAAGTGGCATATAATGTTAGCATGAAATAAATTCCACGGGCAATTCTCAGACACTCCAGACTCTACCGTCACAAAGTATTATGTAATGATGATCATATGTTACTAGCGCACCAAGAAAAAATATGTGCATAACAAAAAGAGAACTTTGAGCCAAAAATCAAACTGAAGTGAGCATCTTACTGAATTTGTCCTGCGAAGTTCATCATCCGACTCATCCACAGGCCCTTGGATGCGACAATACCCTTCCAGGATTGGCGTAATCTATAAAGCAGATCAAAACACATAAGTCATCATATTGTGAAATTCTATATACTTGCAAGCTACATGAGACAAAAACCCTAGAAGCCTAAAAATCCAAATTCAATTCCTCAAGAAATGAAGGAAAGTTCCAATATTTCTCTTCTAATCATCACAACCCCCGGGTTTCCCACTCCTATTAACATGATCCGAGCCTAAATCATAAACATGACCATCACATGCATCCCAATCCCTCACTGAAATAAGAATCAATTTGACAGACGGCAAGAATTGCATAATCCCCGATCGTTCAATTTAAACCAAAATTAAATCTAATTAATAACGATCAGATCAATTCAATGAGAAAGAGAAGGATAAATTAAACCCTTATCAGAGGAAGAAACAAATATCATCACTTTACATGCCTCCGGCTCCGTAATCTTCTCCGTCAAGCTGTACAGTTCTGTGAGCGTTCTCTCCGCCCGCCTCATCATCCTAATCGGCAATTGCCTCAGATCGGGTCACCGCCTGGCGGGGCTCCAATCCTCCGCCCCCATTAAAATTAGGGTTCCGACCTCCGGACACGTAATGGGATTATGCAGAGGAGAATGGGAGATACGAAGATAGGAAAAACGGGCGCAAGATTAGCTCTAACGTGAGCGGCGATTGCTACGTGCGCCGAATTCTAATGGATCTGAGGATCGAGATTATTCTTTGAGAAAGAACAATGGCGAACAGAGGAGGAGAGAGGGACGAGACGAACGGAAGAAGAAAGAGAGAGCGAAACATGCGTCGAGTGAGGACCCTCTCTCCCTTTCTCTCTCCTATCTAAAATTAGTAATCATTTGCGAGTAACCCGGAAAAGGCTTAGGGCCTGTTCTTTTACTGGAATAGGAAATTTGGAATATGGGGAATTGTTGTATTCCTAAAAGAGAGAAAATGTAGTTATGTGTTCTTTTGGGTGGAATAGAGTATGGAATGAGGGGTTGGGAATAGAGAGTGGGGTTCACTTTCTAGTTTTGTGTTCTTTTGGCTTGTGTGGAGTTGGAATGAGAAAGTGGGAAAGTTGGAGTGTGGTGTTATATGGTGAGTATAGGGTAATGATAACCCACCTACCAATATAGGTATAAAATGTAAAATGAAATAAAAATGAATATGGATGTAAAAAACCCCATTGATTATCAATCATGGAAACGCTACAGAGTAGCAAATGTGCATGACAGAATGAAATTTTTGGTCGGTCCGTTTCAGGCATTCAATATACATAGTTACTGTAATGTGAAAGACAAACGGAAATAAAAACCCATCTTCGTCTCAGGCACGGAACAACAATAATGGTCCAAAAATTTATTTAACTTATTACAAAAAATGCCGGCAGTCTCAGATATTCAACAGGTATATATTCACAACTGTGAATCTCATGATGAAATAAAACCACACGGCAGCCCAACTGCAACGACATCAACAAATCGACAAATGATATTAACCCCTGAGGAATAACAGTTGCCAACTGATCCAAGCATGCATATAATTAAAAAACACAGGCTGTAACATTACGCCAAAACAACCCCCAATACAAGGATATTACAAAAATTCCAAAAGATACATAAAAACACAAGTTCAAACAAGGATTTTAGTCCGACCATATAACACGATCCCCTTCCAAGTCAATGAAGATTGTTATACATAAGAAACCTGATAAAACATAGGCCTAAGAGGGAATACAGAACAAACTTCAGGGAGTTATAATCTTTATGCACCCTATCTAATGTCAGCCTGTATGTCTCTAATTGGCCAACGACCATAGCCAACCGATCGTCTATAGCATCCAACCTCCTCCATGTCTGTGCGCACGCAGATATATATGTATAGCATCCAACGACCATAGTAAACCAAAGATGAAAGCATGACAAGCAAAGGCAATCATGTCAGTAATGCCCAAAAAATGTAAATTCCCAGCTGAAAGACTTGACAAAATATTTTCTCATCCATTGGCATGGTGTGACTGATAAAACATGTGTCTAACAATATTTGTGATGAAAAGATGCCACCAAAAAACCTGGATGTTCACCTATAAACAACAACAAGTGTCCACACAACACATTCCAGCTAGGGGTATCAATAGGTCACCACCAACACCAACTACACCAACAAATGTGCTGCTCAATAATAAATGAAAGCATGGCCATAGTTTACTGCAATCTTTCCCAGCTTTCACAGAGGAAATTCAGCCACAGAAAAGAGGATACTCCGTACAAAAGATTGAAAATGATGACAGGTAAACATGGTGACATAAATGGGATAAAGCTGATTTTACATAATTGGGTAAACATGGTGACATACGTGGGATAATTGGGATCAAATCTTCAACAGATATTACTTCAAGCATGCCCAGCATACACAGATGATAGTAATCCACAGATGACAGCATGGCCAGCAAAGGCAATCATGTCAGTAATGCCCAAAAAAATGCAAATTCCCAGCTGAAAGACTTGACAAAAAATTTTCATGTGTGGCTCTTGAGTTCTCTCTTGTACCATATAAAGGTGTCTCTACAAATTATGATATACATGTCCATGTACGATCAAGATAGTTGATGAGATGTATGCCAAAAACATATACGTGAATCCAGTAATTTTAGTTTTCAAATTTTCCATTCTTGTACCATTTGTCAAAGATGTTTTACTTCTCCAACCATTAGTTACATCAAATGAAAGTCTGGCAGCATATAGTATTATTTATGCTTCATGGTGTGTAGATCATAATAAGTGCATCAGCCTGCAGGTTATTCATTCGCATGCAGAAATGGGAAACTTGCTTATGTGCAAGGCAATAAAAAACAGAATGGAAACTGTTGTTAGAACAAGGACCCAACTTAGGTGTCTATCATAGGATTAGCCTTAAAAAACACAGTCAATCCCCCCTGCATCATATGCTACCATGCTCCAGCTGATTGTGATATCGATACAACAGGCAAAAGATAATGTTTGCAGATCCAACATGATAAATGTGTGCAGATCCATCATTGAATATATGTGCTATGTGCTGATTGTGATATATGTTTGCAGATCCATGGTAAATGACTCTAAAAACTGCATGAGAATTTTAGTCACAGGTCAAGAGTAAACTGGGTGAAGGGCAAGAGTAAAACAGATACACAACAGGTCTTGCATAATGTGCATGAGAATTTGATGTGGACACATATGGGCTGCTCAATATGAAAACAGATAAACATGACAGCATCCGAGTTATATTCATAACCAAACTTAGTGAAGGTCAAGAGTAAAACAGATACACAATTTTAGTCACAGGTCCACCATAATGTGCATGAGAATTTGACAGATACACATATGTGCTGCTCAATAGGAAATAAAACCCAACCCATGTTTCAATTATTGGAACCTTCCTGCATGCCTTACTCATAATTGGGTTAGTATCAATGAATTCGGGAGAAATCATGTGTGTCATCATTGGGCTTTTAAAGGAAAAATTTCAAATACAAAAAATATCCCAAGTTATAGCATGTCCCAAAAATATGAAAAAAAATTTTCAACTCCTGAAATACACCCAAAGTGAAAGCAGCTGGAGGCCCCCCTTTATTGATGAATGAGGGCAAGGACAGTATGAAATTAAACCCAACCACAAGCCAATATGTTCACATACTACATGGTGAAAATGTTCAAATACTACAAGCAAGTACAGAATGAGGGCAAGTACAGAATGAGGGCAAATACTACATGTTCAAAATGATAACATACCAATATGTTCAAATACCAACATGAGTATGGCTTATATTAATGTATGCACATAACAAGATCAAAAACCAAACCACTAGCTGGAAAATATCAAATAAATCAAGTTGCATTCTCCCAAACCACAAGCTGGAAAAGATTAAAAAAATATTTAGATCCAAAAAATGGCATTCACCCAACCCACATGTCTGGCATCTATGAATGTATTGCAGGCCCATGGACATGGATAAAATCAAAAGATCAAAAAAATGCATTGACATAAATACACAAACCACAAGCTGGAAATAATGCAAGAAAAACCAAGTATGAAATTCATGCTTCCACCCTGAAAACCATAGTAGGAAATAAAAACAAATGAGACACAAAAATGCAAGGACAAGACGCTATATAAATTACATACCCACATATTCCCAAGCAACCAAGCACTACAGGCATTCAGTCATTCAGACATTCAACGTACAGCCACCTAATAGCAGCCTAAAATCACGTAGTCATATTACAGACATACATAATCCATATTTAATAATCCCCGCAACGTGCCCCCCCCCATTGTGCATGCAAGACATATTACAAAATGTTGTTCAGAAATTACAAGCTTCATATATTACTCCCATCGTCGTCTTCCTCATCCTCACGGTCGAAATCCTCCATTTTCTTCTTTATGTACCTATTCCTTGCAACCTCAGGCATCCCCACATACTTTCTCCCCTCAAGATCTACTTCAACAAGGTGGCTATACACCCTATCCAACTTCTCTCCAGGATACTCCGTGTGTGAATAGACACTCTTACCAATCTCCACAGTCCAGGGTAGGTTTGAGATCCTCAAGGCTTCGGCTACCTCGGTGAGTTTCTCCACAAACACACCTTGCAATGCATCGTTGGTAGCATTCCCCTATGGTCTACGTCTTACCTTTTTAACAGAAGGTGGTGGGGCTGCATTGCTAGTAGCCGCTGAGCCAGGACTTCGCGAGGGTGCCTGCGGGGTGTACGGTGATGGTGTGTCATATGATTCATGCCCAAGCGGGGAAGGATTTCCCTGCTCACCTTCACCTTCAGTGAATGGGCCGCCAAAAGGTGTAAACACACCCTTAAGAAAATCCCCAGTCACTCCGTCATCACCTATAATCACTTTCAGATCAGCAAGCCATGGTAAGGGCTGATTAATGAAGTCCTTTGTTTTAGGATGGGCCTGCACGTATACACAATGTGATAATATGGAGTAAAAAAGGAAATGACATAGATGCGTATGTATTTGTGCGGGAATGGTGAAATTATTACCGAGGCCCACGTGGCATACGTTTCCGGCTCCATTAAAATCATCTGCCTCTCGGGACACCACCCAACGCCACTTAAACTGCGGCACTTCTCCACATCGGCTAGTTTCTTTCGCAATCCTTTCATATGATTGCGTACATTTTGGCTTGAGTACGACGTGCCAAATGTCTCATTGATGTGGGCCGCAGCAGCATTGAATGCACAAGATTTGAACGTCTTATCTGATTTCATCCCTTCCCTGGCCTGCTCCGCAAGGAATGGGATGAGGACCAAGTCATGTTCCCAAGGCCATATTTTGTGCCCCATCCCCTTTTCTGCATTGTGCTTCATTTTCTTCCTTGGGCTAGACACTGAAGCTTCACCTGACTCATCCCGCCTCCCCGACTTCCTGGAAGAATCGCTACCAAATACGTGGTCATTGCCGCTGTGTGATGCCGCCCGGGTGAATGCACTTGGGTGAGGGGGGCTGACATACTGCTGTTGTCCACCAAAACCTCCCAAACCCGGCACTTGGTAGCTCCCGCCTACATGTTGCATCCCTCCCCCAGGGACCATCCCACCCCCCTGGTAGCTCCCAACCCCCTGGCCCATGCCTCCCCCTTGAAGCAATTGCATATAGCCAGGTTGACTTGGCATATATCCGGGTTGACCACCCATTTGCAGCGGCATGCTATACTGGGCATATTGGGCAAAAGGCACACTTGTGCCACCTCCATAGTTGCCGCTACCATAGTTGCCCTGCCCAGGGTACTGCATATCTCCCACCCTACGTGCCATAGGTCGACGGGGAGACCTCTCATTACGTGTATCGTCGTCTACCCATTGATTATCTGATGGTGGGTCAGAGATTGGGTCCATCGGATCACGACCTTGACCTCGTTGAGATGACCCTGCCATGCCTACACAAAGAATGTGATACTATTTCAAATCATTAAATGAAAATATTCAAACAACAAGCAACACACATTTCTTAGCAGAAGCATTAGATCAGAACCTTGTTCACAGTTGCAAGATGAAAAATCTTAAGCAATAGCGCATAACAAAGATGACAATGTCAAACTTATATCTACCACATAGACCCCAACCCAAATTTCAAAGACCTTGTTCATGCGTGTTACCCTGATTATGTATGTTACAATAGTCGACCCACATATCCCACGCTATTTGGTCTCTTCGAAGTTTCCAATTGTCCCTCTGTTGGGTTTGGTCACGCATGGACATCTGTTGGGACATATCCAAAATCGAGTCATCGTGAACATCTCCATCTTCCGCAATCACATCAACAGCATCCTCCCTAAGTTGAGGGTCATGTGGATCTGCAACTTGGATGTAATTATGCAACACAGTGCATGCTAGGACAGTATCGACCTGACATGGGAATGGATAGTGGAGCTTGGACGTCAATATCTTAAACTTGTTCTTTAGGATACCAAAAGTCGACTCGATCTTAGTTCGTAAAGACGAGTGACGTAGGTTGAAGAGCTCCTTGTGATTTCGAGGAGCTCGATCAGTATGATCCTGCAGATGATATCTAACGCCCCTGTATGGAGATATGAATCCTGGCATGGTAGTATATCCAGCATCGCATAGGTAATATTTACCTACAATCATAACCGTTATAAATTAGTATAATTTATTCACAAGATTTAATAAGTGCAACGAATTAAAATTTTGGTTAAAATCGACCTCTTACCTTCGTACACTCGAAGACCGTTTGGGGGGGGTAATGACAACGCAGATTTAAGGACGGTGAAATCATTTGCTGACCCTTCCCAACCTGCCATTACATACGTGAATCTTTTATTCGGCGTTGCAGCTGCGAGAACATTTTGTGTCACCCCCTTTCGGCCTCTAAACCGGGGTACAAGATGTGCAGGTAGCATGGCATCGACATGTGTCCCATCAATGAGACCAATGCAATCCTACATCGTAATGGTGTGTCAATTGGTTACAAAAGAGTAAAATAATACAACTCTAACTACTTCATGTCACTCCATCAAATTTATATGAAATGTATGTACCTTGAAATAAGGGTACCAGTTAGGATTATTGACGATCTCAGTAGGGGTCTCAGTTGGAGCTTGCTTCAAGTACATATCCCGAATGCCACATACTGCTTGCATTACTTGGCCAAAGTATCGGCTAACTGTTGAACCGGAGCGTATAAAATCAACTTGCATGACTCTGTTCTTTGACTTGTGCCCTACGATATGTAGAAACATGGCCAACTGCTCCTCTACGGACACATGAATAGTGTCTTTAAGTAAATCCATTTGTCTCATTAATCCGGCCAAATTCATGAATGCATGGCTCCTCATTCTCAAGTAGTGTAAACAACTACTTTCACCCCCATAGAGAATTCTACGCATGTGGGATTTCCTATGTAGATCCCGCATAGCCGATGGCTCTCTAGGTATACGGTTTGGCCTACCCTCTAGGTTACGCATGCAGTGTATGATGACAAGAATGACTGCCGCCGCTGCCGCGGCACGTGGGTTACCCCCGATCATGTCCCCGTTGTTATCCATCTAAAGCATTTAGGAATCAACTAAATAATTATGCTTAAATTGATATAACCAACAATCATACATGAATTCTCATCAAATAAAAACCGTATACGAAAATTACAAATAATTGGAAACTAAAATAATTTGTAATAGGAGCCCTCAGGATTACATTTATTTTCATTTTCCCCCGTGGTGGCATGGCGGTTGCTCCTCATATTTAAATATTTCCATACACTGAATTTAATCATATCCATAAGCCAATTTCAAATATAGGAACCTTCCTGCAGCCTATCATAATTTTCCCTTTGCATATGCTTCATCACTGGGCTCACATAACTAGCAAAGCTTATTATATGATAACAGGGAAAAAATTTATAAGTACGGACCTTTGGAAAAAATAACATGGAATAAATAGCAATTGTATCTGTTGCATGCCAGTGTGCTGGCCAATTCAAATTCTCTAAACAGCATGGCATGTAGGGTTACATGAACCCTTTATTTATGCCTCACCTTTCATTTCATACAACTGGATGCCGCCACCAACACCATTACACGCCATGCATGAAAATACTTGAAATTGCCCTCAGAATGTATTCCAAATCATTTAAGCAGTTCGAATTTATTGGTCTATATCACGCATTCCCCCTTCACGTAAGTATGATTCCTCATAGGGCAATGTTTCCTTGGCCGTCATTATCAAATGTTTTCAGCTTGCATGTATTGCGTTGGATGGCAAAAACATCTAATATATGAAATGTAGCATACATAATGGGCAATGATCTGTTTAATTTTTTTGATCAAGCCTTCTTAAAACAATCCCAAATATATTCAACATTCAAGGACTGCGGAGGCGGGGTTAATGAAACCCGAGCATGTGAACACATCATCACAATATCAAACCACACCCATGTCCATCAAAGAAACCACAGATGACAAAAATTCAGTATTTCGACCCGCAATGAACATCCAAACCACACACAAATGATAGCCGGAGATATACCTTTCAGTTGATCAGAAGAGAAGAATGGAGATGAAGCTTGCGTTACAGAGATCACGCTGCCTTGGGCACACCCGCAGATCCGCGACGTCAGGGATCAAAAACGGCAACCCTTACGGCGCAATCTACTGTCCGAAGCTAGTGTGGAGATAAATTCGTGGGGATCAGTTCTTTGGACAAGAAATCATTCATAAACTTGAACTATTTGTAAGTAAAAATGCCAACTTTACCGTTTTTTTCAGCTCAGACGCTCGGATCCAACTTCTGTTGAGTTCATCCCCTCCTTCAATCAAGCTTGGTCACAACCTACGCAGCTGCCATACTCAGTCGGCGGCGACAACCCAAAAAAGATAATGGCTTGGGGTCGAAGCCAACCAAATCCGTGGCCTTTTTTTAGGGTTTCGCCTGATGCAGCGGCGAGAAGAGGGATACGAAGGGGGTTTGGCAGATTCGAGGCCGGGGGGTGATCACAAGCGGAGAGAGAGTGCGAAAGCCAACGTGGGACCCATCTCCATCGACGGATTCCAGCCCATTCCAACCCAAAATAAAAAACTACTGACACGCCCGTTGTATTCCAAAACCCCCCGCCACGCAAGCAGCCAGCCTCCGACTTCAAAAATCACAAAAGAACAGCTCGCCGGAATCCAAACGTGCAATCAAGAAATTCGTACGTGAACAGTGCCTATTTCCCTATTCCGTTGCCTATTCTTGCGAAAAGAACAGGCCCTTAATTGCATAATTGGTTATTCATTAAAAAAATACCCTAATATTTTGGGTATCTTTCAATTAAATAACGTTTTAATGTTGAGTATTAGTGTTCCATGCTAATGTTATTTTGATGATGATCATAACATTATGTTGTTACTAATAATTCTCTTGTTTTTTAGTCGCATAGTTAACATTTCAATAATATCATTTCTGTAAACTAAACACTTGGTGCAAGGATGAACATCAAAAGGAGCAATGTCAAAGTTTGGACTCAAGTGGTGCCAAAGCTTGGAGATGATGGAGAGCATCAAAGTTGAAGCCATATACTTTAAGGGAAGCAATGTAATCCATGTAATATTTCATTAATTGATTTTCTCGTTTTGAGTCTAGGTAAAATGTAATGCCTTGATAGATAGATCAACTCATTCATGCATATGCTTTTTCCATCTTAGGGAGTCGTAGGATTATCATAGAAATCATTCCAATAGGTTTATCTTGCCTTAAACTCAAACTGGAGTTTTTGACTCTCCTACAGTCGACTGATGAAGGCATGATAGGCGACTGGGTGATTCCAGGCACCTGCCCAGCCTTCTACAGCCGACTGGAATGCACAGCTCAAGTCAAACTTTTACTGACTTCTACTTGAACTTTCGCATCAGTCGACTGAAGTTCATTTTGCAGTCGCTTGTCTTCCAACAGACGCCTCAGAATTGTTCTACAGTTGTCTGTGCGCAACTTGCATTTTCTGGGTTTCATCACACTTTGCAAGTCAGTCGACTGATGAAGTATTTACAGTCTCCTGTCAAATTACAGACGCCTGTGAAATAGTCATCTATCGTCGGAAGGCGCTAGTGCAAAAGTTGCATTTTTCAGCTCCGTTTCCATCTCAAGTGACGGTAACCTGCTGAAGGTTATATAGGCGCTTGCCCATTTACAGGCACATGTGTAGTCTTCTATAGTCGCCTGTCCTGACTCAGATTATAGCAGTTGAGAATTTAATAGTCGTTGACCAGTTGACTGTTAGTTATTCATCAGTCGACTGTCCGTACTGTAAACTGCCAAATTCTAGCCGTTGCAGATTTATTATTTTGGTATTTTTCTTTGGGTTTGAGAGTTTCTTTTGGCTTCCTATATATAGGAGAGGGCTGAGTCCATTAGAACTTATTGGGAACCATTGAAGATCATTTGGGAATCATTAAGCCACTCTCAAACTCTCTTATTTCTCTCTTAGAGCTCATTCTCTCCTCCATGCATTGAAGTCAAGCTCAATGGAAATCATCCAAGTGCATCTCAAGCATATCTCATCACTTGGAGATCTCTTCCATGTCTTGCATTCATTAATGAGTAAGTTCATCATCAAGGCATAGGTAAGAGTTCATTTGTTTCATTTGTTTTTTTGAAACTCTAATTCTCTTTGTGGGAATTAGATATTCTCTTTGTGGGAGTTGGTTACTCTCTTTGTGGGAGTTTGGTGTCCTAGTGTAGGACTAACCCTAATTCCTTGTGTGGGAGTTAGTAATTCTCTGTGTGTGAATTAGTAATTCTCTGTGTGTGAGTTAGTAATTCACTGTTAGGGAGTTTGACCCTTGTGTAGGGTTGGATTGGTTCTTGTGTAGGACAAAATTCTTTGTGCGATGTATCTTTTTGTGGGATTGTATTCACTACATTGTGTAGGATTTATAGGGAATATTTGGTGTGGCTGGACGTACCCAAGTTTGGGGAACCAGGGTAAAATCTTGTATTTGCATTTGGATTGATTATGTTGATTAATTCCTCTTGCATTTATTATTCCGCATTTGTAAGTTCAATTTTAATTGCACAATTTATTGACATTACTCTATTCACCTCCTCTAGAGTTTGTTGTTAGTATTGCAAGGGTAAGACAGTCCTTACAATTGGTGTTAAAGCGACGTTATAGCATACAACAACGATGGCATTCAACGCTATATCCGTGTCTCATGAAGAAGGTCTATCAACCGTACGACCCCCGCTCTTTAACGGAACAAACTACCTAAGTTGGAAGATCAAGCTGATGATCTACTTGGAGAGTCAAGACCTATGGTACACCACGGAGTCGCCATTTGAGAAGCCTACTACATCCTCGGCTTCAAGAACAAAGGCAGAGAAGGACTCAATCAAATTCAATGCGAGGGCTATGAATGCATTTCATTACGTCCTCACTTTAAATGAGTTCAACCGCATCTCCATGTGCAAAACGGCCAACGAAATTTGGCATACATTGGAGATTTCTCATGAAGGGACTTCGAAGGTAAAGAAATCTAAACAATGCGTATTTAGATCTAAATATGAGTTGTTTAATATGCAGGAAGGTGAAAAAATCTCTGAGATGTCCACAAGGTTCACAGAAATCGTGAACGCTTTGAAAGGACTTGGGAAAGTGATTTCCTAAGAGGATCGAGTGGAGAAGATCCTTGACTCGCTTACATCTCAATGGAAGTCAAAGGCCAATGGGATTTTGAAGTCAAATGACATGTCCAAATACACTGTTGATGAGTGCATTGGGAATCTCATGGCATATGAAGTAAAGCTTCAACATAAGAAAAGATTCAACCAACGAAACCTGGGAAGCTTGAGAAGAAAAAGGTGGTTACATTCCATGCCGAGAAGGAGCCAATCGAGTGGAAAAAAATTTCCATCGGGAAGCTTCGAGAAGATAATGGAGAAGATGATGTTAGCGATGATGATTTCTGTCACGCCCCGCTTCCCTAAAATGGAGGCGAGACGTGAAAAGGTCCGCACGAGAGTGGAGCTGTGAAGCCCCAAACCCGATAAGCGTCAATAAATCGTAAGCAGGTCCCTGTAACCATAAACGGAACAACAATAATAACACAAGGGGAGACAGAAACAAAATCTCAATCTCAGAATTTGTCCAACATTAAAATTAAGTTCAACATCCAGAAAAGCCACCAGGCTAAAAGAAAGAGTCTAAAGGCCCAGAACAAGGCCAAACAAAGACAAACGTAAACAAAGTATAGGTGCTGCGCACCGACAACTACAGCAGTCTAAAACAAAAAGGGGAAAGCTCAACGAAGACACTAGGACTGGTCCCCAGTGTCCACGCACTCCTCGCCAAACACAGACTCGGGCACGGCGTCAGCAAACACCTCGTCCTCAACAACGGACTCAGGCTCGGGATCTAACATGTGTCACCCAAAAGAGTAAAGGGGCACATGTCAGCAAGTCTAAAAGACTTGGGCAAGGAAACTGAAGGTAGGGTAAACTAGCAACCTAGCAGTTATAGTATGATGCATGGCATGGCAAGTATAGTATGGAAGTGACAAGTAAAGGGAAGTACAAGTAGCAAGTATGTCATGGATAACAAGTAAAACACGGACAAGTACAAGTCAAGTGGTTCACGTCAAGTGAACAAGTCAAGTAACCAAGTTGTGCACAGAGATTCCGCCTGTTTGCTAGAGTGGCTGATCGGGCCAACTCCTAAGCTCAAGTGACCGTTTATCTCTACCCCTCCACGTGTATCGAGTCAGGGAATTACCCCGAACACGGAATGCTCGCTTCTGGAACACGAGCCAGGAAGTGTATTTAACAAGTATGGCGTAGGGTTATGCCTGCAACGCAGGTGCCTAGCCGGTAAACAAGTAGATCGGGCATTGGCTATCAACCAACTCACGTAGCCCGCTTCTGGAACACGGGCCAGGAAACACAAGTATTGTAGCGTGTGCTACGAATGCGACATACAACATGGATAGCATGGATGACAATTAATTCGTGTACCATTAATCAAAATTAAACATGACATGATAGTTATGCAACATGATAAATGACGGTCCTAGCTTCATTGTCAAGCTAGTTCCTGAAATTGTGCCTAGGCGAGTATCATTTCGTCGCCTAGTATCTTTTACGCCTATAACAAGCAAATGGCCTAAGACATGGCCCAAACCCTAAGTGGCAAGTTTCACTTGCCTAGCCCCGAGGATGACGATCAACGAGGCCGTCACACAAATGCTAGCTACGGCAAAGAGATCGCTGCCATGGCAAAACAACATTAGAACAACATCCAACCTAGTTTTATTAGGGTTTCACAAAACACAAATGGGCTATGAGAATATCAGGAGATCGAGTTATTACCGTATCTGAAGCGAAAGAACGATGCCAAGCAAGCACGGCAGCGGAAGAAATGATCCGGGGAACCTAGGGTTCAGATCTGGAATGGATGTGGAAAATATGGAGAAATGGGGTTTTGGGGATTTTTGGGGGTTGGAGATGACCTAGGGCATGGTGGTAGACCAAAATAGAGAGGGAAACTCCAAGGGAGGAAGGAATGGCTTGGAGAAATGTTGGAGCGTGATTTGGGGAAGAAGGGGGCTTAGGAGAATGAAAGAGGGATGAAAGAAATCGTGGGTGTGGTTTAAATAGGGAGTGCTGGCGGCTGCCCAGAAATTAGGGGTTCGACACTGATTAGTCGGTCAAAGAACAACCACTGACCGACTAGTTTGTGAACTAGTCGGTCGGTTGACCAACGCAGACCGACTAAGTCCAAACAGTAACTCTTGTGCAAAAATAGGGTTTAGATTTAGTCGGTCAAAGAACAACTACTGATCGACTAGTTTGTCATCTAGTCGGTCGATGAACGTTCTTAGACCGACTAAGAATGAATAGTACTTGGCATCAAAAATGAACATAGAGGTAGTCGGTTAAAGAACGATTACTGACCGACTAGTTTGCAACCTAGTCGGTCGACAAATGTTCTTAGACCGACTAACGAGAAACAGTAACTCCTGAATAATTTACAAAGCCCACTAGTCGGTCCATAAAGATTTGACGACCGACTAAATCGTCATCTAGTCGGTCGGTTCCCCTTCTTGTACCGGCTAACGTGCACCAAAAGTTCCGAAATGGAGCGCGAAGCTCCGGGATCGATTCCTAAGACTCCTAGGCTTGATCTAACAATAAGATATGACTGATATGAAGCCCGTCACGAATGACTTACTCCGAAATCGACGATCAACGGAAGAAGCTAGGAAAACGCGACGAAACGTTCGAAAATGAAAGCTACGGAGACGAAAACCACGCATAAGGAGAAAATCCACCAAAACATATAATATAATATAGCTAATCCAAATACATGAAAACCAGTCGTTACATCCTCCCCAACTTAAGAAAAATTCCGTCCTCGGAATTTCCCAACACTCACGTGTCCGGAAACAAAAGTGGGAAACGCTCTCGCATCTCATCCTCATTCTCCCAAGTAGACTCTCCTGGCGAGCCGTGTCGCCACATCACCCTCACAAGATTGACAACCTTGTTCCGAAGTGACTTCTGACACCTATCCAGAATCTGCACTGGCTGCTGGTCATACGTCATATCGGGGTGAACGGTAATCTCCGAAAAATCCGCAGCATGAGATGGATCGCTAATGTATCGACGAAGCTGCGACACATGGAAAACATTGTGAACTCCCTCCAAAGATGGCGGCAAGGCTAAGCGGTAGGCTACCTCGTCAACTCTATCCAGAATGTCAAACGGTCCAATGTATCGCGGGCTCAACTTCCCTCGCTTCCCAAAGCGAATCACACCACGATTCGGGGAAATCTTCAGAAACACATGGTCGCCCGGCTGAAACTCCAAAGGACGACGTTTAGCATCCGCCTAATGCTTAAAATGGTCCTGAGCAATCCTTAACCTCTCCCGAATGTTCCTGACAACATCCACGGCCTCCCCGATCATCTCAGGTCCCAACAGCTCACGATCACCAACGTCATCCCAACTCAATGGCGATCGACATTTCCTCCCATAAAGAGCGGCGAAAGGCGCCATGCCAATACTCGCCTGGAAGCTGTTATTGTAGGAGAACTCTACCAGATGTAGATGGTTCTCCCACGAACCCTTGAAATCCAACATGCACGCCCTCAGCATGTCCTCCAAGATCTGGATCGTCCTCTCGGACTGGCCATCCGTCTGCGGATGGTACGCCGTGCTGAAACTCAGACGGGTACCCAAACTCTTCTGCAAACTCTGCCAGAACTGAGATGTGAACCTCGTGTCTCTGTCCGACACGATACTCACGGGGACTCCGTGAAGTCGCACGACCTCCTGCACGATTCACGTTACATCACTATCTAAACTAGGAAAAGGAAATAGAAACGGAGCGTAAAAGAATTTACCTCCGTATATCTCCTCGCTAGCGCCTCAGTGGACTGTCCAACTCAGAAAGAAATAAAGTGCGTGGATTTGGTCAATCGGTCTACGATCACCCAAATCGCGTCATTCTGCTTCGGGCTCCGAGGTAGTCCAGTCACGAAATCCATAGTGATGTGTTGCCACTTCCACTCCGGAATCGGAAGCGGTTGTAGCAACCCAGCCGTACGCTGATGCTCCGCCTTCACTTGTTGGCAAACCAAACACTTGGCTACACTCCGAGCCACACTCCTCTTCATACCATGCCACTGATCGCTCCCCGGATACACGTCCCGGGGTGACGATTGTAGTTTTACCGCAAGCGCACGGCAAAGTGGCGAGCGGGTATCGAACACGAGGAGGTGGTGTTGGCTCCAATCTATCCTAGGTTGGTTTGACTACGAAGGTTTTATTGGTGGAGATGGCTATGGTGTGATGTAAAGGCAATGGTGATGGATGTCGGTGTCGATGATAAAGAAATCGGTCAAATATCGATTCAAATACAATATAATAAAAGAGGGAATTTGCCTTGCGGCGATACTGTCACAATCGTCGGGCAAAGTATAGGGATATAAAATCAAATAAAGGCGTCTAGGGTTAGGGAATCCCCACTACGGATCGTCATACATCATCGTAAATAGTGAATCTCAATATTACTAGACTTGCGTTGAGGTGAACTAGTCGCAACTTAATGTGGAACCAAGCTCACGCTCTCGCGCTATTGCCGGTCTATAGCAAACCTAGGTTATGGCCCAATCTCTTGCAAACCCTAACCTAAGCCACTAGCATGAGGATCGACATCATCGTTCAATCGCCCCTCGAGCCCACTCTCGTGCAAACTCGAGTTACGATCTAGGTTGTGATAGTTCGTATTCGTCCAATCTCTTGCAAACGAATATGTGTATAGATTTACAATTAAAAATCCTAGCTTTGGTCCAATCTCTTGCAAACCAAATCTAGAGAAACCCAATTGTAAACCTAAATCGAATATTTAGGCCTTCCCCTCGATTAGAATCCAATCTCTTGCAAATCCCAAATCGATGGAAATCCCTAGATATCCGTACGAAATCAATCACAACCTAACCTCCTAGCAATTCTAGCAATTTAGAATTCATTCTTCACAAATATGAAATTAGATCCATAGGGTTCATCCCCAAACCCTAGAACAACAAATCTACTCTAGCATAGCAATAAGGATATGAGAATCAATAGAAATCATTGCTTGCATACAAAAAGATAGAAAAACAAAGATTCAAATAATAAGAATAGAAATACTTAGCTTTGATGAAGAATTCCAATCCAAATACAAGCCTTTTGATCCAAGAGGGGGCCTAGGGCATGGCCTAACCTCCAAAATAATCCTAATAAAACATCATGGGGCTCCTAAGAAAGCATGGAGGATCCCCCTCTAATGGTGGCTACAAACCCCTTAAATACTCCCCCAAAACCCTAGCAAGAAACCCTAGAAAACCCCTCAAATTCGTGCCCAAAAACAGCCCAAACCGCAACTTAAAATCTGGGCCCAGGCCGCACTCGGCCGAGTGGCATATGTGACTCGGCCGAGTGGAAATTCCAGCACTGCAGCATCAACTTGCAGAAATTCTCCAGATTTCATCCGACCTCCGATTTGCACGTTCTTGGTGGCGTTGGAACCGTCATGAAATCTACTATCCATAAAAAATATGAGAAAAATACTTTGATTGCTGGAATGATAGCAGATTTCAAAAGAGTGGGAGGTTGTCTGAAAATCTGGGCGCTGCGTGTCCTCGGCATCACTCGGCCGAGTGGCAAATGTCACTCGGCCGAGGGGCTTTTGGAACTCGGCCGATTCGGAGCTCGTAGTCGACTGAAGGATTACAGAGAGTTGGACATTTTGGCTTGCCGTCGTCTGGGTGCCACTCGGGCGGACGGAGTCTCCGCACTCGGCCGAGTGGGCGTGCGATGCTCGGCCGAGTGCACGCTGATACATCTCTGTTGCGTGTCCGATCTAGCCGGCTGAGCAGGGTCTCAATGCTCGGCCGAGTGACTCTTTCACTCGGCCGAGTGGCATGCTGAAAATGCCCAATCTCCATCTTTTCGATTCCTCGTCGCTCCTACGACGTTCTTTCTTCTTCCACTCGTCTTCCATTGCAGAATAACCCTCAGAAGGGCCACGGTTAACACTCCGGAGTGGGTGCAAATCCTTTAAGCTCATTTTTGCTCCCGATCGCTCCATATTTCCTGAAATCCGACAAAAACAAGAAATAGTGAAAAGCATCGCAATATTGTCGAATAATCTTGAAAAACGCAATATGAGCAATCGAAATGGCGTGAAAACATGCGGAAAAAAGGTGTAAAATATGGACTGATCAAAATCCCCCAAGCTTACCTCTTACTCGTCCTCGAGGAAGACAAGTAGAAGGCGAACCCGAAGGGTAAAAATAAGTAAAAAATGAAAAAGAATACGAAGTGGAAGGGGTCGCTAGATTATTCTCTCAGATCTCAAGCCATAAGCTACACATCACAATAACTTGGGAAATACGAATCACATGCTATAAAGATTTCATATCTTACTTAAACATGTCACTTGCAAGCTTTTCAGATCAACAAAAGGGATTCTCTAAATTCATACAATCAATTCATATCCACATCATGCATTTCATAGAATTTAATATACAATTGTTGGCGATGTACTTTTCAATCAAGAGTTATAACAGAAGCATATAAGAATCACACCAAACATGCAATGGAGAATAGAATAAATCATGGCATTCACATATTTATATCGATTCATAAGAAATCTACATAACTAAGGTATTGTGCTAAGTTTCAGCATTATCAAACTTCCCCATTCGTGCACCTCTCCACTCTAATGTCGCACTCACTCATATGGTCAAATGAGTTCAACCCCCAAGCTTAGCTTGAGGCATCGCATCTAAAGGAATATGATAGTGGAAAATGGGATTTTTACCTTGGTTTTCCCAAGTATTTTGTGGCTCCAATAATGAGATAGAGAAACAATTTTTTTTTCTCCTTTTTTTCTTTTTGAACTCTTTGTTTCTCATTTTTCTTTTTTTCTTTTTGATTTTTGTAGGAGCTATATGATTTGTATTTTTGGCTTTTGGCTCCTTTTTGGCTTTTTGGACTTTTTGGAGCTAACTTTTTTCTTTTGTAGGGATTTTTGGGAAATAGATGCGATATAAGTGGCTTTAGGAGATGAACTCAAGTGACATGTAGAGAATAAAAAGATATATGTGGAGAAAGAAATAATGTAACACTCAGTTCACTTTAAGATGTGCACGAACGGTTCAATAAGATAATACATCAACTAAAACTCATATGTAAGCATGGATATTCTCAATCATTTCAATAAATAGTGAAGTCAAGCGGTAAAGAGTACGATCGTATCAAGCATGCAACAGAAGGTGAATAAGACAATAAAACTGATGCTTCAGATATACTAATGATGTGTGAATCTTGGTGCATTTCCAACAAAAGCATACTAAACACTAATCCATGCATTCAGTTTCAATTAATATCATGCATTCATATAGAGGAATCATCAAAAGAAATATATAAGCAAGCACATGGATAGCAGGATACTGAAATACTCTAAGTAGCATGGCAAGGAATAATAAGCATCGTGATGGTTGCTAAAGCAATAAGAGATATCATCATACGAAACAAATCTAGCAAAAGAAGAGAAAGGAAAATAAAGAAATAAAAAATAAAAGAGAGGAAAGAAAAGAAAAACAAGCACACAACATGATGCATGACCACACATAAAAGGAAAATAAGATGGAAAAATCAAGAAAAATGATGCAAAAATTTTGAAAAATTCTAAAAAAACCTAAAAATAAAGTAAAAATGCAACTAATGCATCTAAATGGCATGGAAATGCACTCCCCCAAGCTTTAACTTCACATTGTCCTCAATGTGATCATAGTGGAAGAATATGAAGAACAACGATAATAATAGGGGGGTGAATGAAAAATGATGAAATGAATGACATGAAATCCTAATGCAACTACATGCACATACAATGATGCATGAGAGCGCCTTCCCCCAAGCTTATACTAAACAATCCTATTCAAATGACTCGATCAAAAATATCACGGCTTCACTAAGCGAGATCAAGTCAAACAAATAAGGAAGTAAGGTTTCACTTGAAAGAAATGCTAGGTGGTGGTGAGCAAAAGGATGTGACACATCAAAATATGAAGAGGGCAATTAATATATATAATGGGTTTGGGGTGTAAAAATTTTTGTTGCCGTCATATGAGGTGATATTTATTCACGCAAATCTATACGGTCCTCTCGCTGCCGAGAGGATTCGAGTTTATTGAAAGCATAAAATTTTCTACACTACTGGATTGATATCACCTATAGCAAAAGGCGGATCCAGTATCTTTACCGGTGCAGGCAACTGCTCCAACTGCTCTTTCCGTGGCTCTGCCAGGAGCGTATGTCCACGGACTCCAACGAACTCCAGCAATGCATCCTCCAGCATTCCCATTAGGACTCCACCTGTACCCTGCAGAGAATAGGATGCATCAGTTCGCCGCAAAAAGTTCACCCTCGTAATAAAAGTATTCCAAAGAGGATCGTCTATAGAAATATATGAAATAAATAGTGGTGGACGATACTTCCCTGGAAATAATCCAATATCCTCCCGTGCTGTGATAGCTGTCTCCATGGTGTCCTCTCTAAGCTGCTCAGGTAAATCTAGATCATAGGTGTGGACCTCCTCGACAGGCTCGTCAAACTGTGACACGTCCAAGCATACCTCCGATCCATAATCGTAAGTGTGCTGCAAAAGGTATGACGTGTCAAAAATATCTGAATCAAAGTAAATATCGAAGGGAATGCATGATTCAGAAATAGAGTGGGTAAAAATATCTCCCTGAGTGGGAGCAGTAAGCTCTGTGGGATAGTCCTCTGCGTCAGTGGAAGGATGAGGTGGCTGTGGAAGCTCTAATGGAGGAGGGTAGTGCTCGGGATCCTCATGAATGGCTGTGTCCTCGTCCCGATGCACGACCTCCTCGATGATAAGCTCTGGCTCTGTATGTAAGGCCTCCTCAAAAGCATGCTCTGGATCCGCATGTGAGGCCTCCTCGTCAATATGATCTGGCTCGACAATGTGCTCCTTTGCCTTCTCATCAACTATTAATGTAGGCTCTCTCTGGAATGGTGATGCTGGCTGCTCATGTGTGTCAACTCGTGGGGATGTATCATGTGGAGGGGAATGCCCGCAAGCAATCCGAAAATATAGTCTATCCCCATCAAGACTGACATGGATGTCCTCCTCAATTGTTCCTGCAGCTGAAACACGGTTCATAACAAAATCTGTAAATCGTAGCTCAAATGCATCACCTCCTGTAATGCTCTCTGAACCGGTGAATCTCACTGACTCCAAGAGGCCCTCCAATAAGTTCTGAAATGCTTTCTCCTCAAAATCTGTGGTCCACATAATACCATCCATAACACCTGATAAACAAAGATAAATACCTGGAGAAAAATATCAGTGGCACAAAAGAATATAGAAATGATAATAATGGTGGCGGGGGTGAAAATTTCCCTTTTTTTAAATTAAATTTTTTTTTCGTAGTCTAATCAACCTAATTGTGACAAATTGGCACCCAACGGAAAACACCTCCCCGGCAACGGCGCCAAAAACTTGATCGCACCCCGGATACACGTCCCGAGGCGACGGTTGTAGTTTTACCGCAAGCGCACGGTATGGTGGCGAGCGGGTATCGAACACAGGGAGGACGAATGACCGTGCTTGCTCCTGATCAACCTGGCTATTTAGGAACAGAGATAATTGCCTTGGGCGATCCTGTCACAATCGTCAGACAAATTTGCGAAATATCAAATCAAATAAAGAACGTCTAGGGAAAGGGGAATCCCCACTACTCACCGTATTTCATAAATGTGGTTTGCCGGTATCGAAATCGCTAGAATGAGAATTTGGATGAACTAGTTTCAACTAAATGTGGAACCAAGCTCACGCTCTCGCGCATCAATGGATCCCCTCCCCCAAGCTTATCTATAAGCGTGGTGGCACAAAAATATTTACATCCCCATTTTTATATAGCTCCAAAGGCAAAGAAGAGAAAGAAGAAAGAAAGTAAGCGAGATGGGATCTTTTATTGAGGATTTTTCCTCTTTTCTCTTTTTTTTGTTTTTGTTTTATATATACAATGATCCCAACTCAAAGAGAGATAATGATATACAAGAATGTTCTTCTCTCTTTTATTATATATATATATATATTTTTTTGTGGAATAAGAGGTTTGGAGCTAGGAATTAATAGCGGGGGAAATGCCATAAAATAGAATCACTAAGGGGAGATTCACCAATGATTTTTAAAAGTAGAGAAATGATGTTCAAGATTTGTGGAGAAAGAAATAAATATAACTCTCGGCTCACTCTATAAGACATGCACGACAACTTCAGCAGGGTAATCTAATCTACTCAGTTGCGATCACAAAAAAGCTAACTAATCCAGATATATCATAGCTAATCATCATTCAATCATCCGGAAGTGAAGTGTACAATTCATGCATATAGAAGTGATAAAGGAAAAGAAATCAGTACTCCAGACATAGGCATTCAATGCGTGAATCTTGGTGTGTTCTCTGTGATAGCATACATATGAATATTCAGGCTTAGCTAATAATAAAATTTCATCCATTTTCATGAGGAAAAAGTGTGGGTTACTACTCCTAAATGCAAAGCAAGTCATAGCATATGATATCAGAAATGAAATCTAAGACACGACAAATATAGTCATGCATATAGAATAAGCTAACTCCACGTAGACATCATCACAGAAAATTCATCTCTAGCATGAGATGAAAAAGAAAGAAGTAAAGATAAAAGGAAAATAGAACTATGCAATGCGGCACACAGGGAAGTAAGGAAAACGTGATGCATGGCAAAACAAAAGGAAAATAACGAAAAATGAGTGCAAAAGTGAAAAGCGGTGTGAAAAACTGAAAATAAAGGTGGCAAATCGAAAAAGAACGTGAGAGCTCACTCCCCCAAGCTAAACGGCACAGTGTCCTCAATGTGCAAAGTGTGGCACACAGAGAGACAAGTAATGTGAGGGGCAAGTGAGGATGCATGCATGATGGGAAAAAAAAGATAATGAAAGGAAAAAAAAAGAAATGAAAATATGATGCGGAAATGATGCATGCACAAACAGGAGTGATATGAAGATAAATACGGCACCAAAAACGCTCCCTCTCTCCCAAAAAGATATATATAAATGTGACCAAAATGAGAATCCCAAGTAGATATGATATGATATGCACGAAAGATATGATCAAAAATATAATCCCAAAATAAGTGAGAGGAGGGGGGGTGGACAAAAGTGCAACAGGACCTAGCAGAGACGGGCAGCACAACGGTAGGAATGGATAAAGGCATCAAGAGTGCCTAAGAAGGCGGTGCCGCGCCGTCTCCGTCCTGAGGCGGAGGGGGGGGTGGTGGTGGTGTAGGCTGCTGAGCTGGGGCGGGCGTGGAAGTGGAAGCAGGTCTAGTGTGTGTGGAAGTGTGTGTGGGAACCTGCTGGGTGGGTGGGGGTACGCGCGGAAGACGCTCTAAGATCTGTGTCAGGCAGTAGTGGATCTGAGGGATCAGGTCAAAGCGTCCAGCCATCGCAGAGACGGTGGAGGACAGGGTCCTAAGGTCTCCTCTAAGACCACTCACCGCCAGCTCAAGAGCACATATGCTCTGCAGTACAGTGTCGGGCGGGGGTGGTGCAGAGGGACGCACCGGTCTAGGCTGCGCAGGGCGAGGCTGGCGTACGCGCGTGGAGTATGTAACGGGCTCAGCAGGGAAGGGGACGAAAGGTGCCGCGCCAGCAAATGTGGGCCTGGCCTCAGTGTGAGGCCGGGGCGCCGGCTGGTGAGAAGTGGAGGCAGCGGCAGCAAAAGAAGCGTGCAAAGGTGGCAACGAGGTGGCAAGAGAGGTCAGTGGCCCAGAAGTGTGGATAGACGCCACGACGCTCTCGGAGAATACGGCAGCTGTGGAGACAGAGGACTCAACCGCTGGGGTAGAAGTGTGTGTACCAAAAGGCGCAATCCCAGCGGAGATCATGCTAGCCATGGTCTCCACGACCGCGGCGAACGAGGGCTCTCCACTCTCAACAAAGGTCTGCGGGCGCTCGGGGAGAGCAGAGCAAAGGGGCTCCACGGACAGAGGGCCGGAGGTGGCAGCGGGAGTGGTGGGGACAGCCTCGGAAGTGGTGACAGTGGTGGAAGTGGGCTCAGCAAGAGTACTCTCGACACTGGCAGAGGTGGGGACAGAAGTGTCAAGAGCAGCGGAAACGTCAGAAACAGGCTGAGGGGCCGCAGGGTCGACGGGGTCGGCAGCGGGCTCGGCAGGGTGTGCAGCAGGGGCCTGCTCGGCCTCCTCGGCCTCGAGCACGTAGGAGGCGGGGATGAGGACATCCATCGCCGGAATCCAGTCAACGTGGGCTGGTGCAATCAGAGTCCGAGCAGGGCTCGGAAGAATCATGTAATCGGCCCCATAGGGGCCGTGCAACCAGACCCAGTGACGCTCGCCATGCGGACGCAGCATCTTCATCCGGGCCATAACGTCTATCGACAAGGAAGTGGGGCCCGGAACGCGTCGCAGGTCGTCGGGTAGGTCCTCGCCGGTCATCATGGTAAGCAAGATGATCAGACCGCCGCAGCATATCGGTGAGCGAGCGCCCACCGACACAATGATACGGTCTAGAAACCAAGCCGCAATGTCGATCACGACGGCGGGGACAAGCTCGTGTCCATCCCTAGATAGAGCTCTGGGACGTGTCATCGCATAGAGCATGTAGAGCTCTGGCGTAGACATCGTGCCCGGCTCATATCTGGCCAGAAAGGTGGTCGCCATAAGGCGCTGGGCAATACGTAGGCAGGGGTGGACAATGGCCGAGGCCTTGGCCCTACTAGGGTCAAAGGCGGCGTGGTGGCCTGTAATCCGGGCCCAGAAGGCGCCGGCGTCGAAAGAAGGTGGGGGGATGTGGGTAGGGCCGTATCCGCGATCGGCTCCGGGGACTGCGGGCCATGAGAAGAATGCTCTCATCATATCGAGAGTGACCTGGCACTCTCGATCCATGAACCGGAATGAGCATCCCTCATCGGTCCGGGCGATCGAACTCAAAACCTCAAGTGTCGGACGGGTAAAAGTATCCGCCGACACCTGGAAAAAATCTCGCCAGCCCACGTTGTCGTACAACGTGAGCATCCCCTCAAGTACCCCCAGGCGTCTTAGGTCAGCGAGGTGTGCGAACCTGGAGGGTACGATCGAGCGCTGGGAGATACGCTCGAAGACGGCGCGGTGTGCGTCGTCTCGGAACGTAATCCCGAGCGGCCCGACCAGTGGAGCCGGTGGTGGTGGCTGTGGATCGGCGGGGAGAGGCTGTGCGGGCTGTGGGTGCACTGCAGGCTGTGCGGGGTGTGCGGGGCCTGCAGGCTGTGCTGGGTGGACGGCGTGTGTGGGGGACGGTGGAGGAGAGTCCTCCAACTCGTGGGAGGGGCCGGCATCATCCGACCGCTTCCGCTTGGCGGAAGCTCTCTTCGACCGCGGCCGTGTCCGGGGCGGCATATCGGCCCCGAGCGCGCCGAAAAGTGAAAGAGTGCGGTGTGTGCAAAAAGAGTGGAAAGAGTGTACCAAAACACGCCGCGAGTGCTAAGCGGTGGAAGCGTACGAAGTCCGCGCCTCCACGAAGTCCGAAACAGCCCGTAGGAGCTCCCCTGGCCTCCCCTAAGCTCCAAAAAGTAACCTGCGCATGGAAAAGCGATATCAGCGAGTAATAATCAAAATGTATGGAGCAATAGGGGTATAACAGATAGATATGGGAATTGATTCGGGTTAGGGGTTCGATTAATACACGGATCCTCAAAAACTACGCAAAAAGAGAAGAAAACGGGCAAATCGAGCTATACCGGAGGCGATCGGAGACGAGGCCGCCGGCGGCGACTCGGGCGGGGCGCGGTGTCGGTCGGCCAGCGGTGGCTGGCCGAGCGGCGGCGCGCGCGGGCGTGGTCGGGCGAGTGGGGGTTGGGCGAAGGGAAATCGGGCGAGGGTAGGCGAGGGGGCGCGGGCGGATTTGGGAATTTTAGATTTCGAAATCCGCGCCCCTTCGTCACTTATATAATAGAAAGTTACGACTCGGCCGAGTGACGTAGTCACTCGGCCGAGCGAGGCAAATAAAAATTTTTCCCCGATATCGCTTCGGCCGAGTGGCTTTGCCAGCCTCGGCCGAGTGGAGTAAGTCCATTCGGCGGAGTGACTCAAGCTACTCGGCATGACTCGCCCTAGGAGGGTATCCGTTTTACTCGGCCGAGTGAATATATATACTCGGCCGAGTAACAGTTATAATGAAATGAGGAAAATAGACAGAGAGTTGGGTACAGCAGACTTCCCTCGTTCGTGAGCGGCTCGGCCGAACGAACTTCTGGACTCGGCCGAGTGACTAGTATACTCGGCCGAGTGAGCCTTAATTTCTGCTGTTTATCTTCGTTTTGACTCTAAACTCCGTCTTTCTTTCTCCAGTCGATTTCCTCCTCCTCCTGAGCGTCGAGCGCCTTCTTGGGGCGCTCCTCGTCGTCTCGTTCATCCTCCTCATGATGATCTACCTATCTTCTCTCCTGTCAAGAAAAATAGGACCCGTTATCACAAAATTTTTGGTCGGATGACTTAAAATACTAAAAATTTCTAAAACGAAAATAAAGAAAAAGTAAAAATAAAGCAAAAACCGTCGGGTTGCCTCCCGAAAAGCGCTCGTTTTAGGTCGTGAGCTCGACCCCCTATAGTTTTCAATCAATGCGGGATGTTTGGTGCATATGAGATGCACCCGTCAAACTTCCCGGGGAGCGCGCTTGGATTCGGACGTGGCGGCGTAGCGTTCTCCCGCGGTGGTCTCCTATCTCGAATAGTGTTGGGGGGAGGCTCCCCCAAGCTAGCATTTGCCCCGGTCAACGGCTTAACCGGCGATGCCGATTTCCGTGCCGGCGGAGCTTTCTTTGGAGACTTTAATTTCGAGAGCTTGCAGAGCTCTCGAATCCTCGTGACATCAGCGTCGCCTTCATCTTCATCAGCGGAGAAGTCGAGGGAATCGTCTTCAATCTTTTCATCTTGGCCTAAATCCGGGCCTTCATCAAATTCTTCATCAAAAAGGGCACCAATTGAGTGAGGAATCGCCTCCTCTATCACCTCATCGAGGAGGTCCATGTAGTCGAGTTCCTCGTGATAAGGCATATGCTTCATAGCCTTAGGAATGTGGAGCTCCACCTCAATGTTTCCGACGTTCAAGGTTAAGGTACCTTCGCGCACGTCGACGATTACTCCGGCGGTGGCGAGGAATGGGCGTCCAAGTATCAATGAGGTGTCTCCCTCCTCCTTAATGTCCATGATGACGAAGTCACATGGCAAGCATATTCCACCCGGGACTTGAAGTGGGATGTCTTCGGCGATCCCCACCGGCCTTGTTATCCGGCCGTCGGCTAATTGAATGCGCATGTCGGTGGGTTTCAACTTTGTCCCGGTGTTAAGCTTTAAGAACATGGAGAGGGGCATGAGGCTCACACTAGCCCCAAGGTCGACCAATGCCTTTTGAAGAGGCACGCCGCCCAAAGTGCAAGGAATCCGAAAACTCCCCGGATCTTTAAATTTTGCCGGCTCCTTCTCTCTCTTGGTGAACCAAGAGCCCTCCTCGGCTAGCATTATCTTCTCCTTCCTTTTCCTCCCCGAAATCAAGTCCTTCAAGAATTTAGCATACGTTGGGATCTCGACGATGGCGTCGAGGAAGGGGATGTTAAGGCTAACTCCTCTTAGGTACTCGAGAAATTTTGCTAGCCTCTTCTCCATTTTCGCCTTAGCGAGCCTTTGGGGGAATGGGACCGGTGGCATGAAGCGCCTTTCCTCAATTAATCGCTCCGCCCTAGATTTCTCCTTGTCTTGTGGCTCCTTCTCCTTATCAACCTCAACTACCGGCTCAACCGGCTCCAAGCTTTCCTCCACGGCCTCCTCAATAGGAATCATGGCGGGGGTGGTGTCCTTCCCGCCTCTAGTAGTGACGGCAACTACGGCGTTGATGTGACCCGTGTTGCCCCGTGGGTTTTGCTCCGGTTGCGCCGGCAATCTTTGAGTATTCCGGTTGAGCAACGCTAATTGCTCCGATATTTGAGCCACTACGGTATTGAGAGATTCTTGCCCCGCCTTCAAAGTAGCATTCACCTTATTTTGCTCGACCATGAACGCCTCCACTCTAGATTCGAAGTCGGTTCGTTGAGGAGCTTGTGGAGGGTTTTGATTTTGATTCCTCCACCCTTGGTTGTATCCGGGAGGCCTATACGGTGGGACTTGTTGCTTCGGTGGAAAGTTTTGTTACAGAGGCCCCCTCGGTGGATAGTTTTGTTGTTGGGGTGGTGGTGGTCGAGCTTGTTGAGGCGGTGGTTGTGGCGGGTTCAAGGCTCCTTCATTGTTGGCGTAGGAGAATCCCGGATGATTTCTTGCGGCCGGATTGGACCAATAGCCTTGGTTCCCCGCAACATACTGTATTTGCTCCAAGGATCCTTCTCCTTGCTCTCCTCCCGAGTACATGACTTGAGATTGGTCTTGCCAATCACACATTTGGTTGGTCGGTGCGGAGGTGGATGGGCTTCCTTGGGGCTCTGTGATATATTTCTCCAATCTCTCCACCACCTTGTGGAGAGAATCAAATTTTCTTGTGAGCTCCGCTACGGCCTTTGCCTCGTAGATGCTAGTTGGCTTTAAGGAAGACGTGGAGTGTCCTCGCTCATCGCCCCACTGTTGGTTATTTGAGGCCATCTCCTCAATTAGGGCCGTAGCTTCCTCGGGAGTCTTTGACAAGATTGCACCATTTGCCGCGGCATCAATAATTTGTTTGGTCCCCGGTTGGAGACCGTTGTAGAAGCTATGAACTAGCTCCCAGTCCTCTATACTGTGGTGCGGGCATTGGTGCTGCAAATCCTTAAATCGCTCCCAAGCTTCATAGAGCGTCTCCTGTGGTCCTTGCTTGAAGGACATGAGAGCGTCCGGATCTTCACTGTCTTGGACGGCGGATAGAATTTGTCAATAAATGCGCTCGCCAACTCGTCCCAAGTAGTGAAGACTCCGTCAGCCTGCGTCCTCAACCAATAGAGTGCCTTGTCCTTAAGCGTGAAGGGGAAGAGGCGCAGTCTGATAGCGTCGTTGGAGACCCCCGGCATCTGGAATGTGGCGCACTTTGACAAGAATAGTTGGATGTGGTAGTGGGGGTTCTCATGTGCGTTCCCATGAAACGGGTCTTGTTGCATCAACACCACCAATCCAGTCTTTAGCTCGAAGTTCTTGTCGGCCGCCAACCCCGGCATGTCAATGGACGAGGTGGTAGAAGAAGTCTTAGGCCGAAGCCTATCTCGAATCGAGATTATCCTTGCCATCCTTGCCGCCAATTCTTCAGGAGTTTCCTGGTTGGTCATATACCTCCCTTCCGGATCTTGTCTCTTTTCCGCTCTAAGTCTCCGCGCGGTACGTTATATCTCGGGATCAAATAATAAGTCCTCTGGGTCCGCCGTAGATCTCGTGTTCATGCACAGGGGAAACAGAGTTTCAAAGAAATGATTAATACCGTGGAAGGGTTAGGCAAGAAATAAGAAATAAAAATAATGATAATAATAAAAAGAAAAAGAATAGCTAGGGTGAAAAAGAATCAAACGCAATCGCCTCCCCGGCAACGGCGCCAAAAACTTGATCGCTCCCCGGATACACGTCCCGGGGTGACGATTGTAGTTTTACCGCAAGCGCACGACAAAGTGGCGAGCGGGTATCGAACACGAGGAGGTGGTGTTGGCTCCAATCTATCCTAGGTTGGTTTGACTACGAAGGTTTTATTGGTTGAGATGGCTATGGTGTGATGTAAAGGCAATGGTGATGGATGTCGGTGTCGATGATAAAGAAATCGGTCAAATATCGATTCAAATACAATATAATAAAAGAGGGAATTTGCCTTGCGGTGATCCTGTCACAATCGTCGGGCAAAGTATAGGGATATAAAATCAAATAAAGGCGTCTAGGGTTAGGGAATCCCCACTACGGATCGTCATACATCATCGTAAATAGTGAATCTCAATATTACTAGACTTGCGTTGAGGTGAACTAGTCGCAACTTAATGTGGAACCAAGCTCATGCTCTCGCGCTATTGCCGGTCTATAGCAAACCTAGGTTATGGCCCAATCTCTTGCAAACCCTAACCTAAGCCACTAGCATGAGGATCGACATCATCGTTCAATCGCCCCTCGAGCCCACTCTCGTGCAAACTCGAGTTACGATCTAGGTTGTGATAGTTCGTATTCGTCCAATCTCTTGCAAACGAATATGTGTATAGATTTACAATTAAAAATCCTAGCTTTGGTCCAATCTCTTGCAAACCAAATCTAGAGAAACCCAATTGTAAACCTAAATCGAATATTTAGGCCTTCCCCTCGATTAGAATCCAATCTCTTGCAAATCCCAAATCGATGGAAATCCCTAGATATCCGTAGGAAATCAATCACAACCTAACCTCCTAGCAATTCTAGCAATTTAGAATTCATTCTTCACAAATATGAAATTAGATCCATAGGGTTCATCCCCAAACCCTAGAACAACAAATCTACTCTAGCATAGCAATAAGGATATGAGAATCAATAGAAATCATTGCTTGCATACAAAAAGATAGAAAAACAAAGATTCAAATAATAAGAATAGAAATACTTAGCTTTGATGAAGAATTCCAATCCAAATACAAGCCTTTTGATCCAAGAGGGGGCCTAGGGCATGGCCTAACCTCCAAAATAATCCTAATAAAACATCATGGGGCTCCTAAGAAAGCATGGAGGATCCCCCTCTAATGGTGGCTACAAACCCCTTAAATACTCCCCCAAAACTCTAGCAAGAAACCCTAGAAAACCCCTCAAATTCGTGCCCAAAAACAGCCCAAACCGCAACTTAAAATCTGGGCCCAGGCCGCACTCGGCCGAGTGGCATATGTGACTCGGCCGAGTGGAAATTCCAGCACTGCAGCATCAACTTGCAGAAATTCTCCAGATTTCATCCGACCTCCGATTTGCACGTTCTTGGTGGCGTTGGAACCGTCATGAAGTCTACTATCCATAAAAAATATGAGAAAAATACTTTGATTGCTGGAATGATAGCAGATTTCAAAAGAGTGGGAGGTTGTCTGAAAATCTGGGCGCTGCGTGTCCTCGGCATCACTCGGCCGAGTGGCAAATGTCACTCGGCCGAGGGGCTTTTGGAACTCGGCCGATTCGGAGCTCGTAGTCGACTGAAGGATTACAGAGAGTTGGACATTTTGGCTTGCCGTCGTCTGGGTGCCACTCGGGCGGACGGAGTCTCCGCACTCGGCCGAGTGGGCGTGCGATGCTCGGCCGAGTGCACGCTGATACATCTCTGTTGCGTGTCCGATCTAGCCGGCTGAGCAGGGTCTCAATGCTCGGCCGAGTGACTCCTTCACTCGGCCGAGTGGCATGCTGAAAATGCCCAATCTCCATCTTTTCGCTTCCTCGTCGCTCCTACGACGTTCTTTCTTCTTCCACTCGTCTTCCATTGCAGAATAACCCTCAGAAGGGCCACGGTTAACACTCCGGAGTGGGTGCAAATCCTTTAAGCTCATTTTTGCTCCCGATCGCTCCATATTTCCTGAAATCCGACAAAAACAAGAAATAGTGAAAAGCATCGCAATATTGTCGAATAATCTTGAAAAACGCAATATGAGCAATCGAAATGGCGTGAAAACATGCGGAAAAAAGGTGTAAAATATGGACTGATCAAAATCCCCCAAGCTTACCTCTTACTCGTCCTCGAGGAAGACAAGTAGAAGGTGAACCCGAAGGGTAAAAATAAGTAAAAAATGAAAAAGAATACGAAGTGGAAGGGGTCGCTAGATTATTCTCTCAGATCTCAAGCCATAAGCTACACATCACAATAACTTGGGAAATACGAATCACATGCTATAAAGATTTCATATCTTACTTAAACATGTCACTTGCAAGCTTTTCAGATCAACAAAAGGGATTCTCTAAATTCATACAATCAATTCATATCCACATCATGCATTTCATAGAATTTAATATACAATTGTTGGCGATGTACTTTTCAATCAAGAGTTATAACAGAAGCATATAAGAATCACACCAAACATGCAATGGAGAATAGAATAAATCATGGCATTCACATATTTATATCGATTCATAAGAAATCTCCATAACTAAGGTATTGTGCTAAGTTTCAGCATTATCAAACTTCCCCATTCGTGCACCTCTCCACTCTAATGTCGCACTCACTCATATGGTCAAATGAGTTCAACCCCCAAGCTTAGCTTGAGGCATCGCATCTAAAGGAATATGATAGTGGAAAATGGGATTTTTACCTTGGTTTTCCCAAGTATTTTGTGGCTCCAATAATGAGATAGAGAAACAATTTTTTTTTCTCCTTTTTTTCTTTTTGAACTCTTTGTTTCTCATTTTTCTTTTTTTCTTTTTGATTTTTGTAGGAGCTATATGATTTGTATTTTTGGCTTTTGGCTCCTTTTTGGCTTTTTGGACTTTTTGGAGCTAACTTTTTTCTTTTGTAGGGATTTTTGGGAAATAGATGCGATATAAGTGGCTTTAGGAGATGAACTCAAGTGACATGTAGAGAATAAAAAGATATATGTGGAGAAAGAAATAATGTAACACTCAGTTCACTTTAAGATGTGCACGAACGGTTCAATAAGATAATACATCAACTAAAACTCATATGTAAGCATGGATATTCTCAATCATTTCAATAAATAGTGAAGTCAAGCGGTAAAGAGTACGATCGTATCAAGCATGCAACAGAAGGTGAATAAGACAATAAAACTGATGCTTCAGATATACTAATGATGTGTGAATCTTGGTGCATTTCCAACAAAAGCATACTAAACACTAATCCATGCATTCAGTTTCAATTAATATCATGCATTCATATAGAGGAATCATCAAAAGAAATATATAAGCAAGCACATGGATAGCAGGATACTGAAATACTCTAAGTAGCATGGCAAGGAATAATAAGCATCGTGATGGTTGCTAAAGCAATAAGAGATATCATCATACGAAACAAATCTAGCAAAAGAAGAGAAAGGAAAATAAAGAAATAAAAAATAAAAGAGAGGAAAGAAAAGAAAAACAAGCACACAACATGATGCATGACCACACATAAAAGGAAAATAAGATGGAAAAATCAAGAAAAATGATGCAAAAATTTTGAAAAATTCTAAAAAAACCTAAAAATAAAGTAAAAATGCAACTAATGCATCTAAATGGCATGGAAATGCACTCCCCCAAGCTTTAACTTCACATTGTCCTCAATGTGATCATAGTGGAAGAATATGAAGAACAACGATAATAATAGGGGGGTGAATGAAAAATGATGAAATGAATGACATGAAATCCTAATGCAACTACATGCACATACAATGATGCATGAGAGCGCCTTCCCCCAAGCTTATACTAAACAATCCTATTCAAATGACTCGATCAAAAATATCACGGCTTCACTAAGCGAGATCAAGTCAAACAAATAAGGAAGTAAGGTTTCACTTGAAAGAAATGCTAGGTGGTGGTGAGCAAAAGGATGTGACACATCAAAATATGAAGAGGGCAATTAATATATATAATGGGTTTGGGGTGTAAAAATTTTTGTTGCCGTCATATGAGGTGATATTTATTCACGCAAATCTATACGGTCCTCTCGCTGCCGAGAGGATTCGAGTTTATTGAAAGCATAAAATTTTCTACACTACTGGATTGATATCACCTATAGCAAAAGGCGGATCCAGTATCTTTACCGGTGCAGGCAACTGCTCCAACTGCTCTTTCCGTGGCTCTGCCAGGAGCGTATGTCCACGGACTCCAACGAACTCCAGCAATGCATCCTCCAGCATTCCCATTAGGACTCCACCTGTACCCTGCAGAGAATAGGATGCATCAGTTCGCCGCAAAAAGTTCACCCTCGTAATAAAAGTATTCCAAAGAGGATCGTCTATAGAAATATATGAAATAAATAGTGGTGGACGATACTTCCCTGGAAATAATCCAATATCCTCCCGTGCTGTGATAGCTGTCTCCATGGTGTCCTCTCTAAGCTGCTCAGGTAAATCTAGATCATAGGTGTGGACCTCCTCGACAGGCTCGTCAAACTGTGACACGTCCAAGCATACCTCCGGTCCATAATCGTAAGTGTGCTGCAAAAGGTATGACGTGTCAAAAATATCTGAATCAAAGTAAATATCGAAGGGAATGCATGATTCAGAAATAGAGTGGGTAAAAATATCTCCCTGAGTGGGAGCAGTAAGCTCTGTGGGATAGTCCTCTGCGTCAGTGGAAGGATGAGGTGGCTGTGGAAGCTCTAATGGAGGAGGGTAGTGCTCGGGATCCTCATGAATGGCTGTGTCCTCGTCCCGATGCACGACCTCCTCGATGATAAGCTCTGGCTCTGTATGTAAGGCCTCCTCAAAAGCATGCTCTGGATCCGCATGTGAGGCCTCCTCGTCAATATGCTCTGGCTCGACAATGTGCTCCTTTGCCTTCTCATCAACTATTAATGTAGGCTCTCTCTGGAATGGTGATGCTGGCTGCTCATGTGTGTCAACTCGTGGGGATGTATCATGTGGAGGGGAATGCCCGCAAGCAATCCGAAAATATAGTCTATCCCCATCAAGACTGACATGGATGTCCTCCTCAATTGTTCCTGCAGCTGAAACACGGTTCATAACAAAATCTGTAAATCGTAGCTCAAATGCATCACCTCCTGTAATGCTCTCTGAACCGGTGAATCTCACTGACTCCAAGAGGCCCTCCAATAAGTTCTGAAATGCTTTCTCCTCAAAATCTGTGGTCCACATAATACCATCCATAACACCTGATAAACAAAGATAAATACCTGGAGAAAAATATCAGTGGCACAAAAGAATATAGAAATGATAATAATGGTGGCGGGGGTGAAAATTTCCCTTTTTTTTAAATTAAATTTTTTTTTCGTAGTCTAATCAACCTAATTGTGACAAATTGGCACCCAACGGAAAACACCTCCCCGGCAACGGCGCCAAAAACTTGATCGCACCCCGGATACACGTCCCGAGGCGACGGTTGTAGTTTTACCGCAAGCGCACGGTATGGTGGCGAGCGGGTATCGAACACAGGGAGGACGAATGACCGTGCTTGCTCCTGATCAACCTGGCTATTTAGGAACAGAGATAATTGCCTTGGGCGATCCTGTCACAATCGTCAGACAAATTTGCGAAATATCAAATCAAATAAAGAACGTCTAGGGAAAGGGGAATCCCCACTACTCACCGTATTTCATAAATGTGGTTTGCCGGTATCGAAATCGCTAGAATGAGAATTTGGATGAACTAGTTGCAACTAAATGTGGAACCAAGCTCACGCTCTCGCGCATCAATGGATCCCCTCCCCCAAGCTTATCTATAAGCGTGGTGGCACAAAAATATTTACATCCCCATTTTTATATAGCTCCAAAGGCAAAGAAGAGAAAGAAGAAAGAAAGTAAGCGAGATGGGATCTTTTATTGAGGATTTTTCCTCTTTTCTCTTTTTTTTTGTTTTTGTTTTATATATACAATGATCCCAACTCAAAGAGAGATAATGATATACAAGAATGTTCTTCTCTCTTTTATTATATATATATATATATATTTTTTGTGGAATAAGAGGTTTGGAGCTAGGAATTAATAGCGGGGGAAATGCCATAAAATAGAATCACTAAGGGGAGATTCACCAATGATTTTTAAAAGTAGAGAAATGATGTTCAAGATTTGTGGAGAAAGAAATAAATATAACTCTCGGCTCACTCTATAAGACATGCACGACAACTTCAGCAGGGTAATCTAATCTACTCAGTTGCGATCACAAAAAAGCTAACTAATCCAGATATATCATAGCTAATCATCATTCAATCATCCGGAAGTGAAGTGTACAATTCATGCATATAGAAGTGATAAAGGAAAAGAAATCAGTACTCCAGACATAGGCATTCAATGCGTGAATCTTGGTGTGTTCTCTGTGATAGCATACATATGAATATTCAGGCTCAGCTAATAATAAAATTTCATCCATTTTCATGAGGAAAAAGTGTGGGTTACTACTCCTAAATGCAAAGCAAGTCATAGCATATGATATCAGAAATGAAATCTAAGACACGACAAATATAGTCATGCATATAGAATAAGCTAACTCCACGTAGACATCATCACAGAAAATTCATCTCTAGCATGAGATGAAAAAGAAAGAAGTAAAGATAAAAGGAAAATAGAACTATGCAATGCGGCACACAGGGAAGTAAGGAAAACGTGATGCATGGCAAAACAAAAGGAAAATAACGAAAAATGAGTGCAAAAGTGAAAAGCGGTGTGAAAAACTGAAAATAAAGGTGGCAAATCGAAAAAGAACGTGAGAGCTCACTCCCCCAAGCTAAACGGCACAGTGTCCTCAATGTGCAAAGTGTGGCACACAGAGAGACAAGTAATGTGAGGGGCAAGTGAGGATGCATGCATGATGGGAAAAAAAAGATAATGAAAGGAAAAAAAAAGAAATGAAAATATGATGCGGAAATGATGCATGCACAAACAGGAGTGATATGAAGATAAATACGGCACCAAAAACGCTCCCTCTCTCCCAAAAAGATATATATAAATGTGACCAAAATGAGAATCCCAAGTAGATATGATATGATATGCACGAAAGATATGATCAAAAATATAATCCCAAAATAAGTGAGAGGAGGGGGGGGTGGACAAAAGTGCAACAGGACCTAGCAGAGACGGGCAGCACAACGGTAGGAATGGATAAAGGCATCAAGAGTGCCTAAGAAGGCGGTGCCGCGCCGTCTCCGTCCTGAGGCGGAGGGGGTGGTGGTGGTGGTGTAGGCTGCTGAGCTGGGGCGGGCGTGGAAGTGGAAGTGGAAGCAGGTCTAGTGTGTGTGGAAGTGTGTGTGGGAACCTGCTGGGTGGGTGGGGGTACGCGCGGAAGACGCTCTAAGATCTATGTCAGGCAGTAGTGGATCTGAGGGATCAGGTCAAAGCGTCCAGCCATCGCAGAGACGGTGGAGGACAGGGTCCTAAGGTCTCCTCTAAGACCACTCACCGCCAGCTCAAGAGCACATATGCTCTGCAGTACAGTGTCGGGCGGGGGTGGTGCAGAGGGACGCACCGGTCTAGGCTGCGCAGGGCGAGGCTGGCGTACGCGCGTGGAGTATGTAACGGGCTCAGCAGGGAAGGGGACGAAAGGTGCCGCGCCAGCAAATGTGGGCCTGGCCTCAGTGTGAGGCCGGGGCGCCGGCTGGTGAGAAGTGGAGGCAGCGGCAGCAAAAGAAGCGTGCAAAGGTGGCAACGAGGTGGCAAGAGAGGTCAGTGGCCCAGAAGTGTGGATAGACGCCACGACGCTCTCGGAGAATACGGCAGCTGTGGAGACAGAGGACTCAACCGCTGGGGTGGAAGTGTGTGTACCAAAAGGCGCAATCCCAGCGGAGATCATGCTAGCCATGGTCTCCACGACCGCGGCGAACGAGGGCTCTCCACTCTCAACAAAGGTCTGCGGGCGCTCGGGGAGAGCGGAGCAAAGGGGCTCCACGGACAGAGGGCCGGAGGTGGCAGCGGGAGTGGTGGGGACAGCCTCGGAAGTGGTGACAGTGGTGGAAGTGGGCTCAGCAAGAGTACTCTCGACACTGGCAGAGGTGGGGACAGAAGTGTCAAGAGCAGCGGAAACGTCAGAAACAGGCTGAGGGGCCGCAGGGTCGACGGGGTCGGCAGCGGGCTCGGCAGGGTGTGCAGCAGGGGCCTGCTCGGCCTCGAGCACGTAGGAGGCGGGGATGAGGACATCCATCGCCGGAATCCAGTCAACGTGGGCTGGTGCAATCAGAGTCCGAGCAGGGCTCGGAAGAATCATGTAATCGGCCCCATAGGGGCCGTGCAACCAGACCCAGTGACGCTCGCCATGCGGACGCAGCATCTTCATCCGGGCCATAACGTCTATCGACAAGGAAGTGGGGCCCGGAACGCGTCGCAGGTCGTCGGGTAGGTCCTCGCCGGTCATCATGGTAAGCAAGGTGATCAGACCGCCGCAGCATATCGGTGAGCGAGCGCCCACCGACACAATGATACGGTCTAGAAACCAAGCCGCAATGTCGATCACGACGGCGGGGACAAGCTCGTGTCCATCCCTAGATAGAGCTCTGGGACGTGTCATCGCATAGAGCATGTAGAGCTCTGGCGTAGACATCGTGCCCGGCTCATATCTGGCCAGAAAGGTGGTCGCCATAAGGCGCTGGGCAATACGTAGGCAGGGGTGGACAATGGCCGAGGCCTTGGCCCTACTAGGGTCAAAGGCGGCGTGGTGGCCTGTAATCCGGGCCCAGAAGGCGCCGGCGTCGAAAGAAGGTGGGGGGATGTGGGTAGGGCCGTATCCGCGATCGGCTCCGGGGACTGCGGGCCATGAGAAGAATGCTCTCATCATATCGAGAGTGACCTGGCACTCTCGATCCATGAACCGGAATGAGCATCCCTCATCGGTCCGGGCGATCGAACTCAAAACCTCAAGTGTCGGACGGGTAAAAGTATCCGCCGACACCTGGAAAAAATCTCGCCAGCCCACGTTGTCGTACAACGTGAGCATCCCCTCAAGTACCCCCAGGCGTCCTAGGTCAGCGAGGTGTGCGAACCTGGAGGGTACGATCGAGCGCTGGGAGATACGCTCGAAGACGGCGCGGTGTGCGTCGTCTCGGAACGTAATCCCGAGCGGCCCGACCAGTGGAGCCGGTGGTGGTGGCTGTGGATCGGCGGGGAGAGGCTGTGCGGGCTGTGGGTGCACTGCAGGCTGTGCGGGGTGTGCGGGGCCTGCAGGCTGTGCTGGGTGGACGGCGTGTGTGGGGGACGGTGGAGGAGAGTCCTCCAACTCGTGGGAGGGGCCGGCATCATCCGACCGCTTCCGCTTGGCGGAAGCTCTCTTCGACCGCGGCCGTGTCCGGGGCGGCATATCGGCCCCGAGCGCGCCGAAAAGTGAAAGAGTGCGGTGTGTGCAAAAAGAGTGGAAAGAGTGTACCAAAACACGCCGCGAGTGCTAAGCGGTGGAAGCGTGCGAAGTCCGCGCCTCCACGAAGTCCGAAACAGCCCGTAGGAGCTCCCCTGGCCTCCCCTAAGCTCCAAAAAGTAACCTGCGCATGGAAAAGCGATATCAGCGAGTAATAATCAAAATGTATGGAGCAATAGGGGTATAACAGATAGATATGGGAATTGATTCGGGTTAGGGGTTCGATTAATACACGGATCCTCAAAAACTACGCAAAAAGAGAAGAAAACGGGCAAATCGAGCTATACCGGAGGCGATCGGAGACGAGGCCGCCGGCGGCGACTCGGGCGGGGCGCGGTGTCGGTCGGCCAGCGGTGGCTGGCCGAGCGGCGGCGCGCGCGGGCGTGGTCGGGCGAGTGGGGGTTGGGCGAAGGGAAATCGGGCGAGGGTAGGCGAGGGGGCGCGGGCGGATTTGGGAATTTTAGATTTCGAAATCCGCGCCCCTTCGTCACTTATATAATAGAAAGTTACGACTCGGCCGAGTGACGTAGTCACTCGGCCGAGCGAGGCAAATAAAAATTTTTCCCCGATATCGCTTCGGCCGAGTGGCTTTGCCAGCCTCGGCCGAGTGGAGTAAGTCCATTCGGCCGAGTGACTCAAGCTACTCGGCATGACTCGCCCTAGGAGGGTATCCGTTTTACTCGGCCGAGTGAATATATATACTCGGCCGAGTAACAGTTATAATGAAATGAGGAAAATAGATAGAGAGTTGGGTACAGCAGACTTCCCTCGTTCGTGAGCGGCTCGGCCGAACGAACTTCTGGACTCGGCCGAGTGACTAGTATACTCGGCCGAGTGAGCCTTAATTTCTGCTGTTTATCTTCGTTTTGGCTCTAAACTCCGTCTTTCTTTCTCCAGTCGATTTCCTCCTCCTCCTGAGCGTCGAGCGCCTTCTTGGGGCGCTCCTCGTCGTCTCGTTCATCCTCCTCATGATGATCTACCTATCTTCTCTCCTGTCAAGAAAAATAGGACCCGTTATCACAAAATTTTTGGTCGGATGACTTAAAATACTAAAAATTTCTAAAACGAAAATAAAGAAAAAGTAAAAATAAAGCAAAAACCGTCGGGTTGCCTCCCGAAAAGCGCTCGTTTTAGGTCGTGAGCTCGACCCCCTATAGTTTTCAATCAATGCGGGATGTTTGGTGCATATGAGATGCACCCGTCAAACTTCCCGGGGAGCGCGCTTGGATTCGGACGTGGCGGCGTAGCGTTCTCCCGCGGTGGTCTCCTATCTCGAATAGTGTTGGGGGGAGGCTCCCCCAAGCTAGCATTTGCCCCGGTCAACGGCTTAACCGGCGATGCCGATTTCCGTGCCGGCGGAGCTTTCTTTGGAGACTTTAATTTCGAGAGCTTGCAGAGCTCTCGAATCCTCGTGACATCAGCGTCGCCTTCATCTTCATCAGCGGAGAAGTCGGGGGAATCGTCTTCAATCTTTTCATCTTGGCCTAAATCCGGGCCTTCATCAAATTCTTCATCAAAAAGGGCACCAATTGAGTGAGGAATCGCCTCCTCTATCACCTCATCGAGGAGGTCCATGTAGTCGAGTTCCTCGTGATAAGGCATATGCTTCATAGCCTTAGGAATGTGGAGCTCCACCTCAATGTTTCCGACGTTCAAGGTTAAGGTACCTTCGCGCACGTCGACGATTACTCCGGCGGTGGCGAGGAATGGGCGTCCAAGTATCAATGAGGTGTCTCCCTCCTCCTTAATGTCCATGATGACGAAGTCACATGGCAAGCATATTCCACCCGGGACTTGAAGTGGGATGTCTTCGGCGATCCCCACCGGCCTTGTTATCCGGCCGTCGGCTAATTGAATGCGCATGTCGGTGGGTTTCAACTTTGTCCCGGTGTTAAGCTTTAAGAACATGGAGAGGGGCATGAGGCTCACACTAGCCCCAAGGTCGACCAACGCCTTTTGAAGAGGCACGCCGCCCAAAGTGCAAGGAATCCGAAAACTCGCCGGATCTTTAAATTTTGCCGGCTCCTTCTCTCTCTTGGTGAACCAAGAGCCCTCCTCGGCTAGCATTATCTTCTCCTTCCTTTTCCTCCCCGAAATCAAGTCCTTCAAGAATTTAGCATACGTGGGGATCTCGACGATGGCGTCGAGGAAGGGGATGTTAAGGCTAACTCCTCTTAGGTACTCGAGAAATTTTGCTAGCCTCTTCTCCATTTTCGCCTTAGCGAGCCTTTGGGGGAATGGGACCGGTGGCATGAAGCGCCTTTCCTCAATTAATCGCTCCGCCCTAGATTTCTCCTTGTCTTGTGGCTCCTTCTCCTTATCAACCTCAACTACCGGCTCAACCGGCTCCAAGCTTTCCTCCACGGCCTCCTCAATAGGAATCATGGCGGGGGTGGTGTCCTTCCCGCCTCTAGTAGTGACGGCAACTACGGCGTTGATGTGACCCGTGTTGCCCCGTGGGTTTTGCTCCGGTTGCGCCGGCAATCTTTGAGTGTTCCGGTTGAGCAACGCTAATTGCTCCGATATTTGAGCCACTACGGTATTGAGAGATTCTTGCCCCGCCTTCAAAGTAGCATTCACCTTATTTTGCTCGACCATGAACGCCTCCACTCTAGATTCGAAGTCGGTTCGTTGAGGAGCTTGTGGAGGGTTTTGATTTTGATTCCTCCACCCTTGGTTGTATCCGGGAGGCCTATACGGTGGGACTTGTTGCTTCGGTGGAAAGTTTTGTTGCAGAGGCCCCCTCGGTGGATAGTTTTGTTGTTGGGGTGGTGGTGGTCGAGCTTGTTGAGGCGGTGGTTGTGGCGGGTTCAAGGCTCCTTCATTGTTGGCGTAGGAGAATCCCGGATGATTTCTTGCGGCCGGATTGGACCAATAGCCTTGGTTCCCCGCAACATACTGTATTTGCTCCAAGGATCCTTCTCCTTGCTCTCCTCCCGAGTACATGACTTGAGATTGGTCTTGCCAATCACACATTTGGTTGGTCGGTGCGGAGGTGGATGGGCTTCCTTGGGGCTCTGTGATATATTTCTCCAATCTCTCCACCACCTTGTGGAGAGAATCAAATTTGCTTGTGAGCTCCGCTACGGCCTTTGCCTCGTAGATGCTAGTTGGCTTTAAGGAAGACGTGGAGTGTCCTCGCTCATCGCCCCACTGTTGGTTATTTGAGGCCATCTCCTCAATTAGGGCCGTAGCTTCCTCGGGAGTCTTTGACAAGATTGCACCATTTGCCGCGGCATCAATAATTTGTTTGGTCCCCGGTTGGAGACCGTTGTAGAAGCTATGAACTAGCTCCCAGTCCTCTATACTGTGGTGCGGGCATTGGTGCTGCAAATCCTTAAATCGCTCCCAAGCTTCATAGAGCGTCTCCTGTGGTCCTTGCTTGAAGGACATGAGAGCGCTCCGGATCTTCACTGTCTTGGACGGCGGATAGAATTTGTCAATAAATGCGCTCGCCAACTCGTCCCAAGTAGTGAAGACTCCGTCAGCCTGCGTCCTCAACCAATAGAGTGCCTTGTCCTTAAGCGTGAAGGGGAAGAGGCGCAGTCTGATAGCGTCGTTGGAGACCCCCGGCATCTGGAATGTGGCGCACTTTGACAAGAATAGTTGGATGTGGTAGTGGGGGTTCTCATGTGCGTTCCCATGAAACGGGTCTTGTTGCATCAACACCACCAATCCAGTCTTTAGCTCGAAGTTCTTGTCGGCCGCCAACCCCGGCATGGCAATGGACGAGGTGGTAGAAGAAGTCTTAGGCCGAAGCCTATCTCGAATCGAGATTATCCTTGCCATCCTTGCCGCCAATTCTTCAGGAGTTTCCTGGTTGGTCATATACCTCCCTTCCGGATCTTGTCTCTTTTCCGCTCTAAGTCTCCGCGCGGTACGTTCGATCTCGGGATCAAATAATAAGTCCTCTGGGTCCGCCGTAGATCTCGTGTTCATGCACAGGGGAAACAGAGTTTCAAAGAAATGATTAATACCGTGGAAGGGTTAGGCAAGAAATAAGAAATAAAAATAATGATAATAATAAAAAGAAAAAGAATAGCTAGGGTGAAAAAGAATCAAACGCAATCGCCTCCCCGGCAACGGCGCCAAAAACTTGATCGCTCCCCGGATACACGTCCCGGGGTGACGATTGTAGTTTTACCGCAAGCGCACGGCAAAGTGGCGAGCGGGTATCGAACACGAGGAGGTGGTGTTGGCTCCAATCTATCCTAGGTTGGTTTGACTACGAAGGTTTTATTGGTGGAGATGGCTATGGTGTGATGTAAAGGCAATGGTGATGGATGTCGGTGTCGATGATAAAGAAATCGGTCAAATATCGATTCAAATACAATATAATAAAAGAGGGAATTTGCCTTGCGGCGATACTGTCACAATCGTCGGGCAAAGTATAGGGATATAAAATCAAATAAAGGCGTCTAGGGTTAGGGAATCCCCACTACGGATCGTCATACATCATCGTAAATAGTGAATCTCAATATTACTAGACTTGCGTTGAGGTGAACTAGTCGCAACTTAATGTGGAACCAAGCTCACGCTCTCGCGCTATTGCCGGTCTATAGCAAACCTAGGTTATGGCCCAATCTCTTGCAAACCCTAACCTAAGCCACTAGCATGAGGATCGACATCATCGTTCAATCGCCCCTCGAGCCCACTCTCGTGCAAACTCGAGTTACGATCTAGGTTGTGATAGTTCGTATTCGTCCAATCTCTTGCAAACGAATATGTGTATAGATTTACAATTAAAAATCCTAGCTTTGGTCCAATCTCTTGCAAACCAAATCTAGAGAAACCCAATTGTAAACCTAAATCGAATATTTAGGCCTTCCCCTCGATTAGAATCCAATCTCTTGCAAATCCCAAATCGATGGAAATCCCTAGATATCCGTAGGAAATCAATCACAACCTAACCTCCTAGCAATTCTAGCAATTTAGAATTCATTCTTCACAAATATGAAATTAGATCCATAGGGTTCATCCCCAAACCCTAGAACAACAAATCTACTCTAGCATAGCAATAAGGATATGAGAATCAATAGAAATCATTGCTTGCATACAAAAAGATAGAAAAACAAAGATTCAAATAATAAGAATAGAAATACTTAGCTTTGATGAAGAATTCCAATCCAAATACAAGCCTTTTGATCCAAGAGGGGGCCTAGGGCATGGCCTAACCTCCAAAATAATCCTAATAAAACATCATGGGGCTCCTAAGAAAGCATGGAGGATCCCCCTCTAATGGTGGCTACAAACCCCTTAAATACTCCCCCAAAACCCTAGCAAGAAACCCTAGAAAACCCCTCAAATTCGTGCCCAAAAACAGCCCAAACCGCAACTTAAAATCTGGGCCCAGGCCGCACTCGGCCGAGTGGCATATGTGACTCGGCCGAGTGGAAATTCCAGCACTGCAGCATCAACTTGCAGAAATTCTCCAGATTTCATCCGACCTCCGATTTGCACGTTCTTGGTGGCGTTGGAACCGTCATGAAGTCTACTATCCATAAAAAATATGAGAAAAATACTTTGATTGCTGGAATGATAGCAGATTTCAAAAGAGTGGGAGGTTGTCTGAAAATCTGGGCGATGCGTGTCCTCGGCATCACTCGGCCGAGTGGCAAATGTCACTCGGCCGAGGGGCTTTTGGAACTCGGCCGATTCGGAGCTCGTAGTCGACTGAAGGATTACAGAGAGTTGGACATTTTGGCTTGCCGTCGTCTGGGTGCCACTCGGGCGGACGGAGTCTCCGCACTCGGCCGAGTGGGCGTGCGATGCTCGGCCGAGTGCACGCTGATACATCTCTGTTGCGTGTCCGATCTAGCCGGCTGAGCAGGGTCTCAATGCTCGGCCGCGTGACTCTTTCACTCGGCCGAGTGGCATGCTGAAAATGCCCAATCTCCATCTTTTCGCTTCCTCGTCGCTCCTACGACGTTCTTTCTTCTTCCACTCGTCTTCCATTGCAGAATAACCCTCAGAAGGGCCACGGTTAACACTCCGGAGTGGGTGCAAATCCTTTAAGCTCATTTTTGCTCCCGATCGCTCCATATTTCCTGAAATCCGACAAAAACAAGAAATAGTGAAAAGCATCGCAATATTGTCGAATAATCTTGAAAAACGCAATATGAGCAATCGAAATGGCGTGAAAACATGCGGAAAAAAGGTGTAAAATATGGACTGATCAAAATCCCCCAAGCTTACCTCTTACTCGTCCTCGAGGAAGACAAGTAGAAGGCGAACCCGAAGGGTAAAAATAAGTAAAAAATGAAAAAGAATACGAAGTGGAAGGGGTCGCTAGATTATTCTCTCAGATCTCAAGCCATAAGCTACACATCACAATAACTTGGGAAATACGAATCACATGCTATAAAGATTTCATATCTTACTTAAACATGTCACTTGCAAGCTTTTCAGATCAACAAAAGGGATTCTCTAAATTCATACAATCAATTCATATCCACATCATGCATTTCATAGAATTTAATATACAATTGTTGGCGATGTACTTTTCAATCAAGAGTTATAACAGAAGCATATAAGAATCACACCAAACATGCAATGGAGAATAGAATAAATCATGGCATTCACATATTTATATCGATTCATAAGAAATCTCCATAACTAAGGTATTGTGCTAAGTTTCAGCATTATCAAACTTCCCCCTTCGTGCACCTCTCCACTCTAATGTCGCACTCACTCATATGGTCAAATGAGTTCAACCCCCAAGCTTAGCTTGAGGCATCGCATCTAAAGGAATATGATAGTGGAAAATGGGATTTTTACCTTGGTTTTCCCAAGTATTTTGTGGCTCCAATAATGAGATAGAGAAACAATTTTTTTTTCTCCTTTTTTTCTTTTTGAACTCTTTGTTTCTCATTTTTCTTTTTTTCTTTTTGATTTTTGTAGGAGCTATATGATTTGTATTTTTGGCTTTTGGCTCCTTTTTGGCTTTTTGGACTTTTTGGAGCTAACTTTTTTCTTTTGTAGGGATTTTTGGGAAATAGATGCGATATAAGTGGCTTTAGGAGATGAACTCAAGTGACATGTAGAGAATAAAAAGATATATGTGGAGAAAGAAATAATGTAACACTCAGTTCACTTTAAGATGTGCACGAACGGTTCAATAAGATAATACATCAACTAAAACTCATATGTAAGCATGGATATTCTCAATCATTTCAATAAATAGTGAAGTCAAGCGGTAAAGAGTACGATCGTATCAAGCATGCAACAGAAGGTGAATAAGACAATAAAACTGATGCTTCAGATATACTAATGATGTGTGAATCTTGGTGCATTTCCAACAAAAGCATACTAAACACTAATCCATGCATTCAGTTTCAATTAATATCATGCATTCATATAGAGGAATCATCAAAAGAAATATATAAGCAAGCACATGGATAGCAGGATACTGAAATACTCTAAGTAGCATGGCAAGGAATAATAAGCATCGTGATGGTTGCTAAAGCAATAAGAGATATCATCATACGAAACAAATCTAGCAAAAGAAGAGAAAGGAAAATAAAGAAATAAAAAATAAAAGAGAGGAAAGAAAAGAAAAACAAGCACACAACATGATGCATGACCACACATAAAAGGAAAATAAGATGGAAAAATCAAGAAAAATGATGCAAAAATTTTGAAAAATTCTAAAAAAACCTAAAAATAAAGTAAAAATGCAACTAATGCATCTAAATGGCATGGAAATGCACTCCCCCAAGCTTTAACTTCACATTGTCCTCAATGTGATCATAGTGGAAGAATATGAAGAACAACGATAATAATAGGGGGGTGAATGAAAAATGATGAAATGAATGACATGAAATCCTAATGCAACTACATGCACATACAATGATGCATGAGAGCGCCTTCCCCCAAGCTTATACTAAACAATCCTATTCAAATGACTCGATCAAAAATATCACGGCTTCACTAAGCGAGATCAAGTCAAACAAATAAGGAAGTAAGGTTTCACTTGAAAGAAATGCTAGGTGGTGGTGAGCAAAAGGATGTGACACATCAAAATATGAAGAGGGCAATTAATATATATAATGGGTTTGGGGTGTAAAAATTTTTGTTGCCGTCATATGAGGTGATATTTATTCACGCAAATCTATACGGTCCTCTCGCTGCCGAGAGGATTCGAGTTTATTGAAAGCATAAAATTTTCTACACTACTGGATTGATATCACCTATAGCAAAAGGCGGATCCAGTATCTTTACCGGTGCAGGCAACTGCTCCAACTGCTCTTTCCGTGGCTCTGCCAGGAGCGTATGTCCACGGACTCCAACGAACTCCAGCAATGCATCCTCCAGCATTCCCATTAGGACTCCACCTGTACCCTGCAGAGAATAGGATGCATCAGTTCGCCGCAAAAAGTTCACCCTCGTAATAAAAGTATTCCAAAGAGGATCGTCTATAGAAATATATGAAATAAATAGTGGTGGACGATACTTCCCTGGAAATAATCCAATATCCTCCCGTGCTGTGATAGCTGTCTCCATGGTGTCCTCTCTAAGCTGCTCAGGTAAATCTAGATCATAGGTGTGGACCTCCTCGACAGGCTCGTCAAACTGTGACACGTCCAAGCATACCTCCGGTCCATAATCGTAAGTGTGCTGCAAAAGGTATGACGTGTCAAAAATATCTGAATCAAAGTAAATATCGAAGGGAATGCATGATTCAGAAATAGAGTGGGTAAAAATATCTCCCTGAGTGGGAGCAGTAAGCTCTGTGGGATAGTCCTCTGCGTCAGTGGAAGGATGAGGTGGCTGTGGAAGCTCTAATGGAGGAGGGTAGTGCTCGGGATCCTCATGAATGGCTGTGTCCTCGTCCCAATGCACGACCTCCTCGATGATAAGCTCTGGCTCTGTATGTAAGGCCTCCTCAAAAGCATGCTCTGGATCCGCATGTGAGGCCTCCTCGTCAATATGCTCTGGCTCGACAATGTGCTCCTTTGCCTTCTCATCAACTATTAATGTAGGCTCTCTCTGGAATGGTGATGCTGGCTGCTCATGTGTGTCAACTCGTGGGGATGTATCATGTGGAGGGGAATGCCCGCAAGCAATCCGAAAATATAGTCTATCCCCATCAAGACTGACATGGATGTCCTCCTCAATTGTTCCTGCAGCTGAAACACGGTTCATAACAAAATCTGTAAATCGTAGCTCAAATGCATCACCTCCTGTAATGCTCTCTGAACCGGTGAATCTCACTGACTCCAAGAGGCCCTCCAATAAGTTCTGAAATGCTTTCTCCTCAAAATCTGTGGTCCACATAATACCATCCATAACACCTGATAAACAAAGATAAATACCTGGAGAAAAATATCAGTGGCACAAAAGAATATAGAAATGATAATAATGGTGGCGGGGGTGAAAATTTCCCTTTTTTTTAAATTAAATTTTTTTTTCGTAGTCTAATCAACCTAATTGTGACAAATTGGCACCCAACGGAAAACACCTCCCCGGCAACGGCGCCAAAAACTTGATCGCACCCCGGATACACGTCCCGAGGCGACGGTTGTAGTTTTACCGCAAGCGCACGGTATGGTGGCGAGCGGGTATCGAACACAGGGAGGACGAATGACCGTGCTTGCTCCTGATCAACCTGGCTATTTAGGAACAGAGATAATTGCCTTGGGCGATCCTGTCACAATCGTCAGACAAATTTGCGAAATATCAAATCAAATAAAGAACGTCTAGGGAAAGGGGAATCCCCACTACTCACCGTATTTCATAAATGTGGTTTGCCGGTATCGAAATCGCTAGAATGAGAATTTGGATGAACTAGTTGCAACTAAATGTGGAACCAAGCTCACGCTCTCGCGCATCAATGGATCCCCTCCCCCAAGCTTATCTATAAGCGTGGTGGCACAAAAATATTTACATCCCCATTTTTATATAGCTCCAAAGGCAAAGAAGAGAAAGAAGAAAGAAAGTAAGCGAGATGGGATCTTTTATTGAGGATTTTTCCTCTTTTCTCTTTTTTTTTGTTTTTGTTTTATATATACAATGATCCCAACTCAAAGAGAGATAATGATATACAAGAATGTTCTTCTCTCTTTTATTATATATATATATATATTTTTTTGTGGAATAAGAGGTTTGGAGCTAGGAATTAATAGCGGGGGAAATGCCATAAAATAGAATCACTAAGGGGAGATTCACCAATGATTTTTAAAAGTAGAGAAATGATGTTCAAGATTTGTGGAGAAAGAAATAAATATAACTCTCGGCTCACTCTATAAGACATGCACGACAACTTCAGCAGGGTAATCTAATCTACTCAGTTGCGATCACAAAAAAGCTAACTAATCCAGATATATCATAGCTAATCATCATTCAATCATCCGGAAGTGAAGTGTACAATTCATGCATATAGAAGTGATAAAGGAAAAGAAATCAGTACTCCAGACATAGGCATTCAATGCGTGAATCTTGGTGTGTTCTCTGTGATAGCATACATATGAATATTCAGGCTCAGCTAATAATAAAATTTCATCCATTTTCATGAGGAAAAAGTGTGGGTTACTACTCCTAAATGCAAAGCAAGTCATAGCATATGATATCAGAAATGAAATCTAAGACACGACAAATATAGTCATGCATATAGAATAAGCTAACTCCACGTAGACATCATCACAGAAAATTCATCTCTAGCATGAGATGAAAAAGAAAGAAGTAAAGATAAAAGGAAAATAGAACTATGCAATGCGGCACACAGGGAAGTAAGGAAAACGTGATGCATGGCAAAACAAAAGGAAAATAACGAAAAATGAGTGCAAAAGTGAAAAGCGGTGTGAAAAACTGAAAATAAAGGTGGCAAATCGAAAAAGAACGTGAGAGCTCACTCCCCCAAGCTAAACGGCACAGTGTCCTCAATGTGCAAAGTGTGGCACACAGAGAGACAAGTAATGTGAGGGGCAAGTGAGGATGCATGCATGATGGGAAAAAAAAGATAATGAAAGGAAAAAAAAAGAAATGAAAATATGATGCGGAAATGATGCATGCACAAACAGGAGTGATATGAAGATAAATACGGCACCAAAAACGCTCCCTCTCTCCCAAAAAGATATATATAAATGTGACCAAAATGAGAATCCCAAGTAGATATGATATGATATGCACGAAAGATATGATCAAAAATATAATCCCAAAATAAGTGAGAGGAGGGGGGGTGGACAAAAGTGCAACAGGACCTAGCAGAGACGTGCAGCACAACGGTAGGAATGGATAAAGGCATCAAGAGTGCCTAAGAAGGCGGTGCCGCGCCGTCTCCGTCCTGAGGCGGAGGGGGGGGGGGGGGTGGTGGTGGTGTAGGCTGCTGAGCTGGGGCGGGCGTGGAAGTGGAAGCAGGTCTAGTGTGTGTGGAAGTGTGTGTGGGAACCTGCTGGGTGGGTGGGGGTACGCGCGGAAGACGCTCTAAGATCTGTGTCAGGCAGTAGTGGATCTGAGGGATCAGGTCAAAGCGTCCAGCCATCGCAGAGACGGTGGAGGACAGGGTCCTAAGGTCTCCTCTAAGACCACTCACCGCCAGCTCAAGAGCACATATGCTCTGCAGTACAGTGTCGGGCGGGGGTGGTGCAGAGGGACGCACTGGTCTAGGCTGCGCAGGGCGAGGCTGGCGTACGCGCGTGGAGTATGTAACGGGCTCAGCAGGGAAGGGGACGAAAGGTGCCGCGCCAGCAAATGTGGGCCTGGCCTCAGTGTGAGGCCGGGGCGCCGGCTGGTGAGAAGTGGAGGCAGCGGCAGCAAAAGAAGCGTGCAAAGGTGGCAACGAGGTGGCAAGAGAGGTCAGTGGCCCAGAAGTGTGGATAGACGCCACGACGCACTCGGAGAATACGACAGCTATGGAGACAGAGGACTCAACCGCTGGGGTGGAAGTGTGTGTACCAAAAGGCGCAATCCCAGCGGAGATCATGCTAGCCATGGTCTCCACGACCGCGGCGAACGAGGGCTCTCCACTCTCAACAAAGGTCTGCGGGCGCTCGGGGAGAGCGGAGCAAAGGGGCTCCACGGACAGAGGGCCGGAGGTGGCAGCGGGAGTGGTGGGGACAGCCTCGGAAGTGGTGACAGTGGTGGAAGTGGGCTCAGCAAGAGTACTCTCGACACTGGCAGAGGTGGGGACAGAAGTGTCAAGAGCAGCGGAAACGTCAAAAACAGGCTGAGGGGCCGCAGGGTCGACGGGGTCGGCAGCGGGCTCGGCAGGGTGTGCAGCAGGGGCCTGCTCGGCCTCCTCGGCCTCGAGCACGTAGGAGGCGGGGATGAGGACATCCATCGCCGGAATCCAGTCAACGTGGGCTGGTGCAATCAGAGTCCGAGCAGGGCTCGGAAGAATCATGTAATCGGCCCCATAGGGGCCGTGCAACTAGACCCAGTGACGCTCGCCATGCGGACGCAGCATCTTCATCCGGGCCATAACGTCTATCGACAAGGAAGTGGGGCCCGGAACGCGTCGCAGGTCGTCGGGTAGGTCCTCGCCGGTCATCATGGTAAGCAAGGTGATCAGACCGCCGCAGCATATCGGTGAGCGAGCGCCCACCGACACAATGATACGGTCTAGAAACCAAGCCGCAATGTCGATCACGACGGCAGGGACAAGCTCGTGTCCATCCCTAGATAGAGCTCTGGGACGTGTCATCGCATAGAGCATGTAGAGCTCTGGCGTAGACATCGTGCCCGGCTCATATCTGGCCAGAAAGGTGGTCGCCATAAGGCGCTGGGCAATACGTAGGCAGGGGTGGACAATGGCCGAGGCCTTGGCCCTACTAGGGTCAAAGGCGGCGTGGTGGCCTGTAATCCGGGCCCAGAAGGCGCCGGCGTCGAAAGAAGGTGGGGGGATGTGGGTAGGGCCGTATCCGCGATCGGCTCCGGGGACTGCAGGCCATGAGAAGAATGCTCTCATCATATCGAGAGTGACCTGGCACTCTCGATCCATGAACCGGAATGAGCATCCCTCATCGGTCCGGGCGATCGAACTCAAAACCTCAAGTGTCGGACGGGTAAAAGTATCCGCCGACACCTGGAAAAAATCTCGCCAGCCCACGTTGTCGTACAACGTGAGCATCCCCTCAAGTACCCCCAGGCGTCCTAGGTCAGCGAGGTGTGCGAACCTGGAGGGTACGATCGAGCGCTGGGAGATACGCTCGAAGACGGCGCGGTGTGCGTCGTCTCGGAACGTAATCCCGAGCGGCCCGACCAGTGGAGCCGGTGGTGGTGGCTGTGGATCGGCGGGGAGAGGCTGTGCGGGCTGTGGGTGCACTGCAGGCTGTGCGGGGTGTGCGGGGCCTGCAGGCTGTGCTGGGTGGACGGCGTGTGTGGGGGACGGTGGAGGAGAGTCCTCCAACTCGTGGGAGGGGCCGGCATCATCCGACCGCTTCCGCTTGGCGGAAGTTCTCTTCGACCGCGGCCGTGTCCGGGGCGGCATATCGGCCCCGAGCGCGCCGAAAAGTGAAAGAGTGCGGTGTGTGCAAAAAGAGTGGAAAGAGTGTACCAAAACACGCCGCGAGTGCTAAGCGGTGGAAGCGTGCGAAGTCCGCGCCTCCACGAAGTCCGAAACAGCCCGTAGGAGCTCCCCTGGCCTCCCCTAAGCTCCAAAAAGTAACCTGCGCATGGAAAAGCGATATCAGCGAGTAATAATCAAAATGTATGGAGCAATAGGGGTATAACAGATAGATATGGGAATTGATTCGGGTTAGGGGTTTGATTAATACACGGATCCTCAAAAACTACGCAAAAAGAGAAGAAAACGGGCAAATCGAGCTATACCGGAGGCGATCGGAGACGAGGCCGCCGGCGGCGACTCGGGCGGGGCGCGGTGTCGGTCGGCCAGCGGTGGCTGGCCGAGCGGCGGCGCGCGTGGGCGTGGTCGGGCGAGTGGGGGTTGGGCGAAGGGAAATCGGGCGAGGGTAGGCGAGGGGGCGCGGGCGGATTTGGGAATTTTAGATTTCGAAATCCGCGCCCCTTCGTCACTTATATAATAGAAAGTTACGACTCGGCCGAGTGACGTAGTCACTCGGCCGAGCGAGGCAAATAAAAATTTTTCCCCGATATCGCTTCGGCCGAGTGGCTTTGCCAGCCTCGGCCGAGTGGAGTAAGTCCATTCGGCCGAGTGACTCAAGCTACTCGGCATGACTCGCCCTAGGAGGGTATCCGTTTTACTCGGCCGAGTGAATATATATACTCGGCCGAGTAACAGTTATAATGAAATGAGGAAAATAGACAGAGAGTTGGGTACATCAGACTTCCCTCGTTCGTGAGCGGCTCGGCCGAACGAACTTCTGGACTCGGCCGAGTGACTAGTATACTCGGCCGAGTGAGCCTTAATTTCTGCTGTTTATCTTCGTTTTGGCTCTAAACTCCGTCATTCTTTCTCCAGTCGATTTCCTCCTCCTCCTGAGCGTCGAGCGCCTTCTTGGGGCGCTCCTCGTCGTCTCGTTCATCCTCCTCATGATGATCTACCTATCTTCTCTCCTGTCAAGAAAAATAGGACCCGTTATCACAAAATTTTTGGTCGGATGACTTAAAATACTAAAAATTTCTAAAACGAAAATAAAGAAAAAGTAAAAATAAAGCAAAAACCGTCGGGTTGCCTCCCGAAAAGCGCTCGTTTTAGGTCGTGAGCTCGACCCCCTATAGTTTTCAATCAATGCGGGATGTTTGGTGCATATGAGATGCACCCGTCAAACTTCCCGGGGAGCGCGCTTGGATTCGGACGTGGCGGCGTAGCGTTCTCCCGCGGTGGTCTCCTATCTCGAATAGTGTTGGGGGGAGGCTCCCCCAAGCTAGCATTTGCCCCGGTCAACGGCTTAACCGGCGATGCCGATTTCCGTGCCGGCGGAGCTTTCTTTGGAGACTTTAATTTCGAGAGCTTGCAGAGCTCTCGAATCCTCGTGACATCAGCGTCGCCTTCATCTTCATCAGCGGAGAAGTCGGGGGAATCGTCTTCAATCTTTTCATCTTGGCCTAAATCCGGGCCTTCATCAAATTCTTCATCAAAAAGGGCACCAATTGAGTGAGGAATCGCATCCTCTATCACCTCATCGAGGAGGTCCATGTAGTCGAGTTCCTCGTGATAAGGCATATGCTTCATAGCCTTAGGAATGTGGAGCTCCACCTCAATGTTTCTGACGTTCAAGGTTAAGGTACCTTCGCGCACGTCGACGATTACTCCGGCGGTGGCGAGGAATGGGCGTCCAAGTATCAATGAGGTGTCTCCCTCCTCCTTAATGTCCATGATGACGAAGTCACATGTCAAGCATATTCCACCCGGGACTTGAAGTGGGATGTCTTCGGCGATCCCCACCGGCCTTGTTATCCGGCCGTCGGCTAATTGAATGCGCATGTCGGTGGGTTTCAACTTTGTCCCGGTGTTAAGCTTTAAGAACATGGAGAGGGGCATGAGGCTCACACTAGCCCCAAGGTCGACCAATGCCTTTTGAAGAGGCACGCCGCCCAAAGTGCAAGGAATCCGAAAACTCCCCGGATCTTTAAATTTTGCCGGCTCCTTCTCTCTCTTGGTGAACCAAGAGCCCTCCTCGGCTAGCATTATCTTCTCCTTCCTTTTCCAACCCGAGGGGCGAGCTAGCCCGAATCGGTGGATGATTGTCACGAAAGGAAATAAAAGCGTAAGAACGAAAAGAAAGTAAACCCGGGACTTTGGTTTCCAACCCGACGAGAGACTCTCGTCGACGCGGCCTACGGGTATGGATAGCGATCAGGATTAGGGTCTAATGGTGGGACGTTGCCTCTGAAAGTGGTACCGGCGTCCCATGGGCCCGATATTCCGGCCGGTGCCCAGGATGATACACCGGACTTCCCGGATTCGATCAGTGGGCACTCCCGTGTCCATAAACACTGATCGATCCCGGGAGCACTAAGCCCGCAACGATAACTTCCAACGTCTCATCCTGCCGCTTCCGCGTGCTAGGATTCGACGTCTACACTAAGGGTGTGAGCTATGGCTAGGGAGTCAACCGCCAAGTTTATTCCCCCTTGGCCCGACGGTCAAAGGCGGTCTTTTTCCCGCCGATGAAAATGAAACACCCCGCGTAACCGTTAGATTCCTACTCCCTATCGATTTCCTAACCCTACGGATGCATCGGGGAGAGACCCCGAAGGGGTTTCCACCAAAGTCCCAGATTTGGGAACTACTCACAAAAATTCATGAAAAAGCAATCTAGATGAAATTTAACCGTTGGAATCATAATCGGACAATTGCAATGTGGAAGTAATAGAGTAATAAAGACAATACTAAAATTTTAGAAAGATCTGAAAACTTACAAAAGAGTAACAATTACAGCCGTCACAAGGAAATAAAACAGTAGAAAAACAGCAACTCCCGTTTCTGGAACCCTAGGGGCTATATATATAGGCCGTCGCATCAACCGATCGGTTGACAAGTCAACCGATCGGTTGATCCGTTACAAATAAATATCAGAAAACGGCGAGTTTTCACCCGATCACATGAACCGATCGGGTGAGTTCTTGAGCGACCGGTTGGATCTTGGAGCGGTCGGGTGAATCGGCCGGTTCGACGTCCGTGTCTTCAGCTCATCTTTCTCAGCTACAGATGAACCGATCGGGTGAGAGTCACCCGATCGGTTGGAATTCTGCTCGAAAAAACAGAGAACAGCCGCCCGCAGAACCGGTCTGTGAACCGATCGGGTGACTTCTTTGTGAGCTGCGGTAGAGACCGGTTGGTGCACGCGTGCATCACCCGATCGGTTGGAGATGACCAACCGACCGGGTGAGGGGCTGAAAGATGAATACTTCGCCGTTTGACCCCCTGGATCACGCGTGACTTCTCCCGTTGCTCCGGGGACTTGGGATATCATCGTTAAACGTCCCCTACGTGATCAATCCCCTGCAATCATGGAAAAACAAAGAAAAGTGAAAGAAAACGGGAAAATACACGAAAACGAACAAGAGACGGCGGAAAAACATGGAGAAACACAAAAGAAAACGTGCGTGAATAAATGAAATATAAACGCACGTCATTGGTCCCACCAGGATGCACAGAATACGGCGAACTGTGTGCCTCCACCATCAACTCCTCTCTAATATTCCCAGCTGGCACACACAACCTGGCTCCAAACCTCAGCGAGCCATCCTCATGAATCAAAAAGTCAGTCCGCAGACCGGCTTCTACCTGCTCCCGAATCTTCACCAGCTTCGGATCTCCAGCCTGGCCAGCCTTGATCCGATCCACGATCGTCGACTGGATCTGCATAGCCATCAACGAAGAAGCCTCCCCAGGAAGAACAATCTCAACGCCAGACTCGCAAAAATCCTGTTGTAATCTCCACTGCGAAGTCAACAACATCACCGCTGGAAGCCTACTCAGCGCATCAGGAATCACATTCACCTTGCCAGGGTGATACTGCAAATCAATCTCATAATCCGCCATGAGCTCCAACCACCGACGCTGTCGCATGTTGAGCTCTTTCTGAGTAAAAATATACTTCAAGCTTTTGTGATCGGTGAAGATCTTCACTTTCTCACTCAGCAGGAAGTGCCTCCAAATCTTGAGCGCAAACACAACAGCAGCCAACTCCAAATCATGTGTCGGGTAATTCGTCTCATGAGTCTTGAGCTGACGCGAACCATACGCCACAACATGTCCGTGCTGATGCAACACACAACCTAGACCCTTGCCAGAAGCATCACAAAAGATCTCAAATCCACCACTGCGATCAGGCACAACAAGAATAGGGGCAGCTGTCAACCTCTCCCTCAGAACACCAAAAGCATTCTCACAATCACCCGACCAAACAAAAGGTACATCCTTCCGCATCAATCTGGTCATCGGCTCAGCAATACGGGAAAAGTCCTTAATGAAGTGCCGATAGTAACCAGCAAGCCCAAGGAAACTCCGGATCTCAGACGCTGACTGCGGAACAGGCCACTCTCTGATGGCCCTAATCTTCTCGGGATCCACAGAAATACCATCTCCAGTCACCACATGCCCCAGAAAAGCAACTCTATCTAGCCAAAACTCGCACTTCGAAAACTTAGCATACAACCGATGCTTCCTCAAAATTTCCAATACCGTCCTCAAGTGCGAGGCATGCTCCTCCTCCGACTTTGAATAGATCAGAATGTCGTCAATAAAGATAACGACAAACTTATCTAAAAATTCATAGAAAATCAGATTCATCAGATTCATGAAAACTGCGGGTGCATTGGTTACACCGAAAGGCATAACCACAAACTCGTAGTGTCCATACTTCGTCCTGAACGCTGTCTTCGGAACATCTCCCTTCTTCACCTTCAATTGATGGTAACCACTCCTCAAATCCAATTTAGAAAACACCCTCGAACCTCCAAGCTGATCAAAAATATCATCGATGCGAGGCAACATGTATTTATTCTTGATGGTCACCGCATTCAACTCCCGATAGTCCACGCACATGCGACGCGAACCATCATTCTTCTTCACCAGCAGCACCGGTGCTCCCCACGGAGACACACTAGGGTTAATATAACCATTCTGCAAAAGCTCATCCAGCTGCTTCCGCAATTCCTCCAACTCGGCGGGTGCCATACGATATGGCGCCTTCGAGATCGGCTGCGCTCCCGGAACCAGATCAATAGAAAATTCTAAAGCTCGATCAGGTGGCAAACCAGGCATATCCTCGGGGAAGACATCATCAAAATCCCGCACAACCGCTGGCCTCTCCAGCTCCATCTACACAGCCATAATCTCCATCAGACTGGCCCGAAATCTGACAGGACCAAGCGAACTGCTACCTCGGCTGAACTCAAATACTGGATGTCCGGGAATCTCGAACACCACCTTCTTCATCCGACAGTCGATCGTAGCATAGAAGCTCGCAAGCCAGTCCATCCCAAGAACTACATCGTAGTTGATGATGTCGTGGACAATGAAATCAGCGTAAAGCTCATGTCCACAAACCACCAACGAGCAAGAATTGCAACCAAGATGCACCGTGACCACGCCATTCCCTGTAACGATATTCCAACTCTTGGAAAGAGGGGACGTCGACAAGGAATGCTTCTCCACGAAGCTCCGAGAAATAATGCACATCGATGCACCAGAGTCAAAGAGGACTCGTGCAGGAAACGTGCACACCAAAATCACACCTACAAACAGTCTAACAATCAAGCCCTAGTCTAGCAACCAATCATGTTCAAGCAAACAACATAATCTAACAATCAAAACTAGCTAGGAAAGTAACAGCTAGATTGAGGATTACCTGCGATAACCTCATCCACAGCCTCGCTCTCCACAACGGTCATCAGAAAAGCCTGCCTCCTCGGCGGAAAAGCCTACTGAAAAGCATGCCTCTGTGGAACAAGAGCTGCCCCACATCCAGCAGGAACAGACGCTCTCTGCTGCAACGGCTGTGCTGCAACATGTGCCTTCCAAGGCTGCTTCAACCTCGGACAATCCTTCATGGTATGGGTAGGATCCCCACAGACAACACACTGGCCCAGGAATCTCCTACACTGATCCTTGACGTGCCCGGTCCTGCCGTAGAAATGGCAAGTCTTCTGAATAGGCCCTCCTGGCCTCTTGAACCGAGCTGGCTGATTAGGCTTGAAACCAGGCCTAACCACCGCTCTGGCCTGCGCCATAGGCCTCTTCCCAGTACCAGAAACATGTCCCCTCCTCTGACTCAGGTTCAGCTCCTGCCTCCTTGCAGCGACCAGAACCTTCTGATAAGAGTCCAGATCAGAGGAAGACACAAAACTCTGGAGCTCCAAAGCAAGTCCCTGCAGGAACCTCTGAGCCCTCTCATCAGCATCCTGCACCATCTTCGGTGCGAACCGACTAAGCCTAGTGAACTCTTGGTGGTACCGGTCCACCGTCAAGCTCCCTTGCTTCAGATCAATGAAACGCTGCAGCATCTCCTTCTTAGCAGCATTCGGAAAGAACTCCTCATCAAACCTGGACTTAAAGGTAGCCCAAGCTATCGGCTCCACCAACATTTTCTCTTCCGCATCCCACCAGTTCCGAGCGTTATCCTTGAGTTGCCTCTTTGCCAAATCAACCCATCCAGCCGGGGTGATCTTGGCCATCTTCAAGTTATCCTCAATGTTCCGAATCCACTCATCGGCAGCCAGAGGACCCTCAGACCCATCAAAATATGCGGGACCCAGCTCCCGAAATTGCTTCGCTCCCAGCTCGGAGCGAGGGGCCTCCGGAGCCGCCCGAGGAGCTCGACCAGCCGGAGCATTCTGGACTTGCAGGAGCACATCTTGCTGCACCAGCATCATCTGAAGCATCATCCGCATCATCTCCCCATTGGTGGGTTCCCGCTCAGGCTCCTCGTCATGAGGGGGCGCACCACTACCACCACCACGGGTGATTCGCCTTCTTGCCATCTAATGACACAGAAAACGAAACAATTAGACTCATAGCTAATGACTCGGACGTCGAACTTAGTTTATTGGACATTCTAATATTATTATCGCTATTCCGACAATTCACAGGTACAGAAGGACCTGCATGGGCCACCAATAAAACCTGTCACGCCCCGCTTCCCTAAAATGGAGGCGAGACGTGAAAAGGTCCGCACGAGAGTGGATCTGTGAAGCCCCAAACCCGATAAGCGTCAATAAATCGTAAGCAGGTCCCTGTAACCACAAACGGAACAACAATAATAACACAAGGGGAGACAGAAACAAAATCTCAATCTCAGAATTTGTCCAACATTAAAATTAAATTCAACATCCAAAAAAGCCACCAGGCTAAAAGAAAGAGTCTAAAGGCCCAGAACAAGGCCAAACAAAGACAAACATAAACAGAGTATAGGTGCTGCGCACCGACAACTACAGCAGTCTAAAACAAAAAGGGGAAAGCTCAACGAAGACACTAGGACTGGTCCCCAGTGTCCACGTACTCCTCGCCAAACACAGACTCGGGCACGGCGTCCGCAAACACCTCGTCCTCAACAACGGACTCAGGCTCGGGATCTAACATGTGTCACCCAAAAGAGTAAAGGGGCACATGTCAGCAAGTCTAAAAGACTTGGGCAAGGAAACTGAAGGTAGGGTAAACTAGCAACCTAGCAGTTATAGTATGATGCATGGCATGGCAAGTATAGTATGGAAGTGACAAGTAAAGGGAAGTACAAGTAGCAAGTAAGTCATGGATAACAAGTAAAACATGGACAAGTACAAGTCAAGTGGTTCACGTCAAGTGAACAAGTCAAGTAACCAAGTTGTGCACAGAGATTCCGCCTGTTTGCTAGAGTGGCTGATCGGGCCAACTCCTAAGCTCAAGTGACCGTTTATCTCTACCCCTCCACGTGTATCGAGCCAGGGAATTACCCCGAACACGGAATGCTCGCTTCTGGAACACGAGCCAGGAAGTGTATTTGACAAGTATGGCGTAGGGTTATGCCTGCAACGCAGGTGCCTAGCCGGTAAACAAGTAGATCTGGCATTGGCTATCAACCAACTCACGTAGCTCGCTTCTGGAACACGGGCCAGGAAACACAAGTATTGTAGCGTGTGCTACGAATGCGACATACAACATGGATAGCATGGATGACAATTAATTCGCGTACCGTTAATCAAAATTAAACATGACATGATAGTTATGCAACATGATAAATGACGGTCCTAGCTTCATTGTCAAGCTAGTTCCTGAAATTGTGCCAAGGCGAGTATCATTTCGTCGCCTAGTCTCTTTTACGCCTATAACAAGCAAATGGCCTAAGACATGGCCCAAACCCTAAGTGGCAAGTTTCACTTGCCTAGCCCCGAGGATGACGATCAACGAGGCCGTCACACAAATGCTAGCTACGGCAAAGAGATCACTGCCATGGCAAAACAAAATTAGAACAACATCCAACCTAGTTTTATTAAGGTTTCACAAAACACAAATGGGCTATGAGAATATCAAGAGATCGAGTTATTACCGTATCAGAAGCGAAAGAACGATGTCGAGCAAGCACGGCAGCGGAAGAAATGATTCGGGGAAGCTATGGTTCAGATTTGGAATGGATGGGGAAAATCTGGAGAAATGGGGTTTTGGGGATTTTGGGGGGTTGGAGATGACCTAGGGCATGGTGGTAGACCAAAATAGAGAGGGAAACTCCAAGGGAGGAAGGAATGGCTTGGAGAAATGTTGGAGAGTGATTTGGGGAAGAAGGGGGCTCAGGAGAATGAAAGAGGGATGAAAGAAATCGTGGGTGTGGTTTAAATAGGGAGTGCTGGCGGCTGCCCAGAAATTAGGGTTTCGACACTGATTAGTCGGTCAAAGAACAACCACTGACCGACTAGTTTGTGAACTAGTCGGTCGGTTGACCAACGCAGACCGACTAAGTCCAAACAGTAACTCCTGTACAAAAATAGGGTTTGGATTTAGTCGGTCAAAGAACAACTACTGACCGACTAGTTTGTCATCTAGTCGGTCGATGAACGTTCTTAGACCGACTAAGAATGAATAGTACTTGGCATCAAAAATGAACATAGAGTTAGTCGGTTAAAGAACGATTGCTGACCGACTAGTTTGCAACCTAGTCGGTCGACAAATGTTCTTAGACCGACTAACGAGAAACAGTAACTCCTGAATAATTTATAAAGCCCACTAGTCGGTCCATGAAGGTTTGCCGACCGACTAAATCGTCATCTAGTTGGTCGGTTCCCCTTCTTGTACCGGTTAACGTGCATCAAAAGTTTCGAAATGGAGCGCGAAGCTCCGGGATCGATTCCTAAGACTCCTAGGCTTGATCTAACAATAAGATATGACCGATATGAAGCCCGTCACGAATGACTTACTCCGAAATCGACGATCAACGGAAGAAGCTAGGAAAACGCGACGAAACGTTCGAAAATGAAAGCTACGGAGACGAAAACCACGCATAAGGAGAAAATCCACCAAAACATATAATATAATATAGCTAATCCAAATACATGAAAACCAGTCGTTACAATTTCATCGGGCTTGCCAAGCAATTCAAGGCATTCCTCAAGGGCAAGTAAGGTAAATCTTTGTCAAAGTTTGCCTCCAATTCTAACAAGATTCTTACGTGTTACATTTGCAGTGGTAAAGGTGATCACTCCACCGAATGCCCTTCCAAACCCTTTAAAGATTACTACCATGAAAAAGGAAAGAAACATTGGAAAGGCAAGTCCAAATTCAAGAACCAAAAGAAGGGTCTTGTAGGCACATTCGATGACTCGGATGAAGACTCATCAAGTGACAAAGAAGATGAAGACAATGAGCAAGCCCACATGTGCTTCATGGCAAAAGGAGAAGAGTCTTCGTCAAGCTCTAGCGAGAAGAAAAGTGATGGTGAAGAAAAGGAGGAGCCAAAGCTACACTATGAGGAGCTTGAGTATCGTTACAATGTGGCCTCCAACGTGGCAAGTAAGTGCATCGACTCATATGCTTAATTGAAAGCAAAATTTAAGAATGCTATGAGTAGAGTGCATACTTTAGAATCTTCCAGTGTAAATAATAATGATGCTTTGCATATTTGTGACACTAGTGAGAGAGATACACTTCTCTCTCAAATTAAGGATTTGAGCATTTCTAATAAAAAATTATTAGCTCAGCATCTTAGCTTAGAATCTGGCATTCAACAACTTTCGTTGAAATGCAAAGAGAAATCCCAAAAGCTCAAAAGCTTTGTTTATTCTAGGGATTCACTCCACGGTTTGCTTGAAAAAACAACATCCGGCAAACCATAGAGGAGGTTTGGGATACACTCCAAAGGTGGTTACCAAACCCAGCTCTAATTCTTCTTTTGGTGTAAATATAAGAAATATTGCAAAAGCACCTAAGAAGAATCACCATGCTTTCTTGTATAACAATAACTCCAACAAGAATCATGTAAATCACAAAGTGGTGAATAGAAATGAAAATCCCTCATTTTTTTGCTAAGAAGCAAAATCCTCACGTAATGCATGCCAAGAAAATATTTGTTGAGTATTGGACTTCTCCCTACTTGGTGTTAATGATGAGCAAACATAAATACTTGTGACTAATCCCATATTTTGCAGTTAATCCATTGCCTAAGCTTACCATGAAGATCAACTAGCAATGGATGACTCACAAACGTGATTGAAGGCAAATGATATGAATTGGATGATCGTAGATTGATGATTGAAGCTCCGTAAAGACTTCAAGCTCGTACGATGGAAAGAAGAGATTATTCGTCAATGTAATTTTTCTTTTATCTCTTCTAGTATGTAGCTTAGAAGTAGAACTATGATGGAGCACTCACACACATCTACTTTCGGTCATAGGACATCTCTAGGCCTTTGTCCTTTGATCTCAATTCAATTCTCTTTTGTTTGTGCTAGGATTGTTCATAACAGCTGACTGCTTAACTGTTTACAGTCGCCTGTCTCAAAAACAGTCGACTGTGTTTTGTTCTACAGTCGCCTGTTATGCACAGACTATTACAATGCAGTTTTTGGGTCCTCTCTGATTATCTCGCACAGGCTACTGTTGAACGTTTATCAGGTGCCTGTCTTAGCGACAGTCGACTGTGAATGGTTCATCAGTCGCCTGTCTCTCCTTTGCCCAAACTCTGTTTGATCCGATTTCTACGGCCAGTCGACTTATGTTGTATATACAGTTGACTGTCTATTAGATCAGTCGACTGTCTATGCTGCAACAGTCGCCTGTCTGTAAGTCTATTCTTTGACTCAGCTCTCTGGAAATTTCTCCTGTCTGTGACAGTCGTCTGTTTAAGGATATACAGTCGCCTGTTCTGATTGACAGTCGACTGTGTTCCTTGCATCAGTCGTCTGTCCTGTATCTTGTGAGATTTCCAGTATTTTATCTACCTTACTCTTCTCTCGGCCAGTCGACTGTCTAAGAATGTACAGTCGCCTGTTGGTTTTACAGACGACTGCATTGGCTTCATCAGTCGACTTTCCACGTGGTAAGTTACCGTTATGAATTCTCACCTACCCTTGTTGACTGTGCAACAGTCGACTGTGGTTTGTTCAACAGTCGACTGTCGCAAGTTCAGATTATATCCGTTGAGATTTTTCTCACGGATTTCGATTGGGTTTTTGCCTAAACTGTTTTGTGGATTTGAGAAAGCTATAAATAGAGCTTCTACTGTTTCATTGGAAGGTTACTCATTCATTGCAAAATCCTTCAAGCTTTCATTTCCAAAGATCAAAGCTTTTGAATCCAAAGCCCTAAGTATTTCCAAATCTTGTTCTCTTGCTCTCCAACCTAGAACCAAAGATTGATCTTCTAGGCATTTGGTGCAGTCAAGAGAAAGGGCTTTTCTCCTCTCTTCCAAGAGAGTTCTTCAACACACATCACACTTCTCCTTCAAGTTCTACTTCAAGGCATAGGTGATTGTAAGTGTTGCTTTCAGATTTCATAACTTCTTTATTTGAATTGTGCTCTAAGTTGTGAGAGTGGTTTTTTGCTTGCTCCCTGGTTGTGGGAGTCAAGGATATCGATTGTATTCGATTGCACTTGTAGGGTTGCTACAAGTGGGTTTTAAGGAAACCTCAAGTTAGGGTTCTAACTTGAGTATCCGGTGGTATCCGGGTGGTAGGGACGTAGGATTACCGGGAACAAGTCGGGAGTTGACTTGGGTAATCCGAACCCTTGAAACATAACTGAGTTTGCGTGTGTTTCTCTTTGGGTTGTTTTTCTATTCAGCACTATTTGTTGGATTGCATTTTATTTGGCGTAAATTCCTTTTAAATTTGCATAAACACTATTCAAACCCCCCCTTCTAGTGTTTTCCCCATAGACAGGGTACTTACAATTGGTATCAGAGCGCAAGGTTTTATCTATGGCATCCAACAACAACAACGTTCCTCCATCGCCTACGTACACCAATCACGACCGTGATGGAGCGTCCACACTTTTCGAAGGTCAATTTACGGTACGTCCTCCACGTTTCAATGGTACTAACTTTGGTTATTGGAAGTGCAGGATGGAGACATTCCTTAGGAGTGCTTCTCTTTGGAGAACTCTCCACAAGGAGTACGTCGAGCCCTCCAAAGATGATTTCAAGAAATGGACGACTTCCGAGAAGTCCGTCGAAGTCAACAACGCTAAAGCAATGAACGCTCTTCATTGTGCGTTGGACCCGAATGAGTTCAACAAGATATGCACATGTAAAAGTGCATATCAAATTTGGAACCATCTCATCGTTACCCACGAGGGAATGAATAAGGTAAAGCTTTCAAAGTTATATGTTGCCGTGCAAAACTTCGACTTGTTTCACATGCAGGAAAATGAGAGCATTGCGTCGATGTACGGATGCTTTACCGACATCACAAACGAATTGGAAGCCCTTGGCCAAATCTACACCGAACCTGAAAAGGTAAGGAAGATTATCATGGGGATGACCTCCAAATGGGAAAGACGAGCAATTGCCATTGAGGAGGTCAATGACTTGAAGAACTACACCGTGGTGAATCTCATCGGGACTCTTATGTCTTACGAAGTAAGACGGGATAACCGATTGAAGATTCGAGCCATGATGAATCCCTCGGAGGCCAAGAAGAAAGCTTTGGCGTTCAACGACAATTCGTCATCCTCCGAAAGTGATGAATCCGAGAACGAGATGGATTTGGGTGAAATGGCCCAAATGGCGAAGAAGTTCCAACGCTTCTTCCGCAAAGGTAAATTTCCCTCCAACAAATGTTTTGAGTCTACTAATGCTACTTCCTCTCTTTGTTATAAGTGTAATAAGCTAGGGCACATAAAGAGGGATTGCCCAATGCTAAACAACAAAGAAAAGTGGAAGGCACCAAAGTACCACAAGTCCAACAAGAACAAGAAAGACAAGAAGAAAGGACTCGTCGGTACCTTTGATGACTCAAGTGATGACTCATCAAGCGATTTCGATGACGAGAAGGGTGAGAGCGCCCACATGTGCTTCATGGCACTTGAAGACCCACTCTCGGATGAGAGTGATTCCGATATGGATAACACCGAGGTAACAATGAATGAACTTCGCATAGCTAATGAAGAACTATTTGCTAAATACCAATCTTTAATGCTTAGATACTCTAGCTTAAAGAAATCAAAAGTTAGCAAGTCATCCATTCCATGCATTATCAACAATGACACCATTGTTGATACTTTAACCCTTGAGAAAGCAAACTTAGCTTCTCAAAATGTCACATTGAGAAATGAGGTGAATTCCTTCAAATCTCAACTAGATCAAACACATCCCATGGATAATAGTGATCTAGTTGCACGCCACATACAATTAGGATTAGAGAATGAATCTCTTAAAACCCAAGTGCACGAGCTCAAAGCACGGGTGTCCACCTTGGATACCAACATTTCTTCTTTAAAGGAGAAATATGAGCTCATGTTCTCCTGTATTGTGAGATTCAATAAGGGACAATGACAATCAGATGATTTGCTTGCAAATCAATTTCCGGCCACACATCGTGTTGGCCTTGGATTTGTAAAAGCTAATGCATCTAATGATCGCACCTCCTATAGTGGTGTCACTATAGATTTTGTGAGGCCTTCCTCCGGTGCATCCACAAGTGGTGTCAAAGACACTATAGGTAGCAATCCTACCAAGAATGTCACCACATCACTTTCTCTTCCTTTTGGCAAGAAACCCACTAAGGGTGGAAACCAAAAGCAAGGTCATGCTTATATGTACACTAATAATCATCCATGTAGGAAACATCCTACTTCACAAATGGATAATCATGACACATTTTATGCTCCGCACCCACGGACACGTACACAACCACACATGAGAAATACTCATGTACGTGGTCCCACACACCCATATGCTCATACGCATCATTCTTTCATGTATGCTAATTCTCCACATGTCATGCATGATCAATATGTTTCATATAATATGCATGTTCCCAAGAATACATGTCATTCTAGAATGTACAATGCATATCCTCCACCACATCTTTATGCTAGAAATCATGTTCCTAAGAAGCATGCACACATAGAAATTCAACACATATACATGCAACTAGGAATAGGACTCCCAAGATGTACACTATTTGGGGTCCTAAGAACACTAGTCTAAATGTTAGGAATGCTTATGTTGATTCCTACTTTCATGATGTAATTAGAAATAGTAACTATGTTGGAAAGCGGAAGTCCACTTGGACTTGGCTTCCAAAGGGCTAATCCCCTTGGACCCAACAAACATTGGGTACCATAAGCTTATGGTATATTATATAGGTACCCAAGAGAAAGAAGAAGAGCAATAAATGCCTTATTAGCTCTAAATGGAAAGGATGGATTCTTGATAGCGGTTGCTCCAAACACATGACGGGAGATCCCTCATTGCTCTCCGAAGTGATTAGCATCAAAGATGGTGCAACAGTCACTTTTGGAGGTAATCAAAAGGGAACCATCATTGGAGTAGGTATCGTTGGTAATCCTTCCAAACCCCTAATTACTAATGTTTATCTTGTTAGTGGTTTATGTCACAACCTCTTTTCCATAAGTCAACTTTGTGACAAAGGTTACAAGGTTAACTTCAGAGAAGGATTGTGCACTATTGTTGATTGTGATTCAAATGTTTTATTTTCCGGTATTAGGCGTAAAAATATTTATTATTTAAGCTTGCTTAAAACCGTAGAACATTGCTTAGTTGCTAACACAAGTGAACAACTATTATGGCATCGCCGTTTTGGTCATGTTCACTTCAAGCACTTATATAAGTTAGCTAAGCATGATCTAGTCAAAGGTTTTCCTAAGATTGTTTTTAATAAGAAAAAATTTTGTGATTCATATCAAAGAGGTAAACTAAGTAAATCTTCATTTAAGCTTAAAGAAGGGATTACTTCTAAGAGGCCCCTAGAACTTCTACATCTAGATTTATTTGGGCCAACTAGAACCGCTTCTTTAGGTAATGCTCATTATGGACTAGTTGTCGTTGACGACTTTTCTAGATTTACTTGGGTTTCATTTTTAACTAATAAGAATGAAGCTCATGAAGAGTTTACCAAATTTGCAAAGAAGATTCAGAATCTTTTAGGATCCACCATTATCACTATTCGTAGTGATCATGGAGGAGAATTTGAGAATGAGTCTTTTACTAAGTTTTGTGATGACTCCAGGATAACTCATAACTTTTCCTTTCCTCGTGCACCACCACAAAATGGTGTTGTAGAAAGAAAGAATAGCACTCTTATTGAGTGTGCTCGCACTATGCTCCATGATAGTCATTTAGGACTACAATTTTGGGCAGAAGCAGTGCACACGGCATGTTATGTGCTCAATAGAATCCTAGTGAGACCCCGAACAAACAAAACTTGTTTTGAGTTGTTTTACGATAAAAAGCCTCAAGTGAAATATTTTCGTGTCTTTGGTTCAAAATGTTTTATTAAGAACACCTTTGGTAATTTAGACAAATTTGAGCCAAGATCCGATGAAGGAATTTTTGTTGGATATTCCACACGTAGCAAAGCCTACCGGATATACAACAAAACTTCTTCAACGATTGAGGAATCACTTCACGTATCTTTTTATGAAGATTTTGACTTTCCTCATGTTGATGATGATAATGTAGATATTCTTTGTGATTCTCTTAATAATGTTAAGATTAATGATAATATTGTTGAGACTAACACTTCTAACGAAGTTGTTGAAGTTGTTCCCAGTGATCCAGGTTTACCCAAAGCTTATCCAACCGTTCGCAACCATCCCCATAACCAAATTATTGGAGATATTGGTGTGGGTGTTCGAACGAGATCAAGAATTGAAGAATTCTCCCATTGCGCATTCGTCTCTACCATTGAGCCAAAGAACATTCAAGAAGCTTGTGAGGATAGCTCTTGGATAGTGGCAATGGAGGAAGAACTAGCGCAATTCGAGAGAAATGAAGTTTGGGAACTTGTACCTCTTCCAAGTGGTCACCAAGCTATTGGGACCAAATGGATCTTCAAGAACAAGACAGATGAAAACGAGGTAATCACACGCAACAAAGCAAGGTTAGTAGCTAGATTTCGAAGAATCCTTTGCCCCCGTAGCTAGATTAGAAGCTATTAGGTTGCTTTTATCTTTTGCATCCCATAAGAATTTTAAATTATTTCAAATGGATGTTAAAAGTGTATTTTTAAATGGATTTGTAAATGAAGAAGTCTATGTTTCTCAACCTCCCGGTTTTATTCATGAGAAATTTCCAAACCATGTTTTCAAACTTAAGAAAGCGTTATATGGATTGAGACAAGCTCCTAGAGCTTGGTATGATCGCCTTAAGACCTTTCTTTTGAATTTAGGTTTTAAAATGGGAGAAGTTGATTCTACACTCTTCATTAAAGATTATGAAAATGACATTCTTTTGATTCAAGTTTATGTAGATGATATTATTTTCGGTTCTACTAACTTTAATCTTTGTCGAGAATTTTCCAAGTCTATGAAGGATGAGTTTGAGATGAGCCACATGGGAGAGCTCACCTACTTCCTTGGATTGCAAATTCGACAAATGGAGAATGTCACTTTCATACATCAGACAAAGTACACAGGGGAGCTTATTAAGCGATTCGGGATGGAATCGTCTTCAAGCAAAAGGACTCCCATGAGTACCACTACTCATCTACACAAGGATGAAAGCGAAAAAGATATAGACGTTCGTCTATATCGAGGTATGATCGGTAGCTTACTTTACTTAACCGCTAGTAGGCCCGATATCATGTTTTTCGTATGTATATGTGCTAGATATCAAGCAAGACTTAAGGAGTCACACTTGATTGCGGTTAAACGAATATTTCGTTATCTCAATCAATCCCTAGATTATGGGTTACTTTATCCTAAGTTTAGCACGTATGAGTTAATCTCATATAGTGATGCCGACTTTGCCGGATGCAAATCCGACAGGAAAAGTACTAGTGGCACATGCCATTTCTTAGGAAATTCCTTAGTTTCTTGGTTCTCTAAGAAACAGAATTCGGTGTCATTGTCCACGACTGAAGCGGAATATATTGCCGCGGGTCTTGCATGTGCACAAGTTCTTTGGATGAGACACACTCTTAGTGACTATGGTGTCAATTGTGATACTTGCCCTATCATGGTTGATAATCAAAGTTCTATTTATCTTTCCAAGAATCCGGTACACCACTCCCGTACCAAACACATAGACGTGAGACACCATTTTATAAATGATCATGTAGCTAAGAAGGACATCATCTTAGAGTACATTGAAACCCAAAAACAAATTGCCGATATCTTCACTAAACCTCTTAAAGAAGATTCATTTGTGAGGTTGCGTGGAGAATTGGGAATTATGGGTGAATATGAAATCTAGAAGCTCAATTTTCATGCTATAACTCCTTATTGAGCTCATATTCTTAATTATCTTTCTTCATGTGCTTTATTGTTTTATGAGATTAAGAAAGACAATTGTGACTTATTTGATTTCATGAGTTTTCGAAGTTGATTGGAATAATTTGTGTTTCAATGGATTTATTGGTTTCATAATGATTTTAAGATGTATTTGTGATTAGAGTATAGGTCCTAAGGTGAGTGTTCTTATTCTCTGGAATTCTATCTCACTGTGCATTTTTGGACCAGGACAGACGATTGTTTTTCTTTTGACAGTCGACTGCCCTACTATATATCCTCTATATGAAAATTAATATCTTTCGCACAACCGACAGATGACTATTTTACTGTTAGTTTAACAGGCGACTGCAATTTAGTTATCAGGCGACCGTACTCTCTGTCGAATTTTTACAGTGTTCTCTGTTATTCTTATGATCTGTATTAATTTTCAGCCATCCGACTGTTGTGTATATGTCAGTCGACTGTCCAGCGGACAGGCGACTGCATTATACTTGCCAGTCGACTACCCATCTCTCTGAGCTTTAATTTTATCACTTCATACAGTCGACTGACTTTTGTTCTCCAGTCGACTGTCTCTTGTTGTGTTGGTTCATGTGATTTGATCTGAGCCGTCGATTCCTTGATCCAACGGCTCAGATTGATTTCCCCTAATTTATATTCAGTCGACGCGATCATCTCCCCACATCGATTTTCTCTCTCCTCCGCTTCGACCGTTCGACTTCCCGCTCGTTTTTCTCTACAAAAACAATCAATTTCGTTTCTTCAACCGTCGATCTCCTCCTAATCGTCGCTGTCGATCGTGGTCTACCGTCGTCTTTGATCTTCCACTTCGCGATCGTCTGTTTTCCCTCAGTTGGTTTGCTTTCTCTCTCTTGTTCTTCGTTGTTTCCTTTTGTTGCTTTAGTTCTTCTTCTCTTGTTTCCATGGCTCCTAAACCTAAGGGAAAAGAGAAGATCGTTGCTTCTAAACAACCTAGGGCTCCTAAGAAACTCTTTGCCAAGAGAAAGAAACCCTATAAAGCTCGAACCAAGCATGCCCAATCACCCGTGCATTCATTCATCTTCGCCGGGTTATTCTCCTTCTTCTTCGTCGAGCGATGCTCAGACCTTGATTCATCGTCAGCGCAAGCCTACTGGTGTTCACATCAATGAGCCTGCTGCTGAGATCCCTAATGTGTCTCCTTCTGCATCCAGTTCGTCTGAAGAGACTCCTGCTGTACCCCCCTCTGATCCCCTGGTTCCCATTTGCCGAGACGATCTTTGTCTGGAAAAGTTTCACTCTCTCCTTGGGATCAACCTACTTAGGGAGCGGTACATTGCTTTCCCCGCATTCACTGCTGAGAGACTCTCTGACATTCTATCCGCTACTCACCTGGCCGATCTTTTTCGCTTCTCTCAGAGCGAGTCCCCCAGAGCCTACCCATTTCTGGTGAAGCTCTTCTATGCGAACCGCGTTCGCGGTGAGTATTCGACTACCAGCATCCTTGATACTGTCGTTCAGGGCACCCACATTCAGATCACTCCCTCTCTCTTAGGGACTATTCTTAGGATTCCTTCTGTTGGTTCCCTCCCCACTGATATCAGCTTTTCCGAGATTGACGATCTTGACCAGTCTGTTCTCCGGGATATGTTTCGAGAGGTTCCTTTAGCTCTTGATTCGGGTGTCAGATCATCCATGTTCTCTGCACGGGGTTGGCTGTTCACCTAGTGGTGAAGTCCAACATTCTGCCGAGATATGGATCGTCTGACTAGCCGTCTCAGGATATACTAAAGTGTATGTATGCTATTTTCTCTGGCATGCCCGTGAACTGGGCCGGTGTCCTCCTTGACAGGATGGAAAAGGTTGAGTTCACGTCCTCCTCGTCTCACATTCCCTTTGGTGGTCTTTTGACTCGTGTCTTCCGTCACTTTGGTATTGACTTGACTCGTTACGAGCCCATGTCTTTTGGCCCTCTCCTCGACGCTTCTGCGAAGTCGAAGTCCTCTTCATCTCTGCAGACTGCCTCGAAGAAGAGGAAGACTACTTCAGCTCCATCCTCATCCACTGTGCCTCCAGCCGATTTGCCTTCATCATCATCTGCTCCACCGTCTCAGGATACTCTTTTGTCGATGATCTCTGGTATTTATCGGCTGCTGTCTCTCTCTCTCTCTCTCTCTCCCCTCCATCAGGGAATTCCCTTCCCTGAGGATTTGAGACAGTATCTTCCTCATCCTCATGTGCCTCCTCAGCCTTCTGGTGTCGTTGAGCCTCCTGGTGTTGCTTCTACACAGGATGCTGCTACTGCTTCTTCTGTTGCTCCTTCTAACCCTTCTCCAGAGGACACTCCTGCTGCTTCAGAGCCTGCTTCCTCGTCCGCAGCCCCTGGAGACGCTCACACTTAGATCGATGATTTTGAGTGATGTTATTTTTGAGTGATGATATATGTTTTGTCTTTGTATGATGGATGATGCTGTATGCGACACTTTTATATATGTATGATGATATACTCTTTGATGTCGTCATGATGTATTTATTTTTGTGTTGATCATGATGTATCTTTTTGGGATGGCCAGGTTGATGACCATCCGTTGATGTACTCAGCTTCTTTATATATATATATATATGATGTTGCATCCCTCTCTTGTGTCACACTATGCTATATTGATTAACTTCTGTGTGATGTATGATATATTGTCTCTATGTATGCTTCACTCTTCTTGATGTGCTTTTGAGACAATACATGAATTTGATATTGGTTAATTCATGCTCTTTCGTTGATGTGATGAATTTGTGAAAAGTATTTTCATTTCGAATATCTAAAATGTTGATATTGGATTTCAATTCCATTACTCACATGTGTATATGATGAGATTTTATGAGTTTTTGATTCGATATATCTTTATACTCCTTGATTGTTGTTAGTTCGTATTTTAGCAATATTATTGTTGTTGTTATTTGCTCCCACCTTTTTGGATAATGCCATAGGGGGGAGAGAAATAAACATACAAGATTCATAATGGATGTGCTAAGTATGTTCTAACGCTTGAATCTAAGATTTTCGTTGCCTTAGATTCAGGGGGAGTAAGATTACAATGAATATGGATTTTATTTCCTAGATTTCTTGAATTAAATTCATTCATATCTCACTCATTTGCTTCAATTGCTATGTAGATGCTCTAATATTTGTTGGCTAACTTGATTGGCATCTATGTAGGGGGAGTAAGTTTTCATTGCGCACAACTATTTATCTTTTTGTTTATGTTTGTTTGTCATCACCAAAAAGGGGGAGAATGTTGAGTATTGGACTTCTCCCTACTTGGTGTTAATGATGAGCAAACATAAATACTTGTGACTAATCCCCTATTTTGCAGTTAATCCATTGTTTAAGCTTATCATGAAGATCAACTAGCAATGGATGACTCACAAACGTGATTGAAGGCAAATGATATGAATTGGATGATCGTAGATTGATGATTGAAGCTCCGTAAAGACTTCAAGCTCATACGATGGAAAGAAGAGATTATTCGTCAATGTAATTTTTCTTTTATCTCTTCTAGTGTGTAGCTTAGAAGTAGAACTATGATGGAGCACTCACACACATCTACTTTCGGTCATAGGACATCTCTAGACCTTTGTCCTTTGATCTCAATTCAATTCTCTTTTGTTTGTGCTAGGATTGTTCATAACAACCGACTGCTTAACTGTTTACAGTCGCCTGTCTCAAAAACAGTCGACTGTGTTTTGTTCTACAGTCGCCTGTTATGCACAGACTATTACAATGCAGTTTTTGGGTCCTCTTTGATTATCTCACACATGCTACTGTTGAACGTTTATCAGGTGCATGTCTTAGCGACAGTCGACTGTGAATGGTTCATCAGTCGCCTGTCTCTCCTTTGCCCAAACTCTGTTTGATCCGATTTCTACGGCCAGTCGACTTATGTTGTATATACAGTTGACTGTCTATTAGATCAGTCGACTGTCTATGCTGCAACAGTCGACTGTCTATAAGTCTATTCTTTGACTCATCTCTCTGGAAATTTCTCCTGTCTGTGACAGTCGTCTGTTTAAGGATATACAGTCGCCTGTTCTGATTGACAGTCGACTGTGTTCCTTGCATCAGTCGTCTGTCCTGTATCTTGTGAGATTTCCAGTATTTTATCTACCTTACTCTTCTCTCGGCCAGTCGACTGTCTAAGAATGTACAGTCGCCTGTTGGTTTTACAGACGAATGTCTTGGCTTCATCAGTCGACTGTCCACGTGGTAAGTTACCGTTATGAATTCTCACCTACCCTGGCTGACTGTGCAACAGTCGACTGTGGTTTGTTCAACAGTCGACTGTCGCAAGTTCAGATTATATCCGTTGATATTTTTCTCACGGATTTCGATTGGGTTTTTGCCTAAACTGTTTTGTGGATTTGAGAAAGCTATAAATAGCTTCTACTGTTTTATTGGAAGGTAACTCATTCATTGCAAAATCCTTCAAGCTTTCATTTCCAAAGATCAAAGTTTTCGAATCCAAAGCCCTAAGTATTTCCAAATCTTGTTCTCTTGCTCTCCAACCTAGAACCAAAGATTGATCTTCTAGGCATTTGGTGCAGTCAAGAGAAATGGCTTTTCTCCTCTCTTCCAAGAGATTTATTCAACACACATCACACTTCTCCTTCAAGTTCTACTTCAAGGCATATGTGATTGTAAGTGTTGCTTTCAGATTTCATAACTTCTTTATTTGAATTGTGCTCTCAGTTGTGAAAGTGGTTTTTGCTTGCTCCCTGGTTGTGGGAGTCAAGGACATCGATTGTATTCGATTGCACTTGTAGGGTTGCTACAAGTGGGTTTTAAGGAAACCTCAAGTTAGGGTTCTAACTTGAGTATCTGGTGGTATCCGGGTGGTAGGGACGTAGGATTACCGGGAACAAGTCGGGAGTTGACTTGGGTAATCCGAACCCTTGAAACATAACTGCGTTTGCGTGTGTTTCTCTTTGGGTTGTTTTTCTATTCAGCACTATTTGTTGGATTGCATTTTATTTGGCGTAAATTCCTTTTAAATTTGCATAAACACTATTCAACCCTCCTTCTAGTGTTTTCCCCATAGACATGGAGCTTACAATATTTTCTACACCTAAGCATGCCACATCCACCCCTCTTGCAAAGGCAAACCCTTGCCTAGGAAATCCTTGAGTTTATTGATTCCCACTAGGTGTAACGTGTAAGAGAGATATAGATACATCAACTCTCTCGTTAGGGATGTGATCACCTCATGTGATTGTATTAGAAAATCAAACTCCTATTGGGTTTGGTTCCCTAATATTTAGGTCTCTCACACATATGCAAATTGCGTGGGTATTGTGCTTAAATATTTATTTTTATCATACCCATTGTTTGTGTGATGTTTCATGATTTTGAAAATATTTTCAAATTTATTTTTCAAGAAAATATGGATCTTGGTTAATACACTGTCATACATGCAATGTTTGAACTATGTTATGACAATGGGAGAGTTAATATGATTAATATGTTTAAAATATTTTAAAACATATTTTAACTCTCATTTTGGGTTTTGATCAAGATCATTATTTAAAATTGGTTATTATGGTTTTGATCTTAACTCATTGATATTGCCAACATGTTTCATGTTATATTTTCTCTTGGCAATGTCATGTGTATCAATGAATCTTGATTTCTCTATATCTATGCTTTGATACACTTTAGGCCCATGGCTCCAAGTATTATTTACAATTGGTAAAGAGGATCATCTTTCAAGATTTTTTTACAATTGGTATTATCTCGATTGTTAAAGATCTTTTATCTCTTTCTTTACAGTTGGTATTTGATCTTAGAAGTTAAAAATTTGACCATTTTTATGATCTAGGTGAGCATGTGATAGTGATTGATACCCACTAAATTTTTATATTTGGTATCATACATCTCTTTATCTCTTGCATATTGTTACACCTTTTATTAGAATGAAAAGGGGGATATATTTGATGTCCATATTTTTGATAATGTCAAGGGGGAGAGATATATACATTATGTAAATCATGTTTATCATACATATGTATTTTGGGAGAGAGATATATCTATGGGGAGATATATATACATATGGGAATAGATATGTGAGATTATATAAACCATTCATGTGGAGCATGTTATATACTTATTGCAATCGGTTTATGTAATCTATGTCTATTGTATATCACCATTATTTCTTATTGTTTCAATTGGTATAATGAGTATTTATAATTGTATATCTCATTTTTCAATTGGTACATATAAGTAGAGGGAGCTCATTAGCATATGCTTTATTTTCTTTATGTTTTACATAATGTGTATTATCATCAAAAGGGAGGAGATTGTTGAGTATTGGTGTTTCATACCAATGTTATTTTGATGATGATCACGACATTATGTTGTTGCTAATGACTCTCTTGTTTTAGTCTCATAGTTAACATTTCAAGAATATCATTTTTGGAGACTAAACACTTGGTGCAAGGATGGACATCAAGAGGAGCAATGCTAAAGCTTGGACTCAAGGGGTGACAAAGCTTGGAGATGATGGAGAGCATCAAGGTTGAAGCCATAGACTCTAAGGGAAGCAATGTAATACATGTAATATTTCATTAATTGCTTTTCTCGTTTTGAGTCTAGGTTTAATGTAATGACTTGATAGATAGATCAACGCATTCATGCATATGCTTTTTCCATCTTAGTAAACATTAGGATTATCATAGAAATCATCCCAATAGGTTCATCTTGCCTTAAACTCAAACTGGAGTTTTTGGCTCTCATACAGTCGACTGATGAAGGCATGACAGGCGATTGGGTGATTTCAGGCACCTGCCCAGCCTTCTACAGCCGACTGGAATGCATAACTCAAGTCAAACTTTTATTGGCTTCTACTTGAACTTTCGCATCAGTCGACAGAAGTTCATTTTGCAGTCGCCTGTCTTCCAACAGGCGCCTCGAAATTGTTCTACAGTCATCTGTGTGCAACTTGCATTTTATGGGCTTCATCCCACTTTGCAAGTCAGTCGACTGATGAAGTATTTATAGTCTCCTGTCAAATTACAAGTACCCTGAAATGGTCATCTATCGTCTGAACGTGCTAGTGCGAAAGTTGCATTTTCCAGCTCCGTTTCCATCTCAAGTGACAGTAGCCTATTAAAGGTTATATAGGCGTCTGATCATTTACAGGCGCTCGTGTAGTCTTCTATAGTCACCTATACTGGCTCGGATTATAGCCATTGGGAATTTAATAGTCGATGACTAGTCGACTGTCAGTTGTTCATCAGTCGACTGTCCATACCGTAAACTACCAAATTCTAGTCGTTGCAGATTTATTATTTTGAGGTTTTTCTTTGGGTTTGAGAGTTTCTTTTGGCTTCTTATATATAAGAGATGGCTGAGTTCATTAAATCTTCTTGGAAACCATTGAAGATCATTTGAGAATCATTAAGCCACTCTCAAACTCTCTCATTTACCTCTTAGAGCTCATTCTCTCCTTCATGCATTGAAGTCAAGCTCAAGAAAAATCATCCAAGTGCATTTCAAGCATATCTCATCATTTGGAGATCTCTTCCATGCCTTGCATTCATTAATGAGTAAGTTCATCATAAAGGCATATGTAAGAGTTTATTTATTTCATATGTTTTCTTGAAACTCTAATTCTCTTTGTGGGAATTAGATACCCTCTTGTGGGAGTTGGTTACTCTCTTTATGAGAGTTTGGTGTCCTAGTGTAGGACTAACCCTAATTCTCTGTGTGGGAGTTAGTAATTCTCTATGTGGAAGTTTGACCCTTTTATAGGGTTTGTTTGGTTCTTGTGTAGGACAAAATCCTCTGTGTGAGGTATCTCTTTGTGGGATTGTATTCACTACCTTGTGTAGGATTCATAGTGAATATTTGGTGTGGCTGAACGTACCCAAGTTTGGGGAACCAGGGTAAAATCTTGTGTTTGCGTTTGAATTGATTGTGTTGATTAATTCCTCCTGCATTTATTATTCCGCATTTGCAAGTTAAATTTTAATTGCACAATTTATTGCCATTACTCTATTCACCCCCTACAGAGTTTGTTGTTAGTATTGCAAGGGTAAGACGGTCCTTATATTTAAGTCGTACACAACCGCACCTTTTTGTGTGATTTGGCTAAGGGACGACGACATCATTAAAGTCTACATGTTTTGCCCCTAACCCAAGATCACGTGACAGTGGTGTCTCGGAGGCAAATCCCGAGTTAACAGTGATCTCTCCTCCTGTCGCGGTATTCGTAAGGGACACATTGTCGTCCTCCTCTCGCCCAACTCCGTCTACTTCCCCATCCCTGCCGTCTCCGTCATGTCCCTTGGTGCCTTCATCACCACCGTCCCCCAACACCCATCAAGAAATCACCAAACAGATCGTCGATTCGAACCCAGTCCTCACCTTCAACTTTTCTTTATATTGTTATGCAGAATGGCAGGATGCAATGGAGAGTAGCAAGTCTTCGAGAGCTAATATTATTGGATTCCTCAAAGTGAATGGGTTTGATGAGGGCGAAATCGACAAAATGTTCAGAAGATGCAAACTACTTGAGGACGTTCAAAGAGGCAGTGCCGTTGCTAACTGGAACTACTTGAAGAGCATCGGTATTCAAGAGAGGAAGTTGTCTTTTGTAGTCTCCAAGTGCCCAAAGATACTAAATCTAGGATTGGACGAAAAGCTTGTAACTACGGTGTAGTGCCTGGCGACGCTAGGAACAAAACCAAGCGAGGTCGCTACGGCTCTTGCCTAGTTCCCCAATGTTCTCGTCCATGGCATCTAAGAGAAGTTGTGCCTGCTTTTAGCATTCTTTCAAGCATTAGGGATTCCAGAAAAGAAGTGGGCAATTCGTTGCTGTTGAATCCGTGGCTCATCGGTTACAACATTGATACAAAGTTTTCGGAGATTGTGGATTTCCTTGTGAGTTTAGGACTCGACTAGCATGGATTGATTGGTAAAATTTTTGTGAAGAACCCTTTCATCTTAGATTACCGTGTTAAGAGACGGCTTCGGCCAACATCGGAGTTTCTGAAATAGATAGGGTTGAGCGAGCTTGATCTGACGAAGGTTTTGGTCACTGAGTATTCTCCTGTTTTGATCAAGAGCGTAAAGAATTGCTTGGAGCCGAGAATCAGATTTTTGGTGGAAGTGATGGGAAGATGGATAGATGAGCCGAGAATCGGTTATCAACACCCCTTAACAAATCACCAAACAAATCGCTGGACTCTTCAAATGAGAGCCAAAAGTACGAGGTGTTCAACCTGAAGCCATCTTCATGAGCACCAATAACAAGATGAAGATCAAGGACTACATGATCATTGATAGTAGCCGAACGGCTACCTAGCAGACATAAGTTGTAGTTATCGATTACTTGGTTCGGATTTGATGATTCAGGTTGTTCAAACTGGCTCAGATATGGAAGTTGTTGGTACACCCAGTGAGGAACTACAAGCATATGGTTGCTTGAATATGCAGGAAGGTTCTGAGGGATCTGGTTGCTTTGTCCGTGCTGCTCAGTGTGGCTTGGTGCTGAAACAATTTGTTCATGTGAATGACATGTTATTTTGTTCGGTGGTTGGATATGCTGAATATGTTGGTTGTTGATTGGGGCTTTATCGCCTGCAGTTCTTTTGTTGTTGCAACCATGATATATCTTGCAGAGAACATGGTCATCCAACAACATCAGCAAAACAAAGCTCTAATCAGCATGCAAGTTGCATAATGAATGAAAGGATAAAGATTATCAAGAATTGATGTTAACAAGAACACAATCTAGCATGCGATGCATTGAATATCGCTATTGAAAGAAGGTGTAATGATCCGCTCTCAGTGGGCCATTACTTATTTGATTACATTTGCAGGTCTGCAGATCACCAGTGAAAACAATATAGCCATGATGCAGGGATGTACAAAAATACTCAAATAGTGTCCATTTTATTACAATCCATATTATACAACACGGATATATGAAAGACAAGAAGTACAGCTGAAAATACACAACTCAAGCTCTAGAAAATCAGCGGTCACATGGTCAAACTCTGTCTTCTCAAACTCAAGGGTCTCCTCTTCAATCTATTAGTCATCTGTCGGTGCCATGAAATGAAACCGGAGGTAAGTCACAACAACTCTAGAAATAGTAGTAAAAGCAGTGTACAAGCATGGGAATGAACAAGCTATGGAACTAACTACATGCAATCATGCAAATGTGACAAGTAAGGGAACACCAATCATACATGCAAGTGCAATAAGTAAAGTATGAGAGCAAAAACTATGACATGGTGTATATGACATGGTAACAAGGCATGTAAGGTGGCAACAATAGTAAGATAAGCAGGCATGTGAAGTAACAACAATAAGATAAACAGACAGCAATGTAGTTTGCAAGTAGAAACTGATCTATGTGACTCAAGTTGGAGAGTATGATATGCAACCATTGAGTTCATCTCTTGCCTGGGTGCGCTTTACCCAGACGGGTCTGACACACAGTAGGTTTTACCGATGCAGGCAGCATGTAAGGTTTTGCCGATACAGGCATCATGTAGGGGTTTGCCGACTCAGGCATCTATGTTTGCCGACGCAGGTAACATGTAGATGAACTCCAGTCACTCCCACACTCTCTCAAACTATGAGTTACCCCAAACCCCAGTGACGTGTCATGTAAATCAAGTATATGTTTATTACGGTATGTTCCACAAGATATTCCACAAGGTATACCACAAGATATTCCACAGAATGTACTACAAGATATTCCACAAGATATTCCATTCGATAATTCATTAGTATTTACTGAGTTATAAATGTCATGCAGCAGGAGATGTGACTATGTAAACACGAGCAATCGTGCAACAAGTGTATCCAAAGTCCTTGCACAGTTTTTAAGTAAAAAGCATCAGAACATGATGGACAAGAGTGAACAAGAGTTAATATGGTAAATATGAGTTTACATGCGATGAAATGTTGAAGAAACTCGTTTGAAGGTATTTATAATCAATGGTTACAAACTGATGATAGTTAGAATTCTAACATTGATCCATGCATACACTGCCAGTCAGGTTTGACCAAGCAGGTCACTATCCCCGTAAGCAGGGTGATCCAAACTTTGGCACAAACGATCCTAAACACCGGGTGATACCAATGTTAAGAATACTGATTATCACATCTGCTCCACTGATTATATTAATAAATAGTAGAGTAGTTTTATATTTACTATAATAGTTAAATCAGGACCGCTAGTTGATTTTTTTATTGAAAACCAGAAAGTAAAGCAAAGCGGATGCTAAGAAATTTTAGGATAAAGACAAGTCCAACAACTATGATGTTGATCCCATGCTTCGAGCATGTGATATTTTCATTAGTACATAATTTACCCAAGTAGATGGATGCGTGCTACAACTACCAAAGTTGAAAGTTGGCAATGACGTATGCTCAAATTAATAGTCGTTCTGAGACTACAAGTTTAGTTTCCTATTAAATTAGATCTCTAGTTGTTGGTTCAAGGTAATAGTTGTTCTGAGCCTATTTATAAAATCCTAAGTTCATGCTTGTGCACTATTAAAACTTCTAAATCTAGAATTAAAGTGACTTACGGGTTTGAGGATCGTTGAAGTAGGCCGAGGCTAGAGCTAGGGGTGCTCGTGCTCAAGAAACGATACCTGTAAACATAAGAAGTCACTAGTTAAGAGTTATACTATTTCTGTCTATTTATCGACCTTGGTTGTATTTTATTATAGTTTAAAACTCGTCAAAATACATATTCATAATTTTTAGATATGCTAGAAGTGAGTAAAATAATTTTATATAGGAAGAAAATATTTTTCTGAAGCTTATTGGTATTTTAAATAATTTTTAAAAGCTTAGACTCAATTAAAAACTAATTTTCTAAATTATAAAATACGTATCTTTTCAATGATTTATTCAGAGTGAATGACACGGCGAAAATCTTCAAATAAGTTGTCAAGACGAGCGTCTCGTTTAGTACCACAACATATAATTTTCTTATATGTCAGTGTACGTGAAATTCTCGTAATATGAATTTTAAAACAAAATTAGCTTTATTGAGTTTTGACTTTGAAAAATTATTGTGGGAGATGTACTTGCCTTTTGGCGATGAAACTAGAGCCAACGGATCCGTTTCTTCGTTTCGGATGTTCTGGGCCTTACCGTGTATTTTTCTGACTCTTATATTATTTACTGTTAATTTTTACTTATTTTCTCTCTATTATAATTATATATAATTTTATATACTAATTATTTACACATATACTAGTATAAACTGCATATATATAAACGATAATAAATCTCCCTCACTCTCTTCTATTTCGACGCACGACATCGAGTAAGGGGGCGGAGTGGGGGCTGCGGGTCACCTGGGATGCGGCAGGAGGCACCGGTGGTCGGTGATGCTGCGGCGACCGTGGGGCGAAGCCAGAGGAGCTCACGGAGAGGCGAGGGAAACATCATGGCACGTGCTTTTGAAGGCTATTTGTGGGGATGCCGGCGGAGCAAACGTTGTCGGTGTGAGGAGCTCGGTGGGGGTCTGGGTTGCCGTGATGGAGAGGTGGCAGGATCGGCGGGCTGTCGGTGTGGTGGGCGAAGGCGGATGGCGGTGAGGAGACACCGGTGGGGCACGGTGGCGCAGCGGGCAGTGGTAAGCGGCGGCGGCGAAAAGAATGGGCAGCTCAAGCTGCTGTGTTTCCGTGAAGTCGGAGGGGTCTCGACAGCAGAGTGGCACCGGAGGTTCGAAGGGCAACATCGGAGAGTCTCCGATGTGGACCGAGGAGGTGGGTGGCGATCATGAAGCAGTGGAGGGAGAGCTTGGCTCGGGCGGGCTTGGGGGAGGCTCCGGCGGTGGTTGAGGGGAAGGCAGTGGTAGCTTGGTGGTGGCGACGAGCCAGCGCCGGCGATAGGTGGAGGCAAGGGGAGAATGAACTTGTTGGGCTTGTCGGGCTGCTATGGTGCTCGGGCAACATTATGGCGAGCTCCTTGCTCATCGGAGGAAGGCGGAGGGGCAGAGGGATAGAGTGTGGGTTCGGGATGCAATAGGGTTGAGGGGGTGCTGTGGGTGCGGCCAAGTGGGGGCACCGGTGGTGGGTTCTCACTGAGGAGGGGGAGAGTTGAGGGAGAGAGGAGTTGGGTTTGCGGGCTGAGAGAGCAGAGCGTGCATGGGTTTGAAGCGTGGGTGTTTGGGGCACCGTATTTGCGAGGAGGGAGGCGAAGTGGGCATGGAAAACAGGGGAGGAGGAAGATGGATGTGGGTTTTGGGGTTCGGGGGAGGGGGTGATGAACGAAGAGTTAGGGGGGCTGATTGCATGGAGATGAAGGGGAAAGAGGAGATTAAGTAGGTTTAAATAGAAATCAGATGCGTGTATGTATTAATTAGGGCTATTTAATAGGGGGTTGGGATGATTTGACTAAGACTAGAAAGGAGTTAAGCAAGTTTCACATGGGCAGACATCGGGTAGGTTAGGTAGGTGATTAGGTAAAAGAATTACGTCGTTAACCAAGGAAATTAGTGTTAGGTAAATGGTAATTAGTAATAATAATATATATATGAAATTACGATTGCCCCCGAGACTAAACGTGCCCGAAGAATTACGAAAATACTACCATGGGTTCGTATCGATGCGAGGATCATGAATACAAAGTCCATTTTTAGATCTGAGTGATGAAAAAAATAGAAAAAAAATCATTTACTCATTTTTGAAATCGTTTGAATTGTCTTGGTTACGGAAAAACGTGCACTATGAAAACTGACCGTTATAGAAGGATTATTCCTAGTCTTATAAAAGACCAGTCTTCTTCACTCCGACCTTGGAATTTTTGACTCCTCCCTTGATCACTTTATTAGCTTCGATGGCCTTTCAGTAGCCACCAGTTACCGAATGGTCCAGCTGACTCCCCTTCTTGTACTTTCGATTCCTTGGCATGAAAAAGTACCACACCATCTTGAACCCTATCAGCATATTCCACTTCAAAGTCCAAGAACAAGAAACAAAGGAACAATAAGAAGAAACAGTAACCCTTGTTATCAAGAACAAAGGAACAAAGATGCAAGCAACATTGATGAAAACATGAGAGGATGGAGGAATCAACCTGTGAGAGTTGTTGGGCTATGTGCGTAAACGTCTTCATCGATGACGAGCCCTTCATAAGGAACATGCCGGTGCTAGACTTTCGAGGTGAGATAATCAATAATGATCTCCTCAGCAGTATGACAAAACTTAAAGCCATCCGGTAATGAGTTTAGATCATCACGTCCTTTTTCACATTCATAGCACTCAACCGGTGCCTTCAGCATTGGAGTTTCATCCTCTTGCTTGTTGGTTTCCTCCATTGCCCGTTGCCTGTAAGAAATTACTTGGAGAGTTATAATCGTCAAAATTTTTAGTCATTTGGACGGAAAATAAAAAGGGCATCAAATTAAAACCAACGTATAACGTTATGTTTTAAATATGCACAACTTAAATGTTCAGGGTATTGGCATGAAAGATACCCCAAATGTTAGGGTATATTTTTTGTGATTTCACCTTGCATAATTGCAAATCCAAGTTTACCCAACATTGCACATAAATACCTCATTGTTTTTTTCCTTGCATTAAAATAAATCAAATTAATAAATTTCACTTTGCTATTCTACGGTGTTAACTGATAAAATAAAATGTCATATTTGCCCTTGAAAATGTGAATGAGAGTATGGTGGTGGTTGTATGGCAACTGAGAATCACGTCTATGCCCAAAGAGAAGAAGAAGCACCTTTTCATCATACCATCCTTTTCTTTTTCTAATCTTTTCCCTTCTATTATCGGTTTTGAATCATTGATTTCTTTGTGAGATGGGATTAAAGATAGATATGTGTAGATAGAGAGAGATTTGGTCTTTGTAAGATGAGATTGACGATAGAACTGCTTAAATCAATAAAGTTTAACTAAGATGAACCAACAATAGTATATATATTTTTTAAAATTTATTTTTTACTTTTTAAGATTTTAATTTAATGGGATCAATTGTTGTTATTGGTGTTGTTCTTGATGGAAAAGATATGAGATATGGGATCTACACTACGACGATGCTTGAGGCGGCAACAGCCTTCTTGGGGGAGGCAAAGGCGAGGAGCTAGAT